>OY804588.1:48806402-49406402 GCA_963680875.1 Bathymodiolus brooksi
AAACCCTACTAAGTAAAGCCTGCCGTGTTACTCATAAACAGAAAACTATAAAGATACGCCCCAAACCCTACTAAGTAAAGCCTGCCGTGTTACTCATAAACAGGAAAACTATAAAGATACGCCCCAAACCCTACTAAGTAAAGCCTGCCGTGTTACTCATAAACAGAAAACTATAAAGATACGCCCCAAACCCTACTAAGTAAAGCCTGCCGTGTTACTCATAAACAGAAAACTATAAAGATACGCCCCAAACCCTACTAAGTAAAGCCTGCCGTGTTACTCATAAACAGAAAACTATAAAGATACGCCCCAAACCCCTACTAAGTAAAGCCTGCCGTGTTACTCATAAACAGAAAACTATAAAGATACGCCCCAACCCTACTAAGTAAAGCCTGCCGTGTTACTCATAAACAGAAAACTATAAAGATACGCCCCAAACCCTACTAAGTAAAGCCTGCCGTGTTACTCATAAACAGAAAACTATAAAGATACGCCCCAAACCCTACTAAGTAAAGCCTGCCGTGTTACTCATAAACAGAAAACTATAAAGATACGCCCCAAACCCTACTAAGTAAAGCCTGCCGTGTTACTCATAAACAGAAAACTATAAAGATACGCCCCAAACCCTACTAAGTAAAGCCTGCCGTGTTACTCATAAACAGAAAACTATAAAGATACGCCCCAAACCCTACTAAGTAAAGCCTGCCGTGTTACTCATAAACAGAAAACTATAAAGATACGCCCCAAACCCTACTAAGTAAAGCCTGCCGTGTTACTCATAAACAGAAAACTATAAAGATACGCCCCAAACCCTACTAAGTAAAGCCTGCCGTGTTACTCATAAACAGAAAACTATAAAGATACGCCCCAAACCCTACTAAGTAAAGCCTGCCGTGTTACTCATAAACAGAAAACTATAAAGATACGCCCCAAACCCTACTAAGTAAAGCCTGCCGTGTTACTCATAAACAGAAAACTATAAAGATACGCCCCAAACCCTACTAAGTAAAGCCTGCCGTGTTACTCATAAACAGAAACTATAAAGATACGCCCCAAACCCTACTAAGTAAAGCCTGCCGTGTTACTCATAAACAGAAAACTATAAAGATACGCCCCAAACCCTACTAAGTAAAGCCTGCCGTGTTACTCATAAACAGAAAACTATAAAGATACGCCCCAAACCCTACTAAGTAAAGCCTGCCGTGTTACTCATAAACAGAAAACTATAAAGATACGCCCCAAACCCTACTAAGTAAAGCCTGCCGTGTTACTCATAAACAGAAAACTATAAAGATACGCCCCAAACCCTACTAAGTAAAGCCTGCCGTGTTACTCATAAACAGAAAACTATAAAGATACGCCCCAAACCCTACTAAGTAAAGCCTGCCGTGTTACTCATAAACAGAAAACTATAAAGATACGCCCCAAACCCTACTAAGTAAAGCCTGCCGTGTTACTCATAAACAGAAAACTATAAAGATACGCCCCAAACCCTACTAAGTAAAGCCTGCCGTGTTACTCATAAACAGAAAACTATAAAGATACGCCCCAAACCCTACTAAGTAAAGCCTGCCGTGTTACTCATAAACAGAAAACTATAAAGATACGCCCCAAACCCTACTAAGTAAAGCCTGCCGTGTTACTCATAAACAGAAAACTATAAAGATACGCCCCAAACCCTACTAAGTAAAGCCTGCCGTGTTACTCATAAACAGAAAACTATAAAGATACGCCCCAAACCCTACTAAGTAAAGCCTGCCGTGTTACTCATAAACAGAAAACTATAAAGATACGCCCCAAACCCTACTAAGTAAAGCCTGCCGTGTTACTCATAAACAGAAAACTATAAAGATACGCCCCAAACCCTACTAAGTAAAGCCTGCCGTGTTACTCATAAACAGAAAACTATAAAGATACGCCCCAAACCCTACTAAGTAAAGCCTGCCGTGTTACTCATAAACAGAAAACTATAAAGATACGCCCCAAACCCTACTAAGTAAAGCCTGCCGTGTTACTCATAAACAGAAAACTATAAAGATACGCCCCAAACCCTACTAAGTAAAGCCTGCCGTGTTACTCATAAACAGAAAACTATAAAGATACGCCCCAAACCCTACTAAGTAAAGCCTGCCGTGTTACTCATAAACAGAAAACTATAAAGATACGCCCCAAACCCTACTAAGTAAAGCCTGCCGTGTTACTCATAAACAGAAAACTATAAAGATACGCCCCAAACCCTACTAAGTAAAGCCTGCCGTGTTACTCATAAACAGAAAACTATAAAGATACGCCCCAAACCCTACTAAGTAAAGCCTGCCGTGTTACTCATAAACAGAAAACTATAAAGATACGCCCCAAACCCTACTAAGTAAAGCCTGCCGTGTTACTCATAAACAGAAAACTATAAAGATACGCCCCAAACCCTACTAAGTAAAGCCTGCCGTGTTACTCATAAACAGAAAACTATAAAGATACGCCCCAAACCCTACTAAGTAAAGCCTGCCGTGTTACTCATAAACAGAAAACTATAAAGATACGCCCCAAACCCTACTAAGTAAAGCCTGCCGTGTTACTCATAAACAGAAAACTATAAAGATACGCCCCAAACCCTACTAAGTAAAGCCTGCCGTGTTACTCATAAACAGAAAACTATAAAGATACGCCCCAAACCCTACTAAGTAAAGCCTGCCGTGTTACTCATAAACAGAAAACTATAAAGATACGCCCCAAACCCTACTAAGTAAAGCCTGCCGTGTTACTCATAAACAGAAAACTATAAAGATACGCCCCAAACCCTACTAAGTAAAGCCTGCCGTGTTACTCATAAACAGAAAACTATAAAGATACGCCCCAAACCCTACTAAGTAAAGCCTGCCGTGTTACTCATAAACAGAAAACTATAAAGATACGCCCCAAACCCTACTAAGTAAAGCCTGCCGTGTTACTCATAAACAGAAAACTATAAAGATACGCCCCAAACCCTACTAAGTAAAGCCTGCCGTGTTACTCATAAACAGAAAACTATAAAGATACGCCCCAAACCCTACTAAGTAAAGCCTGCCGTGTTACTCATAAACAGAAAACTATAAAGATACGCCCCAAACCCTACTAAGTAAAGCCTGCCGTGTTACTCATAAACAGAAAACTATAAAGATACGCCCCAAACCCTACTAAGTAAAGCCTGCCGTGTTACTCATAAACAGAAAACTATAAAGATACGCCCCAAACCCTACTAAGTAAAGCCTGCCGTGTTACTCATAAACAGAAAACTATAAAGATACGCCCCAAACCCTACTAAGTAAAGCCTGCCGTGTTACTCATAAACAGAAAACTATAAAGATACGCCCCAAACCCTACTAAGTAAAGCCTGCCGTGTTACTCATAAACAGAAAACTATAAAGATACGCCCCAAACCCTACTAAGTAAAGCCTGCCGTGTTACTCATAAACAGAAAACTATAAAGATACGCCCCAAACCCTACTAAGTAAAGCCTGCCGTGTTACTCATAAACAGAAAACTATAAAGATACGCCCCAAACCCTACTAAGTAAAGCCTGCCGTGTTACTCATAAACAGAAAACTATAAAGATACGCCCCAAACCCTACTAAGTAAAGCCTGCCGTGTTACTCATAAACAGAAAACTATAAAGATACGCCCCAAACCCTACTAAGTAAAGCCTGCCGTGTTACTCATAAACAGAAAACTATAAAGATACGCCCCAAACCCTACTAAGTAAAGCCTGCCGTGTTACTCATAAACAGAAAACTATAAAGATACGCCCCAAACCCTACTAAGTAAAGCCTGCCGTGTTACTCATAAACAGAAAACTATAAAGATACGCCCCAAACCCTACTAAGTAAAGCCTGCCGTGTTACTCATAAACAGAAAACTATAAAGATACGCCCCAAACCCTACTAAGTAAAGCCTGCCGTGTTACTCATAAACAGA
The DNA here is from genome assembly GCA_963680875.1 of Bathymodiolus brooksi. Taxonomy (NCBI): domain Eukaryota; kingdom Metazoa; phylum Mollusca; class Bivalvia; order Mytilida; family Modiolidae; genus Bathymodiolus; species Bathymodiolus brooksi. The sequence continues at coordinate 48,810,351 of OY804588.1, forward strand.
AAACTATAAAGATACGCCCCAAACCCTACTAAGTAAAGCCTGCCGTGTTACTCATAAACAGAAAACTATAAAGATACGCCCCAAACCCTACTAAGTAAAGCCTGCCGTGTTACTCATAAACAGAAAACTATAAAGATACGCCCCAAACCCTACTAAGTAAAGCCTGCCGTGTTACTCATAAACAGAAAACTATAAAGATACGCCCCAAACCCTACTAAGTAAAGCCTGCCGTGTTACTCATAAACAGAAAACTATAAAGATACGCCCCAAACCCTACTAAGTAAAGCCTGCCGTGTTACTCATAAACAGAAAACTATAAAGATACGCCCCAAACCCTACTAAGTAAAGCCTGCCGTGTTACTCATAAACAGAAAACTATAAAGATACGCCCCAAACCCTACTAAGTAAAGCCTGCCGTGTTACTCATAAACAGAAAACTATAAAGATACGCCCCAAACCCTACTAAGTAAAGCCTGCCGTGTTACTCATAAACAGAAAACTATAAAGATACGCCCCAAACCCTACTAAGTAAAGCCTGCCGTGTTACTCATAAACAGAAAACTATAAAGATACGCCCCAAACCCTACTAAGTAAAGCCTGCCGTGTTACTCATAAACAGAAAACTATAAAGATACGCCCCAAACCCTACTAAGTAAAGCCTGCCGTGTTACTCATAAACAGAAAACTATAAAGATACGCCCCAAACCCTACTAAGTAAAGCCTGCCGTGTTACTCATAAACAGAAAACTATAAAGATACGCCCCAAACCCTACTAAGTAAAGCCTGCCGTGTTACTCATAAACAGAAAACTATAAAGATACGCCCCAAACCCTACTAAGTAAAGCCTGCCGTGTTACTCATAAACAGAAAACTATAAAGATACGCCCCAAACCCTACTAAGTAAAGCCTGCCGTGTTACTCATAAACAGAAAACTATAAAGATACGCCCCAAACCCTACTAAGTAAAGCCTGCCGTGTTACTCATAAACAGAAAACTATAAAGATACGCCCCAAACCCTACTAAGTAAAGCCTGCCGTGTTACTCATAAACAGAAAACTATAAAGATACGCCCCAAACCCTACTAAGTAAAGCCTGCCGTGTTACTCATAAACAGAAAACTATAAAGATACGCCCCAAACCCTACTAAGTAAAGCCTGCCGTGTTACTCATAAACAGAAAACTATAAAGATACGCCCCAAACCCTACTAAGTAAAGCCTGCCGTGTTACTCATAAACAGAAAACTATAAAGATACGCCCCAAACCCTACTAAGTAAAGCCTGCCGTGTTACTCATAAACAGAAAACTATAAAGATACGCCCCAAACCCTACTAAGTAAAGCCTGCCGTGTTACTCATAAACAGAAAACTATAAAGATACGCCCCAAACCCTACTAAGTAAAGCCTGCCGTGTTACTCATAAACAGAAAACTATAAAGATACGCCCCAAACCCTACTAAGTAAAGCCTGCCGTGTTACTCATAAACAGAAAACTATAAAGATACGCCCCAAACCCTACTAAGTAAAGCCTGCCGTGTTACTCATAAACAGAAAACTATAAAGATACGCCCCAAACCCTACTAAGTAAAGCCTGCCGTGTTACTCATAAACAGAAAACTATAAAGATACGCCCCAAACCCTACTAAGTAAAGCCTGCCGTGTTACTCATAAACAGAAAACTATAAAGATACGCCCCAAACCCTACTAAGTAAAGCCTGCCGTGTTACTCATAAACAGAAAACTATAAAGATACGCCCCAAACCCTACTAAGTAAAGCCTGCCGTGTTACTCATAAGCAGAAAACTATAAAGATACGCCCCAAACCCTACTAAGTAAAGCCTGCCGTGTTACTCATAAACAGAAAACTATAAAGATACGCCCCAAACCCTACTAAGTAAAGCCTGCCGTGTTACTCATAAACAGAAAACTATAAAGATACGCCCCAAACCCTACTAAGTAAAGCCTGCCGTGTTACTCATAAACAGAAAACTATAAAGATACGCCCCAAACCCTACTAAGTAAAGCCTGCCGTGTTACTCATAAACAGAAAACTATAAAGATACGCCCCAAACCCTACTAAGTAAAGCCTGCCGTGTTACTCATAAACAGAAAACTATAAAGATACGCCCCAAACCCTACTAAGTAAAGCCTGCGTGTTACTCATAAACAGAAAACTATAAAGATACGCCCCAAACCCTACTAAGTAAAGCCTGCCGTGTTACTCATAAACAGAAAACTATAAAGATACGCCCCAAACCCTACTAAGTAAAGCCTGCCGTGTTACTCATAAACAGAAAACTATAAAGATACGCCCCAAACCCTACTAAGTAAAGCCTGCCGTGTTACTCATAAACAGAAAACTATAAAGATACGCCCCAAACCCTACTAAGTAAAGCCTGCCGTGTTACTCATAAACAGAAAACTATAAAGATACGCCCCAAACCCTACTAAGTAAAGCCTGCCGTGTTACTCATAAACAGAAAACTATAAAGATACGCCCCAAACCCTACTAAGTAAAGCCTGCCGTGTTACTCATAAACAGAAAACTATAAAGATACGCCCCAAACCCTACTAAGTAAAGCCTGCCGTGTTACTCATAAACAGAAAACTATAAAGATACGCCCCAAACCCTACTAAGTAAAGCCTGCCGTGTTACTCATAAACAGAAAACTATAAAGATACGCCCCAAACCCTACTAAGTAAAGCCTGCCGTGTTACTCATAAACAGAAAACTATAAAGATACGCCCCAAACCCTACTAAGTAAAGCCTGCCGTGTTACTCATAAACAGAAAACTATAAAGATACGCCCCAAACCCTACTAAGTAAAGCCTGCCGTGTTACTCATAAACAGAAAACTATAAAGATACGCCCCAAACCCTACTAAGTAAAGCCTGCCGTGTTACTCATAAACAGAAAACTATAAAGATACGCCCCAAACCCTACTAAGTAAAGGCTGCCGTGTTACTCATAAACAGAAAACTATAAAGATACGCCCCAAACCCTACTAAGTAAAGCCTGCCGTGTTACTCATAAACAGAAAACTATAAAGATACGCCCCAAACCCTACTAAGTAAAGCCTGCCGTGTTACTCATAAACAGAAAACTATAAAGATACGCCCCAAACCCTACTAAGTAAAGCCTGCCGTGTTACTCATAAACAGAAAACTATAAAGATACGCCCCAAACCCTACTAAGTAAAGCCTGCCGTGTTACTCATAAACAGAAAACTATAAAGATACGCCCCAAACCCTACTAAGTAAAGCCTGCCGTGTTACTCATAAACAGAAAACTATAAAGATACGCCCCAAACCCTACTAAGTAAAGCCTGCCGTGTTACTCATAAACAGAAAACTATAAAGATACGCCCCAAACCCTACTAAGTAAAGCCTGCCGTGTTACTCATAAACAGAAAACTATAAAGATACGCCCCAAACCCTACTAAGTAAAGCCTGCCGTGTTACTCATAAACAGAAAACTATAAAGATACGCCCCAAACCCTACTAAGTAAAGCCTGCCGTGTTACTCATAAACAGAAAACTATAAAGATACGCCCCAAACCCTACTAAGTAAAGCCTGCCGTGTTACTCATAAACAGAAAACTATAAAGATACGCCCCAAACCCTACTAAGTAAAGCCTGCCGTGTTACTCATAAACAGAAAACTATAAAGATACGCCCCAAACCCTACTAAGTAAAGCCTGCCGTGTTACTCATAAACAGAAAACTATAAAGATACGCCCCAAACCCTACTAAGTAAAGCCTGCCGTGTTACTCATAAACAGAAAACTATAAAGATACGCCCCAAACCCTACTAAGTAAAGCCTGCCGTGTTACTCATAAACAGAAAACTATAAAGATACGCCCCAAACCCTACTAAGTAAAGCCTGCCGTGTTACTCATAAACAGAAAACTATAAAGATACGCCCCAAACCCCACTAAGTAAAGCCTGCCGTGTTACTCATAAACAGAAAACTATAAAGATACGCCCCAACCCCTACTAAGTAAAGCCTGCCGTGTTACTCATAGACAGAAAACTATAAAGATACGCCCCAACCCCTACTAAGTAAAGCCTGCCGTGTCACTCATAAACAGAAAACTATAAAGATACGCCCCAAACCCTACTAAGTAAAGCCTGCCGTGTTACTCATAAACAGAAAACTATAAAGATACGCCCCAAACCCTACTAAGTAAAGCCTGCCGTGTTACTCATAAACAGAAAACTATAAAGATACGCCCCAAACCCTACTAAGTAAAGCCTGCCGTGTTACTCATAAACAGAAAACAATAAAGATACGCCCCAAACCCTACTAAGTAAAGCCTGCCGTGTTACTCATAAACAGAAAACTATAAAGATACGCCCCAAACCCTACTAAGTAAAGCCTGCCGTGTTACTCATAAACAGAAAACTATAAAGATACGCCCCAAACCCTACTAAGTAAAGCCTGCCGTGTTACTCATAAACAGAAAACTATAAAGATACGCCCCAAACCCCACTAAGTAAAGCCTGCCGTGTTACTCATAAACAGAAAACTATAAAGATACGCCCCAAACCCTACTAAGTAAAGCCTGCCGTGTTACTCATAAACAGAAAACTATAAAGATACGCCCCAAACCCTACTAAGTAAAGCCTGCCGTGTTACTCATAAACAGAAAACTATAAAGATACGCCCCAAACCCTACTAAGTAAAGCCTGCCGTGTTACTCATAAACAGAAAACTATAAAGATACGCTCCAAACCCTACTAAGTAAAGCCTGCCGTGTTACTCATAAACAGAAAACTATAAAGATACGCCCCAAACCCTACTAAGTAAAGCCTGCCGTGTTACTCATAAACAGAAAACTATAAAGATACGCCCCAAACCCTACTAAGTAAAGCCTGCCGTGTTACTCATAAACAGAAAACTATAAAGATACGCCCCAAACCCTACTAAGTAAAGCCTGCCGTGTTACTCATAAACAGAAAACTATAAAGATACGCCCCAAACCCTACTAAGTAAAGCCTGCCGTGTTACTCATAAACAGAAAACTATAAAGATACGCCCCAAACCCTACTAAGTAAAGCCTGCCGTGTTACTCATAAACAGAAAACTATAAAGATACGCCCCAAACCCTACTAAGTAAAGCCTGCCGTGTTACTCATAAACAGAAAACTATAAAGATACGCCCCAAACCCTACTAAGTAAAGCCTGCCGTGTTACTAATATTGTCAAGTCTGGTAGAGTCTTGTTGGTGAAAAATCAAGGTTATACAAGACTGTACATGTTGATTTTATTGTGAAAACTGTTATCACTTTCTTTTTTATACAATGTCCTTTACATGATAATATGAGGAGAGGATATTTATTTGTAATATCACAAAAGTTTATAGCGAAAGAGATTTGCATATCATTTTATATGAAAATACAGAACTTTCAATAGATCATAACAGGGATATTGTTTGCGCGGTTCAAGTCTTTCTATAAGAGTAAGTTAAGCATGCAGGTCTCAGCTATTTTTTACTTTAAAAAAATGCTTTGTAAAGATTTCTACCTTTTAAGTACAGTGTCTCTTTGTTTGATTCTTTCTCCATTTTTGCTTGTTTTTATACATTTTTATGTAAATTGTTTAATTGATCCTAAATAAAGAGGGATCTAGATACAAAATAAAAGAATATAAACACAAACAGAGGAATCCGTACTACCCAAGACAAAAACAGATCTAAAATAAAGGTGACCTACATACAAAATACAAGATTATAAACATAAACAGAGGAACCCGTAGTACCCAAGACAAAAACAGATCTAAAATAAAGGTGACCTACATACAAAATACAAGATTATAAACATAAACAGAGGAACCCGTAGTACCCAAGACAAAAACAGATCTAAAATAAAGGTGACCTACATACAAAATACAAGATTATAAACATAAACAGCAGATGCATATCATTTTGTCTTTGTCTTTAAGTAAATACACCGATATTAGGAGGGATTTGTGAACTTGTGTAAACCGATTTGAAATAAAAATCAATCTGGCTTTACAGATGAAGATATGAAGATAATTGTTTAAAACGATTCCTTATTGTATAAACTTATAAATATAACTAACATTGTCACCGAGTCCACAAACAAACGTTTCAAAAATATATCCTGTTTTTTTATTGGGTTTTTTTTGGGGAGGGGGGTTCTCTTTTACATGTGTAATTGTTACTGTTATACACAAAATGTACATACATTAATGTACATGCTCTGTTCCATATGTATATTTGTTACTGGTATACATACTATATGTTATTCAGCTATCAGACAGGGTATATAATGTGACATTCCCGGCTTATGATCTATATTCCCTGAGGCGCAGCCGAAGGGAATATAGAGCATAAGGCGGGAATGTCACATTATATACCCTTGCGCCTCAGGGAATATAGATCATAAGCCGGGAATGTCACATTATATACCCTGTCTGATAGCTGAATAACAAATATATTACGGATTTAACCATTTTTTTGTTAAATACAGAACCAAACTGTCGTATAATTTTTTTTTTAATTTTTTTTTATTTATTTTTGTTTGTTTGTTTCCTTTTTGTTTGTTTATTTTTATTTTCCTTTTGGTTTTTTTACCACGTACATAGTCCCAATTCATATTTAAAACCTTATTAAATATTTTGGGTCTTTTATTTTCATTTTCCGTATTTCTAGATGTCCCTTTTCGTACCTCTGACATTCTTTGTTCAAAGACGTCAAATATTTGTCACGCGATATTTTATGTACTGGGGTGTCTCATAAAGGAAAATCCTGTTCAATATTTCTAAATCAACACAATTTCATATGCAGTAAATTTAATAAACTTTATAATTATAACATTAATATATTACATAACAAAACAACGGGTTTGTGAAACAATTTCAATAATTAAAATGTTACCAATAAGCAAAAACTTGGTGTGACCCCGTGACCTCGAAATTTTAAAGGCGGAAACTTTAACACACTTTCACTTGTTAGTTCACCTGGACCAAAGGTCCATGTGAACTATTGCCATCACTTGGCGTCCGTCGTCTGTCGTCTGTCGTCTGTAAACTTTTCACATTTCAAGCTTCTTCTCCGAAACCACTTGGCCGATTGGAACCGAACTTAGCAGGAATGTTCCTTGGATGGTCCTCTACAAAGTTACTGTTTTTCGTTCCAGTCGGATATTCAATATGGCTGCCAGGGCCAATAATATGCTCTGATTGGCTGAAATTTCAAAGATCTTCTTCTCCGAAACTAATGAACTGACTGAACCCAAACTGTAAAGGAATGATCATTGGAATGTCCTTTACCAAGTTACTGTTTTTTATGCCGATCGGAAATCCAAGATGGCCGCCATCGCAGGACATAGATTAACATTGGACCCTATGGGAAAATGTTCAAATGCCTTCTTCTCAGAAACTACAAATATGATTAAAGCCAAACTGTACATGAATGTTCATTGGATGGTCCTCTACAATCTTAAGGTTTTTTGTTCCGATATGAAATTCAAAATGGCGGCTACGGCAGGACTTAGTTTAACATTGGACCCTATGGGAAAAATGTTTCAAAATGCTTCTTCTCTGAAACCACTTGGACAGTTGAAACCAAACTGCCCAGGAATGATCATTGGAAGGTCCTCTACAAATTTTCTGTTTTTTATGCCGGTCGGAAATCCAAGATGGCCGCCACCGCAGGACATAGATTAACATTGGACCCTATGGGAAAATGTTCAAATGCCTTCTTCTCAGAAACTACAAATATGATTAAAGCCAAACTGTACATGAATGTTCATTGGATGGTCCTCTACAATCTTAAGGATTTTTGTTCCGATATGAAATTCAAAATGGCGGCTACGGCAGAACTTAGTTTAACATTGGACCCTATGGGAAAAATGTTTCAAAATGCTTCTTCTCTGAAACCACTTGGACAGTTGAAACCAAACTGCCCAGGAATGATCATTGGAAGGTCCTCTACAAATTTTCTGTTTTTTATGCCGGTCGGAAATCCAAGATGGCTGCCACCGCAGGACATAGATTAACATTGGACCCTATGGGAAAATGTTCAAATGCCTTCTTCTCAGAAACTACAAATATTATTAAAGCCAAACTGTACATGAATGTTCATTGGATGGTCCTCTACAATCTTAAGGTTTTTTGTTCCGATATGAAATTCAAAATGGCGGCTACGGCAGGACTTAGTTTAACATTGGACCCTATGGGAAAAATGTTTCAAAATGCTTCTTCTCTGAAACCACTTGGACAGTTGAAACCAAACTGCCCAGGAATGATCATTGGAAGGTCCTCTACAAATTTTCTGTTTTTTATGCCGGTCGGAAATCCAAGATGGCTGCCACCGCAGGACATAGATTAACATTGGACCCTATGGGAAAATGTTCAAATGCCTTCTTCTCAGAAACTACAAATATTATTAAAGCCAAACTGTACATGAATGTTCATTGGATGGTCCTCTACAATCTTAAGGTTTTTTGTTCCGATATGAAATTCAAAATGGCGGCTACGGCAGGACTTAGTTTAACATTGGACCCTATGGGAAAAATGTTTCAAAATGCTTCTTCTCTGAAACCACTTGGACAGTTGAAACCAAACTGCCCAGGAATGATCATTGGAAGGTCCTCTACAAATTTTATGTTTTTTATGCCGGTCGGAAATCCAAGATGGCCGCCACCGCAGGACATAGATTAACATTGGACCCTATGGGAAAATGTTCAAATGCCTTCTTCTCAGAAACTACAAATATGATTAAAGCCAAACTGTACATGAATGTTCATTGGATGGTCCTCTACAATCTTAAGGATTTTTGTTCCGATATGAAATTCAAAATGGCGGCTACGGCAGAACTTAGTTTAACATTGGACCCTATGGGAAAAATGTTTCAAAATGCTTCTTCTCTGAAACCACTTGGACAGTTGAAACCAAACTGCCCAGGAATGATCATTGGAAGGTCCTCTACAAATTTTCTGTTTTTTATGCCGGTCGGAAATCCAAGATGGCCGCCACCGCAGGACATAAATTAACATTGGACCCTATGGGAAAATATTCAAATGCCTTCTACTCAGAAACTACAAATATTATTAAAGCCAAACTGTACATGAATGTTCATTAGATGGTTCTCTACAAACTTTACGTTTTTTGTTCTGGTATGAAATTCAAAATGGCGGCTACGGCAGGACTTAGTTTAACATTGGACCCTATGGGAAAAATGTTTCAAAATGCTTCTTCTCTGAAACCACTTGGACAGTTGAAACCAAACTGCCCAGGAATGATCATTGGAAGGTCCTCTACAAATTTTCTGTTTTTTATGCCGGTCGGAAATCCAAGATGGCCGCCACCGCAGGACATAGATTAACATTGGACCCTATGGGAAAATGTTCAAATGCCTTCTTCTCAGAAACTACAAATATGATTAAAGCCAAACTGTACATGAATGTTCATTGGATGGTCCTCTACAATCTTAAGGATTTTTGTTCCGATATGAAATTCAAAATGGCGGCTACGGCAGAACTTAGTTTAACATTGGACCCTATGGGAAAAATGTTTCAAAATGCTTCTTCTCTGAAACCACTTGGACAGTTGAAACCAAACTGCCCAGGAATGATCATTGGAAGGTCCTCTACAAATTTTCTGTTTTTTATGCCGGTCGGAAATCCAAGATGGCCGCCACCGCAGGACATAAATTAACATTGGACCCTATGGGAAAATATTCAAATGCCTTCTACTCAGAAACTACAAATATTATTAAAGCCAAACTGTACATGAATGTTCATTAGATGGTTCTCTACAAACTTTACGTTTTTTGTTCTGGTATGAAATTCAAAATGGCGGCTACGGCAGGACTTAGTTTAACATTGGACCCTATGGGAAAAATGTTTCAAAATGCTTCTTCTCTGAAACCACTTGGACAGTTGAAACCAAACTGCCCAGGAATGATCATTGGAAGGTCCTCTACAAGGTGTGTGTTTTTTATGCCGATCGGAAATCCAAGATGGCCACCACCGCAGGACATAGATTAACATTGGACCCTATGGGAAAATGTTCAAATGCCTTCTTCTCAGAAACTAAAAATATGATTAAAGCCAAACTGTACAAGAATGTTCATTGGATGTTCCTCTACAAACTTTACGTTTTTTGTTCCGATATGAAATTCAAAATGGCGGCTACGGCAGGACTTAGTTTAACATTGGACCCTATGGGGGAAATGTTTGAAAACGCTTCTTCTCTGAAACCACTTGGACAATTGAATCCAAACTGCCCAGGAATGATCATTGGAAGGTCCTCTACAAAGTTTCTGTTTTTTTATGCCGATCGGAAATCCAAGATGGCCACCACCGCAGGACATAGATTAACATTGGACCCTATGTTAAAATGTTCAAATGCCTTCTTCTCAGAAACTACAAATATGATTAAAGCCAAACTGTACATGAATGTTCATTGAATGGTCCTCTACAAAATATACGTTTTTCATTCTGATATGAAATTCAAAATGGCGGCTACGGCAGGACTTAGTTTAACATTGGACCCTATGGGAAAAATGTTTCAAAATGCTTCTTCTCTGAAACCACTTGGACAGTTGAAACCAAACTGCCCAGGAATGATCATTGGAAGGTCCTGTTTTTTATGCCGATCGGAAATCCAAGATGGCTGCCACCACAGGTCATAGTATTAACACAGAACCATATGGGGAAAATACAGAAATATATTCTTCTCTGAAGCTATTGCACTGATTGAACCTAAACTGTGCATCAATCATTGGAAGGTCCTTTACAAACTTTGTGTTTTTTATGTTGATCGTAATTCCAAGATGACGCAGGACATAGTTTTTACATAGGACCAATTGGTTTTTTTTATTACCAGGTGAACGATACAGGCTCTTGAGAGCCTCTGGTTGATTGTTATGTTCAAATTTGTAATGGTACAGCCGTGGAACATGGGAGTTTGCTGAATTTTTCTGGTGTTTGTGACGGAATTAACTGTTGTAAGAGTGTTATAATCACAAAATAAATCATCATAATTTACATCCAAAATGTCAACGACGTCCGTAACCGACGATGAAACATGTGTATTGGCTCTCATTTGAACAAGTGATGTTGAACTTGAACTGTTTTGTGTCGGCGGCATGAGTTGCAACCGGGAAGTACTGTGCGGTGGCATTATTGAGGATAGTTGAGATGGTTGCTCTCCACGAACAGAACTTGTGATAATGTCTCCCATAACTTGTTTTTCTTTTGATGAAACACGTTGATATACTGCAACTGACGAGGCAGATTTGTGTCCGGTAACTGCCATAATTTGTGCCATTGAACAGTTTCTTCCGAGGATAGTTGCACCCGTTGCACGAATTGAGTGGTTGGTGTAGATATCTTTTTTGTTCATACAACCGTTTTGAGTTTAAAAACAGCATTTAATTTGGTAAAAATACATTTATTATTCCGTATTATGATATTGATTCAGTGAAGCGTAAATATTTCTGTTTTTGTCAACCACGTTGTTATTGTTTTTTGGGGCCCAAATGAAGGAGACCGAAAACGTACATATATACCCCGTCTGTTTTCCGAATATATGCTGACATTCAGGGTTGAATAACCAATGAAAATATGTGTAACAAACTAAATTCGTAATATATTAATTTATCCTGCAATCAGTACATTTGCTGTACAAATATGCTATACGAATAAACTTTTCAGCCTACGAATAAACTTTCCTGGTACCCTGTAAGTATGTACAGCGGAGGGCGCAGACAAGTATGAAACTGGTACTGATGTAACGCGGACCAGGAAGAAGTCACCCTTGACAACATTTATGAAAGGCGAGGAATGACGCTTGTTTCTGTCCTTTTTGTTTAATTCTGACAAGTTTTCCGACTTTTTTGACATTGCAGGATAAACACAATATACGTACATTGTCGTTAAATATAAAATTCATTTGTACTCGCTGCGAAAAAGGCCTGAAAAGCTAGCCAAAGGCTCGCTATTCTGTCTGTTTCTAAAGCTCGTACAAATAAATTTTATATTTACCGACAATGTACGTATATTGTATATGTACATGCTCTGTTCCATATGTATATTTGTTATATTTGTCATGTAAATTAAAGGAGAAAACTTCATAAGTTGGTAAAACTTGGTGCTGATCCTTGTTGCCTCTATGAAGTTATAGATTGTTATACACTAAATCATAGGCTTAATCTTTGTAGTTCCCGTTTTTGATCTGCTCACGAATTATTTTAATACGCTTAAAAGATATATTTGATTATGATTTCTGCCAAATAAACAAATTAAGATATCCGGGAAAGAATAAGACTATCAGAAATTACAGGATCATGGAATTAACTAATTATATAATAGAGAAATTATTCAAAAGATAACGCTGAACATTAAAAAAAATATATATCTATTAAAGGCATTTGAAATACTTTAAAACCCCCATACCCCTTATTCGTGTCAATTTGAAATAATCATACAAATACACCAGGTTTTGATTGACAACATATTTGTTTTTTATTTGGTTGACGTGTCTTTCAGTAGACGGTCCTCAAATCTATGGATATCATCTGCGCCAATATTTTCCTTTATTCAAATGAAGCATACTTCATTCAAGGGCTTCTTTAAAATAACTAACAGGAAGTAGCCGGGTCCTATTATTATTTTTTTGTTCCGCTCTATAGATGTTGTTCTCTCACTGAATAATTACAAGTTTGGTGACTATGTTGATGAGTTTTGAGAACATTAAGCGAGAGTTGGGTAAGAAAGAAGCTGATGTCCTCTGGCTTTCCTGTTTATCACCCTGTTCAATTTGAGGATTGGGGATAATTGATTTTTCATTATTTTTATTATGAAGAGCACCACTTTCCTCCACAGTGCATGCATAGGAATGGTCCCCAACATGCTTATTTTTATGTTTATCCCCAAATGTAACCACATCTGCATAGCTATGATCACGCTTGGAGTGATCAATTACAGGAATTTTAGTTACAGATGTATTTTTTAAATATGAATGATCAGCAATACAGTTTTCCTCAACACTTTGTATACTTGTAGAATAGGCCGAATGATCCCATACATGGACATGGTTAGACTTATCAAATTTAACCACATCCGCGTAGGAAAGACCATTAGTTGTAAATTGGGGGGTCAACGGAACTTTTGAAAGTGTTTTTCTTTGAGACATTTTGGGCAATTGTGTATTTTATCAATACCTGATGCGATTAAGCGAATATAAATATAAACTTGAGTTTGCTTTAGGAATAATCCAGAGCAGACGATCGGGTTGCGCAATATTGTTATTTTTAGTGACTCGTTACTTTCCGTGTAGGATTCGATAATTATCGGTTTCAATTTACAGACAAAATTCTTTAAATATTCATTTCAAACAAATAATTTGTATGTTTTCGTCAAAGAAGAAGAACGTTGAATTAAATTTAATGTTTATTTCACAAGCAAACAATATAGGCAACAGCGAAATACCGGTCTCGCTATCACGAGACCGGTATTTCGCTCTTCGATACCTTTCGTACACCGTATCTTTCATAAGTTCTCGAGGGTGTCTGGAAAAGTGGTGACCGGATGTGTTGAAGCTTTTTCATAGGCATAGTGTATGGATGATAAGGATTTATGTTTTAGTCAAAGTAAATGGTATTCTAGTCAAAGTAAATGGTATTTGTCATTATTCCTTTATTGATTTAATTTTACCACGTTTCAGTCATAAATAGCTCGCTTAATGAAGCGAGCTTATTACAATATGAATTATTTTGAATGAATCTAACGAGATTAAGTTGTCAAAAAAGGAATAATTTCGGAAAATTATACTTTCGGGGATTAAGATGTAAAAACAAGGATTAATATTGAAACGACATATACAACCCTGCACACAAATCCGATTAAGGTCAGATTCTTTGCTTATCCGGATTATGACGATGTATACGTGTGCAGCGCATTGCGTCATATTTCATCCAATGAAAGGTCTGTCGGTGTGTATATTCGATGAGAGTGGGGGAGATAACTCAATGTGTATGTTCTTTGGACATTGGGTAAAATTTCGTAAAGCTAGAAACATCTGTAACAAATTAATTTTAAATGCTATAACCAAATATTATTCAAGTATTTCTGAAAATATTCACACTGAAACCACCGGAAGCAAAAACTGGTGGAATCTTGTAAAGAGCCTACTTGGCGATTCTAATAACCGTTCCATCCCCCCAATTCAGACCGACGATGACATAATTCATGACGATGCGAAAAAATCTGAAATGTTCAACGACTTCTTTTGTGATCAATCAAACATAAATGATGACTAACTCATTCCTCCCGATCTTGATGGCCCCTCTTACGAAAAACTTAGACAGATAATAATTACTGAAACTGACGTTGATGACATATTAAAAACTTTAGATACTTCAAAAGCGACAGGTCCCGACATGCTTAACCCGAGACTTCTCAAAGAAGCTTCATCTATTTTAAAGTATCCTCTATGTAAACTTTTTAATCTTTCATTATCCACAAGTATATTTCCTACTGAGTGGAAATTTGCAAATGTAACACCAGTTTTCAAAAAGGACTCGCCATGTAATGTAAAAAATTATAGACCAATATCACTTATTAGTATTGTACGAAAGATAATGGAGAGATCCGTTTATAAATACATTTACAATTACTTACTGGCAAATTGCATCATTATTCCACACCAATCTGGCTTTACTAGAGGTGATTGAGCTATTAATCAACTTTTATTTATAACCAATGAATTTGGGGAGGCTTTAGATGAAGGGAAAGAAATAAGGGTGGTATTTTGCGATATTAGCAAAGCTGTCGACAGAGTTTGGCATATTGGATTACTAAAAATAATAAAATCGATAGGAATATAGAGTCCTTTACTATTGTGGATGACAATTACTTTTCAAATAGAAAACGGAGAGTTTTAATAAATAATTCCAATTCTCAATGGCGTGATATTAAAGCTGTGGTCCTCTCTTATTTATAATTTTTATAGACGACATTGTGACAGATATACAATCGACAATAAAACTGTTTGCTGACGACACCAGTTTATACCTAATTGTAGATGACCCAAATGAAACCACAGACTCTCTAAATAACGACTTGACAAAAATCCATGACTGGGCAACAAAATGGTTAGTTACTTTCAATGCTCAAAAATCGGAAACCATGACTATTTCTAGACAAATCGACAAACCGGATCATCCCCCACTCTACATGGACAACAATGACATTTCTATTGTCTCAGAACACAAACATCTTGGACTAGTTATTTCAGACAACGGGAGTTGGGAAAAAACATTGACATGATAACGGAAAAAGTTTACAAGAGGATCAATATCTTAAGAAAATTTAAATTGATATTAGACCAAACAATTCTCGAAAAAATATATTTTACATTTGTCAGACCCCTATTAGAATACGCTGATGTAATATGGGACAACATGAGTATGTCACTTAATAAAAAATTGAAAATGTTCAACTAGAAGCTCCAGAATAGTCACTGGAGGCACTAGACTCATTTTACTTACTAATAACCTTTACATGGAAACAGGCTGGGAAAAACTTAAATATCGAAGAGAAAAACATAAACTTGTTCAATTTTACAAAATGACAAAAAATGTGACGCCACACTACATAAGCTGTTTAGTACCGGAAACATTTGGAAATATACACGATTATAACACACGCAATGTTTCTGCTCTTCCCGTCGTCCGTACACGGCGGTGATACGTTTCCAGTGCGTTTCCCAGCGAATCGAAAAATTCTGCGGGTCCCACGAGGGGAAAGTGAAACGCCACCCAGTGACTTCCGCCACGGTCCCACGTGTCCGTATTGACGATGAACGTGCGGGCACTGACTCCCACTTGGGTCGGTAACTCGTCGGCGCAGCACACGGTCGCGGGATAGTCCTTTAAACAGCTCTCTATCTGGAGATTGGTCATCCCAGTCTCCACTTTTCTTCTCTTAGGTGGACGCCCTCCACCTTCCATGTCTTCTTCTCCACGGGCTAGCGGGTCCTCTTCTTTCTAATTTCTGCGGAAATGGACGAGACAAAACACGTGATCGTCTTTAAAACGGCATATTTCGAGGTTGTCGTCTCTCATGGATATTTCGATTTGTTGACCTATGCCACCTCTCACTCGGTGATAAATCGGGTGGAATATATATACAACCTATTAGAATTTGATCATTTTGATTATTATGCTTGTAAGAACGTTTGGAAATTTCAACCCACTGGACGTATTTTGACTCTGATTGCAAATAATTCATATATTTTGACAAATATTTCTTAAATACATTTTTTTGTATAATAATAATCCCTCCCGATTTTCTGTTAACCTTTTTTCTATGTTTTTCTAAGTTGTTGATTTCATTTCAGTGTAATTTACTAGTCCGGGTGTGATTTCATGATGTGCCTTACGAGTAATAATCAGAATCCGACAAGTATTTGTTGTAATTAGATACGCTAAAAGAGTCATTTCTCTTTAGGAAATGTCCTAGTCAAAACATCAGAGGAAACAAATGAATTAAACAAATACAATTCGTAAACCCCAAAATGCATACGCAAACATATCAGTATGCAACCAGCTTCTCTCGTACACACATTCACATGCGCCACTGGAATGGGGCGACCTTTTCCCGCTTTCAAATATATGATTGGGTCACAACTTTTCCAAATCATTAGTTTAAACATATTTTATTGTCCAAAAACATGGCATTAGGATCAGATACACGTTTTACAACTTAGAACATTTTCTGTATTATATAAACAGTATTCATCGAGTCCACCTTTACTATAATTGGACGTATAGAACACACCTAGAGTAAAAGAAAAATCAATCAGTTTTATAACTGGATTATTAATTACTGTAATGTATGGTCTCTTAAAATATAGTTACAAGGCATATAATTCTGAAGTTATGTATTAAGAGTTAGTTTATGTAAATGGATATTTATTGAGGGTTTTCTCTTAAAGTACTCACACGTGTGTATTTCAACATTCATTATTTCACTCTAGTTCAGCTACAAACTATAGCATATGTCAGTCCTGTAACAATACGAGCTAATTTTGAGTGAATATATTAAAGGGGTGTTTTTTCCAAACTTCAGCGGTACCACCATCCCCAATTGTTACTGAAGTAACCTGCCATGTTGTTGCTTAAGGTAGAAATGAGTGCGGCGGTGTCGCTGGAGTTTGAAAACACCTCTATTTAAATACTCCCTCGGCATGTAAATCATACGCATTCGAAGTACGAAAACCAGAGAAACAATAGAAACAGCTTCCTCTACCTCATTTCTTGATATTTATCTCAAATTTGACACATATGGTCACCTTTCTACTATATCAAACAGATTATAGTAACCCATTTACTAGGTTACAATTGTACCGCAACTCATTTGTTCTTCTTCGATCAAACTTTGGAACAATTTGACACCAGAGATAAGAAATGCCCCGACAGTTAGTAGTTTTAAAAAGTCACTAATAAATGATGTTAATTTATTGAAACCACCTAGATACTATTCATATGGTTGTAGAGTGTTAAATGTCCTACACACTAGACTAAGACATAGATCTAGTAACTTGAATGCCGACCTTTTTAGGGTAAATTTAATTAATGACCCAGGTTGTGTCTGTGGATGGGTAATAGAGGATGCGATTCACTTTTTTCTAGAGTGTTGTTTATATGTTGAAGCTCGTGAACAGTTGACAAATAATCTACAATTTCTTGACAGTTTACTTATTGAAACTCTAGTATTTGGCGATGATAGCTTATCTAAGGAACAAAATGCACAAATATTGAAATCAGTGCAGTTGTACATCAAACAAACAAAACGTTTTACCCCACAGTGATCACATTTCTTATATTGAATTTAGCTATTTTCTTTTGTGAACATTTTTCTCTATTGTTAATTTCCCATCCACGAATATGACAATTCTGTACTGTTACTTCAAGATATAACTCAATATATTACACAATTTCAAATTTTTTTTTTTTCCCTCAATGTTGTTATAAAATGTAATTGTTAGTTATACATTATTACTTGCTGGTGCATGGACTATATAATTGTATGTAAATATGTGGAGAGGACCTTTGTAAGTTGGAATAACTTGTGTCCGATCCAAATGTTATATAGTTAACAATAAAATAAGTTTAATCTATCTTATGATAAAAGAAACGACTTCAATTTTGCCGTTTTAATTTTTCCATACCTTGATAGTATTATCAGATGTCACTATTAATGCGTTTGTCGTAGTACAGGTTTCATATTCTGAACATTTATTTTGTCTGTATGATAAGTGCTTCCATTGTAAATTGGCATGAATATGGGGTATGGGTTTTCAAAGTATTTCAAATGCCTTTGATAGATTTATATATATTTTTTAAATGTTCAGCGTTATGTTTTTTACACATATACTTTTAGTATTAAAGGAAAACGTATTATTCCATGTATGTTTTACATGATTGACCGTAGGTTAAATAACTGTCAATTTTAACTCGTTTTATTCGTACACACGTTTTTTTTTCTTTTTTTGTCGCCAATGCTGTCGTACTTTCCCGTGTTTTTCGTGGTCACTGGTCGATGTGATGACAAGGGTAGTCCTGATCGGTAATTACAAAAAAAAAAAAATCTCCTCCCACTTTCCCTTTTCGTTAGTGCAATAAAATGTTTGACATGAAGTCATAATGATTTTGTCAATATCAAAAGATAAATATACGACGTTATTTTACGATTTACATAGTTTTTAATGATAAAATTGCAACTGATCAATGCCGACACCGTAACGTCATGGCTCTTTCGGAAGAGTTTTAATTGCAGGTATAATTCAAGAATGGATTATGCCTTTTGTCTCCTCACATTGAAGAGTTCTGAAAAATGGCGATCCCCATTATTTGGTGCTACATGCAACTTCAATGACCAAATTCTACCTTACGGTATACTATTTTTAGCATTCAATAACACAGATGTCTTTTATTTACTGTCATTTAAATTTTCACGCTAACTTGTTAAACCGGGAGCGTGGGTATGAATAGCCGTGGGCGGAGCAAATCTTCAGATTCTTCATTATTTTGGCCACGGTTATCTCGAGGAGGGAAAATCAATGATACAGTTTCATAGTTACTTTTGGAGCAAAATATTTGACAGGCATGGTTACTAGTGTTCTTCCATCCCAAACTTTCAGTCGTATTAAAAATTAATATTCTTCATCAGTCTAAAAACTACAAAAATCACTTCGAAAATTCAAATTTCTGAGGTATGTGACCTTTAGGTCACGTTGGTCATGTGACATACAGTTTTATAAATATGCTGTTCATATCAACGGGAATTTTTGATGATAAGCTCCGCCCTCAATTTTGTCGGTAGACACTACCGCTAATTCCCCTTTAAGACCATGGCGTTTTCCTTTAAGATGTTATTTAATTTGTTTACCCATTTGTCCTGTGATTATCTGATATTTAATTCGTTAATTCATTTGTGCTGTAATTATCTGATATTTAATTTGTTAATTCATTTGTCCTGTAATTATCTGATATTTATATTGACTGCCGGATATTGTAATCTATTTATTTTGCCGAAATAATAACAAGATAAATAAATACCACTTAAAATGAAAAATAAAATATACCACCATGTCAGAACAGTTACAAATCCGATAGAAAACACATAGAAAGAGGTAGAATCGATAATACATGAAAGCTCACTTTCCTGGCTTGATACAGGCAATTCATTAAAAAGTGACGGGGTTAGACTAGTTATATGGGCCAAAACCAGCCCCTCAGTGAAACAATGCGGTCATGAAGGTGCTCTCCACGTGTGAGTAAAATGATAACCGTCATACATAACCAGGTGTTATTAAAAAGAACACTACAATCTGTAACATTATGCATAATATATTTGACCTTCGTGACACAGAAGTTATAATATGCATGATATTAGTTCTATTAAAGAGAGCCGATGACCTTTAACCTAAATATTAGATAGTATACTCGGCCATCGTAAGACATAACGGTGAAACAATAGTTAACTTTGAACCCAAATCTAATTGTCAATACCATCTGTAAACAATTGACGCAATTATTTTCAAGATGTTGATATTACCCGAAAACTTATTGGTTGATAAGATGAGAAGATTCTTTAAAAATCCTTGATTTAATAATTATTACTCAAAATACGGCGACTTTGTAAAAAGTCTGAATACAAACTGCAAGCTCGAGCGTAGCGTATGAGTTGTGCAATATAGACTCCAGTCGCGAAAGCAGTTGACATTTTACTATCAAGGTTTGGAAAATTTATAATGGAAACATTGAAGTCATCTCTTTGTCATAAAATCTGGTAGAAAGTTGACCATTGGTGTCAAATTTGAGGTAAATGTCAAGAAATGAGTCAGATGAAGCTGTTTCTGTTGATTATTTTATCTTGAGTTATTTGACGTACATAAATGATCATTAATTGGCAGATCATCATCAATATACCTGAAAGTGATATCATAGGCTTTAGCTTCTGTGATTGTTTTTGTCTTTGACAAGTAATTGCATAAACTCTGTTTCATAGGATTATAGAAAAAGATCGGCAAGGATAGGTCCACAGTTGATCTCATAGGGATGCCGCTGATTTGTTGAAAAATGTGACCTTTGATCTCTACAAATATGTTATCGATAAGGAACATTACACGGACATGCCTGATACTCATATCGTCAGTTACAACCTTAATCCGTTCACAGGGTTGGTAGAACGTTTACTACAGCTACATACAAAATAGATAAGAGTAACACGACGGATATGACATTGTGGAATAGGAACTACTCACAATTGGAGCACCCGAGTTCACCCTTAGTTTGTATCGTGTTGCTCGATCTATGGTTTAATGTGTAATGTTTTGTAGATTACTGTTTTACCATTTGTCCTTTTTCATTTGGTTAGCCACAAAATGTACTGTCTGTACGCAGTGTGTCTTCTGTCTCTGTTGTAATCTTGATCTGGAGGTTGTGCCAGAATATTATCTCTATGGCGAGCAACAACCTCCAAAACAAGTTCATCCAAAACTATGGTATAGAAATCCTGAAAAGAAGGGAAAAATATAGATGAGAAACAATCCATAGTTTTCCGTTGTAATACATCAATTCATTCAGATAAGCTAGTTTGAAAAAAGATATTGTGGTGCTGGATGAATACTTTCTCAGTTATGCTTTATTTGAGGGGCCATCAACAGTTTGTCATGAGATGTGGGTTTTTGCTTGTTGAGGGCTGTATGGTAACCTGTCTTTTATTTAATTCCGAGGATTATTCTTGTGTGATTTGTTGGTTGTTTAACCCATATCTCATTTTATTTAAATGGTAAATACATGTTTAAACATTAGATGGTATGTTGCATACAAACAACAGATTACATGGTGATGGCAAAGTCAATACTGGTGTAACCACAAAACTGTCAAAAATAAAATCATGCAACAGAATAGTAAAGGCATATGAAAAAAATAATATTTACAGGCATTCTTGAGTGGCACCTCTCACTGTTCTCCTTGCAACACACTTTCTCTCCCTCCAGTATCTCCCTGCAATAGGTGCAGGTGCATCAGTCAGGTTGACCAGGCTGAGGAGCAGGATGGATCTGGATTTCTCTCATTTTCTTGCTCCAATAAATTGGAAGACAAATGACGGCTGCGTGATTGATCTGAATTCTAAAATAAATACAATTTTTTTATCATCTTGTATGAATAAATCAAAAGATCTTTAATTCAATCTTTTATGGCAACCAAAAATGAGGACCAAACAAAATAGAGTCATCTGTCAAAAGTATTGGAAAATGTCCAAAAAAAATCCATATTTAATCAACCAAAACCATTTTTTTTTTTAAGATTATTGTGAAGTCATTTCTGGATAGATTTTAACAAATTTTACACCAAAACATTCAAAATTGTCTATATTTTGTTTGTTTATTTGTTCATTATGTTTATATGAGTGGTTTTTATTTGTACATACTTTTTCCATGATTTAAATTTTTAGGATTTATTTTTAGTTGAAATATATAGGAAAATCAGTCAATTTTTATTTGTTGTGTTAAATTATATAGAAATAAAAATCACTCATAACAACATAATGAGTAAATAAACCCCCAAAAAATATTGTTTTGGTTGATTATGCAGGGATTTTTTTTTTTTTTTTTTTTACATTTCCCAATACTTTTGACAGATGACTGTAGTACAGAAATTACAGTAAAATTTATTGTTGTATAGGGTAACTTTCGACAATTTATGTAACCTCGATACACTTAGAATCAAAACATTTAGAAAACAGAAAATCAAAGAATTTAGAGGGCTAACAGAGAAATGAAAGAGCCTAAATGGTACGATCTTCATACTGATAGCAAATATAATAAAGATAAAATCCTAAAATATTTAATTTGCGAACATTATTTACTGAATAATGCGGATTCATTCAGAATTTTTTTACGAATACAACATATTTATTGTTCACTTGGTATTTCCCTTATCGTACCCCAATTTTGTCAAAATACGTTTTTTTTTTAAACAATTAACTTTATTTCTCCTCTCTCGAGCTATGCACAAATTACTAACGTACTTTTCTGTTTTAAAACCATGAGAAATGACCCCTTTTTATCGGGAAAACATTTGAAATAAAAGAATAATATAGTGAGAAAAGAGTACATGTGCTTACCTCTTCCATCGCTGTTTATTTATAGTGGGAACAACACGATCATTCGGCAATCGTATACGGCCGAGTAGTTACGATTGGATCATTCGACAGACTCCGTAAATTTGCCGATAATTAATCAGTCGCCATCTTTTGATGCAGCATCCTGGAATTCGTCAACAAATATTGTTCTCTCACCCATTCTTTCTCACATATATCAACACGAAAATGAGTTAAAACATTATTTTATTAAATATAAAGCATGTATAGTACATTTTTTGGAGAATGCAGCTCATTAAAAAAACGGTCGTATCTTAGCCAGTGGGGCTTTAATGTAAATATGCTGTTTGTTTTTATGTAAAACATTATGACGTTGTTCATTATATAACTATATATTTGATTATTTGTTAAATATTGTAAGTATTACAGAACTACAATGTAAACCAGTTTTTATGCTAATTGTGTTTTTTAAAACATATTTTATTCACAACTGCAAATGAATGAGATTGAGCAACAGGCTATGTATGGCAATAGAAGCTCTCTCCTTTTACATGTACAAGGCAAACATTCGGTAATAAGTGTTTGAGTATGTACAAATTATATCAATAATAATTAATTATTATGTTCCTTCAATACATGTAATGATGAACACCATTAGATTAATATTAATAATTCATATATAATAAATTTACAAGTGAAGTGAAATTTGTAGACTTTCTAAACATTTTAAATAGTTAAACATACGAGAAATTAAAACAAATAAAGCAAAGCGTAATAACTGTATAATGAGAGGAGTGTGGTTGAAAAAAGAAGGATCTTAAATAAAACGACGAGCGTCACTTATTAATTTGCGTACAGCTTGAAATATTTCTATATTTAGATCATATGAAAATGATCTACATGTATTTCCATGTAATAATACATATATATTAATGTCAACATTATTATTTTTAGGTATTATTGTCTGTGTGGACTCTAATAAAAAGGATATATTTTGGTACATATAAGCAAAAGATGGTCGTTATCTTCTAATGGACCACTACAGTTAGGACAGTCAGTATTATCAGATAAAAAAATCATTAAATAAATGTCCTTCAAGTTACTGGCCTTATTTCTTAATTTGACAATGAATTATGTTAAACTTTCTTATTCCAAAATTTTGAAATACATCGGTGCCCCCATCTTCGCTAGCCAAGGGTTACGATTCGCTCCTCGCATCTCCACCCTTGGCAGATTAAGTCAGAATGTTGTAATTCCCGCGTATCGCCCTCTAGCGGATTTATTAAGTTCAGTTCATTTGCATTACATCATTATCAACCAATGAGAACGGTTGTACTGTTACCTGTTCGACCTAAGACTTCAGTTAATTGAGCAAATACTTTAAAAGTCTCTGTAAATATGGTTCTTCTGTGTTTGGGGGGCAAAGATTCATGACAAAGTCTACAGTTTTCCTCATATGTCGCCATTGTTTACATTTTTCTTTCTCTACATATGATCGTTGCGTGATCTATTGTTAGACGCATTTTGATTGGACGCAGCCACCCATTGCTGCATCGAATAGAAAACAATACCGTGAGGACCTGAAATTCCGACTTAATCTGCCAAGGGTGGAGAGGAGAGGAGCAGATCGTAACCCTTGGCTAGCGAAGATGCGGTACACCAAGTCTTATAGAAGTGTGTCAATCTATTTTTAAAGATATCTAAACTTGGAGATTCTGTTATAGTTAGGGGCAACGTATTCCATAGTCTAATAGTGAAAGAGATAAAACTATCATATAAAGAACTTGTTCTGGTAAATGGTGGATATAATGTATTATTTTCATTTCTTAAGTTATATCCAGATTGTCTAGGTAGATATGATTGAACCAACCCGTAAAGATATGCATGTGTTAACCCATTACGTATTTTATGAAATAATGTGAATTTGTGTTTATTCCGTCTATTTTCTAGTGGTTCCCACCCCAATTCACGGATTAGTTTTTGTCTAGAGGGGTTACATCGAAGACCAGTTATAATTCGACCTGCTTCTATTTTTAAACTTTCCAGTTAATCAGATCCCCTTATAATGCAGTTACCCCATACTAATTATATTTTCTTGTATAATAAAGGAAATTATTATCATTATTATTTTTGTAAAATAAGCTCTATAAACCGACAAACAACAGGAAATATTCTGAGTCGATTACGAGTACATGGACATATAAACAACGAAATCAGCTGAAAGCAGGGCATACACATCTTGTTGTTCAAAGGGTCAGCTGTAAGAAGGAATATCATCCCTTGTGGTCAAACAGGTAAGCTGAATGAAGGAATATCATCCCTTGTGGTCAAACAGGTAAGCTGAATGAAGGAATATCATCCCTTGTGGTCAAACAGGTAAGCTGAATGAAGGAATATCATCCCTTGTGGTCAAACAGGTAAGCTGAATGAAGGAATATCATCCCTTGTGGTCAAACAGGTAAGCTGAATGAAGGAATATCATCCCTTGTAGTCAAAAAGGTAAACTGAAAGCAGAAATATTATTCCTTGTAGTCAAAATGGTAAGCTGAAAGCAGGGTTTTCTTGATTTAAGAAATGAAGATATTAATGTGACCATGACAATTATATCTGTCTTGAGTTGTGCAAAAATATGATTGGTTTAAATAAGCCCACGTAAGTACGTATATACTTATGAATTATGGAGTCCATTAAGTGACATATAGAAAAAAAATGCATATTTAACACATCCGCTAAAGATTCGATATTTTTTTATTCATGTGCACGAGTTGGCAAGTTTCCATATTGATAGTAATCGATTCTAATATAACGTCCTTCTTACGCTTTGCAAACAAACGAGCTATCAATCAGATAAATCTCATTAGCACATGCGCGGTGCACATTTAAGCCAGGTGAAAAAATCACAAAATAAAATTATTTACACGGTTGTTAACGTTTTAAACATCTATACTCACTGAAAATAACCAACATATCCAAAATTAATAATATGTGACGTGCAATTAAAACATGGAAACACAATATTATTGTTACGGATGTCACATTAATACGACTGATTTTCCCGTCGTAAAAGTATATGTGACTGACTTTCCCGTCTTAAAAGTACATGTTGCTGAGTTATTGTCTGCTCGAATTTGTTTTAGATATTGCTTAACCCAGTCTTATATAAAGTGTTGTGACAATAATCATGTTGATCAAGAATTTTTGTTGAATTAGTCACCCTTCACCAGATTCAATATTTGACAGAAGGGATGAGAAGCATGTTAAATGTTGTCATTCAGTCACATGAATGGCATACTCAATCTTCCCCGAACCGCAACTTTCTTAAAATCACATATGGTACATATTGTTATTTAGCAATTATAATCTATTAAATTGAGGTACAGTAAGGGAGCACCATTAAGGGTATATTACTTGAACATCAACTTTCTTAAAATTAAATATTTACTATGTATATGAAATAAATTTCCATAAATAAGAAAATAAGGTTTTTATTTCAGTATATTAAAATTTAAATAAAAAAAGTAATGGGTATGTTACTTGAACATCAACTTTCTTAAAATTAAATATTTACTATGTATATAAAATAAATTTCAATAAATAAAAGAATAAGGTTTTTATTTTAGAATATTAAAATTTAAATAAACAAAATCATTTGAATAAATATTGAAATAAATTAGACTATTATATGTATTTAATTTTAGATATATACAATATATATAAAATTAATTTCAATAAATAAAATCATTAAAGAAAAGGTTTTATTGTAGAATTTCAAAATTTAAATAAAAAAACCATTTGAATAAATAATGAAATAAATTACGGATATCAAAGTGTCATATTTACATTGAAATAGCCATCTGATATAACCTTTTGAAACACTATTCTTCCAAAACAAGTTTGAAGATGCCATATAGCTAACCAGAAGACATAACGCAAAGGAGAGACAATACTATGGCGAGAAAAAAAACAAAAAAACAACAAAAAAAACCAAAGACAATGATCTACACAACACTACACAGAAACCTAAAGATTATAAAACCAGAATCACACAGGGGACGTCGTTTTGTGAATCAACGACAATATCGTCAGTTGAATAGTAAACTTAATTAACATTTGTAGAATCACGGATATTATGTAATATTATACTTTACGCTTATATTTTCCCTATTTGTCTTTGTTAGCGCAGCCGGTCAATATTTTAGTATATTGACCGGGCCCGATCAATATAATGTTTTCTTCCGGATTTTGTCCGAACTCGTTTTTTTGTCTTATACAATTACAAAACCATGTCGTCTGACAGATTTGCATGTATTGAGTATAATATAACAAATAGTTCATGGCACTTCGGGCCAAATGGCAGTTTATGGACTGGTCTGTCACCCACAAAATAATATATGGACCTCAGCTTCGCTTCGGTCCATAACATATTTTGTGGATGACATCCCGGTCCATAAACTGCCATATGGCCCTTAGTACCATGAACTATTTGCTAAATGTATAATAATTATAATTTCACTTCAGTCTCAATTACGAGCTTTAAATGATACTGAAATGTATCTTTTTTCCCACAGATATATTGATTTATTATCCGTGGTACCACTACAGAAGCAATGGAGGAAGGTGCACCAAAACTGAAAGATAATTTAAAAAGGTTTGCAAAATTTTCCTATTATAAAATTATGCTTCAGCTTGTCATAAGAAATAATTTATATTAAGACTAAAATTACAATTTGTTGTTTTAAGACCGCACTCTCATAAACCCACTCCAACCCTGGCATAGGAATAAGACTTAGATTATCAATGTCTGCTCTGAAAGAGTCGTCCGATAGTCCTCAACACATACACAGCTGGCTATGAAAAGGACGTAAATTAGTGAAATGAATGACACACTCCTTGTACGTAGACAACTTACAGTAGCTCAGAAATCGTGATGTAGGGATTAGGTCACACTCCTTTTACGTAAATGACAACTTACAGTAGCTCAGAAAGCGTGACGTAGGGATTGGGTCACATTCCTTGTACGTAAAAGACAACCTACAGTAGCTCATAAAGCTTGATGTAGGGGTTGGGTCACACTCTTTGTACGTAAAAGGCAACCTACAGTAGCTCATAAAGCGTGACGTAGGGGTGAGGCCACACTCTTTGTGCGTAACTGACAACTTACAGTAGCTCATAAAGCATGATGTAGGTTTAGATCACACCCCTTGTATGTAGCCAACTTACAATAGCTCACAAAGCGTTACGTAGGGGTGAGGTCAAACTCCTTGTACGTAAAAGACAACTTACAATAGCTCATAAAGCATGATGTAGGGTGAGGTCAAACTCCTTGTACGTAAAAGACAACTTACCGTAGCTCATAAAGCATGACGTAGGGGTGAGGTCAAACTCCTTGTACATAAAAGACAACTTACAGTAGCTCATAAAGCATGATGTAGGGTGAGGTCAAACTCTTTGTACGTAAAAGTCAACTTACAGTAGCTCATAAAGCGTGACGTATGGGTGAGGTCAAACTCCTTGTACGTAAAAGACAACTTACAGTAGCTCATAAAGCATAACGTATGGGTGAGGTCAAACTCCTTGTACATAAATGACAACTTACAGTAACTCATAAAGCATGACGTATGGGTGAGGTCAAACTCCTTGTACATAAAAGACAACCTACAGTAGCTCATAAAGCATGACGTATGGGTGAGGTCAAACTCCTTGTACATAAAAGACAACTTACAGTAGCTCATAAAGCATGACGTATGGGTGAGGTCAAACTCCTTGTACATAAAAGACAACTTACAGTAGCTCATAAAGCATGACGTATGGGTCAGGTCAAACTCCTTGTACGTAAAAGACAACTTACAGTAGCTCATAAAGCGTGACGTATGGGTGAGGTTAAACTCCTTGTACATAAAAGACAACTTACAGTAGCTCATAAAGCATGACGTATGGGTGAGGTCAAACTCCTTGTACATAAAAGACAACCTACAGTAACTCATAAAGCATGACGTATGGGTGAGGTCAAACTCCTTGTACATAAAAGACAACCTACAGTAGCTCATAAAGCATGACGTATGGGTGAGGTCAAACTCCTTGTACATAAAAGACAACTTACAGTAGCTCATAAAGCATGACGTATGGGTCAGGTCAAACTCCTTGTACGTAAAAGACAACTTACAGTAGCTCATAAAGCGTGACGTATGGGTGAGGTCAAACTCCTTGTACATAAAAGACAACTTACAGTAGCTCATAAAGCTTGACGTATGGGTGAGGTCAAACTCCTTGTACGTAAAAGACAACTTACAGTAGCTCATAAAGCATGATGTAGGGCGAGGTCAAACTCCTTGTACGTAAAAGACAACTTATAGTAGCTCATAAAGCATGACGTATGGGTGAGGTCAAACTCCTTGTACATAAAAGACAACTTACAGTAACTCAAAAAGCATGACGTATGGGTGAGGTCAAACTCCTTGTACATAAAAGACAACCTACAGTAGCTCATAAAGCATGACGTATGGGTGAGGTCAAACTCCTTGTACATAAAAGACAACTTACAGTAGCTGATAAAGCATGACGTATGGGTGAGGTCAAACTCCTTGTACATAAAAGACAACTTACAGTAGCTCATAAAGCATGACGTATGGGTCAGGTCAAACTCCTTGTACATAAAAGACAACTTACAGTAGCTCATAAAGCGTGACGTATGGGTGAGGTTAAACTCCTTGTACATAAAAGACAACTTACAGTAGCTCATAAAGCATGACGTATGGGTGAGGTCAAACTCCTTGTACATAAAAGACAACCTACAGTAACTCATAAAGCATGACGTACGGGTGAGGTCAAACTCCTTGTACATAAAAGACAACCTACAGTAGCTCATAAAGCATGACGTATGGGTGAGGTCAAACTCCTTGTACATAAAAGACAACTTACAGTAGCTCATAAAGCATGACGTATGGGTGAGGTCAAACTCCTTGTACATAAAAGACAACTTACAGTAGCTCATAAAGCATGACGTATGGGTGAGGTCAAACTCCTTGTACCTAAAAGACAACTTACAGTAGCTCATAAAGCGTGACGTATGGGTGAGGTCAAACTCCTTGTACATAAAAGACAACTTACAGTAGCTCATAATGCTTGACGTATGGGTGAGGTCAAACTCCTTGTACATAAAAGACAACCTACAGTAGCTCATAAAGCATGATGTAGGGCGAGGTCAAACTCCTTGTACGTAAAGACAACCTACAGTAGCTCATAAAGCATGAAGTAGGGTGAGGTCAAACTCCTTGTACATAAAAGACAACCTACAGTAGCTCATAAAGCGTGACGTATGGGTGAGATCAAACTCCTTGTACGTAAAAGACAACCTACAGTAGCTCATAAAGCATGACGTATGGGTGATATCACACTCCTTGTACGTAAAAGACAACTTACAGTAGCTCATAAAGCATGACGTATGGGTGAGGTCAAACTCCTTGTACGTAAAATACAACTTACAGTAGCTCATAAAGCATGACGTATGGGTGAGGTCAAGCTCCTTGTACATAAAAGACAACTTACAGTAGCTCATAAAGCATGACGTATGGGTGAGGTCAAACTCCTTGTACGTAAAAGACAACTTACAGTAGCTCATAAAGCATGACGTAGGGGTGAGGTCAAACTCCTTGTACATAAAAGACAACCTACAGTAGCTCATAAAGCATGACGTATGGGTGAGGTCAAACTCCTTGTACATAAAAGACAACTTACAGTAGCTCATAAAGCATGACGCATGGGTGAGGTCAAACTCCTTGTACATAAAAGACAATCTACAGTAACTCATAAAGCATGACGTATGGGTGAGGTCAAACTCCTTGTACATAAAAGAAAACCTACAGTAGCTCATAAAGCATGACGTATGGGTGAGGTCAAACTCCTTGTACATAAAAGACAACTTACAGTAGCTCATAAAGCATGACGTATGGGTGAGGTCAAACTCCTTGTACATAAAAGACAACTTACAGTAGCTCATAAAGCATGACGTATGGGTCAGGTCAAACTCCTTGTACGTAAAAGACAACTTACAGTAGCTCATAAAGCGTGACGCATGGGTGAGGTCAAACTCCTTGTACATAAAAGACAACTTACAGTAGCTCATAAAGCTTGACGTATGGGTGAGGTCAAACTCCTTGTACGTAAAAGACAACTTACAGTAGCTCATAAAGCATGATGTAGGGCGAGGTCAAACTCCTTGTACGTAAAAGACAACTTACAGTAGCTCATAAAGCATAACGTATGGGTGAGGTCAAACTCCTTGTACATAAATGACAACTTACAGTAACTCATAAAGCATGACGTTTGGGTGAGGTCAAACTCCTTGTACATAAAAGACAACCTACAGTAGCTCATAAAGCATGACGTATGGGTGAGGTCAAACTCCTTGTACATAAAAGACAACTTACAGTAGCTCATAAAGCATGACGTATGGGTGAGGTCAAACTCCTTGTACATAAAAGACAACTTACAGTAGCTCATAAAGCATGACGTATGGGTCAGGTCAAACTCCTTGTACGTAAAAGACAACTTACAGTAGCTCATAAAGCGTGACGTATGGGTGAGGTTAAACTCCTTGTACATAAAAGACAACTTACAGTAGCTCATAAAGCATGACGTATGGGTGAGGTCAAACTCCTTGTACATAAAAG
Source organism: Bathymodiolus brooksi (assembly GCA_963680875.1). NCBI lineage: Eukaryota > Metazoa > Mollusca > Bivalvia > Mytilida > Modiolidae > Bathymodiolus > Bathymodiolus brooksi. The sequence goes on from OY804588.1 coordinate 48,841,669, forward strand.
ACAACCTACAGTAACTCATAAAGCATGACGTATGGGTGAGGTCAAACTCCTTGTACATAAAAGACAACCTACAGTAGCTCATAAAGCATGACGTATGGGTGAGGTCAAACTCCTTGTACATAAAAGACAACTTACAGTAGCTCATAAAGCATGACGTATGGGTGAGGTCAAACTCCTTGTACATAAAAGACAACTTACAGTAGCTCATAAAGCATGACGTATGGGTCAGGTCAAACTCCTTGTACGTAAAAGACAACTTACAGTAGCTCATAAAGCGTGACGTATGGGTGAGGTCAAACTCCTTGTACATAAAAGACAACTTACAGTAGCTCATAAAGCTTGACGTATGGGTGAGGTCAAACTCCTTGTACGTAAAAGACAACTTACAGTAGCTCATAAAGCATGATGTAGGGCGAGGTCAAACTCCTTGTACGTAAAAGACAACTTACAGTAGCTCATAAAGCATGACGTATGGGTGAGGTCAAACTCCTTGTACATAAAAGACAACTTACAGTAACTCAAAAAGCATGACGTATGGGTGAGGTCAAACTCCTTGTACATAAAAGACAACCTACAGTAGCTCATAAAGCATGACGTATGGGTGAGGTCAAACTCCTTGTACATAAAAGACAACTTACAGTAGCTGATAAAGCATGACGTATGGGTGAGGTCAAACTCCTTGTACATAAAAGACAACTTACAGTAGCTCATAAAGCATGACGTATGGGTCAGGTCAAACTCCTTGTACATAAAAGACAACTTACAGTAGCTCATAAAGCGTGACGTATGGGTGAGGTTAAACTCCTTGTACATAAAAGACAACTTACAGTAGCTCATAAAGCATGACGTATGGGTGAGGTCAAACTCCTTGTACATAAAAGACAACCTACAGTAACTCATAAAGCATGACGTACGGGTGAGGTCAAACTCCTTGTACATAAAAGACAACCTACAGTAGCTCATAAAGCATGACGTATGGGTGAGGTCAAACTCCTTGTACATAAAAGACAACTTACAGTAGCTCATAAAGCATGACGTATGGGTGAGGTCAAACTCCTTGTACATAAAAGACAACTTACAGTAGCTCATAAAGCATGACGTATGGGTGAGGTCAAACTCCTTGTACCTAAAAGACAACTTACAGTAGCTCATAAAGCGTGACGTATGGGTGAGGTCAAACTCCTTGTACATAAAAGACAACTTACAGTAGCTCATAATGCTTGACGTATGGGTGAGGTCAAACTCCTTGTACATAAAAGACAACCTACAGTAGCTCATAAAGCATGATGTAGGGCGAGGTCAAACTCCTTGTACGTAAAGACAACCTACAGTAGCTCATAAAGCATGAAGTAGGGTGAGGTCAAACTCCTTGTACATAAAAGACAACCTACAGTAGCTCATAAAGCGTGACGTATGGGTGAGATCAAACTCCTTGTACGTAAAAGACAACCTACAGTAGCTCATAAAGCATGACGTATGGGTGATATCACACTCCTTGTACGTAAAAGACAACTTACAGTAGCTCATAAAGCATGACGTATGGGTGAGGTCAAACTCCTTGTACGTAAAATACAACTTACAGTAGCTCATAAAGCATGACGTATGGGTGAGGTCAAGCTCCTTGTACATAAAAGACAACTTACAGTAGCTCATAAAGCATGACGTATGGGTGAGGTCAAACTCCTTGTACGTAAAAGACAACTTACAGTAGCTCATAAAGCATGACGTAGGGGTGAGGTCAAACTCCTTGTACATAAAAGACAACCTACAGTAGCTCATAAAGCATGACGTATGGGTGAGGTCAAACTCCTTGTACATAAAAGACAACTTACAGTAGCTCATAAAGCATGACGCATGGGTGAGGTCAAACTCCTTGTACATAAAAGACAACCTACAGTAACTCATAAAGCATGACGTATGGGTGAGGTCAAACTCCTTGTACATAAAAGACAACCTACAGTAGCTCATAAAGCATGACGTATGGGTGAGGTCAAACTCCTTGTACATAAAAGACAACTTACAGTAGCTCATAAAGCATGACGTATGGGTGAGGTCAAACTCCTTGTACATAAAAGACAATTTACAGTAGCTCATAAAGCATGACGTATGGGTCAGGTCAAACTCCTTGTACGTAAAAGACAACTTACAGTAGCTCATAAAGCGTGACGCATGGGTGAGGTCAAACTCCTTGTACATAAAAGACAACTTACAGTAGCTCATAAAGCTTGACGTATGGGTGAGGTCAAACTCCTTGTACGTAAAAGACAACTTACAGTAGCTCATAAAGCATGATGTAGGGCGAGGTCAAACTCCTTGTACGTAAAAGACAACCTACAGTAGCTCATAAAGCATGACGTATGGGTGATATCACACTCCTTGTACATAAAAGACAACTTACAGTAGCTCATAAAGCATGACGTATGGGTGAGGTCAAACTCCTTGTACGTAAAAGACAGCTTACAGTAGCTCATAAAGCATGACGTAGGGGTGAGGTCAAACTCCTTGTACATAAAAGACAACCTACAGTAGCTCATAAAGCATGACGTATGGGTGAGGTCAAACTCCTTGTACATAAAAGACAACTTACAGTAGCTGATAAAGCATGACGTATGGGTGAGGTCAAACTCCTTGTACATAAAAGACAACTTACAGTAGCTCATAAAGCATGACGTATGGGTGAGGTCAAACTCCTTGTACATAAAAGACAACTTACAGTAGCTCATAAAGCGTGACGTATGGGTGAGGTTAAACTCCTTGTACATAAAAGACAACTTACAGTAGCTCATAAAGCATGACGTATGGGTGAGGTCAAACTCCTTGTACATAAAAGACAACCTACAGTAACTCATAAAGCATGACGTACGGGTGAGGTCAAACTCCTTGTACATAAAAGACAACCTACAGTAACTCATAAAGCATGACGTATGGGTGAGGTCAAACTCCTTGTACATAAAAGACAACTTACAGTAGCTCATAAAGCATGACGTATGGGTGAGGTCAAACTCCTTGTACCTAAAAGACAACTTACAGTAGCTCATAAAGCATGATGTAGGGCGAGGTCAAACTCCTTGTACGTAAAAGACAACCTACAGTAGCTCATAAAGCATGAAGTAGGGTGAGGTCAAACTCCTTGTACATAAAAGACAACCTACAGTAGCTCATAAAGCGTGACGTATGGGTGAGATCAAACTCCTAGTACGTAAAAGACAACCTACAGTAGCTCATAAAGCATGACGTATGGGTGATATCACACTCCTTGTACGTAAAAGACAACTTACAGTAGCTCATAAAGCATGACGTATGGGTGAGGTCAAACTCCTTGTACGTAAAATACAACTTACAGTAGCTCATAAAGCATGACGTATGGGTGAGGTCAAGCTCCTTGTACATAAAAGACAACTTACAGTAGCTCATAAAGCATGACGTATGGGTGAGGTCAAACTCCTTGTACGTAAAAGACAACTTACAGTAGCTCATAAAGCATGACGTAGGGGTGAGGTCAAACTCCTTGTACATAAAAGACAACCTACAGTAGCTCATAAAGCATGACGTATGGGTGAGGTCAAACTCCTTGTACATAAAAGACAACTTACAGTAGCTCATAAAGCATGACGCATGGGTGAGGTCAAACTCCTTGTACATAAAAGACAACCTACAGTAACTCATAAAGCATGACGTATGGGTGAGGTCAAACTCCTTGTACATAAAAGACAACCTACAGTATCTCATAAAGCATGACGTATGGGTGATGTCAAACTCCTTGTACATAAAAGACAACTTTCAGTAGCTCATAAAGCATGACGTATGGGTGAGGTCAAACTCCTTGTACATAAAAGACAACTTACAGTAGCTCATAAAGCATGACGTATGGGTCAGGTCAAACTCCTTGTACGTAAAAGACAACTTACAGTAGCTCATAAAGCGTGACGCATGGGTGAGGTCAAATTCCTTGTAGATAAAAGACAACTTACAGTAGCTCATAAAGCTTGACGTATGGGTGAGGTCAAACTCCTTGTACGTAAAAGACAACCTACAGTAGCTCATAAAGCATGATGTAGGGCGAGGTCAAGCTCCTTGTACGTAAAAGACAACCTACAGTAGCTCATAAAGCATGATGTAGGGTGAGGTCAAACTCCTTGTACGTAAAAGACAACCTACAGTAGCTCATAAAGCATGACGTATGGGTGATATCACACTCCTTGTACATAAAAGACAACTTACAGTAGCTCATAAAGCATGACGTATGGGTGAGGTCAAACTCCTTGTACGTAAAAGACAGCTTACAGTAGCTCATAAAGCATGACGTAGGGGTGAGGTCAAACTCCTTGTACATAAAAGACAACCTACAGTAGCTCATAAAGCATGACGTATGGGTGAGGTCAAACTCCTTGTACATAAAAGACAACTTACAGTAGCTCATAAAGCATGACGTATGGGTGAGGTCAAACTCCTTGTACGTAAAAGACAACTTACAGTAGCTCATAAAGCATGACGTAGGGGTGAGGTCAAACTCCTTGTACATAAAAGACAACCTACAGTAGCTCATAAAGCATGACGTATGGGTGAGGTCAAACTCCTTGTACATAAAAGACAACTTACAGTAGCTCATAAAGCATGACGTATGGGTGAGGTCAAACTCCTTGTACATAAAAGACAACCTACAGTAACTCATAAAGCATGACGTATGGGTGAGGTCAAACTCCTTGTACATAAAAGACAACCTACAGTAGCTCATAAAGCATGACGAAGGGGTGAGGTCAAACTCCTTGTACATAAAAGACAACTTACAGTAGCTCATAAAGCATGACGTATGGGTGAGGTCAAACTCCTTGTACGTAAAAGACAACTTACAGTAGCTCATAAAGCATGACGTAGGGGTGAGGTCAAACTCCTTGTACATAAAAGACAACCTACAGTAGCTCATAAAGCATGACGTATGGGTGAGGTCAAACTCCTTGTACATAAAAGACAACCTACAGTAGCTCATAAAGCATGACGTATGGGTGAGGTCAAACTCCTTGTACATAAAAGACACCTTACAGTAGCTCATAAAGCATGACGTATGGGTGAGGTCAAACTCCTTGTACATAAAAGACAACCTACAGTAACTCATAAAGGATGACGTATGGGTGAGGTCAAACTCCTTGTACATAAAAGACAACCTACAGTAGCTCATAAAGCATGACGAAGGGGTGAGGTCAAACTCCTTGTACATAAAAGACAACTTACAGTAGCTCATGAAGCATGACGTATGGGTGAGGTCAAACTCCTTGTACGTAAAAGACAACTTACAGTAGCTCATAAAGCATGACGTAGGGGTGAGGTCAAACTCCTTGTACATAAAAGACAACCTACAGTAGCTCATAAAGCATGACGTATGGGTGAGGTCAAACTCCTTGTACATAAAAGACAACTTACAGTAGCTCATAAAGCATGACGTATGGGTGAGGTCAAACTCCTTGTACATAAAAGACAACCTACAGTAACTCATAAAGCATGACGTATGGGTGAGGTCAAACTCCTTGTACATAAAAGACAAGCTACAGTAGCTCATAAAGCATGACGTATGGGTGAGGTCAAACTCCTTGTACATAAAAGACAACTTACAGTAGCTCATAAAGCATGACGTATGGGTGAGGTCAAACTCCTTGTACATAAAAGACAACTTACAGTAGCTCATAAAGCATGACGTATGGGTCAGGTCAAACTCCTTGTACGTAAAAGACAACTTACAGTAGCTCATAAAGCGTGACGCATGGGTGAGGTCAAACTCCTTGTACATAAAAGACAACTTACAGTAGCTCATAAAGCTTGACGTATGGGTGAGGTCAAACTCCTTGTACGTAAAAGACAACTTACAGTAGCTCATAAAGCATGATGTAGGGCGAGGTCAAACTCCTTGTACGTAAAAGACAACCTACAGTAGCTCATAAAGCATGATGTAGGGTGAGGTCAAACTCCTTGTACGTAAAAGACAACCTACAGTAGCTCATAAAGCATGACATATGGGTGAGGTCAAACTCCTTGTACATAAAAGACAACCTACATTAGCTCATAAAGCATGACGTATGGGTGAGGTCAAACTCCTTGTACATAAAAGACAACTTACAGTAGCTGATAAAGCATGACGTATGGGTGAGGTCAAACTCCTTGTACGTAAAAGACAACTTACAGTAGCTCATAAAGCATGACGTATGGGTGAGGTCAAACTCCTTGTACATAAAAGACAACTTACAGTAGCTGATAAAGCATGACGTATGGGTCAGGTCAAACTCCTTGTACGTAAAAGACAACTTACAGTAGCTCATAAAGCGTGACGCATGGGTGAGGTCAAACTCCTTGTACATAAAAGACAACTTACAGTAGCTCATAAAGCTTGACGTATGGGTGAGGTCAAACTCCTTGTACGTAAAAGACAACTTACAGTAGCTCATAAAGCATGATGTAGGGCGAGGTCAAACTCCTTGTACGTAAAAGACAACCTACAGTAGCTCATAAAGCATGATGTAGGGTGAGGTCAAACTCCTTGTACGTAAAAGACAACCTACAGTAGCTCATAAAGCATGACATATGGGTGAGGTCAAACTCCTTGTACATAAAAGACAACCTACATTAGCTCATAAAGCATGACGTATGGGTGAGGTCAAACTCCTTGTACATAAAAGACAACTTACAGTAGCTCATAAAGCATGACGTATGGGTGAGGTCAAACTCCTTGTACGTAAAAGACAACCTACAGTAGCTCATAAAGCATGACATATGGGTGAGGTCAAACTCCTTGTACATAAAAGACAACCTACATTAGCTCATAAAGCATGACGTATGGGTGAGGTCAAACTCCTTGTACATAAAAGACAACTTACAGTAGCTGATAAAGCATGACGTATGGGTGAGGTCAAACTCCTTGTACGTAAAAGACAACTTACAGTAGCTCATAAAGCATGACGTATGGGTGAGGTCAAACTCCTTGTACATAAAAGACAACTTACAGTAGCTGATAAAGCATGACGTATGGGTCAGGTCAAACTCCTTGTACGTAAAAGACAACTTACAGTAGCTCATAAAGCGTGACGCATGGGTGAGGTCAAACTCCTTGTACATAAAAGACAACTTACAGTAGCTCATAAAGCTTGACGTATGGGTGAGGTCAAACTCCTTGTACGTAAAAGACAACTTACAGTAGCTCATAAAGCATGATGTAGGGCGAGGTCAAACTCCTTGTACGTAAAAGACAACCTACAGTAGCTCATAAAGCATGATGTAGGGTGAGGTCAAACTCCTTGTACGTAAAAGACAACCTACAGTAGCTCATAAAGCATGACATATGGGTGAGGTCAAACTCCTTGTACATAAAAGACAACCTACATTAGCTCATAAAGCATGACGTATGGGTGAGGTCAAACTCCTTGTACATAAAAGACAACTTACAGTAGCTCATAAAGCATGACGTATGGGTGAGGTCAAACTCCTTGTACGTAAAAGACAACTTACAGTAGCTCATAAAGCATGACGTATGGGTGAGGTCAAACTCCTTGTACGTAAAAGACAACCTACAGTAACTCATAAAGCATGACGTATGGGTGAGGTCAAACTCCTTGTACATAAAAGACAACTTACAGTAGCTCATAAAGCATGACGTATGGGTGAGGTCAAACTCCTTGTACATAAAAGACAACTTACAGTAGCTCATAAAGCATGACGTATGGGTGAGGTCAAACTCCTTGTACATAAAAGACAACTTACAGTAGCTCATAAAGCATGACGTATGGGTCAGGTCAAACTTCTTGTACGTAAAAGACAACTTACAGTAGCTCATAAAGCGTGACGTATGGGTGAGGTCAAACTCCTTGTACATAAAAGACAACTTACAGTAGCTCATAAAGCTTGACGTATGGGTGAGGTCAAACTCCTTGTACGTAAAAGACAACTTACAGTAGCTCATAAAGCATGATGTAGGGCGAGGTCAAACTCCTTGTACGTAAAAGACAACCTACAGTAGCTCATAAAGCATGACGTATGGGTGATATCACACTCCTTGTGCATAAAAGACAACTTACAGTAGCTCATAAAGCATGACGTATGGGTGAGGTCAAACTCCTTGTACGTAAAAGACAGCTTACAGTAGCTCATAAAGCATGACGTAGGGGTGAGGTCAAACTCCTTGTACATAAAAGACAACCTACAGTAGCTCATATAGCATGACGTATGGGTGAGGTCAAACTCCTTGTAGATAAAAGACAACTTACAGTAGCTCATAAAGCATGACGTATGGGTGAGGTCAAACTCCTTGTACGTAAAAGACAACTTACAGTAGCTCATAAAGCATGACGTAGGGGTGAGGGCAAACTCCCTGTACATAAAAGACAACCTACAGTTGCTCATAAAGCATGACGTATGGGTGAGGTCAAACTCCTTGTACATAAAAGACAACTTACAGTAGCTCATAAAGCATGACGTATGGGTGAGGTCAAACTCCTTGTACATAAAAGACAACTTACAGTAACTCATAAAGCATGACGTATGGGTGAGGTCAAACTCCTTGTACATAGAAGACAACCTACAGTAGCTCATAAAGCATGACGTATGGGTGAGGTCAAACTCCTTGTACATAAAAGACAACTTACAGTAGCTCATAAAGCATGACGTATGGGTGAGGTCAAACTCCTTGTACATAAAAGACAACTTACAGTAGCTCATAAAGCATGACGTATGGGTCAGGTCAAACTCCTTGTACGTAAAAGACAACTTACAGTAGCTCATAAAGCGTGACGTATGGGTGAGGTCAAATTCCTTGTACATAAAAGACAACTTACAGTAGCTCATAAAGCTTGACGTATGGGTGAGGTCAAACTCCTTGTACGTAAAAGACAACTTACAGTAGCTCATAAAGCTTGACGTATGGGTGAGGTCAAACTCCTTGTACGTAAAAGACAACTTACAGTAGCTCATAAAGCATGATGTAGGGCGAGGTCAAACTCCTTGTACGTAAAAGACAACTTACAGTAGCTCATAAAGCATGATGTAGGGTGAGGTCAAACTCCTTGTACATAAAAGACAACCTACAGTAGCTCATAAAGCATGACGTATGGGTGATATCACACTCCTTGTACGTAAAAGACAACTTACAGTAGCTCATAAAGCATGACGTATGGGTGAGGTCAAACTCCTTGTACGTAAAAGACAACCTACAGTAGCTCATAAAGCATGACGTATGGGTGATATCACACTCCTTGTACGTAAAAGACAACTTACAGTAGCTCATAAAGCATGACGTATGGGTGAGGTCAAACTCCTTGTACATAAAAGACAACTTACAGTAGCTCATAAAGCGTGACGTATGGGTGAGATCAAACTCCTTGTACGTAAAAGACAACCTACAGTAGCTCATAAAGCATGACGTATGGGTGATATCACACTCCTTGTACGTAAAAGACAACTTACAGTAGCTCATAAAGCATGACGTATGGGTGAGGTCAAACTCCTTGTACGTAAAAGACAACCTACAGTAGCTCATAAAGCATGACGTATGGGTGATATCACACTCCTTGTACGTAAAAGACAACTTACAGTAGCTCATAAAGCATGACGTATGGGTGAGGTCAAACTCCTTGTACATAAAAGACAACTTACAGTAGCTCATAAAGCATGACGTATGGGTGAGGTCAAACTCCTTGTACGTAAAAGACAACTTACTGTAGCTCATAAAGCATGACGTAGGGGTGAGATCAAACTCCTTGTACATAAAAGACAACCTACAGTAGCTCATAAAGCATGACGTATGGGTGAGGTCAAACTCCTTGTACGTAAAAGACAACCTACAGTAGCTCATATAGCATGACGTATGGGTGAGGTCAAACTCCTTGTACATAAAAGACAACTTACAGTAGCTCATAAAGCATGACGTAGGGGTGAGGTCAATCTCCTTGTACATAAAAGACAACTTACAGTAGCTCATAAAGCATGACGTATGGGTGAGGTCAAACTCCTTGTACATAAAAGACAACTTACAGTAGCTCATAAAGCATGACGTATGGGTGAGGTCAAATTCCTTGTACATAAAAGACAACCTACAGTAGCTCATAAAGCTTGACGTATGGGTGAGGTCAAACTCCTTGTACGTAAAAGACAACTTACAGTAGCTCATAAAGCATGATGTAGGGCGAGGTCAAACTCCTTGTACGTAAAAGACAACTTACAGTAGCTCATAAAGCATGATGTAGGATGAGGTCAAACTCCTTGTACATAAAAGACAACCTACAGTAGCTCATAAAGCATGACGTATGGGTGATATCACACTCCTTGTACGTAAAAGACAACTTACAGTAGCTCATAAAGCATGACGTATGGGTGAGGTCAAACTCCTTGTACGTAAAAGACAACCTACAGTAGCTCATAAAGCATGACGTATGGGTGATATCACACTCCTTGTACGTAAAAGACAACTTACAGTAGCTCATAGAGCATGACGTATGGGTGAGGTCAAACTCCTTGTACATAAAAGACAACTTACAGTAGCTCATAAAGCATGACGTATGGGTGAGGTCAAACTCCTTGTACGTAAAAGACAACTTACAGTAGCTCATAAAGCATGACGTAGGGGTGAGATCAAACTCCTTGTACATAAAAGACAACCTACAGTAGCTCATAAAGCATGACGTATGGGTGAGGTCAAACTCCTTGTACGTAAAAGACAACTTACAGTAGCTCATATAGCATGACGTATGGGTGAGGTCAAACTCCTTGTACATAAAAGACAACTTACAGTAGCTCATAAAGCATGACGTAGGGGTGAGGTCAATCTCCTTGTACATAAAAGACAACTTACAGTAGCTCATAAAGCATGACGTATGGGTGAGGTCAAACTCCTTGTACATAAAAGACAACTTACAGTAGCTCATAAAGCATGACGTATGGGTGAGGTCAAATTCCTTGTACATAAAAGACAACCTACAGTAGCTCATAAAGCATGACGTATGGGTGAGGTCAAACTCCTTGTACATAAAAGACAACTTACAGTAGCTCATAAAGCATGACGTATGGGTGAGGTCAAACTCCTTGTACGTAAACGACAACTTACAGTAGCTCATAAAGCATGACGTAGGGGTGAGATCAAACTCCTTGTACATAAAAGACAACCTACAGTAGCTCATAAAGCATGACGTATGGGTGAGGTCAAACTCCTTGTACATAAAAGACAACTTACAGTAGCTCATAAAGCATGACGCATGGGTGAGGTCAAACTCCTTGTACGTAAAAGACAACTTACAGTAGCTCATAAAGCATGACGTAGGGGTGAGGTCAAACTCCTTGTACATAAAAGACAACTTACAGTAGCTCATAAAGCATGACGTATGGGTGAGGTCAAACTCCTTGTACATAAAAGACAACCTACAGTAACTCATAAAGCATGACGTAGGGGTTGGGTCACATTCCTTGCACTTCAAAGACAACTTATAGTAGCTCATCAAGCTTGCTGTAAAGGTGAGATCACACTCATTGTACGTAAAAGACAACTTACAGTAGCTCATAAAGCGTGACGTATGGGTGAGATCACACTCCTTGTACGTAAAAGAAAAAAATACAATAGCTCATAAAGCGTGACGTAGGGGTTGGGTCACATTCTTTGTACGTAAAAGACAACTTACAGTAGCTCATAAAGCGTGACGTAGAGGGGAGGTCACACTCCTTGTACGTTAAAAACAACTTACAGTAACTCATAAAGCATGACAAAGGGGTTGGGTCACATTCCTTGCACTTCAAAGACAACTTATAGTAGCTCATCAAGCTTGCTGTAAAGGTGAGATCACACTCATTGTACGTAAAAGACAACTTACAGTAGCTTATAAAGCGTGACGTATGGGTGAGATCACACTCCTTGTACGTAAAAGAAAAAAATACAATAGCTCATAAAGCGTGACGTATGGGTTGGGTCACATTCTTTGTACATAAAAGACAACTTACAGTAGTTCATAAAGCGTGACGTATGGGTGAGATCACACTCCTTGTACGTAAAAGAAAAAAAATACAATAGCTCATAAAGCGTAACGTAGGGGTTGGGTCACATTCTTTGTACGGAAAAGACAACTTACAGTAGTTCATAAAGCGTGATGTATGGGTTGGGTGACACTCCTTGTACGTAAATGACAACTTCCAGTAGCTGATAAAGCGTGACGTACGGGTTGGGTCACATTCTTTGTACTTAAAAGACAACTTACAGTAATAATCGTGTTTTAATCATGTCAAAACTTCCGGTGTAGTAATGAATGTCACCTGTACATGCAGTCTCTACCCAGAGTTGTCGGTCCTTACACTCTCTCCAATCTCTGTCAACGCCTAAACAGTAGTCTACCTTTGTATTAAACTGGTTTCCTTTTTTTTAATATTACCAGTGTAATGTTCAGCAACTATAGAAGCTATTACAACAAGGAACCAGAACAGCGCTTTATGACTGATCACCGTATAAAAAATAATCCCTTATCTTCGTTTGAAAATAAACAAAGAAGCTTCTCAAATATTAGTTATATGGTATTCTTTGCATATCTTACAATATATGGGGTCATTATAACCGGTTTATATCAAGTTACCCTTTAATAAACAAGATTCTTGGCATATAGGCGTTAACAGAGATTGGAGAGAGTGTAAGGACCGACAACTCTGGGTACAGATTGCTGTGCATGTACAATTTCCTAAAATGATGGTATGTATGCTTCAGATTATAAACTTGGGTAATGTTCAAGTGTTTTATACACATCCAGGGGAGGGGGCGTCGTGGTCGGGATGGTATGGTAGTGGGATCTACAACAATATGTGATAAAGTTTGTCAGTTACTTGCGACAGGTCGGTGGTTTTCTTCGGTTCCTCCGGCTTCCCCCACCAATATAACTGACCGCCACGACATAACTGAAATATTGTTGAATATATTCAATAAAGTGCTAATTGCATACTATTCCATATTTCAATTGAAACGGGATTAATCGGTCGCCATTTTAATTTTTTCAATCGGTCAATATCTACAGGTCAGTGTAAGATCACGTGATGCATAATGAAGTCTTTGGAAGATTTAGTGGTCATACCGTAGAAAATAAAATAAAATCACATGACAAAGCGTTACCAATAGAAAGCGAGTATATCCTTATTAATATATTAATATTCATGAGGTATACTAATATGTGATAAAGTTTGTCAGTGACTTGCGACAGGCTGGTGGTATTCTCCGGGTACTTTAGGGTTGGGGCTATTGAGTATGAGAAATATTAATAGCAAACCCTATTGACGGGCTATGCAACTGACAACAATCCAAATGGGGATTTATCAAGTGCGATATACATTTATTTTAATTTTTTCTCGATCAACAGTTCAGAGGAGATGTGGCTAGAAAAAACACTTGTGTTGAATATTATCTGTCAATAAAGAGAATGTGCTCACTTTTTGCATTTGTTTGTTTTTTTGTTTTTTTTTGTTACCACATAAGGATATTTCTGTTTTTCACACGTCTATCGGGCTCGCTATTATTAAATATTAATTGCAAACCCCATGTACGGGCTATGCAACAGACTTCAACCAAAATGGTGGTTTATCAAGTACGATACCCACGCGACTTGTCTGGTATATCTTAATTTTTTCTAGATCGATAGTTGAATAATATCTGTCAAAAATGCAAACAATAAATTATCCACTTGACAGAAAGCATTTTCAAGGCCCCCAGAGGGGTAGTTACCTTTGATCTAAGAGAATGCGTTCACTTTCTTAATTTGATTGTTGTTTGTTTCACTATTGAAGGCTATAACTGTATACGTGTTTTGTCTTTCCGATTGTCCTTCAGTTTTCAGGTTGAGCGGATGTCGCTATTGCGCATGCACAATATTAAATGCGAACCCCATTGAAGGGCGGCTTTAATCTAATTATTTTGCTGATAATTAAATTTAAATGTAACCAACAACAACCACATTTGGGAATTATCAACTACGATACACATGCTACCAGTAGTATATTTTCATTTTTTTCTCGATGGACAGTTCAGAGGAGATATAGCGAGAAAATAATCTTCTCAAATTTAGTAGTATAGATATCATAACGACAGTAAACAGTCTATTGGATCGGTTAGTAGTATAGATATCATAACGACAGTAAACAGGCTATTGGATCGGTTAGTAGTATAGATATCATAACGACAGTAAACAGGCTATTGGATCGGTTAGTAGTATAGATATCATAACGACAGTAAACAGGCTATTGGATCGGTCAACCAACTAGTATGACACAATACACATGATTGAAAAATATATAAATCACTTTTATTATTATGAAAAAATATGTTTTTTTATGAACATGTATCAATTTTGTTTTTATCAATATTTAATTTATTGAACATATCTATTTTTTATGAACAGTACAATGTTTAACTCCCCATACTCCATGTCATCTATAGCATATGCCTTACAATACAAAGGTATCTCTCAGTTGTATCCTAAATTGGGACCAGGGTGTCATTCTCAACATAAGTTGATTATGTTTATTGAGATAACGAATTGTTTTACCGAAGCAACCGTAATTTGTTAGATATTGTGTTGTTTATTTTTTTTCAAATTCATTTCATTGTCCGGTTTAATCCCGGCACACTTTTGTTCTTATTCCAAGTCAGGATTTCTCTCGTCACATGTTGTATTTTGTTCTTATTCCAAGTCAGGATTTCTCTCGTCACATGTCGTGGTATTTTGTTCTTATTCCAAGTAAGGATTTCACTCGTCACATGTGGTATTTTGTTCTTATTCCAAGTCAGGATTTCACTCATCACATGTCGTGGTATTTTGTTCTTATTCCAAGTCAGGATTTCACTCGTCACACGCGGTATTTTGTTCTTATTCCAAGTCAGTATTTCACTCGTCACATGTCGTGGTATTTTGTTCTTATTCCAAGTCAGGATTTCTCTCGTCACATGTCGTGGTATTTTGTTCTTATTCCAAGTCAGGATTTCACTCGTCACATGTGGTATTTTGTTCTTATTCCAAGTCAGAATTTCACTCGTCACATGTCGTGGTATTTTGTTCTTATTCCAAGTCAGGATTTCACTCGTCATATGTCGTGGTATTTTCTTCTTATTCCAAGTCAGGATTTCACTCATCACATGTCGTGGTATTTTGTTCTTATTCCAAGTCAGGATTTCACTCGTCACATGCGGTATTTTGTTCTTATTCCAAGTCAGAATTTCACTCGTCACATGTCGTGGTATTTTGTTCTTATTCCAAGTCAGTATTTCACTCCTCACATGTCGTGGTATTTTGTTCTTATTCCAAGTCAGGATTTCTCTCGTCACATGTCGTGGTATTTTGTTCTTATTCCAAGTCAGTATTTCACTCCTCACATGTCTCGTCACATGTCTTGGTATTTTGTTCTTATTCCAAGTCAGGATTTCACTCGTCACATGTGGTATTTTGTTCTTATTCCAAGTCAGAATTTCACTCCTCAAATGTCGTGGTATTTTGTTCTTATTCCAAGGCAGAATTTCTCTCGTCACATGTCGTGGTATTTTGTTCTTATTCCAAGTCAGTATTTCTCTCGTCACATGTCGTGGTATTTTGTTTTTATTCCAAGTCAGAATTTCACTCGTCACATGTGGTATTTTGTTCTTACTCCAAGTCAGGATTTCTCTCGTCACATGTCGTGGTATTTTGTTCTTTTTCCAAGTCAGGATTTCTCTCGTCACATGTCGTGGTATTTTGTTCTTATTCCAAGTCAGGATTTCACTCGCCACATGTGGTATTTTGTTCTTATTCCAAGCCAGGATTTCTCTCGTCAAATGTCGTGGTATTTTGTTCTTATTCCAAGTCAGGATTTCTCTCGTCACATGTCGTGGTATTTTGTTCTTACCCCAAGTCAGGATTTCTCTCGTCACATGTCGTGGTATTTTGTTCTTTTTCCAAGTCAGGATTTCTCTCGTCACATGTCGTGGTATTTTGTTCTTATTCCAAGTCAGGATTTCACTCGTCACATGTGGCATTTTGTTCTTATTCCAAGTCAGGATTTCTTTCGTCACATGTCGTGGTATTTTGTTCTTATTCCAAGTCAGGATTTCACTCGTCACATGTCGTGGTATTTTCTTCTTATTCCAAGTCAGGATTTTTCTCGACAGATGTCATGGTATTTTGTTCTTATTCCATATCAGGATTTCTTTCGTCACATGTCGTGGTATTTTGTTCTTATTCCAAGTCAGGATTTCACTCGTCTCATGTCGTGGTATTTTGTTCTTATTCCAAGTCAGGATTTCACTCGTCACATGTCGTGGTATTTTCTTCTTATTCCAAGTCAGGATTTCACTCGTCTCATGTCGTGGTATTTTTTGTGTTCCATAATTTTAGATGAGAAAAAGTTGTTCGATTTTTTCTTTTCCTGCTACTGTTGCCAAAATACTATAATCAATGAAGAAATATCAGAAACAGTTATATATCATTTAACATATTATTGTTCTATATCCATAGAGTCCTTGAGCCCGGTAGTGGAGAATCTTTGAAGAGCATGGTGACGGAGCCAAAGGGTGATATAAAGACCTCCCATTTAACCAACATGACGGTCCCTGATATGACCATTAAATATCTATCAAAGGCTACCGACCACCAACTGACGCGTCTACCAAACTCCATTGCTGTAACAAATGGACAATTGATTTTGGATGGCGATCTAGTGGACCATGTTGCATATTTGAATGAAGATAAATTATCATGGACAAGACAAACTGGAGATAATGAAACGGAGTACGGTTGTCTGAATTTTCATCAAAATCGTCTTTTGGCTAAAGGTTTTATAAGCAGATCGTCTGAACCCAATTCTACCACAAAAAATGAATCATTCCACCTTGTTGCCACTACCACGAACAAATACAAATGCTTAAGAAGTGAAAAACCAATCAGCAAAGATATAAATAGCCCTAAGATGATAGATTTTGGAGAACTAGAAATGGGATTCAAACATGATTCAGCAGGGAACCCTGAAATTATAGGAAATATAACACTGAATAACAAGAACCCCCTGTCGTCCCATGGTGGGGCAGTTAACTTTTTTGTTGATGTTAAAGATAAATTACATGTAGATGTACATTTTAATCCAACAGAGGCGTCATTCCTCAATTATATCAGGTTGACGGGGCAGTTTAACTATGATTTTAGTACTTTTAGTGGAGAAGCTATTGCTTACGACGATGATGGTGCACAGTTTGAGGGAGCTCACTACCACTGGAAGGGTACATTAATACCCTCACAGAAATCCAGCTCACATATGCTGAATCTAACTGCCACATTGGCTCCAAAAACAGGCTCAGTGTCCCCACATGACGGGCCAGTAATCCATTCGATGATGATGGAAGCTGCAACAAATGTAGACCAGCAATTATCAATCCAAGAATTGATTGATATTCCTCCACCGAACAAGGACGCCCTCCAAAGACTTTCGTTTGGCAAACTAATCGAACTTTCAAAATTCTTAATGACCGAAGGCGTTTTGAAAGATGTATTTGGACTTGTCAGGCCTGATATAGGAAAAGATCTAAAGGAGATTGCTGCCAATAATAAAGACTTTCTACAGAATCGTTTCGCCGTGGCCTATGTCATGAGCTCCCTGAAGGATACTGCTACAATCGGTAAAGACATCTCAAAAGACGATAAAAGAAAACTGGAATTTTATTTGAATCCAAATCAAGGAGATAAAGGAATAAACGCGGAAAAAGGTTTCCATATAGTCAACAAAGAAATTGCAAGGTTAGCCTTTTTAGAGATGGTTCCGCAACTGCAAAAATATATATCATCACCTCAAGGCGGCGAATATTGGGCAAAAACATTGCTTTCTCGCATAACTTCGAATTCGTTCTTAAATGGTTTGGCCATTGAACAACAACTATTACAGATACAAGCAATCGTTCAAAAATACACCACAATCTTGTATTGCTTGGATCCCAAATCGGAATACCAACAGAAATTCCAAGAGAAGGTGCACTCTTTCACGCTAAACCATCTGGTTAAGTACTTCACTGGTAGCGATCAAGATAAAGAAGACATGGTCCACATGCTAGGAGAAATGTTTAATTCCCTACTCAAAATAGTTGTTAATGATTCGGACGAAATAACACCAGAAGTTAGAAAAGAACTCATGAATGAAATGAATGCTGAGGCGCTCAGATTTAATTTGAACATGGATGAATATTATAGGGCTGTTTCAACAAGATTTCAATCAGCATCAGCTGTAATAATCGCCACCATGTCACGCAGTAGAGGGCCCATGTATACTAGAATGGTCGAAGCTATAAGAACCAATCGGAACCGTTTTTTGGCGACTGCCGGAGGAGCGTTCATCTGTAAAGTTATGCCCTTAGCAATTTATGGAGCAAGCGTATTCTTTACAATATACCAGTATCAACACTGGAGTAGTCTATCAATTCTTAACCAAGCTGCATTAATAGCCAACACTGCTGGTCTTGCGTTTCAACTATTAAAAGAAGTTCCAAGCTTTCTTACAGAGATGGCAGAATATATAGATCAAATGATCATTAGTGGTGGAACCTGGATATCAGAGAGAGTTATTAATCTGTTTGGTGGTTTTGCTACCGCGGAAAGAGTGGAGGCTGGTATAGAATCGATTATGGAGTCAGCTAATTTAAGGATGGAAGCAAGAGGGTATGAAGTCATAGCAGAAGCTTCAGCACGTAACTATGAGGTAGATGTGTGGACCTTCAGTAGAGTAGCCAAAGGTTCCATGAAAGTCATGAAAACATTTGGATTAGTACTTGCGACAACAGCCATGGCTGTAACGGTTATCAACGATTTTATAAACGGCGCTACAGTCGCACGGAAAACCTTGGACACATTACAGGTGAGTTTGCGTTTTACTTAAGCTTAGAATTCTCCAAATTTAACTAAATTATCCATGTAATATATGTAAGTATTGTATCAAGCATTGAATCTCTAGATTGTATATTCACTATGCAATTGCTATGCTATGTAAGATTGTACCAAGCCTCAATATAGGTATTATAATTTGTATTAAAGGGGGATAGCTCCAGAACAGTTATAATAATAAACAAAATAAAGCGCAACAATACACGACAACGCCTGTGCTCACGCAACGGATGGGAGAATAAAGATAGTATTTATAGATGCCTATGATGTGTTGAAAAATGCGCCCTCAAAAAGTCTACAAATGTGTTAACGATAATTTTCTTTTATATACTCATGTATTCAATTTCTGTGTAATATTGCTTCCTTTTGTTCCGTGCTTAACAAAATAAGTGACTCAAAGGTATAAACTTGTAACATTGCATGCCATTTTAAAGGTAAATTAATTTTCATACACGATTATGTTCAATTAAAGAAAATAGAGAAAACCGGAGGGAAATCAAGAATGGACAATCCAGAAAAAAATGACTGCATTGAACATTCAAGAGACACAGGTCGAAGACAAACAACACTAACAAAGCACGACGCAGAAAACTAAAAAGATAAGAAACACAAATCCCAGAAAAATCTTATAAAACACCAATAATATTACTCGTAGAGTCACGTCATGTTTGTCATCGCTATACGTAAATAAATATAAATAAGATACGACTTGGGCACTCCTACAAACAACTGGGGGTAAATACGAATCGAACATCATTTTTATGTTGAAATCGTAGCTGACACAACAACACAGACTAAAAACATGAAAACAATCACCAACATCACAACCAAATCTTGTAGTTCCTCTCGGCATTTCCTTGATAGAGGGTTGCCACTGAACCAATGGTTCCTATTAGGGTCATCACTTCGAAAGTTTTACGGTCGTCATCATGACTTTCCTAACCGCTACAGAATATCTGTGTTACAAATGACCATCGATGTGTTTCACTTGTAGTAAGAATTTCCCGGACCTTTCCGCGTTCGTGATATATCACCGGGTGTGTAACACGATGGGTGCCTTTAGTGGAGCAGGAACTGCTTACCCTTCCGGAGCACCCGAGTTCAACCCCGGTTTTAGTGAGATTCTTTAATTTTCTGTGTAGTGTTTTGTAGAGCGTTGTTTGTCTCTTTATACTTTTTCTTTAGGTAATTATGCTGTCTGTCCTTCACCGATACACGCATTCTGTTTACCCCTATGATATCTTCAAACTCTCCTTAAAACCGAGGAGAATTCAAGAGACACAGGCAACTGTGGGTATAAGGCATAAAACGAAGAAAAAAAAAGAAAAAAAAAAACCCAACTCACATGACAAAGAAAACCAATCAAATCAGCAACAAGAACTCCACTAATTATTCGAGGGTGAACTCAAGGGCTCGCGAAGGGTGATCAGTTCTTGTTTTTATTTTTTAATAAATGTGTTCATAAATATAACCCACATTATATTCTGTTATGTTCTATCTTGTCTGTAATGTGTTGCAATCCTATAGCTGCCAACACTAGAAGAATACTTAATTTATTTTCTGCTATTTATTTTTTTAGCTTGTTTGTAATGTGGTACAAGTTGGTGCAATAGCGGCAGAAGAACTGACACTGTCATTAGCTGTAGCTCCTGTAATTGGTGTGGTTTGTGCAATAATTGGAGTTATTATTGCAATAGTTGGAATGTTCGTCGGTAAACCGAAACCTGAGCCTACAACTGCTGAAAAATATGTCAAAAACCAAGGACAAAAATTCCTTGATAGTTTGCCAATGCCACCAAATGACTGGAATCCATCATCTGAAGTCAAACCAAAAGTACCAAAAGTTATATCTGAAGTCAAACCAAAAGTACCAAAAGTTATATCTGTCAGTCGCCAATAAATGCCGACGATCTATCTCAGAATACCAAGACTTTAAGTGGTTTGAAGGTATAACGTTACTCTAGGAGTTGTCGCTCTTGACTTTATCACATTTTTTGGCAGTTTATAGCTTGTCGTCAAATTGTCGGTTCCTACAGCAATTAAAGAAACAATTATTTTACACTATTATTGAGGTAATATATTGTTATAATCTACTAAATATGTTATAATATTGTTATAATATACTAGATATGTTATATTGTATTGAGGTCATATTGTTATTATCTACTAAATAT
Organism: Bathymodiolus brooksi; assembly: GCA_963680875.1. Classification (NCBI taxonomy): domain Eukaryota; kingdom Metazoa; phylum Mollusca; class Bivalvia; order Mytilida; family Modiolidae; genus Bathymodiolus; species Bathymodiolus brooksi. The sequence continues at coordinate 48,862,724 of OY804588.1, forward strand.
GATATGTTATAAATATATTGATGTATCTGTTTTGTTTCAATAATCGATTGATTGAATATATATATTTTGTTTTCTTTTTCTTTTTTGCATACTTGCTAATAAAGGTATAATAAAAAAATGTTGTGATCATCGTGTCAATTTACAAATTTTATGAAGACTGCATTATATGGTTGCTATCATATATCCTCGGGTTGACAAATCGGGAGCTGCGAACAAAGCTCGTATCTACACTATGCCACGTCTTTCGTTGGTTAAAGGGATAAGAAAACTTAAAATCGAGCAATACGAACCGCTTTAAAAGCGGGTGAACTCATGTAGTCCGGAAGGGTAAATAGTTCCTGCTCAACATGTGGCACCCGTCGATTACACTATTATTACAAACCCGGTAACAAGTCATGTATGAGGAAAGGATTGGATTGTGATTACGACAAACGGCACATATACTTTGTCATTTGTGACACAGATAATGAAATTATAGTATACAAGACAAAGAAAATATAAAATAAAAGGTGATAAAGATACAAATTATAAGAATAAAAACACACACAGACGAGCCCACAGTACACAAGCCACAACAGATCTGAAATAAAAGGTGCCAAGTTACAAAATACAGGAATATAAAGACAGACGAACCCACAGTAACGAAGACAAAACAGATCTATAAATAAAAGGTGATATAGAAACAACATACAAGAACTCACAGTACATAAGATATATTATATGAAAGGTGATCTAGATATAAGATTAAAGAATACAAATACAAACAGAGGAACCCATTCCCTCCTTGCGGAATTACGAGTTATCGTTCGTTTGTAGAGTTATCTCGCCTTTAGATACGGTATGTACGACTTCCGGTCTAATACGTATATGCTGTAAATCATTGAAACGGATCATTTATTCACCAAATATGTGTTCAACAATTATATAATCCAAGTTAAGGATTTAAACAGTTTTAATTTCGAAAATTTTAAATTCAATCAATCGGAGATATGATGCCCTGCATTATATAACATCCCCCTTTTTTCATTAAGTTTTTGCGATCGTGTCAATTTCTCATAACACTGCACAAGGTATTTGACCAATGGATAAATCAGGTTTTCGATTGTTTTGGCTTTCAGGAACATAAATTCATATTTATTTATTCAATTACAAACTGCCTTTTACTTGTTAAAAATCACGACTAGGCCCAATAAAAACTATGTGTGATTTCTGACACTTGGCTTGCTTGGGAAATAAATAGGGTCGGTATATAGGATTTTTTTAACATTTATTTTTACGCTATTACTGATATATGTTGACTTTAACAGTGATTGTTTAAGCACTTTAACAACCAAAAACTTTGGGTAGGGGCCTAAAAATAATATCGGTCGAGTGACAGTAAACATACATATATGTTTTTGCCATAAAATAGAATTACCACACTTAACGTTTTTTTTGTTGTTTTTTTTTGGGGGGGGGGGTTATTATGTGCTACATGTATGTTTGAGTCTCATAAACACTGCCTATGCAGCGACACAGCATTGAAAGGAGGAGCAGGTGGTGTATTACTGTATGGACCATTAATATATTGCCAAATATATTATGGGGTGTTCATGGCCGTAACTATATTGAGGCAAATGCCTCATACCGAAATTGACGACTTTTCTTGTACACAGATTTTATTTTAAAAATATAAAATCTAAATCTCTATTTCGGTGTCTTATATTGTTTGGTCCATAGAAATGTCTTTGACTGAAATTCAGCGTGGTTCATATTTTCTACGGGAATTAAGTCCAATGCATTTTTAAGTTCAAAATTTCGATGGCGATTACGCTATATAAGCTGTCGTTAAAGCTGCTAAGTTCAGTGGCGGATCCAGAATTTTCAAAAAGGGGGGCCCGCAGTCGAATACTAAGTATTTTTTATTTTCCGTATATTTTGCAAGTTGACAAAAAAAAGTTCCTCTGAAGTTCTTCTGAATTATTTCATATAACTAAATAAATGGATTATGGAAGATTTTAAAATATACATATTCGCTATATGGAAGATTTCAAAATATACATATTCGTTATACAAAAATCATTTCTGTACAGTTTAGGGGAAATATCTTTAGTGTATAATTTACACATAGAAAAAAATGTGGTATTTGTTTGATCTTTTTTTCCAAATGCAATGCAGTGTCCTTTCGATGTTTTGTAGACACTTTTGATGTTCTATCTACAAAAGAACAGCTGGTCGATGAAAGTCTTGAAGAGGCGTTCTTAGGCGGCACCCAGATCCCTCGCCCAATATTTTTCTCCTCCATCCGCTCGGAGATTAAGTGTTTTTGCCTCATTAAAAAAAAAGTTTTCGGCCATGGTGTAACTCTCTCCCCCTCTGAATCCTGAATACCAGTAAGATTAGTCTTGAATACCCAATTCGTTGGTAGAAGTTTTTTACAATATTTATAAATAAAGTCTTTTTTTCATGATCATTCTTTTCTTGAGAAACAAATGATTTCAGATGTATTTTTTTAATTTGATTGCGCGAGAATACAGTTATGATTTTTTGTTTGTTTGTTTTTCTGTTTCATTCATATATTTATTTATTTTTATATTATTAAATAATTTTTATTCGATGATAACAAAACTCATACCACTAGCTAGTAAGCGAATTTACGGTAGTTTGATGGTTTATCATTTATCTTTTATTATCCTGTTTTTTGTTGTTGTTTTTTGTTTGTTACAAAAGTGCTGCACGCTCTGACTCTTAATGTGTTTTACATAGTATACATAGAAAGCATTACCGTCACTTACCTTAGGGTCCTTGTCTTATTATGCTAAACCTTAAGGCTTAACTAACTCTAACAAAAGGACACAGCTTACGGCGCTTATTGAAGTTTGGATACACCCTTTGGCGTTAGGTGTTACATTGACACAGCGCCAAGTCTAATAAATTATATTTAGTCCATAACTAGTTGGGGCACTACAGTAAATAAAGGCAAATTTCATACTTAGACTCTGACAAAAATACGTGGCCCGGTTGGTTGATAATTTCTAGATTTTTGTTGTTGTAAGAAGTTTACGCTACTTTTACTGAGGAAACATAGATAACTCTCCCATTGAAACCTACCCAGCAGGACACGAATAGTTTGCCTTATGAATATGATAAGGTGCCTGTCTAGTCATTAGGTTCCATTGTGTATAAGTGCCTTGTTTCATTGATGGAAAGCATTTTGAGCGGATGTAACAGCAGTTGCCATTAACTATGTTTGTCATAACTTTGTGTATGTAATGTTCATTATAGAAGTTATAGTCACGGACGAATTAGCGGTAACAAAGCATCTTCCCTTTGTCCCCTGTCCTATGGCTACTGTTCAGCAAATAGTGTTCAATGTCTTTGACTTTGTTGACAATGTTGGTCTAAGGTACCGTATGGGTAGCTACTCCATCCTGAGATTAATTCTCCAATTTCTGGAATTTCCTGATTCAAAGCATCGTCATTATCAAGATTTACATTAGGAGGATCAATTAACATTAATAATAACATGCTTTTGCTTTGTTAGCATCAAGATTCCCAAATGCCCTCTGCGCTGATTCCCTCTTATTTCCGTTACTTTTAGGTCCGCATCTCTCATTCGTCTTCATATCAAAGAAGTCCTTAAAAGTCCTTCTCCTATCCATGACGAATTTGATGTAGTTTGGTGATGACTTTCGAAAATTCCGCTATCAAAACTTTGTACAGGAAGTAAACTATGCCGTCTCTAAGGAAAAGATAACTCGCATCAAGAACGGTAACTCTGATTTCCGAAAATTGGGAATAATGAAACTGTTTGTTTTTTTCCCCTTCTAGTTTGTTCTGTATGAAATTATGTTAAAAGATATTTTATTGGCCATAAACAATTCTTAATTTAAAAGCTTTCTCTTGATTGGTTGTTTAGATATTGAATTTCGAATCTCGAATTTCGAATTTCAGGTATTGAATTTTGAATTTCGAATCTTAAATCTCGAATGATCCTTCTGCGCTTTCGTACTATCTTGATCTAGTAACCAACAGCTATGCAAGGAGTCTTCTGTTCTTTGTACTGTGACAAGAAAATATGCAAAATTGCGAGTAATGTATACTATTTGTTTAAAAATGTCTTGTACAAAAAATTGCTGATTATACGAAAATGTACTTACGGGAAAATTAGCCAACGTATATAGTATTTTTCATGTCCATCGTGGAATGCTTTCAGAGTGATCCTTATAATTATCCGATCTCAATACAAGTTTTGTGGTGTAATTATTAATAAAATTCAGGGTCACCTGCTTAGGCCCTTTGGCTTTGTTGCTTACAAAGACTTTCACATTATTTGATTAAAATATTCCTCAGACATAGGCTACTCTTAGCCGATATTGGATATACCTGTTTACGCTCTTTTGGTTTCTTGCTCACTGTAAGAAGAGTTTGAAGATACCAAAGGGAGGTAATCAGAATCCGTAAATCGAAGAAGAACATACAACACAATGACCAAAAGAAAAAAAGTGCAAAAGGACAAACAACGATCTACAAAACATACATATAAAACTAAAGACCATGTTAAATTATTTGACTATCAAATATATTGTCTTTGAGCTTACCTGACAAAGGTTAGTCCAGAGACACGTCGTGCATACTAAATCTGGTATCTAGGTTTTATATATGGTTTTAGGTATCACATTTTTTCTACAACATAGAATTGAAGTAAGAACATGAGATAAGCAACGTGTGAGAGTGTACAAAATGTTCTTTCTAAATAATTGAAAATATGAATACATATGTATGTATTAATATATACACGGTTGATGGACAGTAAACTTCGAAGCTCAAATTGGACTTGGATTTGGGAACAGCATTTCCATATTTTTTGTTATAACTTGGATATTGAAAATTAATAAATCTCTTTATATAAATTGCAAAAGTTGAAGATACCAAAATGGTAATCGAAGTAGGGCAGACAATGCAATGACCAAAAGAAAATTGACAAGCAAAAAAAAAAAAAAAAATATATAAAAAAACGACATGCAAAGCATTACACAGAAAACTAAAGATCTAGCAGTACGAGCCCCAATAAAAATCGGGGTTGAACTCAGGCGCTCCGGAAGCAGTTCCTACTCCCCATGTAACAACCGTCGTGATACTGCTAAACGTCACGAACATCATGTGATATTGAAATCGTGTTGGATACAAAACAATACAATACAAATCTTTTATTGTCAATCATGACGCCCAAGATATTGAGCAGAACAATTAAGTGAATTACATATATTTGATTTCATATTAATTGGTTTGATTGGTTTTACAACAAGTTTACGTAAATAAATGCAAATAACATTAATAAATCATAAACCGCCTACAATACAAATGGGAGTCAAGGCGAATCGAACATCATTTTTACGCGGAAATCATAGAGGACATTACAACACGGAACTAAATCGTAAAGAAATGTAATTTGACAACATGAACAACACAAACCCTACTAATACAAGTAAAAGAGAGGGTGAACTCAGGTGCTCCGGAAGTGTTCGCAGTTCCTGCTCCACATGTGGCACCCGTCGTGTTACTGTTGTTACAAATCCGGTGATAAGTCATGAATAAGGAAAGTACTGGATTGTACTGCAACACAACATATTACCTGTCAAATTACCTGTCTGCTACGATTTCCGCGTAAACTGATTTGTCTTTACTGTCATTTGTTATGTAGGGGATTCATGTTTTATTTATGTACTTTGTATTTATTTACGTATACTGGTGTCTAACATGATTTCCATATCTGATGATATTAGTGTCGTTTAGCAGTAACACAAAGAGTGCCGCATGTAGTGCAGGAACTGTTAGCCCTTCTCATCTGGAGCACCTACGTTCACCCCAGTTTTTAGTGTGATTCACGGTGGTCGATCGTGAGTATTCTGTTTATTGCTTTGTAGATCGTTGTTTGTCCTTTTGCCCCTTTTCTTTTGGCCTTTGTAAGAACGACGATAAAACAAAAACAAAAAAGAACTTGTCACTCAATAAACACAGCCATTCATTCATGGTGGTAATATTGGCTACAACTGTGGAAAAAAGCTCATTTTACGGAGGAATGTCAGGCTCATAATACACGCTCTTCAAACACAACTTACAGAGGCTCATCTTAAGGCTAGTGGTTAGTGCCCGTTCATATGTTTCCTAAAAGTCTGTCAAGAGACCAATGTCAGTGCCACATTTTTACCTACACAATTTAATATGTGAATATAGCCGAAATATTGTCCACCTGAATCTCACAGAGAATAAAATCAAATATTCTAGCTAATCCTTGTCAGATATTAGAAAGGTTTGCAAATACAAAGTGGTAGTCAGAAACCTGAAATCAAATCAGGATAGACGACACAATGGCCAACAGGACAAACAGCGATCCTCAAAACACATAGAAAGCTAAATATCGAGCGACACGAACGCCAGTGAAAAACAATGGTGAGCTCATGAGCGTTAGCAGTTCCTGCTTGTCTAATGCCACTCACCGTGTTCAACATTGCCAATATATACACTTCGACCAAAGTTAAGTATTTGATTTATTTCATAAATATCAATTTTTGAAAATTACCTTGTTTAAAATTCAATTGCTGTAAAGATATCTGTACACATAAGCTGTACAAAAAAGAAAAAAAAATGAAAGTATCTTTTCGAAAGGGGTCTTTAATATAAAAGGAGCATGGTACTCTCCAACATAGCATCCACTATAGTCCATGGTTAGTTTTTCCGTAATATAACGTGTCAACCCAGCATCGAGAGAGTATTCTTTATCATCCACACGTTGGGCAACAGAGTGGATGGAGCCCTGGGAAACGTCACCAGTAACCAACACAAATATGTGAATACATTTTTTTATTGTATAATACAAGTACATGCAAGAATAAAAAACAACAACTTAATATATTGGCAGTAGAAGTACATGAAGTAAAGCTTTTCATACAGATGTTACATAAAAAATAGCATTTAAAATATCAACAAAATCAATTATGCTTTAGAAGTGGGTTTTCCATTTCAATTACTTCCGGTGGTCTGGAGTGACCGTTGTTAACTTCCGGTAATAGTTCTATCTTGTCATCAAAGTTATAATTTGTCCTTTGTTGGGAAAGAGTCTGTCCAGCTTCAAGCTTTACATGTTTGAAATACCATAGATTTAAAATAATGTCTCGCACAAGTATATCGGACGATATATATCCGATCATATTTAATAACAAAACGCCATCTTGTCCAATATCGGTGCATGAAAACAAATTAAGTTGTTGTGGTGTGGCACTCGCATTAGCCATCTGTAAATATTTGTCAACAAATCTGAAACAGAGAGTTCTTACGTGTAGTACATAATAAATATTGACGTTTAGAAAACTGTGTTTCGCTATATAATAATATGTTGGTTACAACTAGTTTTATGTTGAGATATCAATCCTTCAAGCCTCAGTGGCTTGGTGGAATCGGTACATTTCTGGTTTTATTTTTGGTATCATCAATAGTTTTTGGACGATGACAAGGAGTGTGTGATTGTTTTTTTTAATTTTATTGAGAAGTGTGCAATGTGTCAGTTATATCTTGGCGAGAACAAGTTACATTTCAATGAGATTATGTCCTCTTTGTGTTAGACCAATTTGTTTTTTTATAGATCTAGATCACTGAAACAACAATCTGGGAGTAGTCTTGTTGATCCACGTCGACACATGCAACTAGTCCATGTACTTACACCTTAATGCTGTGTGTCTAGTGGAGAAGCATGAAAAAACAATTTTATACACGAGTTCACCCCGGTGTTTTAGGTTTAGTTAGGTTCGTATTTCTCGACCTTTAGTTTTCTGTGCAGTGTTTCGTAGATCGTTGTTTGTCCTTTTGTCCTTTTGTTCTTCTTATTTTGGTCATCATGTTGTCTGTCATTTACGGATTCTAATTACCTCTTTGATATCTTAAAGCTGTTCCCATAGTTTCCCAGAATGAAGTCTAACGCACGACCTACCAGAATGGAATCTAACGCACGACCTACCAGAATGAAGTCTAACGCACGACCTACCAGAATGAAGTCTAACGCACGACCTACCAGAATGAAGTCTAACGCACGACCTACCAGAATGAAGTCTAACGCACGACCTACCAGAATGAAGTCTAACGCACAACCTACCAAAACGAAGTCTAACGCACGACCTACCAGAACGAAGTATAACACACGACCTACCAGAATGAAGTCTAACGCACGACCTACCAGAATGAAGTCTAACGCACGATCTACCAGAATGAAGTCTAACGCACGACCTACCAGAATGAAGTCTAACGCACAACCTACCAAAACGAAGTCTAACGCACGACCTACCAAAACGAAGTATAACACACGACCTACCAGAATGAAGTCTAACGCACGACCTACCAGAATGAAGTCTAACGCACGACCTACCAGAATGACGTCTAACGCACGACCTACCAGAATGAAGTCTAACGCACGACCTACCAGAACGAAGCCTAACGCATGACCTACCAGAACGAAGTCTAACGCACGACCTACCAGAACGAAGTATAACACACGACCTACCAGAATGAAGTCTAACGCACGACCTACCAGAACGAAGTCTAACGCACGACCTACCAGAATGAAGTCTAACGCACGACCTACCAGAATGAAGTCTAACGCACGACCTACCAGAATGAAGTCTAACGCACGACCTACCAGAATGAAGTCTAACGCACGACCTACCAGAACGAAGCCTAACGCATGACCTACCAGAACGAAGTCTAACGCATGACCTACCAGAACGAAGTCTAACGCACGACCTACCAGAATGAAGTCTAACGCACGACCTACCAGAACGAAGTCTAACGCACGACCTACCAGAATGAAGTCTAACGCACGACCTATCAGAACGAAGTCTAACGCACGACCTACTAGAATGAAGTCTAACGCACGACCTACCAGAACGAAGTCTAGCGCACGACCTACCAGAACGAAGTCTAACGCACGACATACCAGAATGAAGTCTAACGCACGACATACCAGAACGAAGTCTAACGCACGACCTACCAAAACGAAGTCTAACGCACGACCTACCAGAACGAAGTATAACACACGACCTACCAGAATGAAGTCTAATGCACGACCTACCAGAACGAAGTCTAACGCACGACCTACCAGAATGAAGTCTAACGCACGACCTACCAGAATGAAGTCTAACGCACGACCTACCAGAATGAAGTCTAACGCACGACCTACCAGAATGAAGTCTAACGCACGACCTACCAGAATGAAGTCTAACGCACGACCTACCAGAACGAAGCCTAACGCATGACCTACCAGAACGAAGTCTAACGCACGACCTACCAGAATGAAGTCTAACGCACGACCTACCAGAACGAAGTCTAACGCACGACCTACCAGAATGAAGTCTAACGCACGACCTACCAGAATGAAGTCTAACGCACGACCTACCAGAATGAAGTCTAACGCACGACCTACCAGAATGAAGTCTAACGCACGACCTACCAGAACGAAGTCTAGCGCACGACCTACCAGAACGAAGTCTAACGCACGACCTACCAGAATGAAGTCTAACGCACGACCTACCAGAATGAAGTCTAACGCACGACCTACCAGAATGAAGTCTAACGCACGACCTACCAGAATGAAGTCTAACGCACGACCTACCAGAATGAAGTCTAACGCACGACCTATCAGAACGAAGTCTAACGCACGACCTACTAGAATGAAGTCTAACGCACGACCTACCAGAACGAAGTCTAGCGCACTACCTACCAGAACGAAGTCTAACGCACGACATACCAGAATGAAGTCTAACGCACGACATACCAGAACGAAGTCTAACGCACGACCTACCAAAACGAAGTCTAACGCACGACCTACCAGAACGAAGTATAACACACGACCTACCAGAATGAAGTCTAATGCACGACCTACCAGAACGAAGTCTAACGCACGACCTACCAGAATGAAGTCTAACGCACGACCTACCAGAATGAAGTCTAACGCACGACCTACCAGAATGAAGTCTAACGCACGACCTACCAGAATGAAGTCTAACGCACGACCTACCAGAATGAAGTCTAACGCACGACCTACCAGAACGAAGCCTAACGCATGACCTACCAGAACGAAGTCTAACGCACGACCTACCAGAATGAAGTCTAACGCACGACCTACCAGAACGAAGTCTAACGCACGACCTACCAGAATGAAGTCTAACGCACGACCTACCAGAATGAAGTCTAACGCACGACCTACCAGAATGAAGTCTAACGCACGACCTACCAGAATGAAGTCTAACGCACGACCTACCAGAACGAAGTCTAGCGCACGACCTACCAGAACGAAGTCTAGCGCACGACCTACCAGAATGAAGTCTAACGCACGACCTACCAGAATGAAGTCTAACGCACGACCTACCAGAATGAAGTCTAACGCACGACCTACCAGAATGAAGTCTAACGCACGACCTACCAGAATGGAGGCGACGACACACTAACTCTGTTCACTTTAATGAGGTCTTCAGAAAGAGGTAAAGTAGTCATGAAAGTTAAATATATTTGTTTTGATTTATACATTCACCCATTGCATTACTTATTTATCTATCCAGACCGCATTGGTGGTGTAATGGTTAGCGTGCTCGCCTGGAGTGCCGTAGATCGTGGGTTCGAGCCCCGATCGGATCAAACAGACTATTAAATTGGTATTTGTTGCTTCTTCGCTAAACAGGCAGTATTAAGGAGAAAGAGGAAAGACTGGTTGGCTCGGAATCAGGATAATGTATCCGAGTGGGGCGACATATCTATCCGCGGACTGTTGTTTCAGTGAGCTAGCACTATAAAAATCCAACTAAGCGTGTTGGTCTAGCGAAAAGGGGACCTCATCACCATGTCATTGAAAATTAACTTATTCTTGCTGATAAATTGCTTAGTTGGCGTTAGGCAACAATCATTCACTCACTTTATTTTTCCGGTGTCATGTTTTCTGGCTGACATGAATCAATTAAAGCTTTAATAATTCTAATAATGTTTATAGTCATTTAGTACATAGATGCACGTGAAATACAGAGATTTACACACGAACGATAAACCGCTATTTCATCCAGTGAAATAAAACGTTTAATTCCCTTAGTGACGCCACAATCAAAAATATGATTACGCGTCCGACAATGAAAAAAAGTTCCCTTTTAAACAGTCTTGTTTGCGGAAACAAGAGTTTAAAATCTAGGTAATAAAGAGTAATTACTAACATTCTGAACATAAAAAATAAATCAACCCTAATCGAACAACGATTTCAATCACTCAATACGCTTACGTGAATTGCTGCATATATCGATTACCTGTGATTTGTTTTTGATATTCGGAACACAAGAGTAGAAATACAATATTATTTACTTCCAGTTATATAATTAATCTGAATGTTTGGGCCAATAAAACTAGCGTTTTGCTATAGAAGTGTCTGTACTAAGCCCGGAAAGTCAGGGTCATGTATTTGTGATTTGAGTTTGATATTTGGTGTTTTAACTCCACTTTCAGCAATATTTCAGCTATATCATGGCGACCAGTTTTAGTGATGGAAGAGGCCCGAGTACCAGGAGAGAACCACCGACCATGGGCAAGCAACTGGTAAACTTTATCACTTGCGGCTGCGAGTCGGGTGCATCCTTTTTTGTAATTTACACAGCCGGGCGCGAACCTACGCCGGATTGGCGATAGGTTTGTATGAGTTGCTAGGTAATCCAACTACCTAACTCATGGAGCCATCCGGGCCCTCAACCCTAATCGAACAACGATTTCAATCATTCCACACGCTTAAGTGAATTGCTGCATACAGGGGCGGATCCAGGATTTCAAGTTAGGGGGGCGCACTTAAAAAAATTGCGCCGAGCGGAGGGAGGCGCGAAAATTGTTGGGGTATTTCGTGTGAAAAATCACGATTTTACGCCACAAAATCATGTTTTTCAATTGCCGAGGGAGGCACGAAAATTTTTGAGGTATTTCGTGTGAAAAATCACAATTTTACGCCAAAAAATCATATTTTTTTCCAATTTTAGGGGGGGCGCGCGCCGGGTCCGCCCCCCCCCCCCCTGAATCCGCCCCTGGCATATATCGATTACCTGTGATTTATTTTTGATATTCGGAACACAAGAGTAGAAATACAATATTATTTGTTTCCAGTTATAGAATTAATCTGAATGTTTGGGCCAATAAAACTAGCGTTTTGCTATATAAGTGTCTGTACTAAGCCCGGAAAGTGAGGGTTATGTATTTGTGTGTCAGGGATATCAATTTTGTCTCTTTCTATCTACATTTTGCTAGATTTTGGAGATGTTTCGACCGTGTGGTATTTTTCTCCATCGTACTAGGAAATGATAAACGACGATGAAGCAATGCAATATAGAATTGTGTATCCATGATTAAAGTGATAAATTTATTATTTGAAAAGGAACGAAATTAAGTGGCCCGAGTCAGATCATACAAGAAAACCAAATGATAAAATGTAAATGAATTTCTTAAAGATACATCCTAATTTTCAGGATGGAGTCAAACCTGTCTAAGCAAAACTCTAAATAAACTGTATTCCTGAGAACTAAAAATTTGAAAAAATTAAGGGTCAATCTGCAGCTGCAATTCAAAGGACAGAGAACACAATGTCAAAAGAAAAAACATAAAAAGAGAATGCAATATGCTAAGCAAGAAATTAAACATCGATCAATACGAATCTGAACGAGGAGCCGTCATGGCCGTGATAGTATGGTAGTTGGATTTGCAACTACCTATGCAATCAGTGCCTATCGCCACTGATGTTGTGAGTTCGAATCTCGATCAGGGCGAGGTGTACAACATTATGTGATAAAGTTTGTCAGTGAATTGCGACAGGTCGGTGGTTTTCTCCCGGTACTCCGGTTTCCTCTACCAATAAAATTGACCGCACGATATAGCTGAAATATTGTTGAAAGTGCCGTTAAACACCATCAAACAAACAAGCAATCAAACGAATCTGAATCCAAATTTAGTTACATTTTCTGAAATATATGTAGAGTTAATCTGTCTAATTTAATAAATTGTCTGTCTTTCGATTTACGGCTTCTAATTATCTCCCTTTATCTTCATGTTTTTTCTGAACACCGGTCTATTCCGAAAACAAGCTGGCCTAACTTGGTGCAGCTTAGATAGGTTTCATTGTACATATATACAGTCAAACCTGTCTTATGTGACCTTCCATGAGAGCAGTCAAATATGGTCACATAAGACAGGTGGTCGCTTAATACAAACTCAATTGATATGAAATGCACTGTGAAGGGAAATGGAAATAAATGTAACATAATACAAGCTACTGCTTAATAGAGGTGGTCACTAAAACAGGTTTGACTGTACTCATAACTTACCTCTGTCTAAACATTGGAATCAAACTCTTGACAAGGAAGAGAAAACCACTTGTCGCACTAGTCACACAAACTACCAGTAACCATATCCATACGATAAAACACACTTGTTCATTAAATTCATTCACTGGCATCGTGCACATTACTTTGTATCTCTGAACCATGTGCAGTAGTCGTATAATAAAGTTACACATGATTTTCCTTGGGAACACAGGAGACACAGCGATGTCTGTGTAATTATTATTTACAATGCTATTAACAGCAAATTCACCGTAAGAGGTAATGTTAGGAGGTGAGAGGTAGCCTTCAAGTATAGATAACTGTGTAACGGCGTTTATAAAAATTAACAATTTTACAAAACCGATAATAATAGTTACTACACCAATTGGTATTAACTTTAATGGCCGCGACTTAAAGACTTGGTTTAGATATTGTGACAAATTCTGAGCAAGTATTGTTTTATCAGATGACGTCATCGTGTTGTATCCATTTACCATTTTGCTAATTTTACTACACCCAAATCCTAGAAGTGATTCTAGTATACGTAAAATGATGTCTGGTATTCTAAAAAATAGAGCCTGGAATGCTAAGATTAATGGTAACCATTGATACAGAGTTCTCTCCCATTCTTGGTGTTCGTTGTCTATGTATTTTTCAATACCAACTGTGGGAATATCATCTGCATTAGGCTGAGTTATCTCTCTTGTAAGCCAGCAAATGTTATCAGTATATATTGTCTTTTGCTGTGTGAATTCTGCTGGAGACCAACATATGGCGTTCGTTCCTATTTGATGACGTAATCCTGTAATTGCCGCTAGGATGAGTAGAAATAAAAATGTCCATTGGCTACTGAACCGATCTGACCAGCTACTGTAGTTAATTGTCTGTGTGAAGATCCCAGAAAACATGACTGACTTAAACCTGCAAAAAAAATATATGTTCTGAAATAATAAGGTCATATTAATGATATTATTATACTGAGGAATCAGGATTTCAGTACATTTATGGTGGAGTGCGTGTTATTCCTTAACCTTCGGGTCATAGGCAATACTTTGTTTTCATTGTCTGCGGTTCTCCTCATAATTCTATTATTTCGACTTGATTTGGCAAAAAGATGGTCTCCACTGCCAACTGTTGATTACGATTGCCTAAAACATTAAAATCATCTTACGGAAAAGACTGCCCAAATGATTTGTTACATGTTACAAATGATTTATTTGAAGTACAAAATTAATATTATAGGATTAAACGCAGTTTTTCCGGAGTTTATTTATGTATAACCTGGACCAAGTCCCTCACAAACAAATAAAAATCCGAAGGACTTTTATGTAAGTTTGTGAATGACTTGGTCCAGGTTATACATCAATAAACTCCGGAAAAAATGCGTTTAATCCTTGTAACTAAGTTTTTTTTCCATTTGTTTTGAAAATTTACCTTTGTGGATCCCCAGTACGCACACATACATTCCATTGATGTGTGTCGACCATGAATAACAAAATGCACTAACCTTGTTTTTCTACATTGATAACTAGACGGTGATACAATTAAGTTACTGATATTTTCCAATTTGATGGCATTTTGCATTTAGCTACTCAAACAAGTAAAATGCTCACAAAATCGTAAAATAAATCAGTAACCAGCTTGTGTCAATCAGCGTCCCTTGTAAGCAACGTTACAGGATGACGATATATTACAAAAGTCAAAGTCGATAGATGGTTGTCTTAAGTATTAATTCCGGAATTTTAATTTTATGTCAACAATGTAAGCTTTTTTTTCCCATTGGCATTTATTTTTTTATTTCACATCTAACAATAATTGTCGATTATTAACAATAAACATTGTTTCTTTTATCTTTTTTTTATCGGGAATCCAAGCCGCCATTTTGTTTACATTACGAAAAAAATAGTCCGGTGAACATCGTCTATCGAAAAATAAACTGACAAAAACCCCGCCTCCATAAGCGCTTATACCCAATCAGAGTATAGGATTTCTAATTATGTAAATCATATTAGAATTATTCTAGATCTCCATTAATCTCGTTCCGATGAAAAAACATGGCGGAGATGGACAATTATTGTCTCAGAAACTAAGTATTTTCTTGAACCCAAATAGTGCACGAATAACCAGATAAGCTAATTCCGGTTAGTAGAGATTCTACTCCTCCTTAAAATGAAACCATCAATTCAAATGACAACCTTGTGCAAACTTTTACCAATATGAATCATTGTGTATTATGTAATCCCCTCATGACTATATATTCAGCCGATTATTTTTGTCAACATTTTATTTATAAACGTTTGCCTAGATGAATGACTAGTGGAACAGGAAGGGCTTACCCGAGCCAGGTACCTGAGTTCTCCCCTTTTTTAGTGTGATTTTCGTGTTGCTGAATCTTTAGTTTTCTGCATAGCGCTTTGTAAGTCATTGTTTGATCTTTTTTCTATAGCTATTGTATTGCCTGCTTTTTTTTTAGAATTATGGCTTCTGATTGCCCCTTTTATTATCTTCAATATTTGTATGGGTTCATCTTGCTCAATCTTTAGTTTTCTGCATAATGTTTTGTAGATTATAGTTTGTCATTTGGTTCATTTTTTATTTGGCCATTGGATTGTTTGTCTTTCGGTTTACGAATTTTGACTACCCCCGTTGTTTATGGGTTTTGATTACCCCGTTGTTTACGGGTTCTGATTACCCCGTTGTTTACGGGTTTGATTACACCGTTGTTTACGGGTTTTGATTACCCCCGTTGTTTACGGGTTTTGATTACCCCCGTTGTTGACGGGTTTTGATTACCCCCGTTGTTTACGGGTTTTGATTACCCCGTTGTTTACGGGTTTTGATTACCCCCGTTGTTGACGGGTTTTGATTACCCCCGTTGTATTATTTTCAATATTTGTATGGGTTCATCTTGCTCAATCTTTAGTTTTCTGCATAGTGTTTTGTAGATTATAGTTTGTCATTTGGTTCATTTTTTATTGGATTGTTTGTCTTTCGGTTTACGGGTTTTGATTACCCTCGTTGTTTACGGGTTTTGATTACCCCCGTTGTTTACGGGTTTTGACTACCCCGTTGTTTACGGGTTTTGATTACCCCCGTTGTTTACGGGTTTTGATTACCCCCGTTGTTTACGGGTTTTGATTACCCCCGTTGTTGACGGGTTTTGATTACCCCCGTTGTTTACGGGTTTTGATTACCCCCGTTGTTTACGGGTTTTGATTACCCCCGTTGTTGACGGGTTTTGATTACCCCCGTTGTATTATCTTCAATATTTGTATGGGTTCATCTTGCTCAATCTTTAGTTTTCTGCATAGTGTTTTGTAGATTATAGTTTGTCATTTGGTTCATTTTTTATTGGATTGTTTGTCTTTCGGTTTACGGGTTTTGATTACCCTCGTTGTTTACGGGTTTTGATTACCCCCGTTGTGTACGGGTTTTGATTACCCCGTTGTTTACGGGTTTTGATTACCCCGTTGTTTACGGGTTTTGATTACCCCCGTTGTTTACGGGTTTTGATTACCCCCGTTGTTGACGGGTTTTGATTACCCCCGTTGTTTACGGGTTTTGATTACCCCGTTGTTTACGGGTTTTGATTACCCCCGTTGTTGACGGGTTTTGATTACCCCCGTTGTATTATCTTCAATATTTGTATGGGTTCATCTTGCTCAATCTTTAGTTTTCTGCATAGTGTTTTGTAGATTATAGTTTGTCATTTGGTTCATTTTTTATTGGATTGTTTGTCTTTCGGCTTACGGGTTTTGATTACCCCCGTTGTTTACGGGTTTTGATTACCCCCGTTGTTTACGGGTTTTGATTACCCCGTTGTTTACGGGTTTTGATTACCCCGTTGTTTACAGGTTTTGATTACCCCCGTTGTTGACGGGTTTTGATTACCCTCGTTGTTTACGGGTTTTGATTACCCCCGTTGTTTACGGGTTTTGATTACCCCCGTTGTTGACGGGTTTTGATTACCCCCGTTGTATTATCTTCAATATTTGTATGGGTTCATCTTGCTCAATCTTTAGTTTTCTGCATAGTGTTTTGTAGATTATAGTTTGTCATTTGGTTCATTTTTTATTGGATTGTTTGTCTTTCGGTTTACAGGTTTTGATTACCCCCGTTGTTTACGGGTTTTGATTACCCCCGTTGTTTACGGGTTTTGATTACCCCGTTGTTTACGGGTTTTGATTACCCCCGTTGTTTACGGGTTTTGATTACCCCCGTTGTTTACGGGTTTTGATTACCCCCGTTGTTTACGGGTTTTGATTACCCCCGTTGTTTACAGGTTTTGATTACCCCCGTTTTGATTACCCCCGTTGTTGACGGGTTTTGATTACCCCCGTTGTTTACGGGTTTTGATTACCCCCGTTGTTTACATGTTTTGATTACCTCCGTTGTGTACGGGTTTTGATTACCCCGTTGTTTACGGGTTTTGATTACCCCGTTGTTTACGGGTTTTGATTACCCCCGTTGTTTACGGGTTTTGATTACCCCCGTTGTTGACGGGTTTTGATTACCCCCGTTGTTTACGGGTTTTGATTACCCCCGTTGTTTACGGGTTTTGATTACCCCCGTTGTTGACGGGTTTTGATTACCCCCGTTGTATTATCTTCAATATTTGTATGGGTTCATCTTGCTCAATCTTTAGTTTTCTGCATAGTGTTTTGTAGATTATAGTTTGTCATTTGGTTCATTTTTTATTGGATTGTTTGTCTTTCGGTTTACGGGTTTTGATTACCCCCGTTGTTTACGGGTTTTGATTACCCCCGTTGTTTACGGGTTTTGATTACCCCGTTGTTAACGGGTTTTGATTACCCCGTTGTTTACAGGTTTTGATTACCCCCGTTGTTGACGGGTTTTGATTACCCTCGTTGTTTACGGGTTTTGATTACCCCCGTTGTTTACGGGTTTTGATTACCCCCGTTGTTGACGGGTTTTGATTACCCCCGTTGTATTATCTTCAATATTTGTATGGGTTCATCTTGCTCAATCTTTAGTTTTCTGCATAGTGTTTTGTAGATTATAGTTTGTCATTTGGTTCATTTTTTATTGGATTGTTTGTCTTTCGGTTTACAGGTTTTGATTACCCCCGTTGTTTACGGGTTTTGATTACCCCCGTTGTTTACGGGTTTTGATTACCCCGTTGTTTACGGGTTTTGATTACCCCCGTTGTTTACGGGTTTTGATTACCCCCGTTGTTTACGGGTTTTGATTACCCCCGTTGTTTACGGGTTTTGATTACCCCCGTTGTTTACAGGTTTTGATTACCCCCGTTTTGATTACCCCCGTTGTTGACGGGTTTTGATTACCCCCGTTGTTTACGGGTTTTGATTACCCCCGTTGTTTACATGTTTTGATTACCCCCGTTGTTTACAGGTTTTGATTACCCCCGTTTTGATTACCCCCGTTGTTTACGGGTTTTGATTACCCCCGTTGGTATCTTCAGACTTTTCCTCGAGACAATTCTTACCTTTTTAACTCCAAAGTATTTGCTTTGATTGTATCCTGAGCAATCTAAATATGTAGGTTCTACTCACCAATAGAAGACACTGTACAATTATGATGATATTTTGTAAAATAACACTATAGGATAAAACGTTAAACATGCATGTCCCTTGATAATGATTTATAATGATATAAAATAACAATAATTACCTATAAAATTGGTCAATTATATAATTTGTCTTGTTTTAACTGATAATTATATAGACGATATCATTTATAATTGCATTTGTGTCATTTTCTGAACTTGAAAATGATACATTGAATCAAGCTGAATTAAATGAAATAAAAATTAAAGAAAACAATTAAATATTCGAGGTTCCTGGACTAAATGAAAATCCGAGGCGACGAACCCTTTTTTGGCCTTAAGAGTCTATGTAGAAATGTCTGAAATACATGAAACTGGTGGCGTGTGACACAACATTTAACAATGAATGACATTTGGCGACATAATTTCTGAAATTAATTTAGATTCCTCAATAATATATGTAATTATATTGACTAACCTTATATTTCTAGCTTCTAAACACGGGGTTCCCGCATTAAATATAATATGATCATTTTTGCATGATCGCGATATCAAAGACATGTCTAAAATCGTTACAAAACAAAAATATTTGAATTTTGACAGAAGAAAAACTTGGCGGAAATAAATAATAACTTTTAACTTTCGAATCATTGACGGACACATTGAATTTCCATACTGTAGGGTATTTTTTAACAAATCTAATAAACGATCCATCAAGCTTGAAACTGCAGTCACGTGATTAAAATCTAATTTAAATATGATGAATATTTATGAGGAAAGTACCATCAATTTCTGGATATGTTGAACTTGACCTTGAATTCTGTACATTTGTTGTTAAAGACGACCCTGGAACCATCTTGTCAGCTAACTGATAGCATATTTCTACAATAAGACGGTTTTACACAACAACTCCGCGATCGTCACTCAACGACTTCAGTTATTTTTCAGAACTCTTTTCCTCAATAAGGACGTATCACTGGGTTTGTAACAAAAGTAACACGACTGGTGCCACATGTGGAGTAGGAACTGCCTACTCTTCCGGAGCACCCGAGGTGCACCTCAGAGTTTGTAGGGTTCGTGTTGCCAGATCTATTCTGTGTAGTGCTTTGTTGATGATTGTTTGTCCTTTTGTCATTTTACTTTTGTCCATTGTATCGTCTGCCCTTCTTCCATTTGCCGCTTCTGATTATCCTTTTGTCTTCTTCCATAAATATTTTTATAATTAGACCCGTTCTCTTTAACAAGTTATTGTGTATCATACTTTATATTAGGTTCCATTGACACACACACACAACCCCCCCCCCCCCCCCCCCCAAACAAAAACCCAACTATTTAGTGGTTAGTCAACTAAATTTATCCCAATTTTATACTGAACATTCATTAGGTAAATCATGTATGTTGTATTTTTAGTCGTTTATTAAAGGCCATTAGAAAAACCTTTTTCGTACATCTGAAGTTATTTATAGGTTTATAGTAATCTGTACAGTAGAAAAGTATTATGAACACGTGTCTTCATTGTCGTTTTAATGTTATAAAGAAAATCCAACGGGTGAGCAATAATAGATAATCCAGAGACACATGTAGCAATTAACACACAAGACACAGGACAAAGACATGGATAATCCAGAGACACATGCAGCACTTAACACAAAAGACACAGGACAAAGACATGGAGAATCCAGAGACACATGTAGCACTTAACACACAAGACACAGGACAAAGACATGGATAATCCAGAGACAAATGTAGCACTTAACACACAAGACACAGGACAAAGACATGGATAATCCAGAGACACACGTAGCACTTAAC
This sequence comes from Bathymodiolus brooksi, assembly GCA_963680875.1. NCBI lineage: Eukaryota > Metazoa > Mollusca > Bivalvia > Mytilida > Modiolidae > Bathymodiolus > Bathymodiolus brooksi. The sequence continues at coordinate 48,883,424 of OY804588.1, forward strand.
ACACAAGACACAGAACAAAGACATGTATAATCCAGAGACACATGTAGCACTTAACACACAAGACACAGGACAAAGACACAGGACACAGGACAAAGACACATGTAGCACTTAACACGCAAGACACAGGACAAAGACATGAATAATCCAGAGACACATGTAGCATTTAACACACAAGACACAGGACAAAGACATGGATAATCCAGAGACACATGTAGCACTTAACACACAAGACACAGGACAAATACATGGATAATCCAGAGACACACGCAGTACTTAACACACAAGACACAGGAAAAAGATATGGATAATACAGAGACACATGTAGCACATAACACACAAGACACATGACAAAGACATGGATAATCCAGAGACACACGTAGCACTTAACACACAAGACACAGGACAAAGACATGGATGATCCAGAGACACATGTAGCACTTAAGACACAAGACATAGGACAAAGACATGGATAATCCAGAGACGCATGTAGCACTTAACACACAAGACACAGGACAAAGACATGGATAATCCAGAGACACACGCAGCACTTAACACACAAGACACATGACAAAGACATGGATAATCCAGAGACACATGTAGCATTTAACACACAAGACACAGGACAAAGACATGGATAATCCAGAGACACTTGTAGCACTTAACACACAAGACACAGGACAAATACATGGATAATCCAGAGACACACGTAGCACTTAACACACAAGACACAGGAACAAGATATGGATAATCCAGAGACACATGTAGCACTTAACACACAAGACACATGACAAAGATATGGGTAATCCAGAGACACACGTAGCACTTAACACACAAGACACAGGACAAAGACATGGATGATCCAGAGACACATGTAGCACTTAACACACAAGACACAGGAAAAAGACATGGATAATCCAGAGACACACGTAGCACTTAACAAACAAGACACATGAGAAAGACATGGATAATCCAGTGACACATGTAGCACTTAAGACACAAGACACAGGACATAGACACAGGACACAGGACAAAGACACATGTAGCACTTAACACACAAGACACAGGACAAATACATGGATAATCCAGAGACACACGTAGCACTTAACACACAAGACACAGGAAAAAGATATGGATAATACAGAGACACATGTAGCACATAACACACAAGACACATGACAAAGACATGGATAATCCAGAGACACACGTAGCACTTAACACACAAGACACAGGACAAAGACATGGATGATCCAGAGACACATGTAGCACTTAAGACACAAGACATAGGACAAAGACATGGAGAATCCAGAGACGCATGTAGCACTTAACACACAAGACACAGGACAAAGACATGGATAATCCAGAGACACACGCAGCACTTAACACACAAGCCACATGACAAAGACATGGATAATCAAGAGACACATGTAGCATTTAACAAACAAGACACAGGACAAAGACATGGATAATCCAGAGACACACGTAGCACTTAACACACAAGACACAGGAAAAAGATATGGATAATCCAGAGACACATGTAGCACTTAACACACAAGACACATGACAAAGACATGGGTAATCCAGAGACACACGTAGCACTTAACACACAAGACACAGGACAAAGACATGGATGATCCAGAGACACATGTAGCACTTAACACACAAGACACAGGAAAAAGACATGGATAATCCAGAGACACACGTAGCACTTAACAAATAAGACACAGGAGAAAGACATGGATAATCCAGAGACACATGTAGCACTTAAGACACAAGACATAGGACAAAGACATGGAGAATCCAGAGACGCATGTAGCACTTAACACACAAGACACATGTCAAAGACATGGATAATCCAGAGACACACGCAGCACTTAACACACAAGACACATGACAAAGACATGGATAATCCAGAGACACACGTAGCATTTAACACACAAGACACAGGACAAAGACATGGATAATCCAGAGACACATGTAGCACTTAACACACAAGACACATGAAAAAGATATGGATAATCCAGAGACACATGTAGCACTTAACACACAAAACACATGACAAAGACATGGATAATCCAGAGACACACGTAGCACTTAACACACAAGACACAGGACAAAGACATGGATGACCCAGAGACACATGTAGCACTTAACACACAAGACACAGAAAAAAGGCATGGATAATCCAGAGACACACATAGCACTTAACAAACAAGACACAGGAGAAAGACATGGATAATCCAGAGACACATGTAGCACTTAAGACACAAGACATAGGACAAAGACATGGAGAATCCAGAGACGCATGTAGCACTTAACACACAAGACACAGGACAAAGACATGGATAATCCAGAGACACACGTAGCACTTAACACACAAGACACATGAAAAAGATATGGATAATCCAGAGACACATGTAGCACTTAACACACAAAACACATGACAAAGACATGGATAATCCAGAGACACACGTAGCACTTAACACACAAGACACAGGACAAAGACATGGATGACCCAGAGACACATGTAGCACTTAACACACAAGACACAGAAAAAAGGCATGGATAATCCAGAGACACACATAGCACTTAACAAACAAGACACAGGAGAAAGACATGGATAATCCAGAGACACATGTAGCACTTAAGACACAAGACATAGGACAAAGACATGGAGAATCCAGAGACGCATGTAGCACTTAACACACAAGACACAGGACAAAGACATGGATAATCCAGAGACACATGTAGCACTTAACACACAAGACACAGGACAAAGACATGGATAATCCAGAGACACACGTAGCACTTAACACACAAGACACAGAACAAAGACATGTATAATCCAGAGACACATGTAGCACTTAACACACAAGACACAGGACAAAGACATGGATAATCCAGAGACACATGTAGCATTTAACACACAAGACACAGGAAAAAGATATGGATAATCCAGAGACACATGTAGCACATAACACACAAGACACATGACAAAGACATGGATAATCCAGGGACACACGTAGCACTTAACACACAAGACACAGGACAAAGACATGGATGATCCAGAGACACATGTAGCACCTAACACACAAGACACAGGAAAAAGACATGGATAATCCAGAGACACACGTAGCACTTAACAAACAAGACACAGGAGAAAGACATGGATAATCCAGAGACATATGTAGCACTTAAGACACAAGACATAGGACAAAGACATGGAGAATCCAGAGACGCATGTAGCACTTAACACACACGACACAGGACAAAGACATGGATAATCCAGAGACACACGTAGCACTTAACACACAAGACACAGAACAAAGACATGTATAATCCAGAGACACATATAGCACTTAACACACAAGAAAGAGGACAATGACTCAGGACACAGGACAAAGACACATGTAGCACTTAACACACAAGACACAGGACAAATACATGGATAATCCAGAGAAACACATGTAGCACTTAACACACAAGACACAGGAAAAAGATATGGATAATCCAGAGACACATGTAGCACTTAACACACAAAACACATGACAAAGACATGGATAATCCAGAGACACACGTAGCACTTAACACATAAGACACATGACAAAGACATGGATGACCCAGAGACACATGTAGCACTTAACACACAAGACACAGAAAAAAGGCATGGATAATCCAGAGACACACATAGCACTTAACAATCAAGACACAGGAAAAGATATGGATAATCCAGAGACACATGTAGCACTTAACACACAAGACACATGACAAAGACATGGGTAATCCAGAGACACACGTAGCACTTAACACACAAGACACAGGACAAAGACATGGATAATCCAGGGACACACGTAGCACTTAACACACAAGACACAGGACAAAGACATGGATGATCCAGAGACACATGTAGCACTTAACACACAAGACACAGGAAAAAGACATGGATAATCCAGAGACACACGTAGCACTTAACAAAAAAGACACAGAACAAAGACATGTTTAATCCAGAGACACATGTAGCACTTAACACACAAGACACATGACAAAGATACAGGACACAGGACAAAGACACATGTAGCACTTAACACACAAGACACAGGACAAAGACATGAATAATCCAGAGACACATGTAGCATTTAACACAAAAGACACAGGACAAAGACATGGATAATCCAGAGACACACGTAGCACTTAACACATAAGACACATGACAAAGACATGGATGACCCAGAGACACATGTAGCACTTAACACACAAGACACAGAAAAAAGGCATGGATAATCCAGAGACACACATAGCACTTAACAAACAAGACACAGGAGAAAGACATGGATAATCCAGAGACACACGTAGCACTTAACACACAAGACACAGAACAAAGACATGTATAATCCAGAGACACATGTAGCACTTAACACACAAGACAGAGAAGAAAGACACATGACACAGGACAAAGACACATGTAGCACTTAACACACAAGACACAGGACAAAGACATGAATAATCCAGAGACACATGTAGCATTTAACACACAAGACACAGGACAAAGACATGGATAATCCAGAGACACATGTAGCACTTAACACACAAGACACAGGACAAATACATGGATAATCCAGAGACACATGTAGCACTTAACACACAAGACACAGGACAAATACATGGATAATCCAGAGACACACGTAGCACTTAACACACAAGACACAGGAAAAAGATATGGATAATCCAGAGACACATGTAGCACATAACACACAAGACACATGACAAAGACATGGATAATCCAGGGACACACGTAGCACTTAACACACAAGACACAGGACAAAGACATGGATGATCCAGAGACACATGTAGCACCTAACACACAAGACACAGGAAAAAGACATGGATAATCCAGAGACACACGTAGCACTTAACAAACAAGACATAGGAGAAAGACATGGATAATCCAGAGACACATGTAGCACTTAAGACACAAGACATATGACAAAGACATGGAGAATCCAGAGACGCATGTAGCACTTAACACACAAGACACAGGACAAAGACATGGATAATCCAGAGACACACGTAGCACTTAACACACAAGACACAGAACAAAGACATGTATAATCCAGAGACACATGTAGCACTTAACACACAAGAAAGAGGACAAAGACACATGACACAGGACAAAGACACATGTAGCACTTAACACACAAGACACAGGACAAATACATGGATAATCCAGAGACACACGTAGCACTTAACACACAAGACACAGGAAAAAGATATGGATAATCCAGAGACACATGTAGCACTTAACACACAAAACACATGACAAAGACATGGATAATCCAGAGACACACGTAGCACTTAACACATAAGACACATGACAAAGACATGGATGACCCAGAGACACATGTAGCACTTAACACACAAGACACAGAAAAAAGGCATGGATAATCCAGAGACACACATAGCACTTAACAAACAAGACACATGAGAAAGACATGGATAATCCAGAGACACACGTAGCACTTAACACACAAGACACAGAACAAAGACATGTATAATCCAGAGACACATGTAGCACTTAACACACAAGACAGAGAACAAAGACACAGGACACAGGACAAAGACACATGTAGCACTTAACACACAAGACACAGGACAAAGACATGAATAACCCAGAGACACATGTAGCATTTAACACACAAGACACAGGACAAAGACATGGATAATCCAGAGACACATGTAGCACTTAACACACAAGACACAGGACAAATACATGGATAATCCAGAGACACATGTAGCACTTAACACACAAGACACAGGACAAATACATGGATAATCCAGAGACACACGTAGCACTAAACACACAAGACACAGGAAAAAGATATGGATAATCCAGAGACACATGTAGCACATAACACACAAGACACATGACAAAGACATGGATAATCCAGGGACACACGTAGCACTTAACACACAAGACACAGGACAAAGACATGGATGATCCAGAGACACATGTAGCACCTAACACACAAGACACAGGAAAAAGACATGGATAATCCAGAGACACACGTAGCACTTAACACACAAGACACAGGAGAAAGACATGGATAATCCAGAGACACATGTAGCACTTAAGACACAAGACATAGGACAAAGACATGGGGAATCCAGAGACGCATGTAGCACTTAACACACACGACACAGGACAAAGACATGGATAATCCAGAGACACACGTAGCACTTAACACACAAGACACAGAACAAAGACATGTATAATCCAGAGACACGTGTAGCACTTAACACACAAGAAAGAGGACAAAGACACAGGACACAGGACAAAGACACATGTAGCACTTAACACACAAGACACAGGACAAAGACATGAATAATCCAGAGACACATGTAGCATTTAACACACAAGACACAGAACAAAGACATGGATAATCCAGAGACACATGTAGCACTTAACACACAAGACACATGACAAATACATGGATAATCCAGAGACACATGTAGCACTTAACACACAAGACACAGGACAAATACATGGATAATCCAGAGACACACGTAGCATTTAACACACAAGACACAGGACAAAGACATGGATAATCCAGAGACACATGTAGCACTTAACACACAAGACACATGAAAAAGATATGGATAATCCAGAGACACATGTAGCACTTAACACACAAAACACATGACAAAGACATGGATAATCCAGAGACACACGTAGCACTTAACACACAAGACACAGGACAAAGACATGGATGACCCAGAGACACATGTAGCACTTAACACACAAGACACAGAAAAAAGGCATGGATAATCCAGAGACACACATAGCACTTAACAAACAAGACACAGGAGAAAGACATGGATAATCCAGAGACACATGTAGCACTTAAGACACAAGACATAGGACAAAGACATGGAGAATCCAGAGACGCATGTAGCACTTAACACACAAGACACAGGACAAAGACATGGATAATCCAGAGACACACGTAGCACTTAACACACAAGACACATGAAAAAGATATGGATAATCCAGAGACACATGTAGCACTTAACACACAAAACACATGACAAAGACATGGATAATCCAGAGACACACGTAGCACTTAACACACAAGACACAGGACAAAGACATGGATGACCCAGAGACACATGTAGCATTTAACACACAAGACACAGAAAAAAGGCATGGATAATCCAGAGACACACATAGCACTTAACAAACAAGACACAGGAGAAAGACATGGATAATCCAGAGACACATGTAGCACTTAAGACACAAGACATAGGACAAAGACATGGAGAATCCAGAGACGCATGTAGCACTTAACACACAAGACACAGGACAAAGACATGGATAATCCAGAGACACATGTAGCACTTAACACACAAGACACAGGACAAAGACATGGATAATCCAGAGACACACGTAGCACTTAACACACAAGACACAGAACAAAGACATGTATAATCCAGAGACACATGTAGCACTTAACACACAAGACACAGGACAAAGACATGGATAATCCAGAGACACATGTAGCATTTAACACACAAGACACAGGAAAAAGATATGGATAATCCAGAGACACATGTAGCACATAACACACAAGACACATGACAAAGACATGGATAATCCAGGGACACACGTAGCACTTAACACACAAGACACAGGACAAAGACATGGATGATCCAGAGACACATGTAGCACCTAACACACAAGACACAGGAAAAAGACATGGATAATCCAGAGACACACGTAGCACTTAACAAACAAGACACAGGAGAAAGACATGGATAATCCAGAGACATATGTAGCACTTAAGACACAAGACATAGGACAAAGACATGGAGAATCCAGAGACGCATGTAGCACTTAACACACACGACACAGGACAAAGACATGGATAATCCAGAGACACACGTAGCACTTAACACACAAGACACAGAACAAAGACATGTATAATCCAGAGACACATATAGCACTTAACACACAAGAAAGAGGACAATGACTCAGGACACAGGACAAAGACACATGTAGCACTTAACACACAAGACACAGGACAAATACATGGATAATCCAGAGAAACACATGTAGCACTTAACACACAAGACACAGGAAAAAGATATGGATAATCCAGAGACACATGTAGCACTTAACACACAAAACACATGACAAAGACATGGATAATCCAGAGACACACGTAGCACTTAACACATAAGACACATGACAAAGACATGGATGACCCAGAGACACATGTAGCACTTAACACACAAGACACAGAAAAAAGGCATGGATAATCCAGAGACACACATAGCACTTAACAATCAAGACACAGGAAAAGATATGGATAATCCAGAGACACATGTAGCACTTAACACACAAGACACATGACAAAGACATGGGTAATCCAGAGACACACGTAGCACTTAACACACAAGACACAGGACAAAGACATGGATAATCCAGGGACACACGTAGCACTTAACACACAAGACACAGGACAAAGACATGGATGATCCAGAGACACATGTAGCACTTAACACACAAGACACAGGAAAAAGACATGGATAATCCAGAGACACACGTAGCACTTAACAAACAAGACACAGAACAAAGACATGTTTAATCCAGAGACACATGTAGCACTTAACACACAAGACACATGACAAAGATACAGGACACAGGACAAAGACACATGTAGCACTTAACACACAAGACACAGGACAAAGACATGAATAATCCAGAGACACATGTAGCATTTAACACAAAAGACACAGGACAAAGACATGGATAATCCAGAGACACACGTAGCACTTAACACATAAGACACATGACAAAGACATGGATGACCCAGAGACACATGTAGCACTTAACACACAAGACACAGAAAAAAGGCATGGATAATCCAGAGACACACATAGCACTTAACAAACAAGACACAGGAGAAAGACATGGATAATCCAGAGACACACGTAGCACTTAACACACAAGACACAGAACAAAGACATGTATAATCCAGAGACACATGTAGCACTTAACACACAAGACAGAGAAGAAAGACACATGACACAGGACAAAGACACATGTAGCACTTAACACACAAGACACAGGACAAAGACATGAATAATCCAGAGACACATGTAGCATTTAACACACAAGACACAGGACAAAGACATGGATAATCCAGAGACACATGTAGCACTTAACACACAAGACACAGGACAAATACATGGATAATCCAGAGACACATGTAGCACTTAACACACAAGACACAGGACAAATACATGGATAATCCAGAGACACACGTAGCACTTAACACACAAGACACAGGAAAAAGATATGGATAATCCAGAGACACATGTAGCACATAACACACAAGACACATGACAAAGACATGGATAATCCAGGGACACACGTAGCACTTAACACACAAGACACAGGACAAAGACATGGATGATCCAGAGACACATGTAGCACCTAACACACAAGACACAGGAAAAAGACATGGATAATCCAGAGACACACGTAGCACTTAACAAACAAGACATAGGAGAAAGACATGGATAATCCAGAGACACATGTAGCACTTAAGACACAAGACATATGACAAAGACATGGAGAATCCAGAGACGCATGTAGCACTTAACACACAAGACACAGGACAAAGACATGGATAATCCAGAGACACACGTAGCACTTAACACACAAGACACAGAACAAAGACATGTATAATCCAGAGACACATGTAGCACTTAACACACAAGAAAGAGGACAAAGACACATGACACAGGACAAAGACACATGTAGCACTTAACACACAAGACACAGGACAAATACATGGATAATCCAGAGACACACGTAGCACTTAACACACAAGACACAGGAAAAAGATATGGATAATCCAGAGACACATGTAGCACTTAACACACAAAACACATGACAAAGACATGGATAATCCAGAGACACACGTAGCACTTAACACATAAGACACATGACAAAGACATGGATGACCCAGAGACACATGTAGCACTTAACACACAAGACACAGAAAAAAGGCATGGATAATCCAGAGACACACATAGCACTTAACAAACAAGACACATGAGAAAGACATGGATAATCCAGAGACACACGTAGCACTTAACACACAAGACACAGAACAAAGACATGTATAATCCAGAGACACATGTAGCACTTAACACACAAGACAGAGAACAAAGACACAGGACACAGGACAAAGACACATGTAGCACTTAACACACAAGACACAGGACAAAGACATGAATAACCCAGAGACACATGTAGCATTTAACACACAAGACACAGGACAAAGACATGGATAATCCAGAGACACATGTAGCACTTAACACACAAGACACAGGACAAATACATGGATAATCCAGAGACACATGTAGCACTTAACACACAAGACACAGGACAAATACATGGATAATCCAGAGACACACGTAGCACTAAACACACAAGACACAGGAAAAAGATATGGATAATCCAGAGACACATGTAGCACATAACACACAAGACACATGACAAAGACATGGATAATCCAGGGACACACGTAGCACTTAACACACAAGACACAGGACAAAGACATGGATGATCCAGAGACACATGTAGCACCTAACACACAAGACACAGGAAAAAGACATGGATAATCCAGAGACACACGTAGCACTTAACACACAAGACACAGGAGAAAGACATGGATAATCCAGAGACACATGTAGCACTTAAGACACAAGACATAGGACAAAGACATGGGGAATCCAGAGACGCATGTAGCACTTAACACACACGACACAGGACAAAGACATGGATAATCCAGAGACACACGTAGCACTTAACACACAAGACACAGAACAAAGACATGTATAATCCAGAGACACGTGTAGCACTTAACACACAAGAAAGAGGACAAAGACACAGGACACAGGACAAAGACACATGTAGCACTTAACACACAAGACACAGGACAAAGACATGAATAATCCAGAGACACATGTAGCATTTAACACACAAGACACAGAACAAAGACATGGATAATCCAGAGACACATGTAGCACTTAACACACAAGACACATGACAAATACATGGATAATCCAGAGACACATGTAGCACTTAACACACAAGACACAGGACAAATACATGGATAATCCAGAGACACACGTAGCATTTAACACACAAGACACAGGACAAAGACATGGATAATCCAGAGACACATGTAGCACTTAACACACAAGACACATGAAAAAGATATGGATAATCCAGAGACACATGTAGCACTTAACACACAAAACACATGACAAAGACATGGATAATCCAGAGACACACGTAGCACTTAACACACAAGACACAGGACAAAGACATGGATGACCCAGAGACACATGTAGCACTTAACACACAAGACACAGAAAAAAGGCATGGATAATCCAGAGACACACATAGCACTTAACAAACAAGACACAGGAGAAAGACATGGATAATCCAGAGACACATGTAGCACTTAAGACACAAGACATAGGACAAAGACATGGAGAATCCAGAGACGCATGTAGCACTTAACACACAAGACACAGGACAAAGACATGGATAATCCAGAGACACACGTAGCACTTAACACACAAGACACATGAAAAAGATATGGATAATCCAGAGACACATGTAGCACTTAACACACAAAACACATGACAAAGACATGGATAATCCAGAGACACACGTAGCACTTAACACACAAGACACAGGACAAAGACATGGATGACCCAGAGACACATGTAGCACTTAACACACAAGACACAGAAAAAAGGCATGGATAATCCAGAGACACACATAGCACTTAACAAACAAGACACAGGAGAAAGACATGGATAATCCAGAGACACATGTAGCACTTAAGACACAAGACATAGGACAAAGACATGGAGAATCCAGAGACGCATGTAGCACTTAACACACAAGACACAGGACAAAGACATGGATAATCCAGAGACACATGTAGCACTTAACACACAAGACACAGGACAAAGACATGGATAATCCAGAGACACACGTAGCACTTAACACACAAGACACAGAACAAAGACATGTATAATCCAGAGACACATGTAGCACTTAACACACAAGACACAGGACAAAGACATGGATAATCCAGAGACACATGTAGCATTTAACACACAAGACACAGGAAAAAGATATGGATAATCCAGAGACACATGTAGCACATAACACACAAGACACATGACAAAGACATGGATAATCCAGGGACACACGTAGCACTTAACACACAAGACACAGGACAAAGACATGGATGATCCAGAGACACATGTAGCACCTAACACACAAGACACAGGAAAAAGACATGGATAATCCAGAGACACACGTAGCACTTAACAAACAAGACACAGGAGAAAGACATGGATAATCCAGAGACATATGTAGCACTTAAGACACAAGACATAGGACAAAGACATGGAGAATCCAGAGACGCATGTAGCACTTAACACACACGACACAGGACAAAGACATGGATAATCCAGAGACACACGTAGCACTTAACACACAAGACACAGAACAAAGACATGTATAATCCAGAGACACATATAGCACTTAACACACAAGAAAGAGGACAATGACTCAGGACACAGGACAAAGACACATGTAGCACTTAACACACAAGACACAGGACAAATACATGGATAATCCAGAGAAACACATGTAGCACTTAACACACAAGACACAGGAAAAAGATATGGATAATCCAGAGACACATGTAGCACTTAACACACAAAACACATGACAAAGACATGGATAATCCAGAGACACACGTAGCACTTAACACATAAGACACATGACAAAGACATGGATGACCCAGAGACACATGTAGCACTTAACACACAAGACACAGAAAAAAGGCATGGATAATCCAGAGACACACATAGCACTTAACAATCAAGACACAGGAAAAGATATGGATAATCCAGAGACACATGTAGCACTTAACACACAAGACACATGACAAAGACATGGGTAATCCAGAGACACACGTAGCACTTAACACACAAGACACAGGACAAAGACATGGATAATCCAGGGACACACGTAGCACTTAACACACAAGACACAGGACAAAGACATGGATGATCCAGAGACACATGTAGCACTTAACACACAAGACACAGGAAAAAGACATGGATAATCCAGAGACACACGTAGCACTTAACAAACAAGACACAGAACAAAGACATGTTTAATCCAGAGACACATGTAGCACTTAACACACAAGACACATGACAAAGATACAGGACACAGGACAAAGACACATGTAGCACTTAACACACAAGACACAGGACAAAGACATGAATAATCCAGAGACACATGTAGCATTTAACACAAAAGACACAGGACAAAGACATGGATAATCCAGAGACACACGTAGCACTTAACACATAAGACACATGACAAAGACATGGATGACCCAGAGACACATGTAGCACTTAACACACAAGACACAGAAAAAAGGCATGGATAATCCAGAGACACACATAGCACTTAACAAACAAGACACAGGAGAAAGACATGGATAATCCAGAGACACACGTAGCACTTAACACACAAGACACAGAACAAAGACATGTATAATCCAGAGACACATGTAGCATTTAACACACAAGACAGAGAAGAAAGACACATGACACAGGACAAAGACACATGTAGCACTTAACACACAAGACACAGGACAAAGACATGAATAATCCAGAGACACATGTAGCATTTAACACACAAGACACAGGACAAAGACATGGATAATCCAGAGACACATGTAGCACTTAACACACAAGACACAGGACAAATACATGGATAATACAGAGACACACGCAGCACTTAACACACAAGACACATGACAAAGACATGGATAATCCAGAGACGCATGTAGCATTTAACACACAAGACACATGACAAAGACATGGATAATCCAGAGACACATGTAGCACTTAACACACAAGACACATGACAAATACATGGATAATCCAGAGACACACGTAACACTTAACAATCAAGACACAGGGAAAAGATATGGATAATCCAGAGACACATGTAGCACTTAACACACAAGACACATGACAAAGACATGGGTAATCCAGAGACACACGTAGCACTTAACACACAAGACACAGGACAAAGACATGGATAATCCAGGGACACACGTAGCACTTAACACACAAGACACAGGACAAAGACATGGATGATCCAGAGACACATGTAGCACTTAACACACAAGACACAGGAAAAAGACATGGATAATCCAGAGACACACGTAGCACTTAATAAACAAGACACAGAACAAAGACATGTTTAATCCAGAGACACATGTAGCACTTAACACACAAGACACATGACAAAGATACAGGACACAGGACAAAGACACATGTAGCACTTAACACACAAGACACAGGACAAAGACATGAATAATCCAGAGACACATGTAGCATTTAATACAAAAGACACAGGATAAAGACATGGATAATCCAGAGACACACGTAGCACTTAACACATAAGACACATGACAAAGACATGGATGACCCAGAGACACATGTAGCACTTAACACACAAGACACAGAAAAAAGGCATGGATAATCCAGAGACACACATAGCACTTAACAAACAAGACACAGGACAAAGACATGGATAATCCAGAGACACACGTAGCACTTAACACACAAGACACAGAACAAAGACATGTATAATCCAGAGACACATGTAGCACTTAACACACAAGACAGAGAACAAAGACACAGGACACAGGACAAAGACACATGTAGCACTTAACACACAAGACACAGGACAAAGACATGAATAATCCAGAGACACATGTAGCATTCAACACACAAGACACAGGACAAAGACATGGATAATCCAGAGACACATGTAGCACTTAACACACAAGACACAGGACAAATACATGGATAATCCAGAGACACACGTAGCACTTAACACACAAGACACAGGAAAAAGATATGGATAATCCAGAGACACATGTAGCACATAACACACAAGACACATGACAAAGACATGGATAATCCAGGGACACACGTAGCACTTAACACACAAGACACAGGACAAAGACATGGATGATCCAGAGACACATGTAGCACTTAACACACAAGACACAGGAAAAAGACATGGATAATCCAGAGACACACGTAGCACTTAACAAACAAGACACAGGAGAAAGACATGGATAATCCAGAGACACATGTAGCACTTAAGACACAAGACATAGGACAAAGACATGGATAATCCAGGGACACATGTAGCACTTAACACACAAGACACAGGACAAATACATGGATAATCCAGAGACACACGTAGCACTTAACACACAAGACACAGGAAAAAGATATGGATAATCCAGAGACACATGTAGCACATAACACACAAGACACATGACAAAGACATGGATAATCCAGGGACACACGTAGCACTTAACACACAAGACACAGGACAAAGACATGGATGATCCAGAGACACATGTAGCACTTAACACACAAGACACAGGAAAAAGACATGGATAATCCAGAGACACACGTAGCACTTAACAAACAAGACACAGGAGAAAGACATGGATAATCCAGAGACACATGTAGCACTTAAGACACAAGACATAGGACAAAGACATGGAGAATCCAGAGACGCATGTAGCACTTAACACACACGACACAGGACAAAGACATGGATAATCCAGAGACACACGTAGCACTTAACACACAAGAAACAGAACAAAGACATGTATAATCCAGAGACACATGTAGCACTTAACACACAAGAAAGAGGACAAAGACACAGGACACAGGACAAAGACACATGTAGCACTTAACACACAAGACACAGGACAAAGACATGAATAATCCAGAGACACATGTAGCATTTAACACACAAGACACAGGACAAAGACATGGATAATCCAGAGACACATGTAGCACTTAACACACAAGACACAGGACAAATACATGGATAATCCAGAGACACATGTAGCACTTAACACACACGACACAGGACAAATACATGGATAATCCAGAGAAACACGTAGCACTTAACACACAAGACACAGGAAAAAGATATGGATAATCCAGAGACACATGTAGCACATAACACACAAGACACATGACAAAGACATGGATAATCCAGGGACACACGTAGCACTTAACACACAAGACACAGGACAAAGACATGGATGATCCAGAGACACATGTAGCACTTAACACACAAGACACAGGAAAAAGACATGGATAATCCAGAGACACACGTAGCACTTAACAAACAAGACACAGGAGAAAGACATGGATAATCCAGAGACACATGTAGCACTTAACACACACGACACAGGACAAATACATGGATAATACAGAGATACACGTAGCACTTAACAATCAAGACACAGGAAAAAGATATGGATAATCCAGAGACACATGTAGCACTTAACACACAAGACACATGACAAAGACATGGGTAATCCAGAGACACACGTAGCACTTAACACACAAGACACAGGACAAAGACATGGATAATCCAGGGACACACGTAGCACTTAACACACAAGACACAGGACAAAGACATGGATGATCCAGAGACACATGTAGCACTTAACACACAAGACACAGGAAAAAGACATGGATAATCCAGAGACTCACGTAGCACTTAACAAACAAGACACAGAACAAAGACATGTTTAATCCAGAGACACATGTAGCACTTAACACACAAGACACATGACAAAGATACAGGACACAGGACAAAGACACATGTAGCACTTAACACACAAGACACAGGACAAAGACATGAATAATCCAGAGACACATGTAGCATTTAACACAAAAGACACATGACAAAGACATGGATAATCCAGAGACACACGTAGCACTTAACACATAAGACACATCACAAAGACATGGATGACCCAGAGACACATGTAGCACTTAACACACAAGACACAGAAAAAAGGCATGGATAATCCAGAGACACACATAGCACTTAACAAACAAGACACAGGAGAAAGACATGGATAATCCAGAGACACACGTAGCACTTAACACACAAGACACAGAACAAAGACATGTATAGTCCAGAGACACATGTAGCACTTAACACACAAGACAGAGAACAAAGACACAGGACACAGGACAAAGACACATGTAGCACTTAACACACAAGACACAGGACAAAGACATGAATAATCCAGAGACACATGTAGCATTTAACACACAAGACACAGGACAAAGACATGGATAATCCAGAGACACATGTAGCACTTAACACACAAGACACAGGACAAATACATGGATAATCCAGAGACACATGTAGCACTTAACACACAAGACACAGGACAAATACATGGATAATCCAGAGACACACGTAGCACTTAACACACAAGACACAGGAAAAAGATATGGATAATCCAGAGACACATGTAGCACATAACACACAAGACACATGACAAAGACATGGATAATCCAGGGACACACGTAGCACTTAACACACAAGACACAGGACAAAGACATGGATGATCCAGAGACACATGTAGCACTTAACACACAAGACACAGGAAAAAGACATGGATAATCCAGAAACACACGTAGCACTTAACAAACAAGACACAGGAGAAAGACATGGATAATCCAGAGACACATGTAGCACTTAAGACACAAGACATAGGACAAAGACATGGAGAATCCAGAGACGCATGTAGCACTTAACACACACGACACAGGTTAAAGACATGGATAATCCAGAGACACACGCAGCACTTAACACACAAGACACATGACAAAGACATGGATAACCCAGAGACACACGTAGCATTTAACACACAAGACACATGACAAAGACATGGATAATCCAGAGACACACGTAGCACTTAACACACAAGACACAGGAAAAAGATATGGATAATCCAGAGACACATGTAGCACTT
The DNA here is from genome assembly GCA_963680875.1 of Bathymodiolus brooksi. NCBI lineage: Eukaryota > Metazoa > Mollusca > Bivalvia > Mytilida > Modiolidae > Bathymodiolus > Bathymodiolus brooksi. Next base: position 48,901,420 of record OY804588.1, read on the forward strand.
AACACACAAAACACATGACAAAGACATGGATAATCCAGAGACACACGGAGCACTTAACACACAAGACACATGACAAAGACATGGATAACCCAGAGACACACGTAGCATTTAACAAACAAGACACATGACAAAGACATGGATAATCCAGAGACACATGTAGCACTTAACACACAAGACACAGGAAAAATACATGGATAATCCAGAGACACACGTAGCACTTAACACACAAGACACAGGAAAAAGATATGGATAATCCAGAGACACATGTAGCACTTAACACACAAAACACATGACAAAGACATAGATAATCCAGAGACACACGTAGCACTTAACACACAAGACACAGGACAAAGACATGGATGACACAGAGACACATGTAGCACTTAACAAACAAGACACAGGAGAAAGACATGGATAATCCAGAGACACATGTAGCACTTAAGACACACAACATAGGACAAAGACATGGAGAATCCAGAGACGCATGCAGCACTTAGCACACAAGACACAGGACAAAGACATGGATAATCCAGAGACACACGCAGCACTTAACACACAAGACACATGACAAAGACATGGATAATCCAGAGACACACGTAGCATTTAACACACAAGACACATGACAAAGACATGGATAATCCAGAGACACATGTAGCACTTAACACACAAGACACAGGACAAATACATGGATAATCCAGAGACACATGTAGCACTTAACACACAAGACACAGGACAAAGACATGGATAATCCAGAGACACACGTAGCACTTAACAAACAAGACACAGGAGAAAGACATGGATAATCCAGAGACACATGTAGCACTTAAGAAACAAGACATGGGACAAAGACATGGAGAATCCAGAAACGCATGTAGCACTTAACACACAAGATACAGGACAAAGACATGGATAATCCAGAGACACACGCAGCACTTAACACACAAGACACATGAAAAAGACATGGATAATCCAGAGACACACGTAGCACTTAACACACAAGACACAGGACAAAGACATGGATGATCCAGAGACACATGTAGGACTTAGCACACAAGACACAGGAAAAAGACATGGATAATCCAGAGACACACGTAGCACTTAACAAACAAGACACAGGAGAAAGACATGGATAATCCAGAGACACATGTAGCACTTAAGACACAAGACATAGGAAAAAGACATGGAGAATCCAGAGACGCATGTAGCACTTAACACACAAGATACAAGACAAAGACATGGATAATCCAGAGACACACGCAGCACTTAACACACAAGACACATGACAAAGACATGGATAATCCAGAGACACATGTATCACTTAACATAAAAGACACAGGACAAAGACACTGGACACAGGAAAAAGACAAATGTAGCACTTAACACACAAGACACAGGACAAAGACACTGGACACAGGAAAAAGACAAATGTAGCACTTAACACACAAGACACAGGACAAAGACATGGATAATCCAGAGACACATGTAGCACTTAACACACAAGACACAGGACAAAGACATGCATAATCCAGAGACACATGTAGCACTTAGCAAACAAGACATAGGACAAAGATATGGATAATCCAGTGACGCATGCAGCACTTAACACACAAGACACAGGACAAAGACATGGATAATCCAGAGACACACGTAGCACTTCACACACAAGACACATGACAAAGACATGTATAATCCAGAGACATATGGAGCACTTAACACACAAGACACAGGATAAAGACATGGATAATCCAGAGACACATGTAGCACATAACACACAAGACACAGGACAAAGACATGGATAATCCAGAGACACATGCAGCACTTAACACAAAAGACACAGGACAACGACATGGATAATCCAGAGACACACGCAGCACTTAACACACAAGACACATGACAAAGACATGGATAATCCAGAGACACACGTAGCACTTAACACACAAGACAGAGGACAAAGACATGGATGGTCCAGAGACATATGTAGCACTTAGCACACAAGACACAGGAAAAAGACATGGATAATCCAGAGACACACGTAGCACTTAACAAACAAGACACAGGAGAAAACAGGGATAATCCAGAGACACATGTAGCACTTAAGACACAAGACATAGGAAAAAGACATAGAGAATCCAGAGACGCATGTAGCACTTAACACACAAGATACAGGACAAAGACATGGATAATCCAGAGACACACGCAACACTTAAAACACAAGACACATGACAAAGACATGGATAATCCAGAGACACACGTAGCACTTAACAAACAAGACACAGGAGAAAGACATGGATAATCCAGAGACATATGTAGCACTTAAGAAACAAGAAATGGGACAAAGACATGGAGAATCCAGAAACGCATGTAGCACTTAACACACAAGATACAGGACAAAGACATGGATAATCCAGAGACACACGCAGCACTTAACACACAAGACACATGAAAAAGACATGGATAATCCAGAGACACACGTAGCACTTAACACACAAGACACAGGACAAAGACATGGATGATCCAGAGACACATGTAGGACTTAGCACACAAGACACAGGAAAAAGACATGGATAATCCAGAGACACACGTAGCACTTAACAAACAAGACACAGGAGAAAGACATGGATAATCCAGAGACACATGTAGCACTTAAGACACAAGACATAGGAAAAAGACATGGAGAATCCAGAGACGCATGTAGCACTTAACACACAAGATACAAGACAAAGACATGGATAATCCAGAGACACACGCAGCACTTAACACACAAGACACATGACAAAGACATGGATAATCCAGAGACACATGTATCACTTAACATAAAAGACACAGGACAAAGACACTGGACACAGGAAAAAGACAAATGTAGCACTTAACACACAAGACACAGGACAAAGACACTGGACACAGGAAAAAGACAAATGTAGCACTTAACACACAAGACACAGGACAAAGACATGGATAATCCAGAGACACATGTAGCACTTAACACACAAGACACAGGACAAAGACATGCATAATCCAGAGACACATGTAGCACTTAACAAACAAGACATAGGACAAAGATATGGATAATCCAGTGACGCATGCAGCACTTAACACACAAGACACAGGACAAAGACATGGATAATCCAGAGACACACGTAGCACTTCACACACAAGACACATGACAAAGACATGTATAATCCAGAGACATATGGAGCACTTAACACACAAGACACAGGATAAAGACATGGATAATCCAGAGACACATGTAGCACATAACACACAAGACACAGGACAAAGACATGGATAATCCAGAGACACATGCAGCACTTAACACAAAAGACACAGGACAACGACATGGATAATCCAGAGACACACGCAGCACTTAACACACAAGACACATGACAAAGACATGGATAATCCAGAGACACACGTAGCACTTAACACACAAGACAGAGGACAAAGACATGGATGGTCCAGAGACATATGTAGCACTTAGCACACAAGACACAGGAAAAAGACATGGATAATCCAGAGACACACGTAGCACTTAACAAACAAGACACAGGAGAAAACAGGGATAATCCAGAGACACATGTAGCACTTAAGACACAAGACATAGGAAAAAGACATAGAGAATCCAGAGACGCATGTAGCACTTAACACACAAGATACAGGACAAAGACATGGATAATCCAGAGACACACGCAACACTTAAAACACAAGACACATGACAAAGACATGGATAATCCAGAGACACACGTAGCACTTAACAAACAAGACACAGGAGAAAGACATGGATAATCCAGAGACATATGTAGCACTTAAGAAACAAGACATGGGACAAAGACATGGAGAATCCAGAAACGCATGTAGCACTTAACACACAAGATACAGGACAAAGACATGGATAATCCAGAGACACACGCAGCACTTAACACACAAGACACATGAAAAAGACATGGATAATCCAGAGACACACGTAGCACTTAACACACAAGACACAGGACAAAGACATGGATGATCCAGAGACACATGTAGGACTTAGCACACAAGACACAGGAAAAAGACATGGATAATCCAGAGACACACGTAGCACTTAACAAACAAGACACAGGAGAAAGACATGGATAATCCAGAGACACATGTAGCACTTAAGACACAAGACATAGGAAAAAGACATGGAGAATCCAGAGACGCATGTAGCACTTAACACACAAGATACAGGACAAAGACATGGATAATCCAGAGACACACGCAGCACTTAACACACAAGACACATGACAAAGACATGGATAATCCAGAGACACATGTATCACTTAACATAAAAGACACAGGACAAAGACACTGGACACAGGAAAAAGACAAATGTAGCACTTAACACACAAGACACAGGACAAAGACACTGGACACAGGAAAAAGACAAATGTAGCACTTAACACACAAGACACAGGACAAAGACATGGATAATCCAGAGACACATGTAGCACTTAACACACAAGACACAGGACAAAGACATGAATAATCCAGAGACACATGTAGCACTTAACAAACAAGACATAGGACAAAGATATGGATAATCCAGTGACGCATGCAGCACTTAACACACAAGACACAGGACAAAGACATGGATAATCCAGAGACACACGTAGCACTTCACACACAAGACACAGGACAAAGACATGTATAATCCAGAGACATATGGAGCACTTAACACACAAGACACAGGATAAAGACATGGATAATCCAGAGACACATGTAGCACATAACACACAAGACACAGGACAAAGACATGGATAATCCAGAGACGCATGCAGCACTTAACACAAAAGACACAGGACAACGACATGGATAATCCAGAGACACACGCAGCACTTAACACACTAGACACATGACAAAGACATGGATAATCCAGAGACACACGTAGCACTTAACACACAAGACAGAGGACAAAGACATGGATGGTCCAGAGACACATGTAGCACTTAGCACACAAGACACAGGAAAAAGACATGGATAATCCAGAGACACACGTAGCACTTAACAAACAAGACACAGGAGAAAACAGGGATAATCCAGAGACACATGTAGCACTTAAGACACAAGACATAGGAAAAAGACATAGAGAATCCAGAGACGCATGTAGCACTTAACACACAAGATACAGGACAAAGACATGGATAATCCAGAGACACACGCAACACTTAAAACACAAGACACATGACAAAGACATGGATAATCCAGAGACACATGTAGCACTTAACATAAAAGACACAGGACAAAGACACTGGACACAGGACAAAGACAAATGTAGCACTTAACACACAAGACACAGGACAAAGACATGGATAATCCGGAGACACACGTAGCACTTAATACACAAGACACAGGACAAAGACATGGATAATCCAGAGACATATGTAGCATTTAACACACAAGACTCCGGACAAAGACATGGATAATTCATGGTAGATCGTGTATTCAAGCTCTAGTCGAGTGTGGTAGATCGTGTGTTCAAGTTCTGGTCGGGAGTGGTAGATCGTTTGTTCAAGTTCTAGTCGGGTGTGGTAGATCGTGTGTTCAAGCTCTAGTCGGGTGTGGTAGATCGTGTGTTCAAGTTCTAGTGGGGTGTGGTAGATCGTGTGTTCAAGTTCTAGTCGGGTGTGTTAGATCGTGTGGTCAAGCTCTAGTCGGGTGTGGTAGATCGTGTGTTCAAGTTCTAGTCGGGTGTGGTAGATCGTGTGTTCAAGTTCTAGTCGGGTGTAGTAGATCGTGTGTTCAAGCTCTAGTCGGGTGTGGTAGATCGTGTGTTCAAGTTCTAGTCGGGTGTGGTAGATCGTGTGTTCAAGTTGTAGACGGGTGTGGTAAATCGTGTGTTCAAGCTCTAGTCGGGTGTGGTAGATCGTGTGTTCAAGCTCTTGTCGGGTGTGGTAGATCGTGTGTTCAAGTTCTAGTCGGGTGTGGTAGATCCTGTGTTGAAGTTCTAGTCGGGTGTGGTAGATCGTGTGTTCAAGCTCTAGTCGGGTGTAGTAGATCGTGTGTTCAAGCTCTAGTCGGGTGTGGTAAATCGTGTGTTCAAGCTCTAGTCGGGTGTGGTAGATCGTGTGTTCAAGCTCTTGTCGGGTGCGGTAGATCGTGTGTTCAAGTTCTAGTCGGGTGTGGTAGATCGTGTGTTCAAGCTCTAGTCGGGTGTAGTAGATCGTGTGTTCAAGCTCTTGTCGGGTGTAGTAGATCGTGTGTTCAAGTTCTAGTCGGGTGTGGTAGATCGTGTGTTCAAGCTCCAGTCGGGTGTGGTAGATCGTGTGTTCAAGTTCTAGTCGGGTGTGGTAGATCGTGTGTTCAAGCTCTAGTCGGGTGTGGTAGATCGTGTGTTCAAGGTCTTGTCGGGTGTGGTAAATCGTGTGTTCAAGTTCTAGTCGGGTGTGGTAGATCGTGTGTTCAAGCTCTAGTCGGGTGTGGTAGATCGTGTGTTCAAGCTCTAGTCGGGTGTGGTAGATCGTGTGTTCAAGTTCTAGACGGGTGTGGTAGATCATGTGTTCAAGTTCTAGTCGGGTGTGGTAGATCGTGTGTTCAAGCTCTAGTCGGGTGTGGTAGATCGTGTGTTCAAGTTCTAGTCGGGTGTGGTAGATCGTGTGTTCAAGCTCTAGTCGGGTGTGGTAAATCGTGTGTTCAAGCTCTAGTCGGGTGTGGTAGATCGTGTGTTCAAACTCTAGTCGGGCGTGGTAGATAGTGTGTTCAAGTTCTAGTCGGGTGTGGTAGATCGTGTGTTCAAGCTCTAGTCGGGTGTGGTAGATCGTGTGTTCAAGTTCTAGTCGGGTGTGGTAGATCGTGTGTTCAAGCTCTAGTCGGGTGTGGTAGATCGTGTGTTCAAGCTCTTGTCGGGTGTGGTAGATCGTGTGTTCAAATTCTAGTCGGGTGTGGTAGATCGTGTGTTCAAGCTCTAGTCGGGTGTGGTAGATCGTGTGTTCAAGCTCTAGTCGGGTGTGGTTGATCGTGTGTTCAAGTTCTAGTCGGGTGTGGTAGATCGTGTGTTCAAGCTCTAGTCGGGTGTGGTAAATCGTGTGTTCAAGCTCTAGTCGGGTGTGGTAGATCGTGTGTTCAAACTCTAGTCGGGCGTGGTAGATAGTGTGTTCAAGTCTAGTCGGGTGTGGTAGATCGTGTGTTCAAGGTCTAGTCGGGTGTGGTAGATCGTGTGTTCAAGTTCTAGTCGGGTGTGGTAGATAGTGTGTTCAAGTTCTAGTCGGGTGTGGTAGATCGTGTGTTCAAGCTCTAGTCGGGTGTGGTAGATCGTGTGTTCAAGCTCTTGTCGGGTGTGGTAGATCGTGTGTTCAAGTTCTAGTCGGGTGAGGTAGATCGTGTGTTCAAGCTCTAGTCGGGTGTAGTAGATCGTGTGTTCAAGCTCTTGTCGGGTGTAGTAGATCGTGTGTTCAAGTTCTAGTCGGGTGTGGTAGATCGTGTGTTCAAGCTCCAGTCGGGTGTGGTAGATCGTGTGTTCAAGTTCTAGTCGGGTGTGGTAGATCGTGTGATCAATCTCTAGTCGGGTGTGGTAGATCGTGTGTTCAAGGTCTTGTCGGGTGTGGTAAATCGTGTGTTCAAGTTCTAGTCGGGTGTGGTAGATCGTGTGTTCAAGCTCTAGTCGGGTGTGGTAGATCGTGTGTTCAAGTTCTAGACGGGTGTGGTAGATCATGTGTTCAAGTTCTAGTCGGGTGTGGTAGATCGTGTGTTCAAGCTCTAGTCGGGTGTGGTAGATCGTGTGTTCAAGATCTAGTCGGGTGTGGTAGATCGTGTGTTCAAGCTCTAGTCGGGTGTGGTAAATCGTGTGTTCAAGCTCTAGTCGGGTGTGGTAGATCGTGTGTTCAAACTCTAGTCGGGCGTGGTAGATAGTGTGTTCAAGTTCTAGTCGGGTGTGGTAGATCGTGTGTTCAAGCTCTAGTCGGGTGTGGTAGATCGTGTGTTCAAGTTCTAGTCGGGTGTGGTAGATCGTGTGTTCAAGCTCTAGTCGGGTGTGGTAGATCGTGTGTTCAAGCATTTGTCGGGTGTGGTAGATCGTGTGTTCAAGTTCTAGTCGGGTGTGGTAGATCGTGTGTTCAAGCTCTAGTCGGGTGTGGTAGATCGTGTGTTCAAGCTCTAGTCGGGTGTGGTAGATCGTGTGTTCAAGTTCTAGACGGGTGTGGTAGATCGTGTGTTCAAGTTCTAGTCGGGTGTGGTAGATCGTGTGTTCAAGCTCTAGTCGGGTGTGGTAAATCGTATGTTCAAGCTCTAGTCGGTTGTGGTAGATCGTGTGTTCAAACTCTAGTCGGGTGTGGTAGATAGTGTGTTCAAGTTCTAGTCGGGTGTGGTAGATCGTGTGTTCAACCTCTAGTCTGGTGTGGTAGATCGTGTGTTCAAGTTCTAGTCGGGTGTGGTAGATCGTGTGTTCAAGTTCTAGTCGGGTGTGGTAGATCGTGTGTTCAAGCTCTAGTCGGGTGTGGTAGATGGTGTGTTCAAGCTCTAGTCGGGTGTGGTAGATCGTGTGTTCAAGTTCTAGTCGGGTGTGGTAGATTGTGTGTTCAAGCTCTTGTCGGGTGTGGTAGATCGTGTGTTCAAGCTCTTGTCGGGTGTGGTAGATCGTGTGTTCAAGCTCTAGTCGGGTGTGGTAAATCGTGTGTTCAAGTTCTAGTCGGGTGTGGTAGATCGTGTGTTCAAGCTCTAGTCGGGTGTGGTAGATCGTGTGTTCAAGTTCTAGTCGGGTGTGGTAGATCGTGTGTTCAAGCTCTAGTCGGGTGTGGTAGATCGTGTGTTCAAGCTCTTGTCGGGTGTGGTAGATCGTGTGTTCAAGTTCTAGTCGGGTGTGGTAGATCGTGTGTTCAAGCTCTAGTCGGGTGTGGTAGATCGTGTGTTCAAGCTCTAGTCGGGTGTGGTAGATCGTGTGTTCAAGTTCTAGACGGGTGTGGTAGATCGTGTGTTCAAGTTCTAGTCGGGTGTGGTAGATCGTGTGTTCAAGCTCTAGTCGGGTGTGGTAGATCATGTGTTCAAGTTCTAGTCGGGTGTGGTAGATCGTGTGTTCAAGTTCTAGTCGGGTGTGGTAGATCGTGTGTTCAAGCTCTAGTAGGGTGTGGTAAATCGTGTGTTCAAGCTCTAGTCGGGTGTGGTAGATCGTGTGTTCAAACTCTAGTCGGGTGTGGTAGATAGTGTGTTCAAGTTCTAGTCGGGTGTGGTAGATCGTGTGTTCAAGCTCTAGTCGGGTGTGGTAGATCGTGTGTTCAAGTTCTAGTCGGGTGTGGTAGATCGTGTGTTCAAGTTCTAGTCGGGTGTGGTAGATCGTGTGTTCAAGCTCTAGTCGGGTGTGGTAGATGGTGTGTTCAAGCTCTAGTCGGGTGTGGTAGATCGTGTGTTCAAGTTCTAGTCGGGTGTGGTAGATTGTGTGTTCAAGCTCTTGTCGGGTGTGGTAGATCGTGTGTTCAAGCTCTTGTCGGGTGTGGTAGATCGTGTGTTCAAGCTCTAGTCGGGTGTGGTAAATCGTGTGTTCAAGCTCTAGTCGGGTGTGGTAGATAGTGTGTTCAAGCTCTTGTCGGGTGTGGTAGATCGTGTGTTCAAGCTCTAGTCGGGTGTGGTAGATCGTGTGTTCAAGTTCTAGTCGGGTGTGGTAGATCGTGTGTTCAAGCTCTAGTCGGGTGTGGTAAATCGTGTGTTCAAGCTCTAGTCGGGTGTGGTAGATCGTGTGTTCAAACTCTAGTCGGGTGTGGTAGATAATGTGTTCAAGTTCTAGTCGGGTGTGGTAGATCGTGTGTTCAAGCTCTAGTCGGGTGTGGTAGATCGTGTGTTCAAGTTCTAGTCGGGTGTGGTAGATCGTGTGTTCAAGTTCTAGTCGGGTGTGGTAGATCGTGTGTTCAAGTTCTAGTCGGGTGTGGTAGATCGTGTGTTCAAGCTCTAGTCGGGTGTGGTAAATCGTGTGTTCAAGCTCTAGTCGGGTGTGGTAGATCGTGTGTTCAAACTCTAGTCGGGTGTGGTAGATAGTGTGTTCAAGTTCTAGTCGGGTGTGGTAGATCGTGTGTTCAAGTTCTAGACGGGTGTGGTAGATCGTGTGTTCAAGCTCCAGTCGGGTGTGGTAGAATGTGTGTTCAAGTTCTAGTCGGGTGTGGTAGATCGTGTGTTCAAGCTCTAGTAGGGTGTGGTAGATCGTGTGTTCAAGTTCTAGTCGGGTGTGGTAGATTGTGTGTTCAAGCTCTTGTCGGGTGTGGTAGATCATGTGCTCAAGCTCTAGTCGGGTGTGGTAAATCGTGTGTTCAAGCTCTAGTCGGGTGTGGTAGATCGTGTGTTCAAGTTCTAGTCGGGTGTGGTAGATCGTGTGTTCAAGCTCTAGTCGGGTGTGGTAGATCGTGTGTTCAAGCTCTAGTCGGGTGTGGTAGATCGTGTGTTCAAGCTCTAGTAGGGTGTGGTAGATCGTGTGTTCAAGTTCTAGTCGGGTGTGGTAGATCGTGTGTTCAAGTTCTAGTCGGGTGTGGTAGGTCGTGTGTTCAAGCTCTAGTCGGGTGTGGTAGATCGTGTGTTCAAGTTCTAGACGGGTGTGGTAGATCGTGTGTTCAAGTTCTTGTCGGGTGTGGTAGATCGTGTGTTCAAGCTCTAGTCGGGTGTGGTAGATCGTGTGTTCAAGCTCTAGTCGGGTGTGGTAGATCGTGTGTTAAAGTTCTAGTCGGGTGTGGTAGATCGTGTGTTCAAGTTCTAGTCGGGTGTGGTAGATCGTGTGTTCAAGCTCTAGTCGGGTGTGGTAGATCGTGTGTTCAAGCTCTAGTCGGGTGTAGTAGATCGTGTGTTCAAGTTCTAGTCGGGTGTGGTAGATCGTGTGTTCAAGTTCTAGACGGGTGTGGTAGATCGTGTGGTCAAGCTCTAGTCGGGTGTGGTAGATCGTGTGTTCAAGCTCTTGTCGGGTGTAGTAGATCGTGTGTTCAGTTCTAGTCGGGTGTGGTAGATCGTGTGTTCAAGCTCTAGTCGGGTGTGGTAGATCGTGTGTTCAAGCTCTAGTCGGGTGTGGTAAATCGTGTGTTCAAGTTCTAGACGGGTGTGGTAGATCGTGTCTTCAGGCTCTAGTCGGGTGTGGTAGATCGTGTGTTCAAGTTCTAGTCGGGTGTGGTAGATCGTGTGTTCAAGTTCTAGACGGGTGTGGTAAATCGTGTGTTCAAGCTCTTGTCGGGTGTGGTAGATCATGTGCTCAAGCTCTAGTCGGGTGTGGTAGATCGTGTGTTCAAGCTCTAGCCGGGTGTGGTAAATCGTGTGTTCAAGTTCTAGACGGGTGTGGTAGATCGTGTGTTCAAGTTCTAGTCGGGTGTGGTAGATCGTGTGTTCAAGCTCTAGTCGGGTGTGGTAAATCGTGTGTTCAAGCTCTAGTCGGGTGTGGTAGATCGTGTGTTCAAGTTCTAGTCGGGTGTGGTAGATAGTGTGTTCAAGTTCTAGTCGGGTGTGGTAGATCGCGTGTTCAAGCTCTAGTCGGGTGTGGTAGATCGTGTGTTCAAGTTCTAGACGGGTGTGGTAGATCGTGTGTTCAAGCTCTAGTCGGGTGTGGTAGATCGTGTGTTCAAGTTCTAGTCGGGTGTGGTAGATCGTGTGTTCAAGTTCTAGTCGGGTGTGGTAGATCGTGTGTTCAAGCTCTAGTCGGGTGTGGTAGATCGTGTGTTCAAGCTCTAGTCGGGTGTGGTAGATCGTGTGTTCAAGCTCTAGTCGGGTGTGGTAGATCGTGTGTTCAAGCTCTAGTCGGGTGTGGTAGATCGTGTGTTCAAGTTCTAGTCGGGTGTGGTAGATCGTGTGTTCAAGCTCTAGTCGGGTGTGGTAGATCGTGTGTTCAAGCTCTAGTCGGGTGTGGTAGATCGTGTGTTCAAGCTCTAGTCGGGTGTGGTAGATCGTGTGTTCAAGCTCTTGTCGGGTGTAGTAGATCGTGTGTTCAAGTTCTAGTCGGGTCAAACCAAAGGCTATGCCATTGATATTTGCTGTTTCTCTGTTAGGCATGCAGCATTAAAGAGAAAGAACAAAGACTGGTTTGCTCGGAATCAGGATAATGTATCAGATTGTAACAATAATGTCTACCCGCTAGCACTGTAAAGAAATTTGGTCTAGTACACAGCGGCCATCACTATCATCTCATCGAATTTTAACTTCTCGTAGCCATGATATAGCAGAACAATTGATCGTTTGGCGTTGAGCAAACATCACTCATTCACTGACTCAAAATGTAATAATTGTTGACACTATTTGACTCAAGTTAATTTCACTTGTATGCAAGTGTTATGTTTTTGCTATTTTTGTTTAGCGTCATATTCAACAATTCGCTATAGCTATATTGTGACTACAATAATTAATGGGGAAGGAAATCACGGACAGCTAGAGAGAACGGACCAGTAAAACCCCCTAGTCAGAGGCCATATGTAAGTGTCTGGAAACCTTAATACTCAGTCAGTGGTTTGGGCTAACTGTTGTCAGATGTCACTGATCTAAACCACTCATCCCCCATTCGCGTCAGCTTTAAGAATTTAAGTCTTCTTTACAATAGTATGTTATTTAAGAAAATGAAATTTATATAATATAAAACACTGATATAAAATAGATGCTTTTCTAGTTCCGTAAAAGTAAGGGTTAGGAAGGGGGTATGATATCTTACCCACTGGCATCAATATTTCAGCTATTTCGTGGTGGTCAGTTTTATTGATGAAGAAAACCAGAGAACCGAGAGAAAACCATTGACCTGCCGCAAGTCACTGAATAAACTTTATCACATAATGTTTTGTCGAGTACACCTCGCCATGAGCGGGATTCGAAGTCACAACCTTAGTGGTGATGGGCACTGATTCCATAGGAATTAGTGGTTATGGTGTTTAACACCACTTTCAACAATATTCCAGTTATATCGTGGTGGTCAGTTTTATTGACGGAGGAAACCGGAGTATCCGGAGAAAATACCTACCTGCCGCAAGTCACTGACAATGTTTATCACATATAATGTTTTATCATGAGCGGGATTCGAACACACAGCATTAGTGATGATTGGCACTGATTGCATAGGTAGTTATAAATCCAATTACAATGCAATCACGACCACGACGTCCTGCGTAAAAGTAATTTTAAATGAAAACATGTTTTTCCCTATTTTAATTTAGAAGTTGGGTATATATTGAAATAAACGTCGTAAAACGATTAATATAATGATGGAAACCCCACGTTTAGCTCTGCCACTAACATTAATATTGAAGAGAATGTATGATGACAGGAGAGTGAGTTGGTATGTAAATACATGTGCTGTGGGTGTGTATATTTTACCTGTTTCTACGATCTTTTCTGACGGAGTAGTATTTTTTCGTTTTTTGTTTGTTTGTTTATTTGTTTGTTGTTGTTGTTTTTCTGTTTTTTGTTTTTTGATATGATAAATATATTTAGCAAATATTTTCTCTCTAGGAATTAGAATTTAGAAAATTCACCTCTTTTTCGTAGATGATATAAATTTCTATTAATCAAGATGACTAGTCCGAATCCTATTCAAACAGCCTTGTTCCTTTATTCATATGAGGCAGACTTCATACAGGGGCTTATCAAGAAAAACTAAAAGAAGCTAGCCCGTTCCGAAAGTGGCGTTAAGCATCACAACCCTAATTCAACGACCATAATTTCACGTTCCGCTATATAGACGATGTCCTTTCAATTAATAATTCTAGGTTTGGTGATTTCGTTGATCACATCTATCCCATTGACCTTGAAATAAAGGATACTTACAGATACAGATAGGTCTGCTTCGTAACTAGATTAACACGACGGGTGCCACTAGTGGAGCAAAAACTGCTTACCCTGCCGGAGCACTTGAGTTCACCCTCTGTTTTTAGTGAGGTTCGTGTTTCTCGATCTTTAGTTTTATGTGAATGTTTTGTAGATCGTTGTTTGTCCTTTTGTCCTTTTTCTATTGGTTATTGTGTTGTCTGTCCTTCTATTTACGGATTCTGATTATCCGTCTGGTATCTTCAAACTCTTGTTGTATTTCACGTTGTGTTATGCTTGCGTTATTGTTGATTAAAGTCACTTTCGTGAGGAGTAATTGTTAACACAATTTTTCTCGAAGTCAATTTCACTTGTAATTAAGGGTTAGGTTTTTGTTATTGGTGCTTCATGTCACATTCAGCAATTCTTTATAGCTGTACAAAGCTTATACCTGTCAAAATGGGGGAGAAAATAGCGGAGAGCTATAAAGAACTGACCGGTTTTACCGCGGCCTTAGATGTGTGTATAGAAACCTAAACAATCAGGCAGTCGCTTGAGCTAATTTTTGCCAGAAGTCAATGTTCTAAACCATTGTGCCAACCACTCCTGTAACCTTTAAGAATTTAAGTTCCCATTATTATAATAACATGTAATTTATATAATTGAGAACAATTACAGATGGTTTGTTAAAGTTTCGAATTTATAAATGAAAATCAGTGTTTTCTCTCTAGGAAACTGAATTTATTTGACAGTTTATATATAGATATAATGAAACAAACGTCGTACAGCAGGACAATAATTTATTAATTATTTGACCTTCCAATCTACGTAATGAATGTTATTCCAGAAATGCGTTGTGTGCACTGAATTTGATATCTATGTTTAAATTATTTCTTTATCATAATGCCAAAAAGAAGAAATCCTTGCATCAAGGACAGTGGACTTTCACATTGATGATGGAAACGGCTAGTTTAACACCAACAATGTATAGGAAAGTGTCTGTTTAAAGCAAGAAGAGTGAGTGGTCATGTATACAAATATGTATATAAATAAAAAAATTAATAAAAAAAAAATTTAAAAAAAGACAATCCAGAGAAATGGGCAACTTACAGTACACAACACGAAGAAAGAATCCCCTCCCCCTCCCACAGTAAAAATTTATAAAAACAACACAAAATGTGTTGCACTCCACTATACACAAAGAAGCACAAATATCGCAAATAAGACAAACAACTTGAGGTAAAGACAAACCGAAAGAAGTTTAAACAACATGAGGTAAAGACAAACCGAAAGAAGTTTAAACAACTTGAGGTAAAGACAAACCGAAAGAAGTTTAAACAACTTTAGGTAAAGACAAACCGAAAGAAGTTTAAACAACTTGAGGTAAAGACAAACCGAAAGAAGTTTAAACAACTTGAGGTAAAGACAAACCGAAAGAAGTTTAAACAACTTTAGGTAAAGACAAACCGAAAGAAGTTTAAACAACTTTAGGTAAAGACAAACCGAAAGAAGTTTAAACAACTAGAGGTAAAGACAAACCGAAAGAAGTTTAAACAACTTGAGGTAAAGACAAACCGAAAGAAGTTTAAACAACTTGAAGCAAAGACAAACCGAAAGAAGTTTAAACAACTTAAGGTAAAGACAAACCGACAGAAGTTTAAACAACGTGAGGTAAAGACAAACCGAAAGAAGTTTAAACAACTTGAGGTAAAGACAAACCGAAAGAAGTTTAAACAACTTGAGGTAAAGACAAACCGAAAGAAGTTTGAACAACTTGAGGTAAAGACAAACCGAAAGAAGTTTAAGCAACTTGAGGTAAAGACAAACCGAAAGAAGTTTAAACAACTTGAGGTAAAGACAAACCGAAAGAAGTTTAAACAACTTGAGGTAAAGATGAACCGAAAGAAGTTTAAACAACTTGAGGTAAAGACGAACCGAAAGAAGTTTAAACAACTTGAGGTAAAGACAAACCGAAAGAAGTTTAAACAACTTGAAGCAAAGACAAACCGAAAGAAGTTTAAACAACTTAAGGTAAAGACAAACCGACAGAAGTTTAAACAACGTGAGGTAAAGACAAACCGAAAGAAGTTTAAACAACTTGAGGTAAAGACAAACCGAAAGAAGTTTAAACAACTTGAGGTAAAGACAAACCGAAAGAAGTTTGAACAACTTGAGGTAAAGACAAACCGAAAGAAGTTTAAGCAACTTGAGGTAAAGACAAACCGAAAGAAGTTTAAACAACTTGAGGTAAAGACAAACCGAAAGAAGTTTAAACAACTTGAGGTAAAGATGAACCGAAAGAAGTTTAAACAACTTGAGGTAAAGACGAACCGAAAGAAGTTTAAACAACTTGAGGTAAAGACAAACCGAAAGAAGTTTAAACAACTTGAGGTAAAGATGAACCGAAAGAAGTTTAAACAACTTGAGGTAAAGACAAACCGAAAGAAGTTTAAACAACTTGAGGTAAAGACGAACCGAAAGAAGTTTAAACAACTTAAGGTAAAGACAAACCGAAAGAAGTTTAAACAACTTGAGGTAAAGACAAACCGAAAGAAGTTTAAAGAACTTGAGGTAAAGACAAACCGACAGACTTTTAAACAACTTAAGTTAAGACAAACGAAAGAAGCTTAAACAACTTGAGGTAAAGACAAACCGAAAGAGGTTTAAACAACTTAAGGTAAAGACAAACCGAAAGAAGTTTAAATAACTTGAGGTAAAGACAAACAGAAAGAAGTTTAAACAACTTGAGATAAAGACGAACCGAAAGAAGTTTAAATAACTTGAGGTAAAGACAAACCGAATGAAGTTTAAACAACTTTAGGTAAAGACAAACCGAAAGAAGTTTAAACAACTTGAGGTAAAGACAACCCGAAAGAAGTTTAAACATCTTGAGGTAAAGACAAACCGAAAGAAGTTTAAACAACTTGGAGTAAAGACAAACCGAAAGAAGTTTAAACAACTTAAGGTAAAGACAAACCGAAAGAAGTTTAGATAACTTGAGGTAAAGACAAACCGAAAGAAGTTTAAACAACTTGAGATAAAGTCGAACCAAAAGAAGTTTAAACAACTTGAGGTAAAGACAAACCGAAAGAAGTTTAAACAACTTGAGGTAAAGACAAACCGAAAGAAGTTTAAACAACTTTAGGTAAAGACAAACCGAAAGAAGTTTAAACAACTTGAGGTAAAGAAAAACCGAAAGAAGTTTAAACAACGTGAGGTAAAGACAAACCGACAGAAATTTAAACAACTTGCTGTAAAGACAAACCGAAAGAAGTTTAAGCAACTTGAGGTAAAGACAACCCGAAAGAAGTTTAAACAACTTGAGGTAAAGATGAACCGAAAGAAGTTTAAACAACTTGAGGTAAAGACGAACCGAAAGAAGGTTAAACAACTTGAGGTAAAGACAAACCGGAAGAAGTTTAAACAACTTGAGGTAAAGACGAACCGAAAGAAGTTTAAACAACTTGAGGTAAAGACAAACGGAAAGAAGTTTAAACAACTTGAGGTAAAGACAAACCGAAAGAAGTTTAAACAACTTAAAGCAAAGACAAACCGAAAGAAGTTTAAACAACTTGAGGTAAAGACAAACCGAAAGAAGCTTAAACACCTTAAGGTAAAGACAAACCGAAAGAAGTATAAACAACTTAAGGTAAAGACAAACCGAAAGAAGTTTAAACAACTTGAGGTAAAGACAAACCGAAAGAGGTTTAAACAACTTGAGGTAAAGACAAACCGAAAGAAGTTTAAACAACTTGAGGTAAAGACAAACCGAAAGAAGTTTAAACAACTTGAGGTAAAGTCAAACCCAAAGAAGTTTAAGCAACATGAGATAAAGACAAACCAAAAGAAGTTTAAACAACTTGAGGTAAAGACAAACCGAAAGAAGTTTAAACAACTAGAGATAAAGACCAACCAAAAGAGGTTTAAACAACTTGAGGTAAAG
This sequence comes from Bathymodiolus brooksi, assembly GCA_963680875.1. Lineage (NCBI taxonomy): Eukaryota > Metazoa > Mollusca > Bivalvia > Mytilida > Modiolidae > Bathymodiolus > Bathymodiolus brooksi. The sequence goes on from OY804588.1 coordinate 48,919,055, forward strand.
ACAATACGAAAGAAGTTTAAACAACTTGAGGTAAAGACAAACCGAAAGAAGTTTAAACAACTTGAGGTAAAGACAAACCGAAAGAAGTTTAAACAACTTGAGGTAAAGACAAACCGAAGAAAGCTTAAACAACTTGAGGTAAAGACAAACCGAAAGAAGTTTAAACAACTTGAGGTAAAGACAAACCGACAGAAGTTTAAAAAACTTGAGGCAAAGACAAACCGAAAAAAGTTTAAACAACTTGAGGTAAAGGCAAACCGACAGAAGTTTAAACAACTTGAGGTAAAGACAAACCGAAAGAAGCTTAAACAACTTGAGGTAAAGAAAAACCGAAAGAAGTTTTAACAACTGTAGGTAAAGACAACCCGAAAGAAGTTTAAGCAACTTGAGGTAAGACAAACCGATAGAAATTTAAACAACTTGAGGTAAAGAAAAACCGAAAGAAGTTTTAGCAACTTGAGGTAAAGAAAAACCGAAAGAAGTTTTAGCAACTTGAGGTAAAGACAAACCAAAAGAAGCTTAAACAACTTGAGGTAAAGATGAACCGAAAGAAGTTTAAACAACTTGAGGTAAAGATGAACCGAAAGAAGTTTAAACAACTTGAGGTAAAGATGAACCGAAAGAAGTTTAAACAACTTGAGGTAAAGACAAACCGAAAGAAGTTTAAACAACTTGAGGTAAAGATGAACCGAAAGAAGTTTAAACAACTTGAGGTAAAGACGAACCGATAGAAGTTTAAACAACTTGAGGTAAAGACAAACCGAAAGAAGTTTAAACAACTTGAGGTAAAGATGAACCGAAAGAAGTTTAAACAACTTGAGGTAAAGACAAACCGAAAGAAGTTTAAAGAACTTGAGGTAAAGACAAACCGACAGACTTTTAAACAACTTAAGTTAAGACAAACGAAAGAAGCTTAAACAACTTGAAGTAAAGACAAACCGAAAGAAGTTTAAACAACTTAAGGTAAAGACAAACCGAAAGAAGTTTAAATAACTTGAGGTAAAGACAAACAGAAAGAAGTTTAAACAACTTGAGATAAAGACGAACCGAAAGAAGTTTAAATAACTTGAGGTAAAGACAAACCGAAAGAAGTTTAAACAACTTGAGGTAAAGACAAACCGAATGAAGTTTAAACAACTTTAGGTAAAGACAAACCGAAAGAAGTTTAAACAACTTGAGGTAAAGACAATCCGAAAGAAGTTTAAACATCTTGAGGTAAAGACAAACCGAAAGAAGTTTAAACAACTTAAGGTAAAGACAAACCGAAAGAAGTTTAGATAACTTGAGGTAAAGACAAACCGAAAGAAGTTTAAACAACTTGAGATAAAGTCGAACCAAAAGAAGTTTAAACAACTTGAGGTAAAGACAAACCGAAAGAAGTTTAAACAACTTGAGGTAAAGACAAACCGAAAGAAGTTTAAACAACTTTAGGTAAAGACAAACCGAAAGAAGTTTAAACAACTTGAGGTAAAGAAAATTGGAAAGAAGTTTAAACAACGTGAGGTAAAGACAAACCGACAGAAATTTAAACACCTTGCTGTAAAGACAAACCGAAAGAAGTTTAAGCAACTTGAGGTAAAGACAACCCGAAAGAAGTTTAAACAACTTGAGGTAAAGATGAACCGAAAGAAGTTTAAACAACTTGAGGTAAAGACGAACCGAAAGAAGGTTAAACAACTTGAGGTAAAGACAAACCGGAAGAAGTTTAAACAACTTGAGGTAAAGACGAACCGAAAGAAGTTTAAACAACTTGAGGTAAAGACAAACGGAAAGAAGTTTAAACAACTTGAGGTAAAGACAAACCGAAAGAAGTTTAAACAACTTAAAGCAAAGACAAACTGAAAGAAGTTTAAACAACTTGAGGTAAAGACAAACCGAAAGAAGCTTAAACAACTTAAGGTAAAGACAAACCGAAAGAAGTATAAACAACTTAAGGTAAAGACAAACCGAAAGAAGTTTAAACAACTTGAGGTAAAGACAAACCGAAAGAGGTTTAAACAACTTGAGGTAAAGACAAACCGAAAGAAGTTTAAACAACTTGAGGTAAAGACAAACCGAAAGAAGTTTAAACAACTTGAGGTAAAGTCAAACCCAAAGAAGTTTAAACAACTTGAGATAAAGACAAACCAAAAGAAGTTTAAACAACTTGAGGTAAAGACAAACCGAAAAAAGTTTAAACAACTAGAGATAAAGACCAACCGAAAGAGGTTTAAACAACTTGAGGTAAAGACAATACGAAAGAAGTTTAAACAACTTGAGGTAAAGACAAACCGAAAGAAGTTTAAACAACTTGAGGTAAAGACAAACCGAAAGAAGTTTAAACAACTTGAGGTAAAGACAAACCGACAGAAGTTTAAAAAACTTGAGGCAAAGACAAACCGAAAAAAGTTTAAACAACTTGAGGTAAAGGCAAACCGACAGAAGTTTAAACAACTTGAGGTAAAGACAAACCGAAAGAAGTTTAAACAACTTGAGGTAAAGAAAAACCGAAAGAAGTTTTAACAACTGTAGGTAAAGACAACCCGAAAGAAGTTTAAGCAACTTGAGGTAAGACAAACCGAAAGAAATTTAAACAACTTGAGGTAAAGAAAAACCGAAAGAAGTTTTAGCAACTTGAGGTAAAGACAAACCAAAAGAAGCTTAAACAACTTGAGGTAAAGATGAACCGAAAGAAGTTTAAACAACTTGAGGTAAAGATGAACCGAAAGAAGTTTAAACAACTTGAGGTAAAGATGAACCGAAAGAAGTTTAAACAACTTGAGGTAAAGACAAACCAAAAGAAGTGTAAACAACTTGAGGTAAAGACAAACCGAAAGAAGTTTAAACAACTTGAGGTAAATATGAACCGAAAGAAGTTTGAACAACTGTAGGTAAAGACAACTCGAAAGAAATTTAAGCAACTTGAGGTAAGTCAAACCGAAAGAAATTTAAACAACTTGAGGTAAAGACAAACCGGAAGAAGTTTAAACAACTTGAGGTAAAGACAAACCGAAAGAAGTTTAAACAACTTGAGGTAAAGACAACCCGAAAGAAGTTTAAACAACTTGAGGTAAAGACAAACAGAAAAAAGCTTAAGCAACTTGAGGTAAAGACAAACCGAAAGAAGTTTAAACAACTTGAGGTAAAGATGAACCGAAAGAAGTTTAAACAACTTGAGGTAAAGACGAACCGATAGAAGTTTAAACAACTTGAGGAAAAGACAAACCGAAAGAAGTTTAAACAACTTGAGGTAAAGATGAACCGAAAGAAGTTTAAACAACTTGAGGTAAAGACAAACCGAAAGAAGTTTAAACAACTTGAGGTAAAGACAAACCGAAAGAAGCTTAAACAACTTGAGGTAAAGACAAACCGAAAGAAGTTTAAGCAACTTGAGGTAAAGACAAACCGAAAGAAGTTTAAACAACTTGAGGTAAAGATGAACCGAAAGAAGTTTAAACAACTTAAGGTAAAGACAAACCGAAAGAAGTTTATTTGAACAACTTAAGGTAAAGACAAACCGAAAGAAGCTTAAGCAACTTGAGGTAAAGACGAACCGAAAGAAGTTGAAACAACTTGAGGTAAAGAAAAACCGAAAGAAGTTTAAACAACTTGAGGGAAAGACAAACCGAAAGAAGCTTAAACAACTTGAGGTAAAGACAAACCGAAAGAAGTTTAAACAACTTGAGGTAAAGATGAACCGAAAGAAGTTTGAACAACTGGAGGTAAAGACAACCCGAAAGAAGTTTAAACAACTTAAGGTAAGACAAACCGACAGAAGTTTAAACAACTTGAGGTAAAGACAAACCGGAAGAAGTTTAAACAACTTGAGGTAAAGACAAACCGAAAGAAGCTTAAACAACCTGAGGTAAAGACAACGCGAAAGAAGTTTAAGCAACTTGAGGTAAAGAAAAACCGAAAGAACTTTTAACAACTTGAGGTAAAGACAAACCGAAAGAAGTTTAAACAACTTGAGGTAAAGATGAACCGAAAGAAATTTAGACAACTTGAGGTAAAGATGAACCGAAAGAAGTTTAAACAACTTAAGGTAAAGACAAACCGAAAGAAGTTTAAGCAACTTGAGGTAAAGATGAACCGAAAGAAGTTTAAACAACTTGAGGTAAAGACAAACCAAAAGAAATTTAAACAACTTAAGGTAAAGACAAACCGAAAGAAGTTTAAACAACTTGAGGTAAAGATAAATCGAAAGAAGTTTAAACAACTTGAGGTAAAGACAAGCCGAAAGAAGTTTAAACAACTTGAGGTAAAGACAAACCGAAAGAAGCTTAAACAACTTGAGGTAAAGACAAACCGAAAGAAGTTTAAGCAACTTGAGGTAAAGACAAACCGAAAGAAGTTTAAACAACTTGAGGTAAAGATGAACCGAAAGAAGTTTGAACAACTGGAGGTAAAGACAACCCGAAAGAAGTTTAAACAACTTGAGGTAAGACAAACCGAAAGAAGTTTAAACAACTTGAGGCAAAGACAAACCGGAAGAAGTTTAAACAACTTGAGGTAAAGACAAACCGAAAGAAGCTTAAACAACTTGAGGTAAAGACAACCCGAAAGAAGTTTAAACAACTTAAGGTAAGACAAACCGACAGAAGTTTAAACAACTTGAGGTAAAGACAAACCGGAAGAAGTTTAAACAACTTGAGGTAAAGACAAACCGAAAGAAGCTTAAACAACCTGAGGTAAAGACAACGCGAAAGAAGTTTAAGCAACTTGAGGTAAAGAAAAACCGAAAGAAGTTTTAACAACTTGAGGTAAAGACAAACCGAAAGAAGTTTAAACAACTTGAGGTAAAGATGAACCGAAAGAAATTTAGACAACTTGAGGTAAAGATGAACCGAAAGAAGTTTAAACACCTTAAGGTAAAGACAAACCGAAAGAAGTTTAAGCAACTTGAAGTAAAGACGAACCGAAAGAAGTTTAAACAACTTGAGGTAAAGACAAACCAAAAGAAACTTAAACAACTTGAGGTAAAGATAAACCGAAAGAAGTTTAAACAACTTGAGGTAAAGATAAATCGAAAGAAGTTTAAACAACTTGAGGTAAAGACAAACCGAAAGAAGTTTAAACAACTTGAGGTAAAGACAAACCGAAAGAAGCTTAAACAACTTGAGGTAAAGACAAACCGAAAGAAGTTTAAGCAACTTGAGGTAAAGATGAACCGAAAGAAGTTTAAACAACTTAAGGTAAAGACAAACCGAAAGAAGTTAAAAACAACTTGAGGTAAAGATGAACCGAAAGAAGTTTGAACAACTGGAGGTAAAGACAACCCGAAAGAAGTTTAAACAACTTAAGGTAAGACAAACCGAAAGAAGTTTAAACAACTTGAGGCAAAGACAAACCGGAAGAAGTTTAAACAACTTGAGGTAAAGACAAACCGAAAGAAGCTTAAACAACTTGAGGTAAAGACAACCCGAAAGAAGTTTAAACAACTTGAGGTAAAGACAACGCGAAAGAAGTTTAAACAACTTGAGGTAAAGACGAACCGAAAGAAGTTTAAACAACTTGAGGTAAAGACAAACCGAAAGAAGTTTAAACAACTTGAGGCAAAGACAAACCGAAAGAAGTTTAAACAACTTGAGGTAAAGACAAACCGAAGAAAGCTTAAACAACTTGAGGTAAAGACAAACCAAAAGAAGTTTAAACAACTTGAGGTAAAGACAAACCGAAAGAAGTTTAAACAACTTGAGGTAAAGACAAACCGACAGAAGTTTAAAAAACTTGAGGCAAAGACAAACCGAAAGAAGTTTAAACAACTTGAGGTAAAGGCAAACCGACAGAAGTTTAAACAACTTGAGGTAAAGACAAACCGAAAGAAGTTTAAACAACTTGAGGTAAAGAAAAACCGAAAGAAGTTTTAACAACTGTAGGTAAAGACAACCCGAAAGAAGTTTAAGCAACTTGAGGTAAGACAAACCGAAAGAAATTTAAACAACTTGAGGTAAAGAAAAACCGAAAGAAGTTTTAGCAACTTGAGGTAAAGACAAACCAAAAGAAGCTTAAACAACTTGAGGTAAAGATGAACCGAAAGAAGTTTAAACAACTTGAGGTAAAGATGAACCGAAAGAAGTTTAAACAACTTGAGGTAAAGATGAACCGAAAGAAGTTTAAACAACTTGAGGTAAAGACAAACCAAAAGAAGTGTAAACAACTTGAGGTAAAGACAAACCGAAAGAAGTTTAAACAACTTGAGGTAAATATGAACCGAAAGAAGTTTGAACAACTGTAGGTAAAGACAACTCGAAAGAAATTTAAGCAACTTGAGGTAAGTCAAACCGAAAGAAATTTAAACAACTTGAGGTAAAGACAAACCGGAAGAAGTTTAAACAACTTGAGGTAAAGACAAACCGAAAGAAGTTTAAACAACTTGAGGTAAAGACAACCCGAAAGAAGTTTAAACAACTTGAGGTAAAGACAAACAGAAAAAAGCTTAAGCAACTTGAGGTAAAGACAAACCGAAAGAAGTTTAAACAACTTGAGGTAAAGATAAACCGAAAAAAGTTTAAACAACTTGAGGTAAAGACAAACCGAAAGAAGTTTAAACAACTTGAGGTAAAGACAAACCGAAAGAAGCTTAAACAACTTGAGGTAAAGACAAACCGAAAGAAGTTTAAGCAACTTGAGGTAAAGACAAACCGAAAGAAGTTTAAACAACTTGAGGTAAAGATGATCCGAAAGAAGTTTAAACAACTTAAGGTAAAGACAAACCGAAAGAAGTTTATTTGAACAACTTAAGGTAAAGACAAACCGAAAGAAGCTTAAGCAACTTGAGGTAAAGACGAACCGAAAGAAGTTGAAACAACTTGAGGTAAAGAAAAACCGAAAGAAGTTTAAACAACTTGAGGGAAAGACAAACCGAAAGAAGCTTAAACAACTTGAGGTAAAGACAAACCGAAAGAAGTTTAAACAACTTGAGGTAAAGATGAACCGAAAGAAGTTTGAACAACTGGAGGTAAAGACAACCCGAAAGAAGTTTAAACAACTTAAGGTAAGACAAACCGACAGAAGTTTAAACAACTTGAGGTAAAGACAAACCGGAAGAAGTTTAAACAACTTGAGGTAAAGACAAACCGAAAGAAGCTTAAACAACCTGAGGTAAAGACAACGCGAAAGAAGTTTAAGCAACTTGAGGTAAAGAAAAACCGAAAGAACTTTTAACAACTTGAGGTAAAGACAAACCGAAAGAAGTTTAAACAACTTGAGGTAAAGATGAACCGAAAGAAATTTAGACAACTTGAGGTAAAGATGAACCGAAAGAAGTTTAAACAACTTAAGGTAAAGACAAACCGAAAGAAGTTTAAGCAACTTGAGGTAAAGATGAACCGAAAGAAGTTTAAACAACTTGAGGTAAAGACAAACCAAAAGAAATTTAAACAACTTAAGGTAAAGACAAACCGAAAGAAGTTTAAACAACTTGAGGTAAAGATAAATCGAAAGAAGTTTAAACAACTTGAGGTAAAGACAAGCCGAAAGAAGTTTAAACAACTTGAGGTAAAGACAAACCGAAAGAAGCTTAAACAACTTGAGGTAAAGACAAACCGAAAGAAGTTTAAGCAACTTGAGGTAAAGACAAACCGAAAGAAGTTTAAACAACTTGAGGTAAAGATGAACCGAAAGAAGTTTGAACAACTGGAGGTAAAGACAACCCGAAAGAAGTTTAAACAACTTGAGGTAAGACAAACCGAAAGAAGCTTAAACAACTTGAGGCAAAGACAAACCGGAAGAAGTTTAAACAACTTGAGGTAAAGACAAACCGAAAGAAGCTTAAACAACTTGAGGTAAAGACAACCCGAAAGAAGTTTAAACAACTTAAGGTAAGACAAACCGACAGAAGTTTAAACAACTTGAGGAAAAGACAAACCGGAAGAAGTTTAAACAACTTGAGGTAAAGACAAACCGAAAGAAGCTTAAACAACCTGAGGTAAAGACAACGCGAAAGAAGTTTAAGCAACTTGAGGTAAAGAAAAACCGAAAGAAGTTTTAACAACTTGAGGTAAAGACAAACCGAAAGAAGTTTAAACAACTTGAGGTAAAGATGAACCGAAAGAAATTTAGACAACTTGAGGTAAAGATGAACCGAAAGAAGTTTAAACACCTTAAGGTAAAGACAAACCGAAAGAAGTTTAAGCAACTTGAAGTAAAGACGAACCGAAAGAAGTTTAAACAACTTGAGGTAAAGACAAACCAAAAGAAACTTAAACAACTTGAGGTAAAGATAAACCGAAAGAAGTTTAAACAACTTGAGGTAAAGATAAATCGAAAGAAGTTTAAACAACTTGAGGTAAAGACAAACCGAAAGAAGTTTAAACAACTTGAGGTAAAGACAAACCGAAAGAAGCTTAAACAACTTGAGGTAAAGACAAACCGAAAGAAGTTTAAGCAACTTGAGGTAAAGATGAACCGAAAGAAGTTTAAACAACTTAAGGTAAAGACAAACCGAAAGAAGTTTAAACAACTTGAGGTAAAGATGAACCGAAAGAAGTTTGAACAACTGGAGGTAAAGACAACCCGAAAGAAGTTTAAACAACTTAAGGTAAGACAAACCGAAAGAAGTTTAAACAACTTGAGGCAAAGACAAACCGGAAGAAGTTTAAACAACTTGAGGTAAAGACAAACCGAAAGAAGCTTAAACAACTTGAGGTAAAGACAACCCGAAAGAAGTTTAAACAACTTGAGGTAAAGACAACGCGAAAGAAGTTTAAACAACTTGAGGTAAAGACGAACCGAAAGAAGTTTAAACAACTTGAGGTAAAGACAAACCGAAAGAAGTTTAAACAACTTGAGGCAAAGACAAACCGAAAGAAGTTTAAACAACTTGAGGTAAAGATGAACCGAAAGAAGTTTTAACAACTTAAGGTAAAAACGAACCGAAATACGTTTAAACAAGGTAAAGACGAACCGAAAGAAGTTGATACAACTTGAGGTAAAGACAAACCGAAAGAAGTTTAAACAACTTGAGGTAAAGACGAACCGAAAGAAGCTTAAACAACTTGAGGTAAAGACGAACCGAAAGAAGTTTAAACAACTTGAGGTAAAGACAACGCGAAAGAAGTTTAAACAACTTGAGGTAAAGACGAACCGAAAGAAGTTTAAACAACTTGAGGTAAAGACGAACCGAAAGAAGTTTAAACAACTTGAGGTAAAGACGAACCGAAAGAAGTTTAATCCACTTTGACGTGACAACATTAATATTAGCCTGAGGAAAATTCTTGTACTTCGTAAATTCTGTTACGCAGCTGACATTGATGGAACTTTACCTGCCACCCAATGGTTCGGCGTCGTACGGACAGTTCTTTGCAAAGGGTATGATAGCGTTACAATACTCAATCAATGCGTTTCCACGGAAGATTTTGTGTAGTATAGAAGTGATTACCACATTTGGTCGTGCAAGTATTCACAGATATGATGTCCAGTGCACATTACCAATAAACGACGCTTACGAAAAGATTTATTTCCTCGTGTGGGTATGGCTGGTAATCGTATGTGTAGCTTCCGGTACGAGTGGTGTGTTGTTTCTGTTAAAGAACATGTTGTCAATGTTCAGAAAAAGGTATGATTAAACACAAATATTTAACAAATGTCTTGATATTTTCCAGTATATTTCCAGCAACATAGTATTGTTATGAGGATATTAAAATTCGTGTCGTGTTTTAGGACAGTGACTCGATACAGCAATAATAAGTAAAAAAAACAATAGGACCGTCGTGCATGGTGGACTCGATACATCATAATGTGACATAGTTTGCATGTGACTTGCGACAGGTCAGTGTTTTTCCTAAAAAAATAAAAAAGGATTTTGACGATATTTTTTTCAGGACCATTAGGGGAAACATAAATACAAATAAAAACTCACCTTTTGAAGTTTTGGTCAAGTTGCTTATTGATTGATTGATTTGTTATTTAACGTCAAGTGAAGAGTATTGAAATGAAAAACAAAAAATACCACACTGTCGGAACAGTTCTAAAAAATCCACACTGTCGGAACAGTTCCAAAAAATACCACACCGTCGGAACAGTTCCAAAAAATACCACACTGTCGGAACAGTTCCAAAAATTACCACACTGTCGGAACAGTTCCAAAAAGTCCACACTGTCGGAACAGATCCAAAAAAATACCACACTGTCGGAACAGTTCCATAAAATACCACACTATTGGAACAGTTCTAAAAAATCCACACTGTCGGAACAGTTCCAAAAAATACCACACTGTCGGAACAGTTCCAAAAATTACCACACTGTCGGAACAGTTCTAAAATGTCCACACTGTCGGAACAGATCCAAAAAAATACCATACTGTCGGAACAGTTCCATAAAATACCACACTGTCGGAACAGTTCCAAAAAATATCACACTGTCGGAACAGTTCTAAAATGTCCACACTGTCGGAACAGATCCAAAAAAATACCATACTGTCGGAACAGTTCCATAAAATACCACACTGTCGGAACAGTTCCAAAAAATATCACACTGTCGGAACAATTCCAAATTCCAATATCAAAATCGTAGAAAGAGGCAACACACATACATGACCGCTCACCTTTCTGGGTTGGAACAGACATTTCAAACCTCCTCTGTGATTTGATACGCAGCCTCCCTTTAGTTACTGTTTTTCAATATACATTTGTACCATGATTAAAGATAAATCAGCCTAGCTGTAGTAATTCCTTTTCAATACAAAGATTGTACTAAGAAAAATGACTGACAAACTACCGAAGTCAATACAGTCCAACCTGTATTAAGAGGTCACCCGTGGGACAAAGAAAGCTAGCAATATAAGACAGGTGAACCCCTATTAAAAGAGATTCAATTCACATGAAATTTTCTATTACAGTACAAAATATGTGACCTTTAAATACAGGCGACTGCTTAATAGAGGTGACCGCATTGACAGGTTTAACTGTATAAGACTATAGGTTTATTATTTTGTTTTCATGTTTGATGTCAAGTTAATTTTAAAAAAAAGGGTATATTATTTAATTATATTACTATATAGGTTCTAGGTGCCGTCGTGGCCGAGATCGTATGATAGTTGGATTTACAACTACCTATGCAATCGGTGCCTATCACCACTGATGTTGTGAGTTCGAATCTCGATCAGGACGAGGTGTACAACATTATTTGATAAAGTTGGTCAGTGATTTGTTACAGGTCGGTGGTTTTCTCCGGGTCCTCCGGTTTCTTCCAACAATAAAACTGACCGTATAAATGCAATATTGTTGAAAGTGGCGTTAAACACCATCAATCAAACAAACAATATATAAGTTCTATTATCATTGTAGGTTTGTTCACATATATTTAAAAATGTCTAAACTCAACCCAACATACTCACAAGTTTCTAATTTCGCTAATACAATTGGCCAAGATGGAGTGATAATTTTAAGGCTATTGAGCGAAATTTCGTCTGATATACTTGTAAGAGATACAATTGTAAACATATGGCACTTCCATCATAAGCAGATTCCCCCGATATATGGACCCGGAGACGATGTAAACGTTCTTATAACAATGGTACACCATTCTGGAACTGAACTACATAATCTTAGTCAACAGAGAGGAGAACAAAGTAACACTAATGACGAATCAACATTTCATGAATAAGCACAAGGAGGGACATTGGAGCCAGAGATGGTTCCACTTGTTCAAGCATGATCACATTTATATAACCACTTTTAATCCAATCAATCTAACATGGAAGCAAAAATGTAACGGAAATGAATATTTTTGTAAGTCAACCACAGGCACTTGTGTAGAGTCAAAAATATGTTCGCTATGTACCTAAAATATCACAAGGCCGGACTCACTCCTACTACCCCTGTCACTTCAATCGCTATTTCCCCTGTCAAAATGTCGATAGGACGCAAATCGCTTACTAATTTGCGTAGTGAAATGATTTTTCTTCAAGGAAAACCCGTTTTTTATATCTTCCTACCATCTACACCCCCATACTGACAGATAATCCTCAGATTTTGTTGACAATGGACACCTAAGTGGCAGCAAAGCGAAAGTAGGTCACGTGCGACATATTTCCGCCTTTCGGTCGTTCTCGGGTTTTATCATATATAATTACTAAACACTAGAAACATTACAAGGCGCCAAAGTATGACTGACAAAATGAATGGAAACTTCAGTGCTTCTTGGTATGCAAATAATACTAAAAATAAGGCATAGGAAATAATTGTATTTAAAAAACATTATAATTATACAGTAACAATACTGATATATAATTAAGTTTCCCGAACTTTTCTTTCTGAACTTCTCAGGTATGTTTCGTAAGGCAATGATAAAACCCGAGAATGACCGAAAGGCGGAAATATGTCGCACGTGACCTACTTTCGCTTTGCTGCCACTTAGGTGTCCATTGTCAACAAAATCTGAGGATTATATGTCAGTATTGGGGTGTAGATGGTAGGAAGATATAAAAAAACGGGTTTTCCTTGAAGAAAAATCATTTCACTACGCAAATTAGTAAGCGATTTGCGTCCTATCGACATTTTGACAGGGGAAATAGCGATTTAAGTGACAGGGGTAGTAGGAGTGAGTCCGGCCTTGTGGTATTTTAGGTACATAGCGAGCATATTTTGACTCTACACAAGCGCCTGTGAGTCAACTGAAATGAATTTTTTTTTGTAAGCCACAAATATAAATCATGTATTACATTTCTATGACCTAAAAATTAGTATTTTTTGACGATGAAATACTCATTCGAATTGACATCAAGAAATTAGTAACGATATAACTGGTCCCTATGTTTTCTATCTGATAATTAAACCATATTCTCAAGCAATAAATATGCAGAATTAGAAGAGAGTGTTTTTCCTGTGTAGAATTAGAAGAGAGGGTGTTTCCTGTGTGGAATTATTCAAATGGATGTGGTTAACGGTAATACTATGAATATCTATTTAAAATGTTGACACTTGATATTGTTGAAACTGGTGTTAATGTAAGACATAATAGTGTCCTGTGAAATTGTGTCCGGTTGTGTTTTATTTGTAATGAAAAACCTTACACAGACCGAACGAAGTCATCGCTGTGCTTTATTCAGGGGCGGATCCAGAGACTCTGTTGAAGGGGAAGGGGCTCAGTTATGGAGTAATATTTTCAATAATTGATGGAACCAATTGTAGTCCCAAAGCGGTTCTGACGTGTAGGTCGGTAAACCTTGTTTTCATTTCATTTAGCGTACAGTAGAGAAAAGGTACAGTTATTGACTTCCTAAAGTAGTCTTCCGGACTCTGCTTCAACATTATCTCTCATTATTTGTCTTCCGCATATTCTAGGTTTATTAGCCTCTATGTCTAGCGGTTCACATATTTTAGCACTCCTCTCAAAACACTAGTGGTTGAATTGTTCAACATTTGCTCTGCAGTCTAGTGAGCTCTGAATTAAATTTACGCTTTTTAAGGCTTTGCCTATGTCAAGTGATCTCTCTTGTAGTGATCTTGTAGAGGACCTTTGTAAGTTGGAACAACTTGTGTCCGATCCAAATGTTATATATTTAACAATAAAATAAGTTTAATCTAAATCTAGTGATCTGCTGAGCCCTCTCTTAAAAGCCAGGCACATTTGAACAATAACAATGGTTACGACAAAATCAAAGTTGCAAATGGAATTCAACAAAGAAGTTACATCAGCTTCTTCTGGTCTGGTGTATATGTGCTTTGACAGTTTTTTAAAGTGCTCAAGGGTTTGAGCAATAGCAGGGGGAAAATCTAATTTAAGTCTATTTTATTTCTAATTAATTTTAATTATTTTATATGTATTTATATTTTTATTTAGAGTTTAAAATATGCTGTATTTATATATTTTCAAAACGGAAGCTTGTATTTTTTTATTTTTATTTTTTGGTAATACAGCAACATTTGCCTTTAATTTTTTTGTGAAAATAAATGATATTTAAAAAGAATTTCCTTGAAAGAGCCTCAATTTACAGGTGTTGGTGGTTATACCTATATGAAATTGTGACACTAGACATGTTTACATAACGGTTTAAGACAATACCTGATTAATTGGTATTTTGACAATACATTCATAAAAACTTCAAATAAACTTGAAAATTTGATTTAGCATAATTACTTATAATTACCTCTTTGAAGATTAATTCAATGCAAAGAAATTAATTAGTATTATCTTTTACTTTCATCACACAGATCGAAACCATTCGATTAAAAGCCATATCGTGACGTTAACTAGCCTTGAAAAGCGTATGTTAATATATGTGCTTGACTTATTCGACGGGGGGGTGGGGGCTGAAGCCCCCATAGCCCCCCTTTGAATCCGCCACTGTTATTCTGTCCTCGGACTTTATCATAGGAGACAATTGTAAGGGCGGACACTATTTCACGGCGGACACTATTTAATGTTACATAAACACATATCCTGAACATAGCCCATATTCTCTAGTACATGTGTACATAAAGCTTATTCAATTCTGGCCTTTCGTGGTCGTAGGGTAGTTTGATTAGCGTCTGTATATATGCAGTCTGTGCATGGCACGACATGGATCGTGAATTTGTCAGTAACTTATGGCTGTTGGTGTATATCATGGATGCCTATCACAACCACTAATATATTCATCCATATTTATTCTGCATGTTATATTTTTTTTCTACTTCTGTCTGATATGTAAACAATGCAATGTAAAAAATAAAAGGAATAACATATACACAAATATAATGAATAAAATATAATGAATAAAGTGTAATGCAAAAATATATAATGCATAAAATGTTATACATAAAATATAATGAATAAAGTGCAATGCAAAAAAATAATAATGCATAAAATGTTATACATAACATATAATGAATAAAGTGTAATGCAAAAATATATAATGCATAAAATGTTATACATAAAATATAATGAATAAAGTGCAATGCAAAAAAATAAAATGCATAAAATGTTATACATAACATATAATGAATAAAGTGTAATGCAAAAATATAATGAATGAAGTGCAATGCAAAAAATATAATGCATACAATGTTATACATAAAATATAATGCATAAAATGTAATGCAAAAATATAAGGAATGAAGTGCAATGCAAAAACATATAATGCATAAAATGTTATACATAACATATAATGAATAAAGTGTAATGCAAAAATATAATGAATGAAGTGCAATGCAAAAAAATATAATGCATAAAATGTTATACATAAAATATAATGAATAAAGTGTAATGCAAAAATATAATGAATGAAGTGCAATGCAAAAAATATAATGCATAAAATGTTATACATAAAATATAATGAATAAAGTGTAATGCAAAAATATAATGAATGAAGTGCAATGCAAAAAAATATAATGCATAACATGTTATACATAAAATATAATGAATAAAGTGTAATGCAAATATATAATGAATGAAGTGCAATGCAAAAAATATAATGCATAAAATGTTATACATAAAATATAATGAATAAAGTGTAATGCAAAAATATAATGAATGAAGTGCAATGCAAAAAAATATAATGCATAACATGTTATACATAAAATATAATGAATAAAGTGTAATGCAAAAATATAATGAATGAAGTGCAATGCAAAAAAATATAATGCATAAAATGTTATACATAAAATATAATGAATAAAGTGTAATGCAAAAATATAATGAATGAAGTGCAATGCAAAAAAATATAATGCATAACATGTTATACATAAAATATAATGAATAAAGTGTAATGCAAAAATATAATGAATGAAGTGCAATGCAAACAAATATAATGCATAAAATGTAATATACATAAAATATAATGCACAAAATGTAATGCAAATATATAATGAATAAAGTGTAATTCAAAAAAATATAATGCATAAAATGATATAAAATGTAATGTATATGTAATTCATCAAGTGTAATAAAAATATATGAAATGCATAACCTGTAATTCGTCAAAAGTAATATATAAAAAGTAATGCATAAACTGTATACATTGATTGACTAAATCATTATATTTTATACTTTATAATGATTTTATTGTCAATATATATATACAATTGGATTGGGAACAAGTTTTTACAACTTACTAGTCCCTCTCCATACAAATACATTAATAGCATAAACAAAGCAAATCAAATGACAGCAAATGTACAGGCTATATCAATTATAATTAGTAAATTAAGCAAAATCATGTCAAACTAAGCATACATATTAAATATTGTTTTAATATTTAACAGAAAAAAAGGGGGGGGGGGGGTAAAACTAATAAATTGTGTTGAGATAATATCACGGTTGGGGATAATAATTATTAAATCTACATGTTTGTCGAATAAATTTTTGCACTGATTTGAACAATAAAGTATTCAATTCTTCACTAATTACGTTACATCCAAAGAGTATATATTCTATAGAGATGGGAACAATGTTATTAAAATAGTTATACAGAGAAGTTCTATCGTGTTGATAAAGTGGACATTCAAGAAAAAAATGTATAGCATCCTCAAATAAATGACCACATACACAACGTAGATCATTCTTCAAATTTACTCTATATAAATCGGCATTAAGGCCACTACATCTATATCTTAGCTTAGTATGTATTATGTTAGTTTTCCTATCGCCAATATTGTAAAATGAAGTCACCGGAATTTGGACAGGCTGAATGGCTTTTTTAAATTTGGAAAAAGTGGGTAGAGATTTTACACTATCAGGTAAGGAATTCCACAACTTTATAGTGGAAGGAAGGAAAGACTTGGAACTAGTTTGCAGACGACAACTCTGAGTGCGATAGTCATCATTATTACGGAGATTATATGTTACTGTTTCTCCAATAGTAGTTGGCAAACAGTCAGATAAGTATGTGGGAGCCATATTATTTTCAATTTTATAAAATAAATTGAGTTTCCTAGACTTCCGACGGTCTTCCAATTTTGACCACCCAGTTTCAAAATATAAACTTTCAGCACTAGAATAAATAGGTAGACCCGTTACAATCCTTGCTGCTTCAAGTTGCAAACATTCTAATTTTTGGGTATCACGAATACAACAGTCATCCCACAGTTCACAAGCATACTCTAATATAGGTAAAATATATGTTTTATAAATCTTACTCAAATGGGATCTACTTAATAAGTATTTTAGTTTTCGTAAAATGTGAATTCGTTTGGTCGCCCTTTGACATGTGTTGTTAATATGATAGCACCATTTACAGTTACTAGAAAGACAAACACCTAAATGATTATGATATTCTACCTGTTTAATATTCTCACCATTAAAAGGAATGTTTACTTGGTCTATATTTTATATACAAAGCTTTCATTTTTTTTCATTATTTTGCTCACATTTCTGTCAAGGAAAAGATTCTAGCCGCTAGAGGTTTGGGTGCTTAATTCAATTTTCAACAACATGTCCTGATTAGCTATCCGCAGTGGCCAGTTGTATTGGTGGCTGATATCACAGAAATGACCGACCTGCCGCGATCCATTGATAGTCTTTATGACATAAAGTTACAAATATATCACGTCACTGCCATGGTGTACTAGCTACAATCTTTGGTAATAAAATTTGTCAGTGACTTGGGCAGTATTGTCGTTTTCTACGGTGAAAAAAAAGAAGAACTGACAGTCTAATTAAAAGTAGATGTTTGTATCTTTTTTCGTTGGCAATACACTAACACCTAACAATATCCCATTTGGGGTCATGCCATAGTTCATATTTTCGACCGACCAATCATCGATGAGAAAATGTTGAATATACCAAAGGGGTAAACAGAAGCCGTAATTCGAAGAAGGGCAGATAATACAATGGATAAAAGAAGGGCAGATAATACAATGGATAAAAGAAGGGCAGATAATACAATGGATAAAAGAAGGGCAGATAATACAATGGATAAAAGAAGGGCAGGTAATACAATGGATAAAAGAAGGGCAGCTAATGCAATGGATAAAAGAAGGACAGATAATATAATGGTTAAAAGAAGGACAGATAATACAATGGATAAAAGAAGGACAGATAATACAATGGATAAAAGAGGGGCAGATAATACAATGGTTAAAAGAAGGACAAATAATACAATGGATAAAAGAAGGGCAGATAATACAATGGTTAAAAGAAGGACAGATAATACGATGGTTAAAAGAAGGACAGATAATACAATGGATAAAAGAAGGGCAGATAATACAATGGTTAAAAGAAGGGCAGATAATACAATGGTTAAAAGAAGGGCAGATAATACAATGGTTAAAAGAAGGGAAGATAATACAATGGTTAAAAGAAGGGAAGATAATACAATGGTTAAAAGAAGGACAGATAATACAATGGTTAAAAGAAGGGCAGATAATACAATGGTTAAAAAAGGGCAGATAATACAATGGTTAAAAGAAGGGCAGATAATGCAATGGTTAAAAGAAGGGCAGATAATACAATGGATAAAAGAAGGGCAGATAATACAATGGATAAAAGAAGGGCAGATAATACAATGGATAAAAGAAGGGCAGATAATACAATGGTTAAAAGAAGGGCAGATAATACAATGGTTAAAAGAAGGGCAGATAATACAATGGTTAAAAGAAGGGCAGATAATACAATGGTTAAAAGAAGGGCATATACTACAATGGTTAAAAGAAGGACAGATAATACAATGGATAAAAGAAGGGCAGATAATACAATGGATAAAAGAAGGGCAGATAATACAATGGTTAAAAGAAGGGCAGATAATACAATGGTTAAAAGAAGGGAAGATAATACAATGGTTAAAAGAAGGGCAGATAATACAATGGTTAAAAGAAGGACAGATAATACAATGGTTAAAAGAAGGGCATATACTACAATGGATAAAAGAAGGACAGATAATATAATGGTTAAAAGAAGGACAGATAATACAATGGATAAAAGAAGGACAGATAATACAATGGATAAAAGAGGGGCAGATAATACAATGGTTAAAAGAAGGACAAATAATACAATGGATAAAAGAAGGGCAGATAATACAATGGTTAAAAGAAGGACAGATAATACGATGGTTAAAAGAAGGACAGATAATACAATGGATAAAAGAAGGGCAGATAATACAATGGTTAAAAGAAGGGCAGATAATACAATGGTTAAAAGAAGGGCAGATAATACAATGGTTAAAAGAAGGGAAGATAATACAATGGTTAAAAGAAGGGCAGATAATACAATGGTTAAAAGAAGGACATATAATACAATGGTTAAAAGAAGGGCAGATAATACAATGGTTAAAAAAGGGCAGATAATGCAATGGTTAAAAGAAGGGCAGATAATGCAATGGTTAAAAGAAGGGCAGATAATACAATGGATAAAAGAAGGGCAGATAATACAATGGATAAAAGAAGGGCAGATAATACAATGGATAAAAGAAGGGCAGATAATACAATGGTTAAAAGAAGGGCAGATAATACAATAGTTAAAAGAAGGGCAGATAATACAATGGTTAAAAGAAGGGCAGATAATACAATGGTTAAAAGAAGGGCATATACTACAATGGTTAAAAGAAGGACAGATAATACAATGGATAAAAGAAGGGCAGATAATACAATGGATAAAAGAAGGGCAGATAATACAATGGTTAAAAGAAGGGCAGATAATACAATGGTTAAAAGAAGGGCAGATAATACAATGGTTAAAAGAAGGACAGATAATACAATGGTTAAAAGAAGGGCAGATAATACAATGGTTAAAAGAAGGGCAGATAATACAATGGTTAAAAGAAGGGCATATACTACAATGGTTAAAAGAAGGACAGATAATACAATGGTTAAAAGAAGGGCAGATAATACAATGGTTAAAAGAAGGGCAGATAATACAATGGTTAAAAGAAGGACAGATAATACAATGGTTAAAAGAAGGGCAGATAATACAATGGTTAAAAGAAGGGCAGATAATACAATGGTTAAAAGAAGGGCATATACTACAATGGTTAAAAGAAGGACAGATAATACAATGGTTAAAATAAGGGCAGATAATACAATGGTTAAAAGAAGGGCAGATAATACAATGGTTAAAAGAAGGGCATATACTACAATGGTTAAAAGAAGGACAGATAATACAATGGTTAAAATAAGGGCAGATAATACAATGGTTAAAAGAAGGGCAGATAATACAATGGTTAAAAGAAGGACAGATAATACAATGGTTAAAAGAAGGGCAGATAATACAATGGTTAAAATAAGGGCAGATAATGCAATGGTTAAAAGAAGGGCAGATAATACAATGGTTAAAAGAAGGGCATATACTACAATGGTTAAAAGAAGGACAGATAATACAATGGTTAAAATAAGGGCAGATAATACAATGGTTAAAAGAAGGGCAGATAATACAATGGTTAAAATAAGGGCAGATAATACAATGGTTAAAATAAGGGCAGATAATACAATGGTTAAAAGAAGGGCAGATAATACAATGGTTAAAAGAAGGACAGATAATACAATGGTTAAAAGAAGGGCAGATAATACAATGGTTAAAAGAAGGGCAGATCATACAATGGTTAAAAGAAGGGCAGATAATACAATGGTTAAAAGAAGGGCATATACTACAATGGTTAAAAGAAGGACAGATAATACAATGGTTAAAATAAGGGCAGATAATACAATGGTTAAAAGAAGGGCAGATAATACAATGGTTAAAATAAGGGCAGATAATACAATGGTTAAAATAAGGGCAGATAATACAATGGTTAAAAGAAGGGCAGATAATACAATGGTTAAAAGAAGGGCAGATAATACAATGGTTAAAATAAGGGCAGATAATACAATGGTTAAAAGAAGGGCAGATAATACAATGGTTAAAAGAAGGGCATATACTACAATGGTTAAAAGAAGGACAGATAATACAATGGTTAAAATAAGGGCAGATAATACAATGGTTAAAAGAAGGGCAGATAATACAATGGTTAAAATAAGGGCAGATAATACAATGGTTAAAATAAGGGCAGATAATACAATGGTTAAAAGAAGGGCAGATAATACAATGGTTAAAAGAAGGACAGATAATACAATGGTTAAAAGAAGGGCAGATAATACAATGGTTAAAAGAAGGGCAGATCATACAATGGTTAAAAGAAGGGCAGATAATACAATGGTTAAAAGAAGGGCATATACTACAATGGTTAAAAGAAGGACAGATAATACAATGGTTAAAATAAGGGCAGATAATACAATGGTTAAAAGAAGGGCAGATAATACAATGGTTAAAATAAGGGCAGATAATACAATGGTTAAAATAAGGGCAGATAATACAATGGTTAAAAGAAGGGCAGATAATACAATGGTTAAAAGAAGGGCAGATAATACAATGGTTAAAAGAAAAAGAACAAAAGGACAAACAATGACATACAAAGCATTACACTGAAAACATAAATTCAAGCAACACTCATTACCCTCATTAAAAATTGGGGTGAACTAATGTGTCTTCTTCTTAAAAGCGAGTACACGCCAATAGCTGTTAAATATATATTAAACTATCGTCTATTTGATTGTACAGTGAAAGACGAATGGAAGGTGAACAGACATCGGGATGTTGTTATATGTCAGTAAGCAAATATCTGTGTATATCTGTCTGTGAATTCATATATAATATTGGTCTATTGATGGTGAATATAGAATTTATTTGACGAAGCTTACACACGGCGAGAAAGACGAGCCTTAGTCAGTATCACCCGTTTTTTCCGCACCGAGCCACATAACTTCTATATTCACCATCAATAGACCAATATTATATTTATCCTGAAATTCACCATAATTTTAAACCATGAATTAATTTCTTTTTAATTATCTATATAGTAGAATTTACTGACTTAATCTTCTCTTTTAAGTGAAAGGATCCTGACTGCCTTATAAACTGTTTATTACAAACATAATATGATAGCAATAGCGAAAATACTGAAAATGAAAAATATCAAGATATCCTGTCGTCTTCCTCTGTCCTCATTCGTCCATTTCTTCGTAAGAGGGTAACGAGTTCTCTCCCATTGTGTAAAGATGGTTTCTCTTGCTTTATCCCATGGGACTGGTCCCATTAAACGATACTGGTAAGCTGAGCAGGGACCAAACATACATGTATATGCTAACCTTGGATCTTGTATCAATAGTTTTACTTAAAAAAAAAATGATTTAATATTTCAATATATTGTACACATTTTGAATTTCATTCAATCTGTTGCAATTTTCTCACAAATTATAATAAACGTTGCAAAAACAATTTAAGCCAGGCGAGAATGTAGGATTGTTCGTTAACGTCGGGTAACTTTTCGTAGACGAGGAGTCTAAGGCCCCCATCTTGCCCAGGACAACTTCGTGTGAATTAGTTAACAGACGACGTTAAGGGACGGACCATTTAACTTGAGGGGGGGGGGGGTATGAATTATTTCTAAAAAAATATTCTGATTCCCAATGTTGCTGAAAAAAATATTCTGATTTTAGTGGAGGAAAAATAATGTAATTCAGAGTTTTTGTCATCTAACCTAATATTAAATCCTGGAAACAAAATTCTAACTCTTGTGTTGTCCGAAAAAAAAATTTCTGAACGAAACAAAAAACCATAACCCCCCCCCCCCCCTCCCCCTTCAAGTTAAATGGTCGGTCCCTAAGATAGAATGTTTTGTCTAATTTAACAATGAACGATATTAGTATTTATCATTATTCTGGTAGTAAATAAAATACTACTCACGTGACGTTAAAGAATAATTAATGAATCTCTCAAAACATAATTGCTTTTGAAAACAATATTTGTACATTGGATATTCACAAAACAAGAAATCCTGTTGACCTAGTGGAAACAGATTATTAACAAGAGCAATACGACCGATATAACGAGTGGAGCAGGAATTGCCTACTTTACTGGGGCATCTGAGTTAGAGGGGTTTTGGTTTCCCACTGACTACCCCTTTGGTATCTAAAACCTTTTTCGTTGCCCACAAGCCTATCATCACTGTTGATGTCTCCAAGCACATACCCATGGTCGGGTTTGTTTTTCACTAGTTCTTCCCAATCAAGTTTAATTGGTAGTCACGAGATGGCTGAACAATTGCTGAAAGCCATATTGATAACTTTTACCATCTAATAAAAAAAATCAATGTGGTACGCTATTTATCTCACCAAGATTCGGTTTACATCCAATTAAATTCGCCAGTTCATCAAGGTAGTCGATGAAGTCAACCATGACAGTATGACGCAATGAATTTGCGAACCTGGCAGATAGTTTATCTCTCGTCTGGTATATATCTTTCCACATTTCTTCCGTCGATGGAAGTTGTAAATCGCCCTGGTAACAAACAAACGAGTACATATTAACATTCCTAGTATCGTACAGAAGAAGACATATCTTCACGACCTTCTTACCCTTCCAGAGCACCTGAGTTCACCCCCTGTTTTTAGTGGGGTTCTTGTTACTCGATCTTTAGTTTATATGTGTATGTTTTGTAGATCGTTGTTTGTCCTTTTTTTAGACATTGTGTTGTCTTTTCTTCAATTTACGGATTCTGATTCCCCTCTGGTATCTTCAAACCCTTCCTCATATATGAATTGAATTTAAATTATGCTTATATTTGCTACCGCACCAGTCCCACCGCAAGACCCGCGGTATATAAGAGGAACTAATTTCTTCGCTCCAGGATATAATATCACAGTTGATGACCCGATATAAGATAAAACGAAAAGAACATATCCGTCGCTTCCTCTTTTCACAGAGAGAATCAAAACATTTGTCAGCAGGTCCATCCCAGTGCAGCTTTGTTACCCACATGATTTATCATTTGTAAGCTTGCACTCGTTTATGATTGTATCTGAAATACTGCTCACTTGACTATCAATCAATATTATTCGTCTATGAAATATAAAACCAGGATTGTGCCATAATTAACCGTAATATACCAATATTTTATAACAGTCAATACACAATAGCTTTGTTGTTTTGTTTGTCGGTGTCCTGTGTTGTGTGCATTGTGTTGCCAATATACGTTAGATTGTCCATTCTTGATTTCCCCTTCGGTTTTCTCGATCGTTTATTGTCAAGACGAGTTCATAATTGATGGTGGGAATATTTCAAATTTATTTTTGTTAAAGCTCAATTTAGCGTTTTGCTTTCTTACAAACATTTTTTCTTTTTGTTTTTCCAGCCTTTCGATATTAGCACTATTGTCCGGATATAAAGTTTAGAGATTCGAATAGCTACAAATGAAAGCATACTATCACTAATCCGAGTTCGCGCCGCGCTCCTTACCCCAGGTGTAACGGTTTCTAGACGGCTACCTATGATCCGTGAATTTCACCTGTCAATTCGCCATATACACAGCATGTCCGGAGTTTCATCTCCTTAATAAGTCTGACAGTCATTATGTAGCAGGGAAATTGCTTAATATGATGCTAAACAATGATAACCCAACCGCATATAATTCGCGTTTTGTAAATTCATGGGAACATTACTTTACAAAGGTTTAGTCCCTGAGCACCTGAGTTCAATCCCGGTTTTTAGTGAGGTTGGTGTTTTGCGATCTTTTATGTGTAATGTTTTGTAGATCGTTGTTTGTCCTTTTGTTCTTTTTCTTTTGGTCAGTGTGCTTCGATATACGGATTCTGATTACCACTTTGGTATCTTCAAACTTTTCTCCTGGGCATATCGATAAAGATGGAGCTAACTAACCAATATCACATTCTTACTTTAAACACACGTGTAACTACTCTACACTGAAGTTCTGCAATAGGAGTTATAGATCCAAGTGGCTGCACACACCCTATTATTGCTAATGTTGGCTTAGAAAGGTTTGGCGGAAATACGAACTTGTAAAGATCTACCATATTGTTTTTAACTTCCGTTATACTTTGGTCCAAATAAGGAAAACCTATGTAATATCCGGTTGCAAAAATAACAGCATCAACATTTTCGTATTTTGATTCATCTTCAAACACAATACCTGTCTCTGTGAAATATTTGACATTTGGTTTGATTTGTATTAAACCATTAGCAATTCTAAGGTGGAGCTCATCACTAATGAGCGGGTCCTGCGCTCTGGGTCGATAACTTGGTTTAATTCCGTACTGTCCGTGATCGAAACGACAATTCAGCTGTCTTTCCGTTAGATTATTCAGCAACCATTTAGGTAGGCATTTTTCAAAGTACTGAACGGCTCTAGTTGTTCCAAGCATATCAAAAGGCATTCCATTAATTGCAACTCTTGGTATGATCCAACTACCACTTCTTGTACTTAGAATAACCTTGAAAGTAACGAAATAAACACTTGATAACGTTAGAGAATATCAAAGGGACAATCAAAAATGGACAATCCAATTAAACTGGCAGCATAGCGCACACAACAGGAAGAAAAACAAAACAAAAACAAAACAGAATATACGCAAACATACACATATTTCGTAATTAAGACATGACAAACAACTGGAGGTAAAAACGAACCGAACATCGTTTTTATGTGGAAATCGTAACGGACATCACAACACGGAACTGTTTGATATTATTTTTATTTTTTGTTGTCTATAATTGTTAAGTGCCTCCATAGATGTGATCATGTTGCAGTTGCATTTACATGTAATTATACATTTGGGTAATATCACAAGTTTAAAGATACCACAGAGGCAATCAGAAGCCGTGAATCGAAGGACAGACAACACAATGACAAAAGAAAAAAAGACAAAAGGGCAAATAATGATTTACAAAACACTACACAGAAAACTAAAGACGCGTAAATACGTACTCCATGTGCTACAGAATGGTAGGCTATTTTTCATGTAAATTATAGTCACACATATCGCTTGATTTCGAACTGCACAGACGGACATGTTGTGGGTTGGAAAGCTGATCATTTTTTGTTTGCTTATTCTCTTTACTATTGTTATCGATATACATATGATTAGTGGAAGCATGCTACCGCCGCCGTCTTGGAATTTACCGCACATTTTTACTTTTATCGCCGTTAGAGATACACGGATATTATAGACGATTACTAGTACACCTACGAAATCATGCTATATGAAACCACATACTTTTATTTCATTTTATCCTTGACATCAAAATAATCTTAGTCTAAAATTCAACCAATACAAATAGAACGTCATAACCTGACCGAATTTTTCAGTGGAAACCCACCACCCAGACAATGCACGTAATAACCTTATCACAAAAATAAACAAGGTATGACCAAAGACCAAACATTAGATGTGAACAACCTGGAATGTAACTGCTAACCTATATTGTTTATCCCTATGTTTATAATGAAAACGTAGATATCAAAATTAGTGCGCACATAGCGTTTATGAACACACCCCATTACAAATTAAAGTTTAGATAAGGTCATGGTCAACAGCTAACCTTTATATCGGGTTCCTATGGTACCATGGTATTTTGATTTTTTCTAAATGACCGCGAAAATTGGTTGAAATAGCACGTGAATACACGACATCATAGAACCCGCGGTACTATAGAATCGGACTATGCATTTTAGATAATTGTCTTCTGGCGTCTTTTGCAGACTTGATATTTTTATAATCTTGAACATTAGTTTTGCTAAGAATATTTAATACTAAATAAGTGGAGCTGTTTGTGTGTGTGTTGCCTTTCTATCTGATTAGTGAAGTTGATAATTATTTCTCCGGTTCCAAAAGGTAATATGTACAGTGTAGTTCGCCATGACCCTCATATGAATAATCAATCTCAATTAATTTGTTAAGTAAATTAAACATTAATAAATTTTTGGCATTCCGTCATTGAACTAAAATTATTGCATTTCGTCGTATAACAACCATTTTGGTCAAAAACTGAAATCCAGATCAAGCGTACGTTTATAAGGGTAATAACAAAATTACCGAACAATCTTAAGGGAAAGTCAAAACTGATAATTATATAAACAGACAAAATCAGTCAACAACCGGAAAACTGAAAACCGTGATGACCCTGACTTGGTACAGGCATTTCTAAAGAAATGGTGGGTTGAATCAGATTTTAAAGCGTCAAACCTTATGTTAGACTAATATACCGACTTATAAATTCTGCGTGTTAGGGGCCGCGGTGGTCGTGTTCGTATGGTAGTTGGAATTGTTACTACCTATGCAATCAGTGCATATCACCACTAACGTTTTGAGTTCGAATCCCGCTCAGGCGAGGTGTGCTCGGTACAACATTATGTGATAAAATTTGTCAGTGACTTGCCACAGGTCGGTGATTTTCTCTGGGTACTCCGGTTTCCTCCAACAATAAAACGGACCACCACGATATAACTGAAATATTGTTGAAAGTGGCATTAAACACCATAACACTTACCCCATGAATATTATATTTTACTCATTATTTTTATTTCTTAGAAGTTTCTTATTTACATGACCTCAAAGCTAAACTTCCTGATTGTTCTTACCACAATTCTCCATTGAAATAAAGTTCCAATGGCCAAGACATTATGGAGGATTAGAGCATCATAGACAATGAGAATCTCCGTAAAATCCTTACTTGAGGAAATTTATGTCAGAAACACGTTGGATATCTATGTTTTCATTATGTAACATTCAAAGAGAGATAACTCTATTTTATTTCTACGTAGATTTCTGGAATTGTTTTACCACAATTTTGTATAGCAATTTACTGTCAGTTATAGTCTATTAACCACGCCACTCTTAGTAACAATGTCATCAATTTGAAAAAATCAAACCGACAACGCGTTTTGAAAGCTTTGCTAGTTAGATATTGGTTGAAAATGATATTGTGACATCAAAGTTTACTCTGAAGTTGTAAGAAGTTGTAAACAACGATCTACAAAACATACACATAAAGAACTAAAGATCGAGTAGCCCCACTAAAAACCGGGGGTGAACTCAGGTGCGACCCATCAAACTAAATTTTTTTTTGTATAAACTTTCACGAACAAATAGATTGGAATGGCCCAACCACATTGTTATTCTGAATGCACATTGTAAGGATATGATATTTAATTGCTATATTATACTAAATAACTATAACAAAGAAATGAGCAATAGCGAAAATGCACAACTCGCAAACTGATTTAATGCATCCATCTAGATAATAGGAGTTGACATTCTTCATAATAAACTAGTCAAAATTCAAGTTTAGCAACTATATTTTAAAGAGTATACAAGTACATAATAGTAATGTATCACGAAAATCGAAAATAGAACACGGCAAATTCCGACAAGAATCGATCTAATATACGACAATGAATGGAAATATCCGTATTTAACACTAGTGGAGCAGGAACTGCCTACCCTTCCGGAGCACACGTGTTCACCACTGGTTTTAGTGGGGTTACTGTTTCTTGATCTTTAGCTTTCTGTGTAGTGTTTTGTAGATCGTTGTTTGTCCTGTTGTCCTTTTGTTTGTTTGTCAATTGTGTAGTCTGTCCTTCTTCGATTTATGGATTCTGACTACATCCTCAAACGCTTCTTTTAATATGACATACACGTGCACTCTACCATGGTTATAACCTTCTCAAATAACAAGAATAGATACAAACAACAGATGAAATGTCACATTAAAAACGTTGATATCCAATTTATTGCGCACGTCGTCCTTTTGGGTTAGCCTCAAAGTCAGAAGATAAGAAAGCCCAATAATGTTAATGTCTTTGGGAACTAGTAAACTAACCACAGGACCTAAACCAAATACTCTTGTCTGAGTGAGATTCACATTAGTATTAATAAATTAGATTATTTAGAAATTTCAATCATATATATATCTAATAAAACATAAGGTTAATAACAAAATTACCGAACTCCGAACAATCTTACAAAGGGAAAGTCAAAACTCATAAGTATATAAACAGACAAAATCAGTCAACAACCGGAAAACTGTGAAAACCGTAATGACCCTGACTTGGTACAGGCATTTCTAAAGAAAATGGTGGGTTGCCGGTGCCGAAGCACTTAAATTCTGGTGGGATGATACATTGTTATACTCCACTATCAGATGTATCGACTCGGTGTCAGTAATGTAAACATAGACATGTACAAATCAACAATGACAGCTTTATATGTGAGAAAGGTGTACCATAGCAAGCGTAAGGTAAATAAACACTTCAATATCTAAATAATAAAAAATAGAATTATATTATTTTTGCTCTTTTTTGTTTTATAAAAGCGGGAACTGCTTACCATTCGTGAGTACCTGGATTCACCACCAGTTTTGTTGTGGGTTCCAATTTGTTCATCTTCTTCATTTTCTGTGCTTTGGTGTGTTAAATGTGTTCTTCTTTTTGTTTTGTTTAATTATTTTTGCTTGTTTTGTTTTTGTCTTTGTTTTCTTTGTTTTGTTTTTGTCTTTGGTATGTTTGTCTTCTTCCTGTGTAATGTGTTTTTGTCTTTGGTATGTTTGTCTTCTGCCTGTGTAATGTGTTTTTGTCTTTGATATGTTTGTCTTCTTCCTGTGTAATGTGTTTTTGTCTTTGTTTTCTTTGTTTTGTTTTTGTCTTTGGTATGTTTGTCTTCTGCCTGTGTAATGTGTTTTTGTCTTTGGTATGTTTGTCTTCTTCCTGTGTAATGTGTTTTTGTCTTTGGTATGTTTGTCTTCTTCCTGTGTAATGTGTTTTTGTCTTTGGTATGTTTGTCTTCTTCCTGTGTAATGTGTTTTTGTCTTTGGTATGTTTGTCTTCTTCCTGTGTAATGTGTTTTTGTCTTTGATATGTTTGTCTTCTTCCTGTGTAATGTGTTTTTGTCTTTGGTATGTTTGTCTTCTTCCTGTGTAATGTGTTTTTGTCTTTGATATGTTTGTCTTCTTCCTGTGTAATGTGTTTTTGTCTTTGGTATGTTTGTCTTCTTCCTGTGTAATGTGTTTTTGTCTTTGGTATGTTTGTCTTCTGCCTGTGTAATGTGTTTTTGTCTTTGGTATGTTTGTCTTCTTCCTGTGTAATGTGTTTTTGTCTTTGATATGTTTGTCTTCTTCCTGTGTAATGTGTTTTTGTCTTTGGTATGTTTGTCTTCTTCCTGTGTAATGTGTTTTTGTCTTTGGTATGTTTGTCTTCTTCCTGTGTAATGTGTTTTTGTCTTTGGTATGTTTGTCTTCTTCCTGTGTAATGTGTTTTTGTCTTTGGTATGTTTGTCTTCTTCCTGTGTAATGTGTTTTTGTCTTTGGTATGTTTGTCTTCTTCCTGTGTAATGTGTTTTTGTCTTTGATATGTTTGTCTTCTTCCTGTGTAATGTGTTTTTGTCTTTGGTATGTTTGTCTTCTTCCTGTGTAATGTGTTTTTGTCTTTGGTATGTTTGTCTTCTTCCTGTGTAATGTGTTTTTGTCTTTGGTATGTTTGTCTTCTTCCTGTGTAATGTGTTTTTGTCTTTGGTATGTTTGTCTTCTTCCTGTGTAATGTGTTTTTGTCTTTGGTATGTTTGTCTTCTTCCTGTGTAATGTGTTTTTGTCTTTGATATGTTTGTCTTCTTCCTGTGTAATGTGTTTTTGTCTTTGGTATGTTTGTCTTCTTCCTGTGTAATGTGTTTTTGTCTTTGGTATGTTTGTCTTCTTCCTGTGTAATGTGTTTTTGTCTTTGGTATGTTTGTCTTCTGCCTGTGTAATGTGTTTTTGTCTTTGGTATGTTTGTATTCTTCCTGTGTAATGTGTACACCAGTGGTGCAAATGTTTATGGATTGTCCATTCTTGATTTCCCATTCGATTTTCTCTGACGTGTATTTGCCAATACAATAACACCAGATTTTGTAATACTAATACTTACCTTTGAACTAATGCGGCTAAGTTCGTTAGCAATATCACCTCCAGAATTCCCTAATCCAATAACAAGCACACGCTTCCCAGCAAATTCAAGGAAATTTCTGTAATGACGAGTATGAATGATCCTCCTTGTAAACTTGCACTGTCCAGGAAACGTTGGGAAATGTGGAGCCATGTGATGCCCAGTGGCGGCCATTATACCATCGAATATGTCTGTGTAGATTTGACCAGTTTTTATATCTTTAATAGTTAATGTCCACTGTCCAGTTTGATCAAAATCGTCCACTGGGTGACAATGCAGTACCTGTTTAAGACATAATTTGTATAATGCCGTGGTGCTGGTATACTTGACAAACACAAAAGCACATATTTTAGCCGATTTTGGCTATCCTTTTTATGCCCTTTTGTTTTATTGCTCCCAAAACTTTAAATTGTGTGGCTTTCCAAACTTTAGATTTTGAGGGTGCCTACAGAAAAGCGGCACCCCAAATATTTGGTGAGGTCGGGTGGCACATCTTTTATTTTTCATGTTTTTGTTTATTGTTTGTTAGTCTTCACTCTGTGTGGTGTGTTCCCAATGTTGCCCGTGTCTTCACTCTGTGTGGTGTGTTCCCAATGTTGCCCGTGTCTTCACTCTGTGTGGTGTGTTCCCAATGTTGCCCGTGTCTTCACTCTGTGTGGTGTGTTCCCAATGTTGCCCGTGTCTTCACTCTGTGTGGTGTGTTCCCAATGTTGCCCGTGTCTTTAGTCTGTGTGGTGTGTTCCCAATGTTGCCCGTGTCTTCACTCTGTGTGGTGTGTTCCCAATGTTGCCCGTGTCTTCACTCTGTGTGGTGTGTTCCCAATGTTGCCCGTGTCTTCACTCTGTGTGGTGTGTTCCCAATGTTGCCCGTGTCTTCACTCTGTGTGGTGTGTTCCCAATGTTGCCCGTGTCTTCACTCTGTGTGGTGTGTTCCCAATGTTGCCCGTGTCTTTAGTCTGTGTGGTGTGTTCCCAATGTTGCCCGTGTCTTCACTCTGTGTGGTGTGTTCCCAATGTTGCCCGTGTCTTCACTCTGTGTGGTGTGTTCCCAATGTTGCCCGTGTCTTCACTCTGTGTGGTGTGTTCCCAATGTTGCCCGTGTCTTTAGTCTGTGTGGTGTGTTCCCAATGTTGCCCGTGTCTTCACTCTGTGTGGTGTGTTCCCAATGTTGCCCGTGTCTTCACTCTGTGTGGTGTGTTCCCAATGTTGCCCGTGTCTTTAGTCTGTGTGGTGTGTTCCCAATGTTGCCCGTGTCTTCACTCTGTGTGGTGTGTTCCCAATGTTGCCCGTGTCTTTAGTCTGTCCATTCTTGTTTTAAATAATATGATTAAGTGTCGGTATTAATTTCAAAGAAATATATTGTTAGAATAGATGGATAATTTGTCCGTACACGCAATTAACGATCCTTTTGAAGGTTGATGTTATGGTGTTTAACACCACTTTCAACTATATTTCAGCTATATCGTTGCGGTCAGTTTCATTTGTGGAGGAAACCGGAGTATCCAGAGAAAACCACCAACCTGTCGCAAGTCACTGACAAACTTTATCACATAATGTTTATCTCGACATGAACGGGATTCGAACTCACAACGTTAGTTGTGAAATATGATATAAGGAAGACGTTGGAGCTGAAAAACTGCATTTGGTTTTGATACAACCTCGTGTAGGAATGATCTGTCGATATAGATGGTGATCATGACATTACCCAACAGCTTGAAAATAATGGTAGAACAACGTGGTGGCTTTGAATCAACGTTATTCTAACGTTGAAATAACGCGTTGAGCCAGATGGGAGATATATGCACTGGCGTGCTCACATTCACTGCTTATGAAACATCATTCGCAATATGACAGACACTAGCATGCAAAACAATGTTACGTTTCTTCAACTATGCTGATTTGGAATCTGCACACTTTAAATGAGTGTACTCACGTAATTACCTCTTTTTCGAACTGTATGTGCCTCTTGAGACAGAAATGATCAGCATACATGTGGAAATATTGCTGCACCAATGTATTATGCATAAACATTGGAAACTCCTTAGGTATGGGGAAGTCACTGAAGGCCATCATCTCTTTACTGACGTTGATAACAGTTGACTTCATAACTGAACCTTGACCTTCCCGCACTTCATCAGTATAATTCCATAATCCACCTAAAATTTAGTTGAGAACATTTATTAAAACATACGTTAGCAGAAATTGTACAGAAAAAGTACGATACGAATACAAAAACAACAGTATACACACAGAGTGAGTGAGTGATTGTTGTTTAACGTCAACCTTAATGTTAATGATACTATAGGAGCAGGAACTGCTCACCCTTCCAGAGCACCCGAGTTTATCCACGGTTCTTATCGTAGTGTGGTTCGTGTTACTCGATCTTTAGTTTTATTTGTATGTTTTGTAGATCGTTGTTTGTCTTTTTGTTCTTTTTCATTTGATCATTTTGTTATCAGTCTTTCTTCGATTTACAGATTATGATTACCCCTTTGGTATCTTCAAACTCTGCTTACACTTTGTAGGAACTGTGGACTGACGGCAACGTAAAGCAAACATAGAACCAACCGTCTGATTAGTAATATATTGAATACCCGTTTTGTAACAGTATATTTGTATTGGGTATGGTAAAAAAAATGATATTGCGACTATTTATTAGTGAACTATAATTATTTGTTATTCTTACATGTCACATAAGCACTTTTATATTCCTATTAAAGGAATATGAAAGGCGAATATTTTGGAATTTTTGGATTAAATATTTTTACTTAATATGCCTCTTAAATTAACTAAAATCAACTGCATAACATTAAAAATCCGCCCAAAAGCCGAATTTATGAGCAAATCGCAAAATATTTGACAGCAGATAATTCTGTTGTGTACAACAGTAATGCAAATGTTATGCGCGTGACCCAAGATTTGAACTCTTTTGGGGAGATTGTGTAACGGGAGTGTTCGATTTGTGTTTAAATTATCTCCCTTTTG
This sequence comes from Bathymodiolus brooksi, assembly GCA_963680875.1. Classification (NCBI taxonomy): domain Eukaryota; kingdom Metazoa; phylum Mollusca; class Bivalvia; order Mytilida; family Modiolidae; genus Bathymodiolus; species Bathymodiolus brooksi. The sequence goes on from OY804588.1 coordinate 48,952,675, forward strand.
GAAACCTGGCTGTCAAAGTAGACATTTATTTTTACGTTGATATGTTTTATTGATATATTTTGTAATGATAAGGCTATTTGTAATATATTTATCGTATTTAAACATTGACAACCTTCTTCAAATAAAATTTGCTAAGAACACCCGTTTATGTTTTCTTGATCGGCAATCATCGGACTAAAACTTTTCTTCACGAGGTAATGATCGACAATCATCGGAACAAAACAACCGAAAGTTAATTAGTCTCCACAATAATGGCGAGGACAAAAACATGCACACGGATTTGCAGATTTCTAGTTGCTGGGAACATATTTCGACTTGAAACATGTATGAATAGCTTAGTAAAGGTACCACCGTATTCCAAATGAATATTCAGGGAAAACCTTTCCTCACCCAAACCTGGTGTAATATTACTTTAAGCTAATTAATATACCTATTTCGTTTGATCTTTCAAAGCATACAGGTGTCAAATCTTCATCCAGGCAGCATTTGATTGCTGGTAATCCAGAGGCACCAGCCCCGATAACTGCTATTCGTTTTGCCTGTTTCCAAAAAAATGAAATGGTCGAGTGGTCTAGGGCGCTGGACATAAGGCTAAGCGAATGGTGCTGCAGTGTATCAACGGTGTGGGTTCAAATCCCGTCGAGGGAAGAACAAAAATTTGACAGCTCTAAAATCTAATTCTAACACTGTTTGGTTTAATTTTCAGATATATACAAGTCAAAAAAAGAAAGGTTACACCTAATTTTTTATAAATATATTTTATTCAACAAACACGAAATAAAATCAAGCATTAAAAATTAAAACTTTATGATGCTTCAAAGGTAAGAGAAGTAACACCTTTCATTTTTCAACAGAATGTGTCATTTTCCACAAAAGAGAAAATCATGACATCAAAAACGAGTTTGACAGTGTTAATAACGTGTATGTCCTCCTCTTGCATTTATCACTGCTTGGCATCTACGACGCATGGAACCGATCAGGTTTCTTATGAATGCTAGTGGTATGTTATACCACTCCTGTATAAGGGCCCGTCGTAGCTCATCTAAGGTTTCCGGTGGATTTAAGCCATTTCGAACACGTCGCCCAAACTCGTCCCATAAATGTTCAATGAGGTTTAAATCCGGGTATAATGCAGGCATGCATGGAAGGGTGCGGATATGATTGTCATTCAAAAAGTTCATCGATACACGGGCTACATGACAGCGAGCATTATCCTGTTGAAAGACGTGACTAAAACGATGGCTACGTAGAAAAGGCAGTACAATAGGAGCAATACTTTCATCTCTGTAACATGTTGCGTTCCGATTACCGTCAATAATTTTTAAATCAGTTCGTTCGACATGGCTTATTCCACCCCATATCATGACGCTACCTCCACTAAAACGGTCTGTTTCCAGTACATAAGCGACGACGATAAACACGCGCCCGCTCATCACTAAACTTTAAGAAAAATCTGGATTCATCTGAGAATAGAATGTTTTGCCATGTATTGCGATTCCATCTGAGTCGAGTACGACCCCATTGCAGTCGGGCAGCTCGGTGACATTGTTTTAGCGTAGAACCTTTCAAAGGACGTCGTGCATGAAGGCCACACTGATGCAATCTGTTCCGCACTGTCTGTTCAGAAATTCGGACATTGGTTTTACCAGGAGTTAGCCTAGCTGTGTGCACGGCTGTAACGAATCGATTGCGTAGATGAATATATCGGATTTGCCTGTCCTGACCGAAGTTCGTCACACGCGGTCTTCCACTACGTGGACGGTCTGACGTATTGTCCGTATCCCTCAGACGAATCATCAGTTGGTAAATTGTCATTCTTGACACATTGAAATGGTTTGCGATTTGAGTTTGTGCCATTCCAGCCAGTAACATTCTAACAGCCTGTTCCCTTTCATTTTGACGTAGCCGGGGCATTAACTTACGTTGACAGTATGAATTCTTTTGATGCGACCTTTTGTTTACAATTAAGGATGACACATTTAATGACCTTCGTTTCGATAACACACCAGTAAAGTCGTAAAATTTAACAAATGATGAAAATCGTTGAAAAAATTAATTGACGTCACGTCAAATCTTAAAGTGCCCATTTTGCACATTTTAGAATGATATATCATTATTTTTCATAGCGTGGAAAGGAAACAAAATGAAAGAATCTGGATTTGGAAAAAAAATAAAAATATGGTGTAACGTTTCTTTTTTTGACTAGTAACAATTAAACCAAACAGTGTTAGAATTAGATTTATGAGCTGTAAAAGTTTTGTTTTTCCTTCGACGGGTTTGATCTCACACCATTGATACACTGCAGCACCAATCACTTAGCCTTATTGGCCAGCGCCCTAGATCACTCGACCACATCCACTCCATAAAAAATGGAGCTTCAATAGTCGAAGTGTTACCTTGTCTCGTAAGAAAAATGTATAGGTAGACATAAGACATGTGTCTAAGCGTGTGTGGATGGTACATATATACTTAATATTATAATTTGACAGCAATCTAACACAGTAATGTTTTATAAATATATTGTATAGGATAATGAAGAATTCATTATACAGTCACAGGAACTAAAGTATATTATACAAACATCAAAGCAATTGACAACCATACAATATATCTGTCCCACTGGATCTCAAAGTTACTTGTGATACTAGGTTAATACTAAATATTATTTACGTCTGAAAATTAAACCAAACAGTGTTAGAATTATATTTTTGAGCTGTCAAATTTTTGTTCTTCCCTCGACGGGATTTGAATTCACACCATTGATACACTGCAGCACCAATCGCTTAGCCTTATGTCCAGCGCCCTAGACCACTCGACCCACATCCGCTCCATACAAAATGGAGCTTCAATAGTCGAAGTGTTACCTTGTCTCGTAAGGAAAATCTAGAGATAGACCTAAGACATGTGTCTAAACGTGTGTGGATGGTACATAAATACTTAATATTATAATTTGACCGAAATCTAACTCAGCATTTTGTTTTAGTATAATGCATAGGATAATGAATAATTATATATAGTTTTACGCATTTATCCCTTTCAGCAATGATTTATTTCAAAATACGGGTGTCACTAGTGGAGCAGGAACTACCTACCCTTCGAGAGGACCTGAGTTCAACCCGGGTTTTTAGTGGGGTTCGTGTTACTCGATCTTTTGTTTTAGACGTAGTGTTTTGTATATGTTCTTTTGTCCTTTTTCATTTGACCATTGCGTTGTCTATTCTTGTGTTGGTATCGTCACACTCTTCTCTATATAAAGTGAACAAACAACAGTCATATAGCACGTTAAGAATGAATAAGGGTCCAGTTAGAATGCATTAAGAATATGGGAATACAGTACAACTACAAAATATCGTTTGGTTTTTAAATAGGCCATCCAAATCACAACCAGAATTATATATAGGCAGCAAACAAGCAATAGAACACATTTAAAACAAAAACAGAAACACAACTAAAAAAATTCAAACGCCAAAATTTCCTTTATGTGCTTAGTAAACTTGATTGCTCAATTTTCTGTTCTTTATCTTGCTAAGCATACATTGGGGAGGGGGGTTCTTCATTTGTGTTTGCCACATTATTTATGGTTTTCTGCTATATTCAGATGTCCTCTTTTTTGTACTATAATGATAAAAATATATTGTGCCTGAACAAGATAATAGTAAACAAACAAACAAAAAAACAAAAACAAGAAAAGAAAACAAAGCAAACCAAAAGACAGAAAATGAAGACAATAAAAACAGAAAAAAATGAACATTAAAAGGAAAAAATAAACAAAATAAAAAATTATAATATACTCTCCAAAAAAAGAAACGCAAAATTTACTTCAAATTTTCAACATCATTTCAAATACAGAAATAAGCATTACATTATACTGAAGTTTGGCACACCGGTTGTTCAGACTTTAAAATTCATTAGAATGTCACAATGTATGACATTAAAGTCCATAGCGTTCAGATGACGTCACTTCAAAGTCAATATCTGTTGTGCCGTCCACCATTAACCTGTAACACAACACGGACCCTCTCGGCATAGACTCGATCAATTGACGAATACGGTCTTACGGAATACTCCCCCATTCTTGCTCAAAAGCCTGTTGCAGGCGCTGGTTGACGATTGCGCACGCGTCGATCCAAGTCATCCACAAATGTTCTATTGGCTTCAAATCTAGTGATTTAAACGGCCAGGGGAGAACTGTTACGTTCTGGTTGGCTAGAAAGTCAACAGTAGCACGAGCGTTGTGCTGCCGAGCGTTGTTGTGCTGAAAAACATCCCTACGAAGGTTCATTGCGGGCAGCATGTGTGGTGTCAAAACCTCATCTCTGTATCGAGCGGCGTTAAGGTTGCCGTGGATATGCACCAGTTTTCGGCGTAAGATATGGCATCCCACATCATCACAATTCCTCCGCCGAAATCGTCGACCTCAAGGACGCAGTTCCTTGCGAACCTCTCATTCCGGCGTCTGTAGATACGTGTACCGCCATCTATTTTCTGCAGCATGAATCTTGATTCATCGTAGAACCAGACTCACCTCCAGTTTTGCAGGTCCCAGCCCTTTACTCTGTTGCACCATCGGACCCTTGCAAGTCGATCCCGACGTCTCAGTACTGCGCCAAAGTAAGGACGTCTGGTGCGTAAGCCGTTTTCACCGAGACGGCTTCTGACTGTCTGTGCCGATATTCATCGGAGACCTGGGACATTTGATGCTGTTTCTCTTGCTGTCACGGTCCGGTTTCTCAGGTGAGGTATCCGGATGTAGCGATCTTGGGCTGTGGATGTGTCCGTGCTGTGTAACAGGATAATGGTGAGCACAGTATATATTGACTTTGAAGTGACGTCATCTGAAAGCTATGAATTTTAATATGATACATTTTGCCATTTTAATGAACTTTAAAATCTGAACAACCAGTATGCCAAATTTCAGTGTAATATAATGCTTATCTATGTACTTAAAATGATGTTGCAAATTTAAAGTAAATTATATTTTTTTAGGAGAGTATAGAATTCAATATACAATTATAACATTCATAATCCACAATTAACTCACCATTCCTTTCTTAGCCCAATAATCTTATGAAATATTCAAGATAAAAATGGCATCTTTCTCAATATAATGTTATCACTATATCTGGTATATATATAAAGGACAGATAAGAAGCACTGATTACCTTACTAAGTAAACAACAACATTTAGTGAACTTGAAATTTCTACTTGACCATGTAACTGTGTCTTATATAAAGATACATAATGTGTCCAGTCATGTTTAGTCTAGAATTAATAGACCAAACATACCCCATTTTATATGTTCTGTTTAGCAGTCAACAATTATAAAACGAAAGTTTAAACAATGATGGTCAACAATTATGAAGCGAAAGCTTAAACAATGATGGTCAACAATTATGAAGCGAAAGCTTAAACAATGATGGTCAACAATTATGAAACGAAAGCTTAAACAATGATGGTCAACAATTATGAAACGAAAGCTTAAACAATGATGGTCAACAATTATGAAACGAAAGCTTAAACAATGGTGGTCAACAATTCCACCAATATCAGCAAAACGTAAAATCTGATTTCACCGCAGCTCCTGGCTTGGAACAGGTACAACATTGTGATGGGGTTGAGCAACTTAATAGGATCACAAAGCCTCTTTTTGAAAATATCATTTCTAACGGCAACACATATATAAACACACGATCAACAAAACCTGGACAGATCTTCTTCCCCTATCACACTATCACCAACATGAGTGACAACATAAACCTGAACAGTACAAAAGCAGGGCAACTAATGTTTTATATTTGGTGTTTTCTGACTAATAGCGATTGGGAAAACAGCTTTTTGGTCGTCTAGCATTATCAAGAGTTTCACTAGTGGAGCAGGAACTACCTTATCCTTCCGGAGCACCTGAGTTCACCCCCTGTTTTTAGTGGGGTTAGTGTTACTCGATCTGTAGTTTTATGTTTATGTTTTGTAGATCGTTGTTTGTCCTTTTGTACTTTTTCTTTTGACCATTGTGTTGTCTGTTCTTCTTCAATATACGGATTCTGATTACCACTTTGGTATCTTCAAATTCTTCTGATCTTAAGGTATAATTGGGAAGTAGTTTTGTTTCTCTACCATTTGTGATACCTTAGCATATTAGTATTATCCTGCTCGTCGTGAAACGCGGTAGAATATAATATTTTTCTATCGCAGTCATTAATGCATGTTCTACCGATACTAATGGAAACAACAAATAAACGGATCAAAGATAAAAGACATTCACAAGCTAAGAACATACATAATATATTCATATATGAAAATGCTTTTGAATTTAAAATAACTGAGAGTTTTTATGTTCGGTAGTGTTCTCACATTGCGTAAATCTAAAATATGTATTTAGAGGCAAAAAAACACATTAAGAGCTTGGAGAGTACATTTGTTTATCCCATAAAATTTAAAGATCCCTTTGAAGAAATGTTGACACATTAAGATATATTAAGTAAATAATTACATAGTATGAATATTATTATTTGTTCAAAGGATAAACTAAGTTGTTGGCGGGCTGGAGAAATATTATCAAACAAATTAACAAATAGGACGTGTGTCAGCAATGGTATTTCTTCTGAAAAATCAGAATGAATATTTAAAATAATCTATAAGACTAAGGTTTTAATCTCTCTAACCTTGATCAGCTGATTTACATTTCGTCCATTTTGAATATACGCTCCAGACTTGCGTTTGTGGGTTTATTTGTTAATGGTTGCTGGCTTCGGCCTCATTAATGAGGTTTTCATAATTTGAAATGTACATTAGTAACACTTGTTTTTTTTATCCTGTAACCGTGTGATTGTTAGCTCTGAAAAGGGATAAAATAAAGCTATGTTATTTTAGTCATTGGCCTAATACATTTTACGTAACTTACCTGATTAAAAGGGTCATGTGAGCTATTGTCACTTGGCATTCGTCGACATTTCCATTTGGTAAGAATGTTCATTAAATGGTCCTTTCAGGAGAATTTGAAGATACCAAAGGGGTAATCAGAATTCGTAAATCGAAGAAGTACCGACAGCATAATGGCCAAAAGAAAAAGGGACAACAACGATCTACAAACATACACATACAACTAAAGATCGAGTGACACAAACCCCATTGAAAACCCGGTGTGAACTCAGGTGCTCCGGATGGGTAGGCAGTTCCTGCTCCACTAGTGGCACCCGTCGTGTTAATCTAGTTACAAACCCTGTGCTAAGTCATTAATGAGGAAAGGATCGGAGTTGTTTATGACAAGTGGAACATATCAGTGATCATTTGTGAGACACAGATATTACATAATGGTCAACCAAGTTATGGTGGCGACTGTAAAACTTTAGAAGTGATGACTTCAACTTAACCAAGAGGACCCGTTGGTTCAGTAGCTTCCTTGCAACTCTCTATCAAGGAATTCCTGATAGGAACCACAAGCTCTGGAATATCGCATCAAATGAGATATATATACTCCATATGCAGGTGCTGCTGGAATGTTGCTACATATAAATGGAAAATTCACAATTGTCGTTCTCAACGCCCCTCATTTTAAATTGCGATGTGCAGGTCAAGGTATGAAGCAGATCTATTTGTATCTGTGGTATACTTTATTTCAAGCTCAATGGGATATATGCGATCAACTAAATCATCAAACCTAGAATTATTTAGTGAAAGGACATCTTCTATATAGCGGAACGTGAAATTAAAGGATCGGTTAGCTTCTTTTCGCTTTTCTTGAGAAGTCCCTGTATGAAGTCTGCCTCATACGAATAAATGTACACATCGACGAGAAGAGGAGCACAGTTTGTACCCATATGCATACCGGCTGTCTGTTGGAAAACACGTCCACCAAACATAGCAAATATATTGTCAATCAAAAACTCGAGCATGGTTAAGATATCGGTTTCAGAGAAAGTTTTTGGTATAATCAGAGTGTTTTTTTTTTACAAAATAATACCTGTCTCGTCCTAACACAAGGTATTTGTATCTATGTTGGCCAGTCTTTTTGATGACAGAGAGACCAACTCCCTTAATCTGTCCTTCAGCTTAGGATGAGGAATAGTTGTGTAGAGGGTAGAGAAGTCAAATGTTTGAATGCTATTGCAAGCGGAAAGTGACCTAGATTGAATGTACTCAAACAGATCTTTAAAGTTCTTCAGAATTCACATCTGTTTCACACAACCCCTCGAAAAGCTAGTGTCACAGTAAGTCTTAAGCCCAGTTTTGATCGCCGATAGAATACATGTTAATAATTTGGAAAGAGGTTTCGCGGAGCACTGTATACAGCAATAGGGTGAGGAATAGTTGTTTAGAGGGTAGAGATGTCAAATGTGTTAATGCCATTACAGGCGGAAAGTGACCTAGATTGAATTTACTCAAACAGATCTTTAAAGTTCTTCAGAATTCACATCTGATTCACACAACCCCTCGAATAGCTAGTGTCACAGTAAGTCTCAAGCCCAGTTTTTATCGCCGATAGAATGCATGTTAATAATTTGGAAAGAGGTTTCATGGAACATTGTATACAACAATATTCTCGACGAACGGTGTACAAGTGTACAAGGAAAACAAATTAACAAGAAAAACATTTGATTTAATTACTGTACAGTTGAATATCAAGTCATCTCATCATAATTTTAACATTTTACATAATAAAAAATAATAATAAAGGGTTATTACATGAATATTGGTGAATATTGTCCCGATCAGTCTATCATATTGCACGAGCTTGCGAGTGCAATATGATATATTGTGAGGAACAATATTCATCAATATTCCTGCAATAATCCTTTTATTATATAGTAATAAATGTTTCATGCCTAAGGGAATTTTTAAATAAATATTGAATATTTGATTTGATTTAAGTGGAATATTCAACTACCGGCTACTTCAAATATTCATATTTGAACTAGTGCAATATATATTTTATACTTAGCGTGCAAATACAAGGATATATTGCAGGATTATTTTCCTTTGAAATTAAAAGGAAAATATTTATTACTATATAATAATACATGTTATTGCTTTGATCCATCTGATCGATATATATATTTTATACATATTAAGGGTGTAGGCCTGGGTAACCCCAAAATTTTCCCATCGTTCAATTTTTTTTAAATTGGCATCATGGCATAGTTATGTTTAAATACATTATCTGCCAAAGTTTCACCGTGTCATTTTCTCCATAACACATCCTAAATATAGCAATTTTGGGGGTATTATTGACGCCAGATGGTAATACTAGTTTCGGAAGATTCTAATAGATATACAAATTTATTTCTGATTGAAAGGGAATATTTTGGCTCTAATACACTTGAGAGTGTTGTTGTTGAATAAATATGAAATATCTAGTATATCTGAATATCCTGTTTGGAGATAATCACGTGCAAAACAGCGGAAACTACAAAAAGGGGGGATGCCCTGAGGACCACCTTGGTATTAAAAATCGGATAAAAAATTTCTTGTCTATTAATTTCCACCAGAAAAAGTCACACTGAAAAATAGACATATAGACATCATTGCACCAAATTTTGCAAACTTTTACCGTCAGATCTTTGAAATATTCAAATTTATGTTTTTCATAGATGGCACCCAGAAAAAAATGAAATTGTCGAGGAAAGTTATCACACACTCATCCTTTGCTAGTTTCTTTGTTTTTGAGATGAAAAAATAACTAGCTACCAATAACAAAAAGCTTTTGAATTCTTATAATTGACACAGCGCATCTCCAAATTAACAAATGACTGCATTTGTCTTTTTTATTTTCAGGTCGGCTGGGGAGTGGGAGGGGTGGTTTCAGGTTGACTCTACTTGATTAATTAATTAAAAAAAAACCAAAAACAAACACAGACAGCCACCCAGCTGTATTGTTAGATTCCTTCAAATTCTGTGCTCCAGTTGTATTCGTTTGATTCTGGTTATTCTTTAGTTGTCTTAGGAAAAGCGGGCGGCGGTATAAGAGAGGATCAGATATTACAATTTTTTTCCCAAACATAGCTTTCTATTTTTTTACTACCATAACATGAATTTACTCTACAGTTTCATAATATCTAAGATTCTGGTGTATATATTTAATTTTTTTTGACAAACCCTTGCAATTCAATATAAAAAGGTTGTCGCACAAATTGTGTTACATTTCTGGCATTTTTGACAACATATCGATGAAAATTTTTTTCTGGAAGGAGAAATTTCAATAATATTTTGTGGACACCGGCATATAATAATAACACACTGCCTGGCACTGGCATAAGCAGCAATAAGATATAAAAATACAAGGAGCACATCTATGTAAAGGTAAACGAAGTCATTTTTTCAACTGGTCATATCCAGTGTAAACAATCTTTGTCACCAAGAAGCTTGGAATTTGGGAAGACACTGAAAATAGAGTTATCTCCCATACCCCAGGCCTACACCCTTAAAAGACGCTTATATTTACGACTTCAAACAGTTTATGACATAACATATTAAAGGTTTGTAATACTTGTAGTTAGATTTGTTAAGATTTTATCATCATAATTAAACTATCAAGCAGAGCAAAAAATATTAATGATCTACCATTTAAATTTGTTCCTCACTTAGTAGATTATTAGATAAAATTTTCTGCATAGCATTCACATTTATTTTTAGCAGAATCATAGTTGCATATTTAAGATGGTAGCCAAAATCTGTCAAGGTTACCTATGTGTATGAAACTAAAAGTTTTAATTTATCGAAAACTAAAACACATCTCATACATACCATATCTTTATTTCTAATGTTTTGTAGATCGTTGTTTGTCCTTTTGTACTTTTTCCTTTGGCCATTGTGTTTTCTGTTCTTTGATTTACGGATTCTGACTACCCCTTTCGAATCTTAAAACTCTTCTTATTAAGCTTTTTACTAGAATTGAGACGAGCATGCTGGCCCAGTATATCAATGTGGGTATTAATCGTCCCCCACCAATACTATTCTCAAAAGTTATATATCTACACGATCGGAGATCCAGTGGTTCGGTCCGTTTATATATATCAGGGATATTTTTCACCATTTAGTCTGGTTGTGGAATAACTTGTTTTATCTAGGTATATGATCATCCCTAGCTTCTGTGGATTTGTGCTGCTTTATATGTTGGCCTTCCATTGACGGCGTCTGATTAACCTTTTGGTATCTTCAATTTTTTATTTCGTTAGGTGTGTGCTCGTCACTGAATCTTTAGTTGTCTGTCTAGTATTTTGTAGTAAACAGGTAGATATCAAACCAAGCACACACGAAGCGTCTCTGGAACAAAGTTAACCTTCTTCAGGTACGCTCAAGATCAAAAGATTGGAAAGCTAAATAACATAAAATCTTTGGGAGCAAGTTAATCAAAAAGACTAAGCATAAATAGGTTTTGTAGATTATTGTTTGTCCTTAGGTGCATTTTGGCCCATGTGTGATTGACCGTCTCTGCTTACCTCTTTTGGTATCTTCAAAAGTTTAGCTCCATGTTGTCTGTCCTTTTGTGATGGACGGTCTCTGATTATCCCTTTTGGTGTCGTCAAAGGCTTTGCCCTTGTGTTGTCTGTCCTGTGATTGACTGTCTCTGTTTATCTCTTTTGGTATCTTCAAACATTTGGGCCCTGTGTTGTCTGTCCTTCTGTGATTGACGGAGTCTGATTACTCCTTTGGTATCTTCAAACTTTTGGCCCCTGTGTTGTCTGTCCTTCTGTGATTAATGGTCTTGGATTATCCCTTTTGGCATCTTCAAACTTTTGACCTTGTGTTGTCTGTCCGTCTGTGATTGACGGTATCTGATTATCCCTTTTGGTATCTTCAAACTGTTGACCTTTGTGTTGTCTGTCCTTCTGTGATTGACGGTCTTTGATTACCTCTTTTGGTTTCTTCAAACTTTGGCTCTTGTGTTGTCTGTCCTTCTGTAATTGACGGTCTCTGATTATCCCTTTTAGTATCTTCAAACTTTTGACCTTTGTGTTGCCTGTCCTTCTGTGATTGACGGTCTTTGATTACCTCTTTTGGTTTCTTCAAGCTTTTGGCTCTTGTATTGTCTGTCCTTCTGTGATTGAGGGTCTCTGATTAACCCTTTTGGTACCTTCAAACTTTTGACCTTTGTGTTGTGTGTCCTTCTGTGATTGACGGTCTTTGATTACCACTTTTGGTTTCTTCAAATTTTGGCTCTTGTGTTGTCTGTCCTTCTGTTATTGACGATCTTTGATTACCACTTTTGGTATCTTCAAACTTTTGGCCCTTGTGTTGTCTGTCCTTCTGTGTTTGACGGTCTTTGATTACACCTTTTGGTTTCTTCAAACTTTTGATTCTTATATTGTCTGTCCTTCTGTGATTGACGGTCTCTGAATACCCCTTTTGGTATCTTCAAACTTTTGGCTCTTCTGTTGTCTGTCCGTCTGTGATTGACGGTTTCTGATTACCTCTGTTGGTATCTTCAAACTTTTGGCCTTTGTGTTGTCTGTCCTTCTGTGATTGACAATCTCTGATTACCCCTTTTGGTATCTTCAAACTTTTGGCCCTTGTGTTGTCTGTCCTTCTGTGATTGACGGTCTTTGATTACACATTTTGGTTTCTTCAAACCTTTTGCTCTTGTGTTGTTTGTCCTTCCGTGATTGACGGTCTTTCATTACCCCTTTTGGTTTCTTCAACATTTTGGCTCTTGTGTTGTGTGTCCTGTGATTGACGGTGTCTGATTACCACTTTTGGTATCTTCAAACTGTTGACCCTTGCGTTGTCTGTCCTTCTGTGATTGACATTCTTTGATTACCTCTTTTGGTATCTTCAAACTTTTGGCCCTTGTGTTGTCTGTCCTTCTGTGATTGACGGTCTTTGATTACCTCTTTTGGTATCTTCAAACTTTTGGCCCTTGTGTTTTCTGTCCTTCTGTGATTGACGGTCTCTGGTTATCCCTTTTGACATCTACAAACTTTTGACCCTGTGTTGTCTGTCCTTCTGTGATTGACGGTCTCTGATTACCCCTTTTGGTTTCTTCAAACTGTTGGCTCTTGTGTTTTCTTTCCTCCTGTGATTGACGGTCTTTGATTACCCCTTTTGGTTTCTTCAAACATGTGGCCCAAGTGTTGTCTGTCCTTCTGTGATTGACGTCTTTGATTACCTCTTTTGGTTTCTTCAAACGTTTGGCCCTTGTGTTGTCTGCCCTTCTGTGATTGACGGTCTTTGATTACCCCTTTTGGTTTCTTCAAACTTTTGGCACCTGTGTTGTCTGTCCTTCAGTGATTGACGGTCTTTGATTACCCCTTTTGGTTTCTTCAAACTTTTGGCTCTTGTGTTGTCTGTCCTTCTGTGATTGACGGTCTTTGATTATCTCTTTTGGTTTCTTCAAACTTTCGGCCCTTGTATTGTCTGGCCTTCAGTGATTGACGGTCTCTGGTTACCTCTTTTGGTATCTTCAAACGTTTGACCCTTGTGTTGTCTGTCCTTCTGTGATTGACGGTCTTTGATTATCTCTTTTGGTTTCTTCAAACTTTCGGCCCTTGTATTGTCTGGCCTTCTGTGATTGACGGTCTCTGGTTACCTCTTTTGGTATCTTCAAACGTTTGACCCTTGTGTTGTCTGTCCTTCTGTGATTGACGGTCTTTGATTATCTCTTTTGGTATCTTCAAATCTTTGACCCTTGTGTTGTCTGTCCTTCTGTGATTGTGGATCTCTGGTTTCCTCTTTCGATTTCTTCAAACTTTTGGCCTTTGCGTTGTCTGTCCTTCTGTGAATGATGGTCTTTGATTACCTCTTTTGGTATCTTCAAACGTTTGACCCTTGTGTTGTCTGTCCTTCTGTGATTGACGGTCTTTGATTATCTCTTTTGGTATCTTCACAATTTTGGCCTTTGTGTTGTCTATCCTTCTGTGATTGACGGTCTTTGATTACCACATTGTCCAGTAGATATTTGTTAGAAATAGACACAATAAAAAAGTGGCGAGGTTAGACCCAAACCTCTCCTCTTAGTGAAATTTGTTATTCTGTTAACATATATTTACAATACAAAAAAATGACGTTTGGAAAAGGGTAAATAAATGCAATTTCTCACGACTTCCATTCTGCTACCCCTCCATTCCAAGTAAAAGATAAAACAAATAATAAATACGAAAAATATTCATGAGATGGGTTTTACAGCAGTATTTAACAACGAGAATAAAATGTAGATAAATAATATGAAATGTAACACCCTGTCTATTTATACCATAATATTTGAATAAACTATTTATCATATTTCGTAATAATAAAAAAAATCATTTTCTACCGTTTATAGGTTCAGAGATTTCATAACATATTTTTAATAAAAAAAAAACAACATTTTGATATGTATCATGTCTCTGACTCTATTTTATGTTATGCTTGATCTTATCAACGGTCGTGTGTTGAATCTTGTTTGTATCCCTTCATAGTTTTATTATTGATGGTGACAATATCATTTTTGCTAATAACATCCGGATCTATAGAAAATGTCCCAAAAAAAAGTATGACTGTGAAATCATATGAGGAAAGTACAAATTGTATATTACATGTTCTTATATGCACATTTTTTCTTTATTTTGATTACATATTTAGTACATATGACTTTCCACAAAGAGAATCCCACTCGTAGTGAAGTGCATTCGATACAACATCATGTGATAAAGTTTTGTCAGGTTGGTGTTTTTTCTCTGGATACTCCGGTTTCATCCACCAATATGAACGCAACGACACAGATGAAATATTTCTATAAGGGGCTTTAAAAACCATAACCCTAACCCTATGTTTCCCTATTAGAATCAAAATAATTCATGGAGGCTACAGTTAGTATAACGTTCTTACATGTGTAACATTATTTCCGTTTTACTTTATCGATTTTAAGACTATTATATACAAACTATGTTTTCAATTATATTTTTCTTAAATACTTATTATAAAGTATATACATTCCGGCTTTAATTACTAATATTTTAGTTATCCAAATCGGACATGAATTGATTTTAGGGTGTGTTATTTAAAAAAATGTTCAGTATGATATAGAAACGACCGAATGTATTTTTTTGTCAACTAACTGTATTTTACTGGTTAGAGCACACGACGGGTACATCATTCAAGACCACATAACCATTTACACGTATTAACTACTGTATATTTAATATTTGCTCTTAACCAATGTTTGTTTTACTGTAATTTGAGTTTTGTCAATAAATACAATTTTTCATTATTAGCATTATTTTTAACATCTTGTATAGAAAAAGCCTTATAACACAAATAACATTGTCATTTCACGTTGAATTCGTTGTATCAACATTTAATAAGAAACAGAAAAGAATTTCTATCATAACAAAAAAGTACAGTCAAACTTATATTAAGAGGTCACCTTTGAGACAAAGCAAAAGTGGTCTCTTAAGACAGGTGACCTCTTAAAAGAGGTTCCATTCATATGAATTTGTTTATGACGTGACAAGAAAAATGTGACCTTTTAATATAGGTGACTGCTTAATAGAGGTGGCCTCATGGGCATGTTTGACTGTATATGTAGCACTATGAAGAATGTCAGTATCCTTAAACGATCTTATAACTCAAACACCCATGTGTCATTCATATTGAATTGTAAGAGACCACTCATCCCTACTAGTTTTCTTTATGATGGATGAATGGGACGTTTAAAAATGGATTATTTTACAACAAATAACGAACTAATCACGCGTACTGTTAAAAGTTAATAAAAATACTTTTATTCGTTAGATATAAATATGTGGATTTGAAACCCAAGTTTTACTGGAAAATGATTTAAAAAAAAATGAAAAATAGAAAATTCTAAAAGGTGAGGACTTGTTACTAGACAGTAGATGTGCTGAAGCTAAGATTCTTGTGAACGTTTATTCATTCATCCATAGGAAACGCTACCAAGCCATGGACCTTTAATAAGACAAGCAAGGTGAGCACTTATATATGTTATCATTATATACATTTACATTGGGAACAGTTGACTATATTTTGTTACGTACTTGGAGTGTTCCGCGCTCTTACACATAAAAAACAATTTCATAGAATTCGAAAAAAGAGGAGGGGCGTTGTAGCCGCTACAAAATACTAATTTGTCGGCCTTATCCAAATCTCCTGTGACAGTCAACAGTCGTGACATCCCTCCTTCATTTCTGTATTGTTTATATATTGTTCATCTTATTCTCGTCCAGAATATGCATGAATTATTTGCCGTTGTACGCTAAGCAACAAACAATCAATTAATCAATCAATTAAAATAAGTTCATAATATATGTTTACCTTTGGATGTAGGGAACGCCGTGGTCGTGATTGTATGGTAGTTAGATTTATAACTACCTATGTAATCAGTGCCTATCACCACTAAAGTTGTGAGTTCGAACCCCGTTCATGGCGAGGTGTACTCGATACAACAGTATGTGATAAAGCATGTCAGTGACTTGCGACAGGTCGGTGGTTTTCTCCGGGTACTCCGGTTTCCTCCATCAATAAATCTGACAGCCACGATATAGCTGAAATATTGTTGAAAGTGGCGTTAACCACCATAATCAAAACTTTGGATGTATTTGGGTAGCATTTAATGGTGAGATTTAGCAATGAGAGAAAAAGGACAAGAAGACAAACAATGTACAATAAAACAGTACACAGAAAACTAAAATATTAAACAACATGAACCCCACTAAAACCGGAGGTGAACTTATGTGCGCCGAAATGGTTAGCAGTTCCTGGTCCACATGTGACACTGCTTGTGTTACTGTAAAACGACACCAGCACCATATGATATGAAAATTGTCTTAGATACCAGTATACGCTAATAAATAGAAATACCTTACATAAAACATCACCCTACCAATATGAACTTTTCCTTTCCACATCCATCTCCATGGGTATCCGCGATCTTCCAGTCAACTATTGACAAATATCTTAAATTTCAGGTAAAATTGTCTTGTAGTGAAATTAAATATGATTACTTTCTAGTCCTAAAATAGAGCTTGTATCGTGTAGTAACAAACCACAAAATAGAGTTTGTATCGTGTAGCAAAAAAAACCACAAAATAGAGCTTGTATGGTGTCGTAGCAAAGTACAAAATAGAGCTTGTATGGTGTCGTAGCAAAGTACAAAATAGAGCTTGCATCGTGTAGCAACAAACCACACAATAGAGCTTGTATCGTGTAGCAACAAACCACCAAATAGATACAGATCTCATGTTAATGTACAGATGGACCTTCATACAAACGTAACCAAGAACTAATGACATGCTATCTGTTAAAAAAAACACAAAATCAGGAAGATACAGATCTCATGTTAATGTAAGGATGGACATTCGTAAAAACGTACCCAAGAACTAATGACATGCTATCTATGAAAAAACACAAAATCAGGAAGAAACAGAACTCATGTTAATGTAAGAATGGACCTTCGTACAAACGTTCCCACGAACTAATGACATCCTATCTATTAAAAAACTTATCAAAGCCACCATAGAAATGTATACCAATACAATATGGTCTAAGGGGTATGATGCTGACTTTGACTTTTGTTGAAAATGTCAGAAAGCACCCAGAACCCTAGTCTTGTGATTCAATAAACGTTTGTTGCTAAAGAAGTTTGAGATCTACAATTAGGGACAAAGGGATCATCGGACATCACTGGTGTATGTAACACTAAAAGTAATGGATAAAGTGGATAACTACGTTTTAATTACAATCGCCTCAGAACAATGCCCCGCAACATATTTATTCATTCAATGTTTTATCTATTTTTAGAAACTGTGTGCTTAAAAATATATTTATTTTGGCTTGGTGGGGTGGGATGTGCAGGCATTTGGATGTACACAATGTATTATAATAGTAAAGTAATATGTTTAATTATCAATTCGTTGAAATACATTCGCGTTTATTACAGGACCCTTTTTATCTCATATTGTGGTGTTCGTGTTGCTCGATCTTTAGTTTTCTGTGTAATGTTTTATAGATCATTGTTTGTCCTTTTATCCTTTTTCTTTTGGCTATTGCGCTGTCTGTCACTTCTTCGACTTACGGCTTCGGACCCCTCTTTGGTATCTTCAAACTTTTCCAGTAACATTATTGAAATATAATCAGCTTTCCACTAGTGGAGCAGAAACTTCTTACCCTTCCGGAACACCTGAGTTCAACTCCGGTTTTTAGTGGGGTTCGGGTTACTCGATCTTTAGTTTTATATGTATGTGTTGTAGATCGTTTTTTGTCCTTTTTTGCTTTTTCTTTTGGCCATTGTGTTGTCTGTTCTTCTTCGATATAGGGATTCTGATTGCCCCTTTGGTATCTTCAAACTCTTCTTCCTTCTGCTAATATTCCAATTTCCTTTTAACATTTATGATATTAACAATATACATTGCGACAAATATAGATGTGTGTGTGTCTTCGTGTGTTGCGAAAATATGTCCTTTAACGTGTCTCTGTGTAATAATTCTGTTGTCCAAATAAAGGTTTTACAATGATCGTCCAAATAAAGGTTTAACAATGATCGTCCAAACAAAGGTTTAACAATGATCGTCCAAATAAAGACTTTACAATGATCGTCCAAACAAAGGTTTTACAATGATCGTCCAAATAAAGGTTTTACAATGATCGTCCAAACAAAGGTTTAACAGTGATCGTCCAAATAAAGGTTTTACAATGATCGTCCAAATAAAGGTTTTAGAATGATCGTCCAAACAAAGGTTTAACAGTGATCGTCCAAATAAAGGTTTTACAATGATCGTCCAAATAAAGGTTTTACAATGATCGTTCTAATAAAGGTTTTACAATGATCGTCCAAATAAAGGTTTTACAATGATCGTCCTAATAAATGTTTTACAATGATCGTCCAAATAAAGGTTTTACAATGATCATCCAAATAAAGGTTTTAGAATGATCGTCCAAATAAAGGTTTTAGAATGATCGTCCAAATAAAGGTTTTAGAATGATCGTCCAAATAAAGGTTTTAGAATGATCGTCCAAATAAAGTTTTTACAATGATCGTCCAAATAAAGGTTTTACAATGATCGTCCAAACAAAGGTTTAGCAGTGATCGTCCAAATAAAGGTTTTACAATGATCGTCCAAATAAAGGTTTTACAATGATCGTCCAAATAAAGGTCTTACAATGATCGTCCAAACAAAGGTTTAACAGTGATCGTTCAAATAAAGGTTTTACAATGATCGTCCAAATAAAGGTTTTACAATGATCGTCCAAATAAAGGTTTTACAATGATCGTCCAAATAAAGGTTTTACAATGATCGTCCAAATAAAGGTTTTACAATGATCGTCCAAATAAAGGTTTTACAATGATCGTCTACAAGTTTATGTTAGACTTAGATTCAAATAAACAAGTAAACACATGAAAAAAGTAAACATCCAGTTAACTTCACGTTCACTCTTAGCAAAAATCGCATTAAATCAAATTAAGCAAGACAGACATGATGGTCATAATCTAGTGCTTGATTTGAAACAGGCACACAAATGAGGTGGGCCAAAACCCGTCAGTGGTCTCCAAGCAACCCTTTCTGGATATATAGAGACATAAACTAATCAATAGAGGAAAATGTCCACATATTCCTTTCATCCAAACAGTGCACATAGTCTCACAGAAAAGACGGTATTGTAAACAGTACAATACAAAGCACACGCTATATAAACAAAACCAATTAAATAATGATAATGACAATTACTAGAGAAAACCGAAGGGACAATCAAGAATGGACAATCGAGATATACAGACAACATTGGGCACAAAACATACAACGAAGGCAAACACAACAAAATCACAGAACACTAATTAAGGGTAATAACAAAATTACCGAGCTCCGAACAATCTACCAAAGGGAAAGTCAAAACTCATAAGTATATAAACAGACAAAATCAGTCAACAAGCGGAAAACTGTGAAAACCGTAATGACCCTGACTTGGTACAGGCATTTCTAAAGAAATGGTGGGTTGAATCAGATTTTAAAGCGCCAAACCTCCCCCTTTCATTACGGCTCAAAGTTTCCGGCTGTCACTATAACAGTATTTACAACAATACTTGAACAAAACAGGTAAAACAGTTGTCAAATCAGCGCCAAATGTCAAAAACACTTTTACGTCTAAAAAGCTAAAATATATTGGTTATAACCCATAACATACATAAGAAACAAAATGACACAATTTTAAAATAATTTAAATTGTACTTGACAAAAGTGAAATGTAGTAATATAATATTTTGATAGAAAATTCTTGAATTATTATAAAAAAAATAATCGTACTTAGAAACGTGTTTATGAATCAAAGTTGAACGTCAGTTACAATTAAATAAAAATGGTGCTAACAAAAGATACATTTAATATCTATATTGTTTGTTCTGGATGTCAATCATGCTGAGCATGGTATAAGGTATCACATCTATATACTGCGTAACAAGCTCAATAAAATCTAAAGTGACGTTTCACAAGTCACTGACCAACTTAATAATAACAGTTTGTATACCTCGTTACATGCAGGTATTGACATTGAAACGTCTGCAATTGAACAGTCATATTTAAACTGTATCAGGAATAGGTGTCCTTTCCAATCTTTTGGTTTTGAGCGTCACTGATGAAGGCTATTCCAGAAACGCGTCGTGCGCACTAAATTTGATATCTACGTTTTCATTTATAATGCTGTTTGTTTGTATCTTTGTCACCAATGTGCTCTTTATATATGCTTGGTGAAGCTATCATACCACAATTGTAATTAAATTAGTATTTTTCGCAATCTTAGAACTCTCGAATTGATTGATTGATTGATTGATTGATTGATTGATTGTGGAATTTCTATGTTTCGATTGATTGAAGATATTTTAATTTAATTAATATGTGAGGGTTCACATTAAACTATCATGATGATGAAAATATTTTGTTTCATGTGACTAAGAGGAGAGGTCTGGTCCCATAAAACAGTTTGGTATATTTTGCTTTTTTCATTTTATTAAAACGATTGAGTAATTTCAAGAAGAGAGGTATTAGGAGGTTGCAGGATTTTGACATTTCGGATCGATTCTGCTCAAGAAAGCCTCATCTAGTATTTAACTTATTTAACTTTGGTTTTCATTGCTTGGAATCAAGCACCAGTAACTGATCTTTTAGATTGATTAATTGTCTGATTCCAGCGACAAATATTTTATACATATCCAGCACGAGAACATATTCAGCAATATCTAATACCATACAGGATTTTGGGAGAGATTTGACATCTGGGTCGTTTGACATCCACTGGCAATGTTTGGCAAGTTGGGTAGGGAGGAATAATATAGTCTTTTACCAAGCTACAATATGCCTTCTCTTGTTTGCAATCTACAAAATGAATATTTAACGTGCAGTGAACGCGACCCTCTCAAACAAGTTACCCATTATGGTCAACAAACAACTGACAAGTTCCACCGGATGGTCGCCCAATATCTCCGTCACATGGGGACGGGATAGATAGCTCTTTGGAATGAGCCAAGGGAACCATCACCAACACTAAAACATTGAATACAGAAAAGGGCATGTTGCGTGCTATATCAATATTGGCATAATATAAGATATTTATTGAAATCGCAGAATACCTCCAATATACTTTATGAGTATTTGTTTCTAAATGAAATGTTTTGTACTTATATCTCATACATGAATTAGAACAAGTATATAAGATAATATACGACATCTACATAAGACAAATTCGATAGTGAAATCTGAATAAAATGTGATATAATTACAATGTATTCTAGTATATTTTTTGCATTATTAAAGAAGATTTGTTGACAAGGAAGTCACGTTCTTGTTCAAGTAAAACGAATCTTTACATTATTATTACATCTCGTTATTAAAAACTTTCATTCCGATCATAAAAGATAATATAAACCACGATCCACCCCTACATGGTATTGTATAGACATGGAGGTAGAACATGTCACTATGAAATTAAAGAAATGTTCTTGCACAATTGTCAAAGAATTTAAGATAAAGCTTACACACCTGCATGTAATTTATAATCAGTGTGAATATATATTTAATACAATTTTAAATTAAATAGTTAATCTATAAAGTAGTTCGTTTTCATTGCAACGTAATTGCTTTTTTATACACATATGCTATTTATTTGTTACCTTTAAATGGTATGTGATTGTAATTTCATATCCGCGTTTGGAAATATGTTGTTGTTGATTTCTTCACAAATAAATACTGTGAAATCATTTAAATTCATGGATTTCAATTTTCATGGTTTCGTTTATTTGATCCATTTATTAGAAAATAAATATCGCACAATTGCAGAATAAAACATTTAAATGTTCGCTGTGCATCTTCACATATTCATTTTATCCTGGAAAAATTACCATCTATGGACATTTATGTTTGTATATTGTCATCTTCCAATATCGTATTTCACTCCCGGTGTCTTGGTCGGCGTCCACGTTGCTCATGTTGTTTTGTGTTTTTTATATGTACTATTATGTGTCTTTACGTTCTCAGCTACAATTTCCGCATACAAACTATATCCGGTTCATCTTTACCTCAAGTTGTTTGTTTTATTTACATTATTTGGCTTTGTTTGTGTATAGTGGTTTTCAATACACATTGTGTTGTGTTTTTCTTCGTCTTGTTGACAGTTTCTCTGGAATGTCGATTTCCGATTGCTCTTCAGTATTCTCTAAAGTTTATTGCAATACCCTTTTCCAATTGGATACAGAGCAAATAATAATGGAATCTCATTATTATGCATACTACACAATAATTGTGTACATAGTGTGATATAACGTGCACGATTGCATTATAAACCTATGCCTTGAACTTGTCAAAAATATCTAAGCATAAGTGATAGTCATAATAATATTAGAATAAACCAGTTTTCTATGTAATTTAGAGCTTTAAGTTTATAGTATAATCTTATCATTATTGTGTTTTCAATAGAAAGCAATTTGTCAATTTTAAACGTTATCCTTCATAATTCAGACACACTAGTTTTCACACTCACACACACTCCAAGATTAAAGTATGTCACCTTCATCTAGTAGTCAAACTACTCCTGTATTGTTATTTAAATCCCCCATAAATTTAAAAATTATTGTCACACAACAATTATTTTAATTTGGGATTGTACACAAGATACGTAAAACGTTTAACTGTTTATGCATTTTGAGGTTTTTTTTATATACGTAACAGATATTACCGAAAATGAAAGAACAACATACAAGAGGATAGTTATATATACTGGTATAACATATTTAGTGAAATGGAATAATGCGATATTACATTTATTTATAATATATTATTCGACAACACGTGAGTATTCAATATTTCGTAATGTCATTTTACAACATAATAATATTTGTCATGGTACTCCTCCTATTAGGAGAACTCATGCCTTATTTTGTTATTTGTGTTTGTTTGCGCATAGTGGTGTCCAAATCATAAAACATGTTGTGTTGCTTTGTTTTATTTTCCTTCGAGTTGTGTACCCTATGTTGCCAGTTTCTTTGGATTTATAAATTTTCGATTGTGCCTTCGGTATTCTCTAGCGTTTATCTCCAACCAATACAGCTGAATTATTGTTTTATTGGTCTTAGACATCCATAACCAAGACCCATTTTCTGCTGTTTATTTAAGGGTTGTGGTATGTAACCCACCTTTCAACAAAATTGCAGTTATATCGTGACGGCCAGCTTCATTGGTGGGGAAAACCTGGTGAAAACCACATACATGCCTCAATTTCCTGACAAACTTTATCACATGATATTGTATTGAGTACACCTCACCATGAGCGGAGTTCGAACTCACTATTTTAGCGGTGATATACATTGATTGCACAGGTAGTTGTAAATTCAACTACAATACGATCACGACCACAACGACCCCTTTCTTTGTTCATGTTTGCGTCACAAAATGTGTTCTACATTACTATTGCTTTGTAAATAAGGACTTCATGATGGCTGCAATACATGAAGTATGAGATAAATAATTGATCTCACCCCCGGTTTCATTGTATGATATAGTAGTATTGTGTTTTATACATTAGCCTAATAAAACTAATAAGCCACACCCCTGTCATAATAACACTTTTCACATTGGCCTAGTAAATGTGAAATGGTGCCACACCCCTGTCATAATAACACTTTTCACATTGACCTAATATAGATATTAGACCACACCCCTGTCATAATAACACTTTTTATATTAGCCTGATAACGTTATTAAGCCACGCCCCTTGTCGGAACTATTGAGGTATCAATAGGGTTTCTGTTATTTTTTTTATTATTAAATTGAATAACATCTTTTTTGCAAATTTTATTTCAGGATAAATACAATATTGGTATATTGACGGTCAACATAGAATGTATGTGGCTCGGCACGAAACGAATGGAAAGACTCCCTGAAAGCTCGTCTTTCCCCCGTTTCTAAGCCTCGCCACATACATTCTATATTTACCGTCAATACACCAATATTGTATATATATATATGCATTTAACCCGGCTGCGATTAAATGATGCTTAATGCATAAACTTATATATAAATTAACTGGTCTAACTCGCTGATTTCTTCAGAGACAAATGCTCTCTATGTGACTGTAATGAAGTAGAAGATTTGTCACATTTCCTCTTGCTATGTCCTGCATTAGAAAGAAGAAGAAGGCCTCTTTTAAATGATATATCGTTTAGCACTGTGGAACTTGATTTTGTGGACCTACCTAATTCTATAAAAAAATAATTGTTGATTGGAGATAGTGGTTTTTAAATAAATGAAATTGAAGGCATGCATTTAGATTTAATGGGAAGAAAACTTTTAAAGAAGTTATACCATGAAAGAAATATTATTTTAGCACAATCAAATGCTTTATGACTATTGTTTTATTGATAAAACTTGTATCATTTATCATGTATGTCTGTATTTTACTTTAAGACATGTTTTATGCATTATGTAGATTTTTGTAGTTTTATGTATATGATGACTTTTTATGTATTGTCTAATTAATAGTCTTCTTATATCGAAATACTTATTTCATACTATGAACATTTTATTCTACATATTGTCGTTTGTAAATATAACTGTGTATTATATAATGGACGCAGCCACTATTACCCCGGTAGTGGTTGCCCACGTTGTAAAGCGGTAGATTTCCAAATAATATACATAGCGCGTGTGGTCGAGTGGTCTATGGCGCTGGACGTAAGGCTAAGCGAATGGTGCTGCAGTGTAACAATGGTGTGGGTTCAAATCCCGTCGAGGGAAGAACAAAAATTTGACAGCTCTAAAATCTAATTCTAACACTGTTTGGTTTAATTTTCAGACGTATATATACATCTATATATATATATAAAAACGTCTGAAAAAGGGACCAACGTATGAACCTATGGGATGTCGGATCGGAAACAAGTGTAACGATTCTGTGCAAACAAACAAAAAAGATAAATAAACGTCTAAAATGCAGCCCAACAACATAAAAAAAGATGTTAAAATATAACAAAAATAACTATAAGTCTACAAAAAGACTATAATTATAATCAAATTGACGGATATTTCGCTTGACCGACAAGCTTCATCAGCGTCTGTAATCTGATCTGCAAGATGATCTGAGGATCAGATTGTCACGTGACCATCATAGTCTTGAACTTTATATTATTCAAATATATATGTACACTAATTTATAAATAAAATGAAAACAATGAGAAAATGTAATGATGAAATTTACCAACTAGCTAATGACCAAGCACTGGTTAAAAAGTTAAAAAAACAAAACAATAGGCCTTTTTGCTTATGCCCTCCGGATGTAATGTTCGTAACTCGCGGATCCAAAAATTTCTCTTTTTTGTCTTTGATTCTCTTTCCAACTTGGATTGTGGTCAATGATATAAATTTTGGATCTACCAAAGTCATCCAATGAGTGCCCCAGCGACACAAAGTGTTGACTCACGGGCAAGAGCGTCTTTTTCGTAAGGTCACTTCTGTGTCCATTCATTCTTTTGCTGAATGGTTGGACACTTTCTCGTACGTATTGCGACCCGCAGACGTGACAGTCAAGGAGGTAAACCACATTAAGTGTTTTGCAATTGACATTGCAAAAGGTCTTATACTCCTTTCCTGTCGTTTTGCTATGGAACACTTGTGCGTGTTGCAATTGGAGACATCACTTGCAACGCTTGTCACCACATAGTTTACACTGGCCGACCGTCGATGAAGGTCTAGATACCGCAGCTCTGACCAGTGTATCCTTAATGTGTTTAGGTCGCCGGAACGCTACAACGGGTGGTTCAGGAAACAACTTGGTCAGCGTTTCACCTTTTTCAATTTCTTTCCAATGATGATGGACAATGTCTGAAATTTTCTCTAAAGAGGGATAGTAAGTGAGAAAAAGGGGAACCCGTTTGTTGATCTTTTTTCTTTGTACTCCAGGAGGTCATTTCTGTTAATTTCACTGGCCTTTGAAACCCCACTCTCTATAACTTTGTCATTATATCCCCGTCTCTTCAAATGATGGCGTAAATCTCCTAGTCTTTGCTTGGTGGTTTCAACAGTGGAGCATATTCGTTTTACCCTAATGGCTTGGTTGAATTGGATACTCTTAAGACAGTGCTTAAGATGGCAACTACTGGGTGAAATGTATTGATGTTTGTCTGTGGGCTTAGAGTATAAATCAGTTGTCATGTTGCCCTCCTTGCTCGTGGTGATAGTATCAAGGAAGGACATTTTGGATATCGACGCTTCGTGTGTAAATTTTATAGACGGATGGATACTGTTGGCATGTTCGAAAAAATTATCAAGCTCTTTATCGCTATGTATCAACGTCATCTATAAATCGGAACCATGAAATAGGTTGTTTAAGTCACGAGAGGAGTAATGGTTCTTCTAGGTCTCACATAAAAATATTGGCATAGGAGGGTGTCATTATGGTTATTATATGTTATTCAGCTATCAGACAGGGTATATGATGTGACATTCCCGGCTTAGGATATATATTCCCTGAGGCGCAGCCGAAGGGAATATATATCATACGCCGGGAATGTCACATTATATACCCTGTCTGATAGCTGAATAACAGATATATTACGGATTTAACCATTGTTTAAATACAACATCCAACTGCATTAAATAAATTTGCCTCTTTTATTTTCATTTTTCGTATCTCTAGATGTCCGTTTCCGTACCTTTGACGTCATTCTTCAATGACGTCAAAATATGTGTCGCGTCACATTTCATGTATGGGGTGTCTCATGAAGGAAAATACTGTACTAAATTTCTAAATCAATACAGTTTCATATGTAGTAAAGTTTATAAACTTTATAAATATAACATTAATATATCACATAACAAAACAACGGGTTTGCGAAACAGTTTCAATAATTTAAATGTTAACAACATGTAAATAAAACCTTGGTGTGGCCCCATGACGTCAAAAGTTTTCAAGGCTCAACGTTTTGTTTATTTGTTATGGTACAGCCGTGGAACATAGGAGTTTGCTGAATCGATCAGGTATTTGTGACGGAATTAACTGTTGTAATATTTGTTTGCTCGTGTAGCCGTTTTGAGTATAAAAACAGCATTTAATTTGGTAAAAATACATTTATTATTCCGTATTATACCATTGATTCGGTGAAGCGTAATGTTTTGTCGTCCATGTTGTAATCGTTTTTGGGGACTGAAATATATACCCCGTCTGTTTTCCGAATATATGCTGACATTCAGGGTTGAAGAACCAATGAAAATATGTGTAACAAACTAAATTCGTAATATAGTTGGATGTTGTATTTTAAAAAAAAGTTAAATCCGTAATATATCTGTTATTCAGCTAACAGACAGGGTATATAATGTGACATTCCCGGCTGTGCCTCAGGGAATATAAACTCTAAGCTGGGAATATCACATTATATACCCTGTCTGATAGCTGAATAACATATAATATTAGAGATACATGTATTAACTTGTCGGACGCCGGTTTAGATGTTAACTAACCTCGGGTTTACATAGAAATTCGTATTTTCTATTATGTGTTCTAGTGCTTTACTTTCTTTGTGGTTTTTCTTTATCCTGGATTGTGATTTTTGTTTTCTTCTCTTTTCTTTGTAATTTAGCCTTGTCTGAATATGTCAAAATACATCATTTTATAATTGCTAATTGTATTAAACATATTCCTGGATAAGTATAGTTTCCTCCGTCAATTAAACTGTTAAAAGACAAAATAAAATAATAATACAATTTTCACTATAATATGTCCTGATTTTGACTCTCTGTGTTCGACTTGTGCAAGGTCCAGTAATCTAACCCGGGTTGTTCTGGGGATATTATATGATAATCACGTGCTAAACAAGGTCTATATAATGTTACATTCCGGCTTTAATATTTATATACTCCAAGCCGTTAGTCTTTTCACACTCCCAGGTAAGAACATTTTCATGCCAATATAGTATCGGACAATATGAGACGTTATCCTGCAATTGTGTGATTTTGAGTACTGATAAAGGGGGTCAAATAAACTTCAGTGTTTTTAGTCATGGACCAAATACAACTTTCCTGATACCTGAGTCATAGACAGTGACAGCAAGAAGCGGTAGCTATATAAGAGCGGACTTCACTGAGGACACCACTGAACATTATTATAACGACGCTTGCTTAAGCTATTTTCAGACAATTTGACACTTGTTTTGGACTTTTTGACATTCAGGATTTACACAATATACGTACATTGTCGGTAAACATAAAATTAATTTGCACTCGCCAAAAGCTGGCTTTTCTGCCAGTTTCCATAGCTCTTACAAATAATTTTACATTATTCGACAATGTGCCTATATTGGACATATTTATTTATCTCAGTGCATATCTATTGTGTGTATAAGTCAGGCGCGTAGCTGCCCTTACGCAAAAAATCAATTGCTTGCACATCATTTCGGCAAAAAAAATCAATTGCTTGCACTAAAAAATATTACTACTGACATGGGAAGAATCCCTCTTTTCAGTATAATTACTGATAATGATTATAACGTGTTTTATATGCAATCTGGTAGAAGCGGTCAAAGAGAGTGAAGTTGTTATTAATCAGTTAACTTCGGAACGAAACGACCAAACTGTGTGGGACCCGATCGTTATTTGATATGGCCGTTTCTATTGCCGGTCAGTTTGAAATTCTACCGACTATTCCAAGGAGAACCGGCAGACAGATAAACCGAGCTGGTCATCCCGCTGATAACCCTAGCCAGTTTTGACAGCGGTATATGTACTACCCGTTTATGGAATATTACACAACTGAACTTACCGCGAGATTACTTGAAAATGGCGGCAGATACCATGCACAATACTTGATACCAATGAACTTGCCTAGACTAACACCAGTCACCGTAGACGTTATATTTGACACATACAAAACCGATTTACGTTGCGACATAGTTATGCTTAAAGCCGAAATCAAAAGGTGGAAAGCCCGTTGGTCAACATTGACAACCGCTAAACCATCGAATCTGAAGGACACCCTTATCGTCACAAACGAAGAGCTCTATCCTTCGATCAGCAACGTTTTGTTGATACTTTACACCATGCCTGCCAGCACAGCTACGACGGAGAGATCATTCTCTGTTCTCCGTCGCCTTAAAACGTACTTGAAGACAACAATGCCAGACTTCTTTTGGTGTACTGCATGTGCACAGAGACATTGACATTGACGTCGACAGTCATGCGCTCATTTACTTGAAAATCTCGTCATACTGACTTTGGCTACGGACATTAAATTCAAATATAAAATAAATAACGCAAACTACTATGTGTTTTGATTTTTACAACAGGAATTCGTTCATTACTTTCATCATTTTGAATTATTTTGTATTGCCAAATTTTTATTACAAATATACAAAATAACACTTAAAACAAGTGGACAATATGGCAATATGAACAGACTGCGAATCAAAAGGTGCATGCAATAACGTGTTCCTATTTTTGCCTAAATATTTTTTCAGTTGTACTTTGCAACAACATCTCCGTTAATCAGCAAAGCTTTTTAAAAAGCAAATATTTAGTATCCATCAGAACAAACATTGATGATTCGCTAGCTTTCTAAAAATAAATTTTTAATAACAAAGGCGACGGTATATATAAATCTGAATTTATAGGAGCAAGTCGCAGGTTTCAGGAATCATGGCATTTCTTTTTAAACAGGTGTTGTACCTCAAATTTCCTTTGTTCATATACAT
The DNA here is from genome assembly GCA_963680875.1 of Bathymodiolus brooksi. Classification (NCBI taxonomy): domain Eukaryota; kingdom Metazoa; phylum Mollusca; class Bivalvia; order Mytilida; family Modiolidae; genus Bathymodiolus; species Bathymodiolus brooksi. Next base: position 48,982,824 of record OY804588.1, read on the forward strand.
TGTATATTAACTTCCTGAAGTGTTCTGTCAACTGATGCATGTTTTCTGTATGAAACGTGATGGTAAAAAAGGAGCGATTAAACAACAGGAATTGCTCTCTCTGATTGCTAGAAACATTGGCCTTCCGGGGGGCTTCGTCCCCCTGGTTCCCCTATCAGGGTTAATTAGCCCTGGACCTGATGGGGGCCTTAGGCGGCCCTCAGAACCCTCGCCGAAGTTCTTTGATTGCACATAGTTTTACTTCCAGCTACGCCTCTGATGTTCATGTCTTATTTACATTATTTGTGGTTGCTTGCGTATAGTGGTGTCCAACACATATTGTGTTGTGATTTTTTCTTTGTTTTTCTTCGTTTTTTCTACCATATGTTGTCAGTTTGTCTGGATTGTCAACCTTCTATAATTTAATTTATGCTAGATAACATGCTGACATGGGTAAAACTTCAAGTCAATGACGTTAGCGTCGGGTGAATACATATATATGTATTTACTTACCGCCAAAATTTTTTATTAGAAATCTTGTAATGCGTCCTATTCTGGTATGGAAAATAACAAATAGGAATCCCGATTTGGAGCGTCCCCATTGGAGTTATGGACGTATTCCGGATTGGGCCCTGACAATATAAACTTGATATACAATACCAACCATATGAAGTTGCCTATACCACAATTAACTTAATTAAAATTAGATGTCTTTTAGAAATCTTTCAATTTTGTTATCTGTCGACTCAGCAAATATCAATAATTTTAATCTCAGATTGAAATATTTCAATTGGATCGGGTTTTCGTTACTTATTTTATGATGTTTTTTCTATTTATTTGAAAAGGGGTTTTCCAAATTTTCAACTTTCACTATAAACACTTCCTGAGCAAAAAAAAAAAGACGAGTGTGAATCGTTGAGTTTTTATCAACATTATTAGCATAGTGTCAGTGATATATTTCATTAAAGGTAATTGTTAAATCGTATAAACCAACAATCAAACTCTTCAATCATCACTGAAGGTGACTTTAAATTTAATCTAGGCAATCTAGTGCACAAACGCTGGTCAAATAACTATATCGTTCCTGGTAAACCAGACTAATGTCAACATTAGTGTTGCTCCTAAATTGAGGGAACGACATAAATCTCCATAAAATTGTTGACATCCCATCTAGAAAAGATCGTATACTTGACGTAATACTGATCAACAGGGCCTCCAAGAGAAATTTTGCAATGTAGAACAAGACTGCTTTAGGGCGCGGGGACAGACAGAGACTTCTCTCAAAATTGAGGATTTGAGGTCCAATAAAACCACTCTTTACTCATCTCTTTAGTTTTCGTGTTGTCCTATTATGTGTCTTACGTTCTGTGTTTTGATGTCCGTTACGATTTCCGCATAAAAACGATGTTCGATTCGTCTTTAACTCGGATAGATGTTTGTAGATGTTCAGGCGCGTAGCTGCCCTTACGCAAAAAATCAATTGCTTGCACATCATTTCGGAAAAAAAAAATCAATTGCTTGCACTAAAAAATATTACTACTGACATGGGAAGAATCCCACTTTTCAGTATAATTACTGATAATGATAATAACGTGTTTTATATGCAATCTGGTAGAAGCGGTCAAAGAGAGTGAAGTTGTTATTAATCAGTTAACTTCGGAACGAAACGACCAAACTGTGTGGGACCCGATCGTTATTTGATATGGCCGTTTCTATTGCCGGTCAGTTTGAAATTCTACCGACTATTCCAAGGAGAACCGGCAGATAGATCAACCGAGCTGGTCATCCCGCTGATAACCCTAGCCAGTTTTGACAGCGGTATATGTACTACCCGTTTATGGAATATTACATAACTGAGCTTACCGCGAGATTACTTGAAAATGGCGGCAGATACCATGCACAATACTTGATACCAATGAACTTGCTTAGACTAACACCAGTCACCGTAGACGTTATATTTGACACATACAAAACCGATTTATGTTGCGACATAGTTATGTTTAAAGCCGAAATCAAAAGGTGGAAAGCCCGTTGGTCAACATTGACAACCGCTAAACCATCGAATCTGAAGGACACCCTTATCGTCACAAACGAAGAGCTCTATCCTTCGATCAGCAACGTTTTGTTGATACTTTACACCATGCCTGCCAGCACAGCTACGACGGAGAGATCATTCTCTGTTCTCCGTCGCCTTAAAACGTACTTGAGGACAACAATGCCAGACTTCTTTTGCTGTACTGCATGTGCACAGAGACATTGACATTGACATCGACAGTCATGCGCTCATTTACTTGAAAATCTCGTCATATTGACTTTGGCTACGGACATTAAATTCAAATATAAAATAAATAACGCAAACTACTATGTGTTTTGATTTTTACAACAGGAATTCATTCATTACTTTCATCATTTTGAATTATTTTGTATTGCCAAATTTTTATTACAAATATACAAAATAACACTTAAAACAAGTGGACAATATGGCAATATGAACAGACTGCGAATCAAAAGGTGCATGCAATAACGTGTTCCTATTTTTACTTAAATATTTTTTCAGTTGTACTTTGTAACATCTCCGTTAATCAGCAAAGCTTTTTAAAAAGCAAATATTTAGTATCCATCAGAACAAACATTGATGATTCGCTAGCTTTCTAAAAATAAAATTTTAATAACAAAGGCGGACGGTATATATAAAACTGAATTTATAGGAGCAAGTCGCAGGTTTCAGGAATCATGGCATTTGTTTTTTAACAGGTGTTGTACCTCATATTTCCTTTGTTCATATATATTAACTTCCTGAAGTGTTCTGTCAACTGATGCATGTTTTCTGTATGAAACGTGATGATAAAAAAAGGAGCGATTAAACAACAGGAATTGCCCTCTCTAATTGCTAGAAACATTGGCCTTCCGGGGGCTTCGTCCCCCTGGTCCCCCTATCAGGGCTAATTAGCCCTGGACCCGATGGGGGCCTTAGGCGGCCCTCAGAACCCTCGCCGAAGTTCTTTGATTGCACATAGTTTTACTTCCAACTACGCCTCTGTAAGTTATATATGTAGATGTAATTTAGTAGTACACATATTACGTCAATACAGAAATAAGATAGTTTACATCATGTAATTATTTTCTCACCTTCAATACAAAAGTGAACTTTAGACAACGTAGTACGTTTTTGTGGTTTTAATTTGTGTCTATAATTTGTCATTCTATACTTTAGGTATTAACCATCACATTGTGGCACGAACTCCGTATTATCGATATAAGGCATGCATTTCAAATTTTGAAAATGAAATTTGTAGTTTTGAAATAAGTTTGAAAAAAGCAGTCTCCACTAAACAACATTTAGCTTTTTATTATATTTTGTGCCATAAAAAAACTAATTTAACCCCGCCACTTTTGATTGAAGTGCCTGTACGAAGACATGAAAATGAGTGATCGTGTAATTGTGTGTTAAGGGTAGCTAATTTGCATCTTTCTACCATTGTTCTATTTGCTTTTGAAACTGTTCTTTTATTTTCATATAATTTTTGTCTGCTATCCACATTTTAAAGAAGGAAATACTAAGTTAGATATCGAAGTTTAAGTTCTGTGAAAGGATGTAAATTATCGGTTCCCTATTTTCGTGGATTTTCCATAAACGACATCTTCGTGAGTGTTAACTTCCTGAATGACGAATTCCTCACCCCCCTCCCCCACCCCCCCCCCCCTTAAAAAATATAAAAGAGTTTTATTTCTGTTTAGATGTAGTAATGTTCAAAATGGGAAGAAAACATTATTTTTTTGTATAGTTAATAAATTTGTCGATTGGTTGAACCACATAAACCATGAAAATTTGTTCCCCGCGAATAAAATGTAATTCACAGTAATTAATCATTAGATTAATAATAACGGGAAATGTCATGAAACAGATTTAGCCCGCTATCGTTTTTGTGAACCAAAATAAGACAAATATATGCAACAAAATGAAAATAGAAAATACCACATTTTCGGAACAGTTCCGAAATTCAATAGAAAAATCGCTGAAAGAGGCAACATCGATGCCCTGAGCGCACAAATACATGATCGCTCACTTTTTAAGCTTGGTACAGGCACCTCAAGAAAAAGAACAGCCACAATATAGCTGAAATATTGTTGAAAGTAGCGTTAAGCACCATAACCCTGACCACCTCACCCCCTCAATAAAAAGTGAAGGGGTTAAACTAGTTTGATGGGGCCCAGATCTCCTCTCTTAAGGTAACATATTTATCAGTAGTTTTATTGGAAGGTCACAAGTTTATTGTGGTAATGAGTATTTGTCCAATCATCGGTCATCAAGTGTTTTAAAGTTTGTACATCAAATAACTCATAATTACTGTCTAATGGGAGCAATCATTGCAATGGCACGAACATTCTATATTTTAAAATTTTATCAAAGTTTTATCTTAAGCATATTATTTATGTTTCTCGCGTCTTAAGAACTTACCAGTCCATGAATATATTTTAAAAAGTAAAAAAAAAACGACTTAATATGATTACTTATCATTTAAATGACTAATGAAATGATATTTAGGGGAGTGTCGTGGAATGAGAGGTGTTGTGTTAAGATTTATGGTAATGACCTTCCCTAATGTTCATTTGTTGGTATACGCTACACCTAATGGCTATCCAATTGCGCGTAAAATGTATATGATATGTAAAAAAATGTCGACATTACATGCAGTTTTCAAAATTAGACTAATATATTCATAGAAGAGTACACTTTAAAAAAATGAATTATCACGAGTTCGTTTCTTGTCTAATTTAAATGAAATAAAAGTGGGATATTCTACGGTTTTATCCAACACTTTTAAAATAATATTACTGAAATATTCACGAATTAAACAGAAAATTGAATGTCTGATGTAAAGGTTAACTATATATAAATATTTTGTAGGAACTGGTGTGGTATTGTTTGTGTTTAATTTGATTACTTGTGACTTATTTATACAATTGTACATGAAACCCATTATTTGCAAAACTATCATTAAATATACATTAGAAAAAGACAGCAGAAAAACTGTCACCTCTCAACGGCAATTGAGATAAAAACAAACAATAAAAACCTGTACAAAATTGTTTCCACATTCTGTCACAATAAGTCAATGAATATTCGTTCCTTGTTCATAATACATCACGATTCTTATCATGAGTAACGCGTGGGGGCGTGATATTGTTTCTGGTTGTAATTTGTGGACCACTAGTTGTCATTTTGTTCTTTTGTCTTTTGGTCATTGCATTGTCTGTCCTATGTCCTTCGATTTCCGGCTTGTGATTACCCCGTTGGTATCTTCAAACATTTTCTTGGAAACTTAACTCACTTTTGCCAAAATACCATACAATTGGAATACAGTGATCTGGCGACATAATTTAGCTGTTCAAGAGCCCTCCCTCCCTCACTCACTCGCTGACTGACTGACTCACTCACTTACTCATTTATTCAACTGCTTTATTTACTTACTAACTTACTCACTCACTCACTCATTTACTCAACTGCTTTATTTATTTACTCACTCACTCACTTATTTACTCAACTGCTTTAATTGAACGCCAGGAAAGAGGAAGAGCTAGTTAAATAAGACAACATAATGGACAAACAAGTGGTCGAGTCCTGCTACAAGTACATGTATATACATCCTTATCGCAGTCTTCATTTGAATTAGAGTCCACATGATCCCATTTCAAAAATACAACTAAATTTATCAATAATAAAATCAACATGTAAGTCAATCTATATCGGCATTTTATGATAGCTTCAATATAATTTTTTATAACATTTACATACATGCATTGTACTCATATAGTATAACTACTTACTAATCACTGATAGAATTGTCAAGATTTTGGCTTTATCTATTGTATCATTACAATTGGCCGTTAGCAAAATTTTTAGTTCAGATTTTAAAGTCTGTTTCCATATATTACAAAGTACATTTTGATTGATATGAATTTTGTCATATTTAACTTTGTTTCTTGCCTTCCAAATAGACCACTTAAATATAAAAATTAATGTATTTAATAGAAGTTCATGTTTACCCCCCATATTGAACCCAAACATCATATTTTTCTGATTTAAATTAACAGTTCCCACATTTAAAGTGTTTATTAAAATTGTGATGTTTGATATGAATCGGTTAGATATAATGCATTTAAAAAACAAATGTTGAAGATCTTCTTGAATGTTCGATTCTTTACAAAGGTGACATCTTCCATTGGATAGGTTCATTTTTCTAAGTCTACTTTCGGTGTAAATAATGTTATGGTTGCATTTCCATTGGAATTCTTTAATTTTATTACTGATGTCCAGTCTTTTAAGATTATTCCAAATTTTTGGCCAGTAAAATTCTTCATTATAAACATTATTCCATTTATATTGACATTTTGGTATTGATTTTGTATTCAATATTTTTTGTATAATTTTAATCTTCACGTCTTTTGTATTAATAATTTTGCCTCTAATATCTGTAAGTGTTAAATTATTTAACAATTTCATTTTATTTCTACTTTTAGTTTTGTTTTCTATATCATTATTTTCATTTTTTAAGAACTTTAAGTAGTCTTTTGGAATACATTTCTTAATTTTAGAGTATTCTGAGATACAGTTTCTCCTGTCTATCAGCTTAGAATATAATAAATCACAATCGATGAATTGCTTTGAGTTTTCATCCCATATGTCTTGAATAGTTTTTATATTACTTCTTAAAAATGAAGAAAATATTAAAGGTTTATTTTGGAAGGTTATATTACAATTCCCAAATAATCTAACATGCAAGATATCTGTTTTGGTTTCCACCTTTTGTACACATTGTAAAAATTTTGTCCATGCTTGGATTGATTTTTGATAGAACAAGGGATACCTGTTTAAATTTAAGGATGAAACATTTGAGCATTTGCAAATAAAAAAAGTTTCATTAAATTTAAAATCAAGTCTACTTAACCAATATTTTCCAATAGCATTCCTTAATTTCATGTGATCTTTAAATATAACACTTGTTGTCTGAACCTAAACCGTAAAAGGAAGTTGTAGATTGTTGTTGCATATATACGTGTGTGCAGGAATATATAGAAAAGGGCGTTATTTGTTTACTAGTAAGGAAGCTGTGGATTAATTCAGACCACGGAGTGATCAAAAGTAGTTTTTGGTAAGAACAAAACACGGTCAGGTCCAAGGTAATGACCGGTAAGAGTAGATTTCCCTCGTAAGCTCAAGAGGATCAGAAATTAGTAGATGTACATGATTTATAAAGTAATTGTATTTTCACTGATTTTACAACCAACGGTCGGTAGGAGATCCTTCACATTCTTGATTTTATGGGGGAGGGGTGATGCACCCCGTCTGAATCTGCTTCTGATAACGTTAGTTAGATGTGGATCATAATTACTAGTGTTAAACGCCACCACCCCCCCTCCCCTTACCCCCTCACTCACACAGATAATTTGCTACCGACAAACGGGACAAATTGTATCAAATATGTTTTCTCAATTACACCTCATAACAGGCGAAAATCGAACTCGGAAATATCATAGTTGAGAAAAACACTGAATAAGTAGTTTAATATCAAATGACTTATGTTCGTGGCCATGGCAGCGTGTAATTTGGCGAGGAAAGTGCTTAATAAACAAATATGGGTTTAGTCGACTAAGTAGCTCGAGTCCTGTTTCTCTTTTTTAATTTGTATCAACAGAAGTCTGTTTATTTTGTTGTTCGGTATTTTACTGGAAGAGATGTTTCTTTTGTCGAAATCTTAACGAGTGTCACGTCACGCCTTATAATTTTGACAATTTATTTTCGTTCTCCTAAATACCTAAATATCTTCCATCAGTTTACTTTACAACTCATTCAAATGATTAAACTTTAATAACCTCGGAAAATTGGACAGTACTGTAAAACCTGTATTAAGAGTTCACCATTGAGACAAAGACAAAGTGGGCTTATAAGACAGGTGACCTCTTAAAAGAGGCTCAATTCATATGAAGCTTCCATGACAGGACAATGAAAAGGTGACAGTTTTATACAGGTGACTGCTTAATAGAGGTGACTGTATAGGCAGATTTGACTGTATATGAATTGCTTTTTTAATACCGTAATAATACTATAACACCACACCCATAGTAATTCGTAGCACTTAAATTGCGTAATTGTTATGTGTTCATCCTATCAATTACATAATTGTCGTCAAATCTTTAAGAATAAAATTTTATTTCAATATAAAATTCTTTGTCAATATTATACAATTTACGAATATTGTAATACCACAAGCTTATATCCTTTTAAATATTCCTAGCTTAATGTAATGGGCATATTCCTACAATAATTGTTTATTTCGCATTTTTTTGTAATTCTGACCTGACTTAATATTTCAAATTAAATGAAAAACAAAATATACCACACCCTCGAAACAGTTCCAAAATTCAATGGAAAAATCGGTACGGGCACTTCAAAAAAAAGTGGCAGGTTAAACTAGTTTTATCTACCAAAACCTTATTGTGTCATGTTTGTAGTACGCTCAGTTATAAATAATTGTTATACTTCATGAAAAAATCCTTTCATTTCATTGGCTGAACGGCAGTTGATATCCTATTGTAACTTTGTATTTTACCAATTTAGCTACAGCCTCGCAATAAAACCCTCTGAGAAGTATCACTCTCTGAGTGAAATCACCCTCTCAAACCGAACATTGCCGCATCTCGAAAAAATATCCCCCTCCCCGTCCGAGTTTTGCCGATTACTCGAGCCGAACATTGCCGAATCCAGAAAATATCACCCTTTCCGTAAAATTTTGTCGATTGCTCTGATATCGTTATTTCCGTATCAGTAGCCGATTTAGTGCACTTTGTTAAAAAAAATAATGAAATGAACACTACAAAAAAAATCCATAAATTTATGTTTGACTAAACTACCATTAAAATGTCATTCAGTATGATAAAAACAAAATGCTTCCTTCAGTGGAGGGGGTTGTGGTATATGACCACACTCTGACCAAAATTATCATCCTCAACATTCCTCTCTGGTGATATGTTTTTCCTCGTGTGGTAATCTACCATATACCCTCCATTAAAGGCAGTGTGTTTAGAATAACTTTAGTCTGATATTTTACTTCTGTAAACATCTCAAAATTAACTTCTGAAGAAAAGACATTATCCCCGGGTTGATAAAAATGTCGGCTTTTGATTGGTCGATGACCTGTTGGTACAAAACCCATGCTACCGGCTGGTAGTTACGTAACGTCACTGGATGTCTTTACGTTGCTAAAGATGGTGTAAAGCGTAAGCAATCTCAAAGCGCTTTGCATTCAACATGGAAGGAGAACGGAGGACGTATTTCTTAAGAGAGAAAAAATCAAGCGTCTCAATAAATGCAGAAAAAACAAACAATGCACCAAATAATGTTGAGAGATTTAAAGTTCCTACGGTATTGATGGTCATGTTTAGCAGTGTAACATTTTGTTGATTCGCGCTACATGAAACGTTGATTTTGTTGTCATGTGTCTTTATAGAAATGGTCAATTGTTTGAATACAATCATTTTAAAATCATTTCTCATTATTGTTTTCACATCAATTCTTCATTTGTTTTATTATAGGAATAAACGCCTTTTTTTCGGAGTTTATCAATAAACTCCGGAAAAAATGCGTTTAATCTTTATAATTCTGTAGCTAAGTCTTTTTTCTTCATTTGTTTTGAAAATTTACCTTTGGGGATCCCCAGTACGCACACATACATTCCATCGGCTTCGATGTGTGTCGGCCATGCACAACAAAATGAACTAACCTTATTTCCTACTTTAAACTAGACGGTGATGTAATTAAGTTACCGATATTTTCCAATTTGATGGCATTTTGCATTTAGCTACTCAAACAAGTAAAATGCCAACAAAATCATAAAATAAATCAGTAACCAGCTTGTGTCAATCAGCGTCCCTTGTAATCAACGTCACAGGATGACGATATTTTACAAAAGTCAAAGTCGATAGATGGTTGTCTTAAGTATTTTTTCCGGAATTTTTTTTTATGTCAACAATACAAGCTTTTTTTTTCATTGGCATTTATTTTTTTATTTCATATCTAACAATAATTGTCGATTATTAACAATAAACATTGTTTCTTTTATCTTTTTTTATTATCGGGAATCCAAGCCGTCATTTTGTTTACATTACGAAAAAAATAGTCCGCTGAACATCGTCTATCGAAATATAAACTGACAAAACCCCGCCTCCATAAGCGCTTATACCCAATCAGAGTATAGGATTTCTAATTATGTAAATCATATAAGAATTATCGTACTATAATACCACCCACAATATGTACCACGCATATTTTTTTTATCAATAGAATTCTCGATCCTATTACTAGTGACGTCATAAATAATGTAACGCTATCCACGTGACAATACGCGCCAAATACAAGAAATTAAATTACAACAAAATAAGACCAAAAAAACGTTAAAAATGATTAGCTGTAGGGTGATACCCCCTACACTTTATCGAAATTCACCCAAATTTTCACATGAGCTATGGCATTTTACTCCGCAAGTACGAAAACGTCATGATTACGTTATAAAAAGAACAACAAAATCCATTAAAAATCAGTTTTTGTTTTCAAACCGGGGATAAAATCGTTATCTACGTGTCTACCCGTGGGCATTGAGATTGTACCACCCTTCAGCACTACTGTACAGCCTTCGACTTCGCCTCAGGCTATACAGAAGTGCTTCAGGGTAGTACAATCTCAATGCCCACGGGTCGACACGTAGATAACTTATAAACGCCAATTTGAAATCCAGATCCTGGCTTGGGACAGATAAAACATGTGGTGACATAAAATTGCAGACATAAGATTAATATAAGATTGCAGTTATAAGATTGATTGATTATTGCTTAACGTCCAGCAAGGAGTATTGCAGCTATATTCATGACGAAAACAAGTTCAACAATTTATAAAAAACTATATACAGAAACGAGGAATGACATTTGACTAGTATATACATGACAATAGGATCAGATACAAGTTTTAAAACTAAAAGCATCTTCTCCTTTATAATGATTGATTGATTGATTTTTTGGTGCTTAACGCCACTTTCAGCAATATATTCAGCTATATCATGGCGACCAGTTTCAGTGGTGGAAGAAGCCGGAGTTTAGTTTAAACATATGTTATTGTCCAAAAACATGACAATAGGATCAGATACAAGTTTTTCAACTTAAAACATCTTCTCCTTTATATAAACAATATACAAATACAGTTGAACATAAATACACAAAAGCTACAGTCTTTCTTAATAATTAGAAAAAAAACAACAAAAAACAACAACATGAAATGTACGAGTGCAACACAATTTGATAGTTGCCAAATGACAAATCGAACAGACCTTTACAATAATTGGACTAGTTTATTTCTTTAGTTTAATTTTAGTTTAATAATATTTTATTGTACATAAACAATAGGATTAGACAGCAAGTTATACCAACTTATATGAAGTCCTCTCCTTACAAATTATACACATGAATTAATGACAGCAAAACAAAACACAGACAATAGACATTTAAAATTTTGACACTGGAAGAAAGTAAGAAGTACAAGTGAAAAAGTGAAAAAGTGAAAAAAAGTGAAAAATTGCTGACATTAGCCCTAAAATCTTTTTGATTGATTTATAAAAGTTCGAACTTTTCCAAATATTTTGGAGTTGACGTCATAACTAGTTTATAGACCACACCTAGAATGAAGAAAATCAATAATTGTTTTACAATGTAGTGGGACTATTAATTCGTAAAGGTAGGATCTTTTAAAATTTAGTTTCAAAATATATAACAATATCATTATTTATTCAGTAAGAATTTTAACATAAAGTGCTCACACGTGTGTATTGCAACATTTACTAATTCACACCAGGTCAGCCACAAACCAATTGTCACCTGATTACATTCACGATAATCAGCGGAAAGAAACGCGACATGTTTCCTTAATATATGTCTGTACAGTAATGAATACATGCCTATCTGTGTCAATATTATAAATTTGACTTCCAAACAGCAAGGTGTTTAAGTCAATGTGTACATTTGCAGCTAATAAAGAGCGGTACAAAATATTGCTTTGTGCATCAAACCTCTTGCAGTACAAACAAAATGTTCAGCATTCTCTGTGGAATATCCACAAGAACAAGATGGGCTATGTATCAAATTAGCATGAAATAGATCATTATGTAATGCACTACAATTATTCCTTATTCTAGTATGCAGTATATTTAAATATATGTTGCCAATATTATAATAGGAGGGGGGTTTAGCATTTTTATAGTAGTGTTGTTTCAATTTGTATTTGAAGGATTCAAAAGTTGAAAGTTGACATATTCTCAGGTCTAGTAAATTCCATAGCATGGTCGTCGACGGAAACAATGACTGTTGGAATATCGATAATCTGTTTGTAGTTTGACTAATATTATGACTATTTTGTAAATTATAGTTGTTAATAGTTTCTCCAACACTGGGAGGAATCAAATCACATAAAAACTCAGGAGAATTACCAACATTTAATTTATAAAACATACATAATTTTTTAGCCTCTCGCCTAGTGCTAAGTTTCTCCCAACCCGCCTCCCTGTATATTGAATCCAAACTTGTGTAGCATGTTAGCCCTGTAACAATACGAGCCGCTTCCAATTGCAGTTTTTCTAGTCTATCAGAATTGACTTGCCCGCAGTTATCCCATACCTCAGATGAATATTCCAAAATTGGTCTAATGAAAGTAAAATAAATATTTTCCAAATATTCCCTCTTTAATTTAAATTTAAGCTTCCTCAAGACATTAAGTTGCTATGAAGTTCTCTGAATTAGGCTGTCTATATGTTTTGTCCATTTACAATCACTACTGAAAATTATGCCTAAATGTTTGTGCTTATTAACAGATTTAAGGACGATACCGTCGAAATCAAAGCTGAGTTCATCTTGTTGGTTTCTAATATTGAGTATCATTATCTCAGTTTTATTAGGATTAAATTTTGCTAACCGAGTATCCCCCCACTTTTTTATATTGTTTAGGTCGATATTAATCATATTTTTTAAAGTAGATTCGTCTAAGGCTGTATGTCCAATAGATGTATCGTCGGCAAAAAGTCTACTGAGTCCAAGTATGTCATGGGCTATGTCATTTATGAATACTAAGAATAACAGAGGACCGAGGACTGACCCTTGGGGAACACCAGCTTTTATATCATCTAACTCAGATAATGCTTCTTTGATAGCTACTTTTTGTGATCTGTTAGTAAGATAGCTTTTAAGCCACATGACTAAATCTCCCTTAATGCCATATCTTTCTAATTTTAATAGAGGCCCCCCAATCCAAACACGATCAAACACTTTACTTACATCAGCAAACGTAATACTTGTAAAACATTTGCTATCAAGTGCAGTCAAAATAGTGTGATAAATCTCAAGTAATTGGTGAGTATTCGAAAGGTCAGGGATAAAACCTGATTGGAATTTGCATAGAAGGTTATTTTTATGTAAATGGTTAAAAATGTTTTTAAATACAATTTTTAATTTTTAATAATGAAACTGGTCTATAATTTGAAGGTAAGGATTTGTCGCCGTTTTTGAATAAAGGAATCACATGAGCAATTTTCCAGGACCGTGGATATTTTTTTAGGCGTAAAGATTTGTTAAAAAGTAAACATAGCGGTTTGGTTATTTCGTTTTTTATAGATATAATCATTGTGTTGCTAATTTTATCGGGACCAGTAGCCTTATTACTATCTAAAATAGAAATTATATCAATGATTTCTTCTTCTCTCACCCACATATTTTCAAGCACATTACCTCCCCTGTCATCAAAATCTGGTAAAGTTTTGTTTTCGTCGACTAAATTAGTGATCGAACAAAAATAGTTATTTAAGACATCTGCCTTTTCTTTACCGTCATAAGACAAGCAATACTTATTCTTGGTGTCTTGAATAGGAGGAATATCGTTCATTGTAGACTCTCCCTTCAGAAGTGTATTGATGGTCTTCCAATAAGTTTTACTATTTATAGTTTTAAGTTCGTTCAAATTTTCATTTATATTAGTATAACATTTTTCTTTTAGTTGTTTCTTTAAATTATTAACCCGGTTTCTTTGAAAAATAAGAAATAAGGTGCAGAGTTACCAGCCTTGAATATGGCGGTATGAAATTTTGAGAGGTCACAAAAAGAGATAATATGGTGTAAAAATTATGTAAACAGCACATTAACAGATGTAGAAATAACTTGAAAGTGATTGGAACAATATATGATTGAAATGTGTGCTTAATAAATATTACCAGAACTCTTATTATCAGTGATTTGAACTTTGTAAACAAAGGATTTGATATGAATATAAACAAATATGGCCGACGAACATAATACTCCGATAAAAACAGGTTTGAAAAGAGATTTACCATATAGTTCAAACGATATATCACCCTCTATAAAACAATCGGAAAAAGTAGTTAGAACAAACACCTTGTCTTCTTCTCCATCACTTTCCGAGGCCGTGATGTCCAACCAAACGGTCTCTACATCGCCATCGGAAGGTGAAACGGTATTGCAATTGTCAGATGTGGTATGTGCAGTTATTACTAATCCGCAATTTGTGGATGCTATCATCCCAATGGTACTAGACAAAGTCCTCGAAGCCGTGAGACCGCGCGTCGAAAAAAATGTTAACGATCGTCTACAGCCCTACATAGAAACAATTGAACATACTAAAACTACTGTACTAGCACAGGAAACTGTCATACAACAACAGAACCAAACAATAAATAATCTTACAAACAAAATCAACAAACTGGGCTCTAGAATAGAAGAACAAGAACAGTACTCGAGACGAACGATTTTGCGCTTTAATAACGTAAAAGCACCAACAAATGATCGGGGCGAAATACGCAGGCCAATAGATACTGATGCTCTAGTCCTAAATATATGCAACACTAAGCTAGGACTACCACTTAACACCAAGGACATAGGCAGATCGCATCCCATTGGCGAAGTTAAATATGGTAAAATCTCCATCATCACACGTTTCCTTTCTTTTCGGCAAAGACATGGTATTGTCACACAAGAAAAAGCTGAAGGGACATCCTGATAACCTTTTCATTACCGAAAATCTTAGTAGATACCGTTACGGACTATTAAAGAAGCTCAACTCTCTACAACAGATGGAAAGCTACATGCTTTGTGGACTCATGATGGGTCAATAATTGTGAAACGTTCCGAAAATTCTGGATTCATGACTGTCAAAACAAAGGCTGATATACAAAAACTTGGCGGTGTATTTACTGACGAAGAAATTGTAGATGATTATTAAACATTTTGTATATAAATGATCTGTCAGTTAAGTTTGTTTTGAAAGACCATGTGCGTTTGTTTACTAACAATATGTGTATGTTAACTGTTCGAACAATAGTTTTCCAGTTTCATTGTTTAACCTTGCACGCATAAACGCACGTTAGGAATACCGCGGCTATGTCAATCATAAAATTACCTGAATCAAAAGGATTTAAATCTACCTTTTTTGTTGTTGCTGTTAAATGTACATCTATGTTAAATAACAGTAATATTTATTTATTATAAATACGAAATGCTATCATATTTTTGTGGAATAATCTACTGCTATATACACATGTATTCTACTTCTAGTAATTAACTAGTACTACATTTTTTGTTTTATTGTTAGCAGTTATATCATAATTAAAACGGCAATTTCATTGTAATTGAACTGTTATACTTTATATATATATATATTTATTGACGTAATTATTTAATCAGTCACGGAAATCACTGTCATCAAAGAGCTCCGGTCGGAAATGCTCTGTCATCTTCCGGTACAAGTCAATTAAGCATGTTTGACATACAGGCGACGACAAAAAGTAAGTATTATGATCATATAGTATTATTATATCTTGAATCCAGAAAATGTCGCTATCGGTCGATTATTTTTGCTTGTTTTTACTTATATATTACTGTAGTTATCTTCATCGATTACTCAGATATAGATAGAATGATGGACATAAACAATGAAAAATGCTAATAATGAGATTGAAATCATCAAATAAAGCTATAAAAAGTAGTTTATATATGTAATTAAAGTAAACAAACCCTTTGTAATGTTTATATACATGATAGTTTGCACTGGTGTGCTACCATGAATAGTTTTAGATTTAATACAGCGAAAAACACAATGCTTATTTACGTACATTCGTTCCGGCTCTGTCAGCCACTACTTTCCGGTTTGGTCGCAAAAAATTGTGTTTCAGTAGAACCGGTTTTGTCTATGTAAAAAATTGAAAGAATAGCGAAAACAGCTCAATATCACAATTATGTTTTCTTTTTGTAATTTATTTAAGGTTCATTATAACACTTGTCAAAGGTATGTTCGACTTGCAAATTGATAAAAAGAAAAAAAAATGTCATCAATGAAAAAGTTGTGAAAAAAAACAACAGCACATAGTCAAAATATTTTACATGTGGATGTTTTGTATAACATTAAAAGGAAGAAATACAAAACGGTTTGTGCAGAATTGGCATTCACCAAGTCACCTTCGACAGAATGGTCATGATTTTCTATAGAACTTATAATTCTTTTTCTTTATTTGCTATGCAGTTGGATTATTGCAATATTCAAAGAGTGTTTGAACAAATGTAGGAACTCTCACTGTTTATATAGATAATCAAGTAACTCTTATTGTTTTGGATTAATTTTTGTTTTCAAATACATGTAATATATTGAAGGACAATAAGAAATTTTGATTAAAAAAAAAAACAAAAATAAATAAAAATAGGGAACCACATCGGTAGCGTAATGGTTAGCGTGCTCGCCTCGAGTGCGATAGATTGTGGGTACTAGATACGATAACGTAACCATCATTCCGCTTGTGCTCCAGTAAGGGTTACGAATCGGTCCCATTCAACGTATGGGAGCAAATTAAAATTTTCGTTAACTGAATATTTCAACTTTCTTTTTGCATATCTGGTCATAACTTAATATTCCCTACAATTTTTAAGTAATGGCGATACGAAATAAGTGTTACAATACCTGTTTCTACCATCACGATAGATTTAGTTATTCGAAAATTATTTCTTGTCCGCCATGGCACCTTACGTATACTCTCTTGATGGGCGAAGCCTATCCATATATGGATCTGAATGCCAAATATGAAAAACTTTACTATTAATTTTTACTACGATTGATCCAAATAAGGATATCTCCAAAACGAGGCAATTGCACGTGAAATAGCAACTTCTAAGCAAAATGTCGGACAGAAAGAAGATTTCATGCATTCAAATTTTCAGATGGATATAAGTCTACCATGGATTGATGCAGCGTTTACTTAACACCTCAAGGTTTACCTAAATATATTTATCTTTCACCCCCGTTAATTTTTCCAACCACTTACAACGGAATTAGGACAAAAAACCGCCCGGTGTGAATCACTCCGGGCGCTGCTCCCATACGTTGAATGGGACCGATTCGTAACCCTCGCTGGGAGCAAAAGCGGACTGAGGGTTACGTTATCGTATCCATGTGGGTACGAGCCGCGGTCTTGTCAAACAAAAGAATATACAATTGGTATTTGTTGCTTCTCCGCTAGGAACGCAGAATTAAGGAGAAAGAGCAAAGACTGGTTGGCTCGGAATCAGAATAATGTGTCCGAGGGGAGCGACATATCTACCAATGAATGTTGTTAGCTCACCTTGCCAAAGGTAATGTGAGCTTTTACCATCACTTGGCGCCCGTCGTCCGTCGTCTGTCATCTGTTTACTTTTCACATTTTAATCTGAAACGCCTCAGCCAAATGAAGTGAAACTTAAGTAGGAAGCATCTATGGAAGGTCCTCTGTAACGATTACTCATTTCGTCCCGATCCATTAACAAACATGGTCGCCACAGGCGATTCTTGTTTCTGATTGGCAGATTTTTTTAAATATTCTCCTCTAAAACTTCTTAGCCAAATGAACCAAAACTTAGTAAATGCAACTATGGAAGGTCTTATATAAAGATTGCTCATTTCATCCCGATCTCACAAACTGAACACAAATATGACTTGTCCCGCATTTCATGAAACGACTCCTCAACGGCTGTTTTACTGATAGGATTCATCTCTAAAGTAGCAGAAACTAGTAAGTGAATGCTGAATGTAAAGATACACAAACATATGTATGGAACTCACAATAAAATATAAATTTAGCAATCAAATTGTCTGAAGCTTATACAAATAAAATGAGGGTAATCGCAAGATTGAAACATGAGATGTTTTAATAGTATTTCTTCGCTGCCCAGTTAATGTTTTTTTTTATCCTGTTCTATTCGAGTAGTCGCATGGTATTGACCGGATATTTTTTGCTATATATTTGTATTTGGTACCTGATTCATGTTGAGCGACGGTAAGAAACAGTAACAGCATTCAATATGCTTATAAACTTATATGCGCGGACTTCACAGAGGACACAATCAAAAACGATAAGAACAACGCTTGTTTCTGCTCTTTTTAGACAATGTGACAGTTTCTTTGGGTCTTTTGAAATAACACGATAGATACAATATACGTACATTGTCAGAAAATATATAATTCATTTCCACTCGCTGCGAAACGGGTAAGAAAAACTCGTCAAAACTCGTATATATAAAATTAATATTTTCGACAATGTATATAATTATATTGTCTATTTTTTTCTCTCCCTCGTTTCACTCCTCAGAAATATTTTTTTATTTACTAAAATAATGTAATATAAATAAGACTCGACACAGTGTAGGGCTTTGCTTTCGTTACAAGATCGCATAGCATTATTATTAATATATATCAACACAACACATTCATTCAGTATGTCATTTCTACTCCCCCCCCCCCCCCACCAACAAAAAATTTCTAAGTAAAATCAATCATTCATCAATACTTTTTTTCTTTTTGATGCCGGATTCCTTAAAACTTATAGAAAAATCTAATTTTAAACTGCAAAAATAAATGATATTTGGACAAAAAATGAAATTAATAATAATAACAATCATAAAGCTTCATAATTCAAAACATTATATACACAGTATATTCATAAATACTTACGATAATTATCTGTGTCTTCTTTAAAAATACCGCTTTAAAATATCCCGGATGTTGACCAAGCATTTTCGATCGGAGCTCTTTGACGACAGTGGAAATAGTTGCTGTGTTATCTTGTTATTCTGCATTAAATCGTGTGAATGTTCTCTTATATATTTGTGGAAAAATAAGTTGGCATTTTGGCATACAAATCCGTTATCCTATGTTGATAATATGGATCACGGTCGGTTCGATAAGTAATATCTTGTGTAAATAGTCACGGTTGAAAGCTTGCTTTACTAAACGTTAAACATAATGTTTCATGTCGGATATTCTTTTTTCAACAGTAAATAGAAAACAATTTAGTTGATTGTATTGTCAAATCAATACTGAACTACATGTATGTAACATTATGTGAGATGGTCAGTATGTTACACTTGTATACGTTTATTTTTCAGGTCTATCTTCTCAGTTATTTTTCTTAAATAATTAAGCAATGCATATGCTAATGTTCCTTATGTGTGTATATAATTATTTTGTTCTTTGATTAACTAGAGTATATTGTAAAAATATGATGCCACCATTTTTTTCTCTTTTGAATTCGTGTTTTTGTCAATTTCTACAAAAATGATTTGTTTTTGTACATATTGTTTGTAATGTTTTTAATACCGTTTGATTTTTTTGCACTTATCATGATTTGCCCTAGGTCGGCCACAACTTGTAACATTTATTATTATATCTTTATGATAGACCAACCATTTTTATTTTGCAGACATCTTATTTTTGACAAAGGGTAGTGATATCATATCACATAGAATTGCTATAGGGTTGTTCTATCATAAAATTAGCATTGCTTGTAAAAAGATGTCATTTATTCATTTTCGTTTTAGCGACATATTGTTTTCACTATATGCTAGATTTTTTAAGTTTATCAAAGCAGGGTTGACTATGTTCCGGTCTAATCTTACGGCAATGTCATTTTGTTTGATTATTATTTATACGCTTATAATCGCTGGGGATGTGGAACTGAATCCTGGCCCTGGGGAAACACCAGTAAATTTTGAAGATCACTGTTTGCCAATTTTTCACGGCAACATTAGAAATCTTCGTAATAAGGTAGATTATATTTCCAGTATTATTGAAGATTATGATATTGTATTTTTTACAGAGACACATCTTGATAAATTGGTATTAGACAAAAATATACATTTTTCGTGTTACGATATTCCAGTGCGAAAAGATAGAAACTCCGATGGAGGTGGTATAATAATGTATTATAACATTCATGTTAATATCAAAAGACGCGTATATTTGGAGAACCCACTTGTTGAATGTATGTGGTTCGAATTAAAAACCAAGCTACAAAATATTTTACTAAATATAATTTACAGATCTGAGAGACAGTCTCATCATCGTTTTTGGGACTTCTTTGATGCTTCTTTGATGCTTCTTTGATGAAAAATGCAATGGAAGAATCTAATCATTTGATATGCATGGGTGATTTGAACAAAAACTTATTAAATATACCGTCAAATATAAATGATTTGATTAGTATTAATGGACTTTTCAATGCAATACACCAGCCTACTCATTTTGATTCACGCACTGGTAGCTCTTCATTTCTTGATCCGATTTTGATAACGGACTCTATTCAGTATGTGGACTCTGATACTATGCATATTGACAGATCTGTTAGTGAACATGATGGTTTTTATATAACAATAAGAAGTGGTTATAGTAACTCAAAAAGTTTTAAGAGACTTATCTGGGATTATAAAAAAGGGGACTATAGTATAATGAAACAAAAAAAATTGGAATTTGATTGGGATGCCTTAACTAAAAGAGAACCTGATATTGACAAAGCATGTATTAATGTTGCCAATGTAATTCTTTCTGTGTCAGAAAAGTGTATTCCTAAACGAGAGGTTACTATTAGATGTAATGATAAAATATGGTTCGATTCAAATATTCGGAGGGAGATACGTAAACGAGACCGATTCCGCAGAAAATACTTAAAACTCAAGACTGCATTATCTCAAACTATTTTCAAACAACAACAAATTCGGAGTACCCGGAGAGAACCACCGACTCATTGGCAAGCAACTGGTAAGCTTGACCACTTACAGCTGCGAGTCGAGTGCACCCTTTTTGTAATCTACAAAGCCGGGAGCGAACCCATGCCGTATTGCTTATATGTTTGTATGAGTTGCTAGGTAATCCACCTCCCTAACTCATTGAACCACCCGGATCCTCTCTCCCTCTCCTTTATATAAACAATATGCATATACAGTTGAACATAAATACACATAAGTTACAATATTCATTAATAACAACGACATGAAATGTACGAGTGAAACACGATTTGTTACTTGACAAATAACAAATCGAATCCACCTAGACTATAATTGAACCCTATAGAACACATAGAGTGAAAAAAGCAGGATTATTAATTCCATAAAGGTAGAATTTAGTTACGAAATATATAATTATAAAGCTATATATTACGAGTTACGTTATGTATCGTTTATGACTAGAGGCCGTCGTGATCATGATCGTATGGTAGTTGGATTTATAATTACATATGCACTCAGTACCAATCACCACTAGCCTTTTGAGTTCGAATCCTCTCATGACGAGGTGTACTCAATACAACATTATGTGATACAATTTGTCAGTGATTTGAGGCACTATCACTAATCATTTTTCTTTTATCTTTCAGATAAAAATATGGAATAAAATGGAGATTTTAGATATGTCCTTTACTTTGTCTCTGTTAGTATTTCTAACATGTCTTCAGCCAGGTACGTATGACATGGTATAGTGAAGCATGTCTAAACGAGAATCCTGTATAAACAGAACTCTGTATTAGTTTAAGTTTTAATTTTAATCAACACGACGGGTGTCACTATGGGAACAGGAAGTGCTCACTCTTCCGGAGAACCTGATTTCTCCCTGTTTTTTATGGGATTCGTGTTACTCAATCTTTAGCTTTATATGTATGTATTGCAGATCGTTGTTTGTCCTTTTGTACTTTTTCTTTTGGCAATTGTATTGGCTGTCCTTCTTCGATATACGGATTCTGATTGCCCCTTTGGTATCTTCAAACTCTTCTTATTAATTAATTCAACATAATATTATAATGTTCAACTATATATGATACATAAAAGAAAGTAACTCTGTATTAAGTACCAAATGTAGGAAATCGTTGTTAATTTAACCTATATAAACTGAATACCTGTCTATTCAGAAAGTACAAGTTTGTCCTAAGCAGGTTTCATCTAGACAGGTTTCATAGTATTATTTTTCAATCTAATTAAAATTAGATGTTTGTTGTATTTTTTTTCTGGTGATACACTAAGATCTAACAGCATCACGTTTGGGACAATTTTATGTTACCTTTCATTCATCTTGGGGGGGGGGGGGGGGGGAGTGTTATGGTGTTTAACGCCACTTTCAACAATACTTACGTTATATCGTGACAGCCCGTTTAATTGGTGGAGAAAACTGTAGTTTCCCGGAGAAAATCACCGACTTGCCACATAATGATGTATCGAGTACAGCTCGCCATGAGCGGGATTCTAACTCAAACCGTTAGTGATGATACGTGCTGATTGCATATGTAGTTATCGCTCCAACTACCATACGGTCACTATCACGACGGTCCCTTTTATTCATATTTGGCCATCCAATCATATGCAAGACAGTTAGATATATTGGTCAGCCGAGCAACAACTCTTGGAGTGTGCTCGATTTTGATAATTTAAAATTTAGTAGGCTCATTGCTGATTGGTAGGTTGATAATATGAACCCTGACCAGACAAAATATAGGATGTGGTTATATGTTAGTGTATTGCCAAAGAAAAAAAAGATACAACAAGAAAACATCTAGTTTTAATAAGATTGATCATTTTTAGATTTTATCAAATGTATTGATATAGTAAAGGAATGCTAAATATACCAATAGAATAAACAGAAGCCGTAAGTCGATGATGGACAGACAATATATTGACAAAATGAAAAGTAGACGAATACAACAATGGCTCAAGAAGTAGTTTGAATATACCAAAGGGATAATCAGAATCCGTAAATTGAAGAAGAACAGACAACACAATGGCCACAAGAAAAAGAACAAAAGGACAAACAGCGATCTACATAACATACACATAAAACTAAAGATCGAGTAACACGAACCCTTAAAGGGTTGATTTAGCTAGAAGTTCTGATATCAGTTCAAAATTAGAGATGATTCATGATAACTACAGAAAACCAATGAAAATAAGGGAAGTTCACTACAAAAGACTACTCGATCAGGTTGAGGTGTACTTGATACAACAATATGTGATAAAGTGTGTCAATGAGATGCGGCAGGTCGCTGGTTTTCTCCGGGTACTCACCAATAAAACTGACCGCCACGATATAACTGGGATATTGTTGAAAGTGGCGTTAAACACTATAAACCTAAACACCAAACGTACCCTACCTATTTATATAAAATAAATTGTCTTCTAGGTTGGGGTCAATGTAATGGAACAACACTAGATATACAGTTAGAGTTATTTACCAAAGTGTATATACAGTCACCAGGTTATCAAGCAGGAGAATATCCACAGTAAGTTTTACCACAAATAAGCAATAAAACATGCTTGTTTAAATGCTAAAATGTACCATGTTTACAAAACAAAATAGAAAAGGGGTTTTACTACTAAATGGACAGCAATTGTTCACATATGATTCTACGGTGGATAGTTGTTTGTCTGAAACCCCGAAGTATATATATATATAGACCTAATGAGACACACCCCTTCCATCACGAGCGTCAGGTATTTGTGGAAATGAATCAATCTAACAATTCTCTCTCCAGAAGGAGGCGGAAATGAGTTTTCCTTGTTTAGAGAATGTCATACTCCTTACACCTACAATACAACATGAATTAGCTTCGATTTACATATTCTGGTTACCTCTTTGGTGTCCTAAAACTCTTCTTGTAAGGTATGGTCGTGTGTGATCCATTGTAAAGAAACTAAAATGCAGGCATTGATCTTTAGTTTGATGTGTGGTGTTTGTAGATCAATGTTTGCTCTTTTGTCGCTTTGATGTTGGCTTATTGTGTTGTCTGTCCTTCTTTAGTTTACGGCTTCTATTAATAGATTATCCCTTTGGTATCTTTGAACTTGTCTATTATATCCTCGCATTTGTTCCTTGTATGACTATAGATGAAATACTACCCCTTTGCTGTTAAACACAATCTATTAGTCAACATATTTAGAATGAGTACAAATAAATCTAACATAGTATATAACAAAAGTTTTAATACACAAATAGGGTAATCAGAAGCCGTAAATCGAAGAAGTACAGACAACACAATGGCCAAAAGAAAAAGGACAAATAGTGCAGTCCTCGTATTATCGACACCTATGTAATGCCAAAAGTTGAATTTCTTTATTAATTTGATAAGTCAAGGCATAGTATTTAAGCTTAAGCATATGTTATTGGCTTAAATTATACAAATGGTCATATCTATTTACATGAAGAATAGTTTGAAATCGGTATTTCTCTTAAAATTCTAGTTTTTGGATACGAGATCTTTGATTAAGAATATTTCGATTTCAACTACATTTGACCAATTATATGATATTCTATTCACAAATCATGTGGACAGACAATCGAAACAGAACAACAATGAATGATATACAATACACAACACAAGAAAACCGAAGAGTGACCAACAAGATCCCCACTGAAAAAGGGTGGACTCAGGTGCACAGGAAGAGTAAACAGTTCCTACTCCACTAGTGGCACCCGTTGTGTTATTCCTGTCATAGTTATCGTTGCTGGTTAAATGTTATAGTTTTCAAAAGTTATAAAGTCTTGTAATATTATAATTACTACCCGGAACAGATAAATAATCATGACAATACAAAGCTAATTTGCACTGCTAACATGACACCCATTTAGCACGACACTATATACATCAATTAATATATATATTATAAGGGAGTGGATGTGGTCGAGTGGTCTAGGGCGCTGGGCGTAAGGCCAAGCGAATGGTGCTGCAGTGTATCAATGGTATGGGTTCAAATCCCGTCGAGGGAAGAACAAAAATTTGACAGCTCTAAAATCTAATTCTAACACTGTTTGGTTTAATTTTCAGACGTATATATATGTGTATATATATACGTCTGAAAATTAAACCAAACAGTGTTAGAATTAGATTATATACGTCTGAAAATTAAACCAAACAGTGTTAGAATTAGATTTTAGAGCTGTCAAATTTTTGTTCTTCCCTCGACGGGATTTGAACCCACACCATTATGTGTATATATACATGTATATATATATACGGCAGTGGCCATAGCAACCATGTATACAATATTTAGTATTTAATATAATTTTAGATTCTACGATTATAATAATATGTACATATTTCTAATCTGTTTTTGCAGAAATTTATCATGTGCATGGAGATTCGACCGTTCACGAAATACGAGTGAAATCATATACACTCTTCATCTTAAAGGAATGAAGAACACACCAGACACCATATCATTATATGGAGGTAGGCATACATTATCTCGTCTTCTCTCTTATGGTCTGTAAATTATCATGATCTATGCAAAGTTGGCGTTATGGGTGAGGGTTGCGATGTTTAACGCCACTTTCCATAATATTTCAGCTATATCGTGGATGTCAGCTTTAATGGTGGAGAAAACCGGGTTGCCCGGAGAACACCATCGACCACTGGAAAGTAACCGATAAACTTTCTAGCATAATGTTGTGTGGAATACACCTCGTCTGAGTGGAACTCATGAATGCAGTAGATCGTGGGTTCGAGCACCAGGCAGGTCTAAACATATATTTATAAAATTGGCATATGTTACATCTTTACTAAGAAGTAAGAGAACAGACTAATTGATTCAGTGACCTAGCACTATAAAAATCAAATAAGTGTGTTAATCTCATCGAATGTATCTGGTTGCCATGATATAGCTGAATTGCTCATTTATGAGGTAAGCAATAATCACTCACTCACTGTACTAAGGCAAGGTATTGGTCTCTAAACTGAATTCGCTCAATTTGTTTGCGACAGGAACCGTTTTAGGTACAAATACTTTGTAATACCATTGATATCTACATATACAATAAAGACCTATCTATAGGGGTTTGACTTACGCCCCATATGGAGGTGTGTCTACTCTATGCAATTGTTATCTGTTACATAGACGTTAGAGAATATCGAATGGACAATCAAGAATGGACACTCCAGATAAACTGACAAAATTGGGTACACAAGACACAAGACGAAGACAAACAAACAAACAAAAGAAGAAAAATAATGTTAAGGTTACGATGTTTAACGCCACTTTCAACAATAGTTTAGCTATATCGTGGAGGTCAGTTCTATTGGTGGAGGGAACCAGATGTGCCACGAGAAAACTATCAATCTCTCGCAAGTCACCGAGAAACAAACAGAAGAAGACATAAATATGTGTTGGACACCACTATGCGCCAACAAACACAACGAATAACGTAAATAAAACATAACAAACAATTTAACAATGAATTACATGTCGGTTACAGTTAACGTTGCTTGTGTTTGATACTGCAGTATCTTCCTCAATCAAATAAACCTACAGTCACAGTATATTTATTGTTACACTCACTACGCTGATCTCCAGTCATCATGTCAAAACGTTCATCCTACCGAAACTTTCATCCAGCCGAAACCGTCATCCTGCCAAACTCTAACCTGTTGTAGAAATGTTGTGCGCGAACGTTAATTCTTGAATCTTTGTTCCGCGTACGTATTATGAGGGTCGTCGTGGTCATGATCGTGTGGTAGTTGCCCAAGTAATCGGTGCCTATCATCACTGATGTTGTGAGTTCAAATCTCGATCACGCCGAGATGAACAACATTATGTGATTAAGTTGATCAGTTACAGGCGACAGGTCGATGGTTTTCCTCAGGTCCTCCGGTTTTCTCTACCAAAAACACTGACCGCCACGATATAAATGAAATATTGTTAAAAATGGCGATAAACATCATCAAACCAACCAAAATCAATCCTGGTCTTCTCATTTTTACTCTGGTTTCTATCTAAATATTTGGTTGTTAATTGTTGAATTGGCATGTTTCATTTATCAATATAACATATGAATAGGAGGAGACGGGTGCCACGTGGCGAGCGGGAGCTGCTTATTCTTCCCGAGTTTATGAGTTCACCGCCGATTTGTAGTGGTGTTCGTGTTGTTCAATCTTTAGTTTTCTGTGCAGTGTTTTGTAGATCATGCTTTGTCGTATTGTCCTTATTAATTTGAGCATTGCATTGTATGTCATTCTTTGATTTCCACTAAAGTTGTTCGAACCCCGTTCATGGCGAAGAGTACTCGATTCAACATTATGTGATAAAAGTTGACAGTGACTTGCGACAGGTCGGTGGTTTGTTTCGGGTACTCCGATTTCCTCTACCAATGAAACTGAACATCACTATATAACTGAATTGTTAATGAAAGTGGCGTTAAACACCATCAACCACCATCTTCTTCCATTTATGGTTTCTGATTACCTCTTTAGTATCTTTAAACTGTTCTTCATTTATATGTATGATTTAAGCTAATAACATAATATTAAGCTTAAATACTATGCCTAGACTTGTCAAATTAATAAAGCAATTTCACTTTTGGCATTACATAGGTGTCGACAATACGGGGACTGCACTAATTGATACTACCAGAATATCTCAGGATAACACTCAACGTAAGGTAGTAGATCATAACTCTTTGTTTCTACTATTTACAACAGACGATGTTGAGTCAAATAATGGAGATGGATTTGAAATATACATTCTTGAATCTGCAGATTACTGTAAGTAATATAACAAATTTTATTTTAATTGTTTGTTAGCTTGCGTGATGGTGTTTAACGCCACTTTCAACAATGTGGTCAGTTTTATTGGTGGAGGAAACCGGATGACCCGGACAAAAACACCTACCTGTTTCAAGTCACTGACAAACTTTAGTACATAATGTAGTACACTTCACCCTGATCGAGATTATACCTCACAACACCAGTGGTGATAGGCACTGATTACATATGTAGTTGTGATTCCAACTGCCATACGATCACGGACACGACGGCCTTTTTAATTCAATTTGAGCAGTCTAATTCCACTGGCTAGATTTTTGTTATCTACTGTCACTGACCTAGTTACCTGTTGTGGTTTGGGGAGCTAGTTAGTAATCCAGTTCACTTCCTGTTGATAGAAAATATCAAAAGGGACAATCAAGGGATAATTGTAGAATTTAGATATTTAATTTAAGATATTACCGCCCATAGATTATTGTGATTTTTCTGAAGGATAAACACAATATTAATGCAAAGTTTATATGTACTAGGGGCAAAAATTGGAAAAGACTTGTTGAACATCACCTTTGTCCCATAAGCTTTATATTTTAAGGTTAGGGTTATGGTGCTTAACGCCACTTTCATCAATATCACTTATATTGTGGCGGTCAGTTTTATTGGCAGACAAACTTTATCATATAATGTTGTATCGAATACACCTCGCCTGAGCGGGATTCGAACTCCCAACGGTAGTGGTGATAGGCACTGGTTGCATTGGTAGTTATAAATCCAACTATCATACGGTCACGACAACGACGGCCCCCTTTATATTTAAAGACACTCCACTAATATTATATATATATATAATAAGCGTAAGGCTAAGCGAATGGTGCTGCAGTGTAACAATGGTGTGGGTTCAAATCCCGTCGAGGGAAGAACAAAAATTTGACAGCTCTAAAATCTAATTCTAACACTGTTTGGTTTAATTTTCAGACGTATATAATATTTAGTATTAACCTAGTATCCTTTAAAGTAACTTTGAGATCCAGTGGGACAGATATATTGTATGGTTGTCACTTGCTTCTAGACGTTTGTATAATATACTTTATTTCCTGTGACTGTATAATGAATAATTCTTCATTATCCTATCCAATATATTAAAAATTGCTGAGTTAGATTGCTGTCAAATTATAATATTAAGTATATATGTACCATCTACACACGCTTATACACATGTCTTACGCCTATCCCTAGATTTGCCTTACGAGACAAGGTAACACTACGACTATTGAAGCTCCTTTTTTAGGGAGTGGATGTAGTCGAGTGGTCTAGGGCGCTGGACGTAAGGCTAAGCGAATGGTGCTGCAGTGTAACAATGGTGTGGGTTCAAATCCCGTCGAGGGAAGAACAAAATATTTGACAGCTCTAAAATCTAATTCTAACACTGTTTGGTTTAATTTTCAGACGTATATATATATATATATATATATATCACCACTGAATTTCATTGCTCATATGTTTAAATAAACGCTAGTGAATACCCTATATATATTTACTTAATGTACGTTTTCGAACCCCCCCTCAAAAAAACAAAACAAAAACAACTGTAGATTGATTAGTTTATTGCTTGAAGTCCAGTGGGAAATATTTCATTATTTGGTTTTACAATCTTTTCACCTCGAGCGTACCCGATGAACGTTACTCGTGCGCACCAAATTGGATATCTACGTTTTTATGTCATGCATATTCATGACGCAAACAAGCCCAACAATATATAAAAGTGATATAAAAATGAGGAAGGAATGAAACACCAGAGGCAACGTCTTCGACAGCCACTGAAAAAGTTGTGTAGGGACTACAATGTGTCTACTGTTTGCTTAATTCCAAACAGAGGTTCTTAACGTACTGATGGCGTAGCAATCTACCAGCACAATACTCCCTATAATCCACGGTCAGTCTTTCCATGTTATGAGCTATAACCTGACAAACCGAGAAGTAAACTGTATTTCCCACCTATAGACCTACTGGGCAGCTCCATGGGCTGCGCTCTGATGATGGAATGGGTGCATATAATCAGTTTCAACAATATTGCAGTATATTAGTCCCGTTTATCAGTTGCATTGGCACATAATATCTAATTACAAGGAAGAAATAACCGATTAACCAAATACAATTGTACCGACTACACATCACTATGGGAGAAATATGAAATCCAAACTTCTGTTATGACAGACACAAGTAAAATAGGGAGATATAGCTCTAACAGCCACACGTTCATGGTCGTGAGGGTTGCTATATTTTGAGAAGGTCACAGAAGACAAATAAACGTTAATAAAAACCGATGGGGCAAGTAAGAATTGACAATCCAGAGACACTGGCAACATTGGGCACACAAGACACAGTACAAAGACAAACAACGCAGACAAACACAACAAAGCACAGAAAACTAAAACGATGACCTACTCGAACCCCACTAAAAACCGGGGGTGAACTCAGGCGCTCGCGAAATGTTAGCAGTTCCTGCCTCTTATAAGAGGTATCA
The DNA here is from genome assembly GCA_963680875.1 of Bathymodiolus brooksi. Classification (NCBI taxonomy): domain Eukaryota; kingdom Metazoa; phylum Mollusca; class Bivalvia; order Mytilida; family Modiolidae; genus Bathymodiolus; species Bathymodiolus brooksi. Next base: position 49,013,238 of record OY804588.1, read on the forward strand.
GTGCTAAAGAAATGACGTGAATTATGGTTGAGTCTTTATCTCAAGGGAGAATATAAATATATTTTGCGGGAAAAACGTATATAAATTTCTCTATCGTGTCAAATGATCTGCATTTAAGACGCTATAACTTAATCTAAAAAAGAAAATCCTGACTGGTACACAAGACCTAATTACAAGGAAAAAATAACCAACGTTCAGCTTAATTTATCACGGATAAAATGAAAATCAACGTTCCGTTGAATTGTAAATTAGCTCACATTGAAATTGACATAATCCATGTCGTGGTCTTTGTGTTTTCAGTGAGTTCATTTCAGATGAAAGGTGATTGTTCGTCTCGTTGGTGTGGGTAGAATTGTGTTGCCTGTCCTTCTTCGATATACGATTCTGATTGCCCCTTTGGTGTCTTCAACCCTTCTTACCATCACTGTTTAAATTTCCTTGTCATAACATAGAGGTTTTGTCGTACATAACTCAAAGTAACGATTACAAAAGTACATCTATTTTTTATTTTTGTTTAAAGAATTAATATTCTCAAGTATCTACCTTTATTTAGCAGGAACAGACTGCTCAACAACAAAACAGATTCAGCCACAACCAACTACTCAGTACCTCACTAGTCCAGAGTTCCCTCAAAGATATCCAATGTAAGTACATTTGTATATTAATACGTTTATATGCCTGTTTGTTTGTTTGATGATGTTTAATGCCACTTTCAAGAATATTTCAGCTATATCGTGGCTGTCAGTTTGATTGGTGGAGGAAACCGGAGTACCCGTTGAAAACATCGACCTCTCGCAAGTCACTGACAAACTTTATCATATAATGTTGTACGCCTCGCCCTGATCGAGATTCGAACTCACAGCATCAGTAGTGATTGGTACTGATGGCATAGGTAGGTGTAGATCCAACTACCATTTCACCGGTTGTGGACTGATTTTGTCTGTTTGTTGATTTATGAGTTTTGGAATATTGCTCGGTGTTCGGTAATTTTGTTATTACCCCTTATTTATTATATTACGGGATTTATAATTTAACTAATAAATTAGGTCATAATATAATTCTTCTTAATTTCATATTAAGAATAACGGCCAACGTAGATACAAATTCCTTGTGCTAGGAAGGGACAGATATTTGTATTTCTACCAACACGTTTTCTGAAACTGATATCATCAACATGCTGGAGTCTTTGATTGACAACATATTCGTTATCTTTGGTGGACGTGTTTTTCAACAGTCAGTCGGCATACCTATGGGTACATACTGTGCACCTCTTCTCACCGACTTGTTCCTTCATTCGTATGAGGCAGACTTCATACAGGAGCTTCTCAAGAAAAACGAAAAGAAACTAGCCCGATCCTTTAATTTCACGTTCCGCTACATAGATGATGTCCTTTCACTGAATAATTCCAAGTTTGGTGATTTCGTTGATCGCATCTGTCCCATTGGATACCACAGATAGATCTGCTTCGTACCTTGACCTACACCTCGAAATGTACAGTGAGGGGCGGCTAAGAACGAAATATTGCGACAAAAGAGATGATTTCAATGTTCCCGTTCTGAACGTTCCATTCATATGTAGCAACATTCCAGCAACACCTGCATATGGAATATACATCTCTCTGTTGATACGTTATTCAGAGCTTGTGGTTCCTATCAGGATTTCCTTGATAGGGGGTTGCTGCTAACAAGGAAGCTACTGAACCAATGGTTCCTCTTAGTTAATAAGGGTAATAACAAAATTACCGAACTCCGAGCAATCTTACAAAGGGAAAGTCAAAACTCATAAGTATATAAACAGACAAAATCATTCAACAACCGGAAAACTGAAAACTTTAATTAAGTTGAAGTCATCACTTCGAAAGTTTTACGGTCGCCATCGCGACTTGGTTGACCGTTATGAAATATCTGTGTCACAAATGACCACGGATATGTTCCACTTGTCGTAATCACTTCCCGGTCCTTTCCTCGTTAATGATTTATCACCGGATTTGTAACTAGATTAACACGACGGGTGTCACTAGTGGAACAGGAACGACCTACCCTTCCGGAGCACCTGTGTTAACCCAGGTTTTTAGTGGGGTTCGTGTTACTCGATCTTTAGTTTTATTTGTGTGTTTTGTTGATCTTTGTTTGTCCTTTTGTACTTTTTCTTTTTGGTCATCGTGTTGTCTGTTCTTCGATATACAGATTCTGATTCCCACTTTGGCATCTTCAATCTCGTCTTATGTACAGTTTTTTCTGCCGGGATGTTGTGTGCTATGCTGTTTTCTGTAATATATATATTACCTTTTCATATACATTGTATATATATTTCAATGTTCATCAAGTTCTAATTTATTCATGGGCTATCTTTGGTTGTTAATTATCAACGTGGCATTTACATTTCAAGCAAAAATAGGAGAATTTTCTTTTTTAGATAAAATAGAAATTTTTATCTACTTGTGTGGATTATTGATATATTTTAAAAAGCCTTTTAGCGCTCACAATTTACATATACTCCAGTGTTCATTCAGTTGATTGGATAGCTGTATTTTTATTTCCAGTAATGCTAACTGTGCATGGAATATAACTACTACATATGACGTCATAGTATCGGTGATATATATGGATGTGGAAACGAACCTACCGACCGCATGCTATGATTACGTGACTATTGGTGGTAAGCATATCAACTATATATTCAGTCCTTAAGCACTTTCCTGGTCGATTTTGACTCCTGTTTAAACCTTTTGGATCACTTACTCTCAAACTAATATCAAATTATTTGGCTTTCCAATCTTTTGACTACTAGCGTACCTGATAAATGTTTCTCCAGAAATGCGTCTTACGCACTAATTTACATATCTACGTTTTTATTACTATCACTGGGTCTATGCTTCTACTGGTGGACTATTAGTCACCGATGGTATCATCTGACCAGTGGTCAGTGCTCGGCACTGACATGGCTTATTGAATATATTTATTTTTGTTATTTAATTTTCTTAAATAATGTAATTGGTTAAAATTAAGACTATGTGAACTTAGCCGATGTTGACCGCCTGTTGGATTACTTGCTCCCAAAGACAATTAAAGTGTGTAGATTTCCAATATTTTTACTCTTGATGGCAACTTCTGTGTCAGGCAGATTAAATATATTATGCATAATGTTCAATATTTTCGTTCTTTATTATAACGCTGTTCGTCTCGTTATATGCTAGGGCAGCATTTTATTCATATGTGGAAAGCGTTTATATGACCCAATCATTTGGCATACAGGGGATATTTAGGCTAATAAAACTAATTAATCCTCACCACTTTTTATTGAAGTGCCTGTATCAAGTCAGGAACGTGTACGGTCATGTATTTGTTTGTTAGGTGTGTGGTATTAACCTTTTTCTCCGATTTTGGATGTTGGAACTGTGTGGATGTATCTTTTTTGTCCTTCATTCGATTTAAAGCCTTAACGAACACAATAAAACTTATCTAACATTTTGATTTCGTTTTTAGAATCCGGACATCTATGTGCATCTTGGGAATTCAATATTGACATGACATATGTCTTCAACGATTCCTTTTTAATAACATTCACAAGTGATAATTTGCAATCAGAACATGGCTTTGTCTTGTCTTACGTTGCACGCTATGACAATACAACAGACGAACAAACGTCGATGACAACAACATACCCGGAAACAGACGTACAAACAGACACGTCCACTGGTATTACTACCACAGGAGTGGCGTCGTCATCAGAGACCATTTCAGTGTCGAAAACATCTACAACAACCCTGACAGATTCGACAACTAATATACACCAAGGTACGTTAAATTATGACAGTGCATCAATAGCAGTACAGTGTAATTATTTTAATTGTAGTAAAGAGTAGATACATGTATCTAATTTAGTGTGCACACTGCCTTTCAAGAATAACCTTCATCAGGTACACTTAAAGTCGAAAGATTGGATAAAGATTGCTATGTATCTTTACATTTGTCTTTGTATGTTTATAAAAACCTAACAAAGGTATATTTATATATAGATACTTTGTAAAGTAACTGAATTAGTTATCCGATTTACAAACTTTATCACATAATGTTGCATCGAGTACACCTCGCCATGAACAGGTTCGAACTCACAACTTTAGTGGTTATAGGCACTGATTGCACAGATAGTTGAAAATCTAACTATCATATGATTATGGCCACGACGACCCCGTGATGGTTCACGATAACTACGGAATACCATTGAACATTTCACGAATAAACATAAAGATAAAGAATTTTGTCTGTTTATATACTTATGAATTTTGACTTTCCCTTTGGAAGATTGTTCGAAGTTCGGTAATTTTGTTATTACCCTTATTATCTCTTTTTGTAAATCTAGCGAAGAAATATTTGTATATAGATACTTTGTAAAGTAACTAAATCAGTTATCCGATTTATATAAAATATGTTTTCTTCTAGCTTGGGGTCCATGTAATGGAACAACACTGGTTCTGCAGTTACAGTTATTTACCAAAGTTAAAATACAGTCACCGGGTTTTCAAGCAAGGCAGTATCCACAGTAAGTTGTACCACAAATAGGCAATAAATCATGTTTATATAAATGTTAAAATGTACCATGCTTTCAGATCAAAATAGAAAATGGATTTTACTCCCAAATTTACAGCAATTGTTTACATATGATTCTACGGTAGATAGTTTTTTTATGACGGTGTCCACACCACTGGAGCCCCGTGGTATGTAAATATAGACCTAATATATCCGTTTTGAGACAAACCCCTTCATAGCGTCCGTCAGCTAGTGGTGGGAATGTATCAAATTAACAATTCTCCCCCAGGAAAGGGGCGGAAATGGGTCTCCCGTGACTAGAAAATGTCATACTCATTGACCTTACAATACAACATGCAGCAGTCTTCTTGGTAGACGTGGTCATTGATGGCCCTTTGCAAAGAAGCTAACATTCAGGCCTCGATTATTGTTTTTTGTGTAATGTTTTGTAGATCGTTGTTTGTCCTGTTGTCGCTTTTCTGTTGGCTGTTGTGTTGTCTGTCCGTCCTCGGTTTACGGCTTCTAATAATAGATTACCCCTTTGGTATCTTCAAACTTTTCTATTTTATCTTCGTTTTCTATTAATCTTTTTTTTTCAACTTGTTCCCTGCCTGACTATGGCTGAAGTATTACTTATTTAATGTTAAAAAAACAATCAATTAATCAACCGATTGAGAATGAGTAGAAAGCAATCTACCATCGTATATAACAAAAGTTTTAATACACAAATGGGGTAATCAGAAGCCGTAAATCGAAGAAGTACAGACAACACAATGGCCAAAAGAAAAAGGACAAATAGTGCAGTTCCCGTATTATCGACACCTATGTAATGCCAAAAGAGAAAATTGCTTTATTAATTTGATAAGTCAAGGCATAATATTTAACCTTAAGCATATGTTTTGGCTTAAATTATACAAATGGCCATATCTATATACATGAAGAATAATTTGAAATCAGTATTTCTCTTAAACTTCTAGTTTTTGGATACTAGATCTTTCATAAAGAATATTTCGATTTCAACTACATTCTAACCATTCTAGGATATTCTATATGCAAAACATATTATGTGTCGAAACATAAGCACACAAGCGATAGATGTATGCCATTTATTTGTAAGAGAATTACGAACAAGGTTAAATGTATGTAAAATATATATTCAAATATGTTGTTTAGCAAGATACAAAAATATATTGAAAAGTAATTATGAAAAAGTATATGTGTTGTAGTTTTATTTTTTTTTAGCTTAAGCATATTTCTGTTTGCTAAATATAACAAATAGGGATCGGACACAAGTTTTTCCAACTTATGAAGTCTTCTCCCGAATACAATAATTTACAATATGGATTAGCATGCGCAATGAAATGATATAATATGTATATAATAGCATGGAGTTCAATATACAAAGAATGATTATATACAAAAACATAGGTTTAGACAATATACGAAAAAAAAAGAATAAAGAAATAAGAAAAGAGAATAAATACTTTTGGAGCTGTGTGTTGGTTCTTTAGATCATTTAGACAATTGTAAATCTTTTGGAGTCTTTAATATATTTAAAAGCATGTTTAAAAATAGTTATATTTTCTTGATATGTCAGGATCATTACGGTTTTCACAGTTTTCCGGTAGTTGACTGATTTTGTCTGTTTATATAATTATGAGTTTTGACTTTCCCTTTGTAAGATTGCTCGGAGTTCTGTAATTTTGTTATTACCCTTATTTAGGAGATCGTTTCCTTTTGTCAGTAGATTTACATCAATATTAATGTTAGAAGGTAGCCAGTTAAGACTATTAAATATTATTTCCCTATTATCTGTATATTTATCACAATCAAAAAGGAAAAAGTGAGAATTTTCACATGGTGTGCCACAGTTACAGGAAGCATTTCATTTTACTTTACATAAATCGTAATTCAAGAAGGATGTATTGCAGCGAAGCTGTGTTAGAATTATATTTAGTTTTCTAGGACCATACGAATAGCGTTGTAAAATATTGTTTATATACGTTGATTATACCCTGGTTAATCACTGTTGGTTTCACAGGGTAACTTCAAAGGAGCTTGGACTTTGAAGATAAATTGTAACAAGCACTGTTGAATAAACTATTTCTTATTCTTAAAAAAATGAAAAGTTTGAAGATACCAAAGAGGCAATCAGAAGCCGTATATCGACCAATTCTATGATATTCTATACACAAATCATGTATATCAATGGACAGACAATTGAAACAGAACAACAAAGAATGATACACAATACACCACACAAGAAAACTGAAGAGTGATCAACAAGAACCCCACTAAAACAATGGTGCACTCGGGTGCTCAGGAAGAGAAAACAGTTCCTACTCCACCAGTGGCACCCGTTGTGTTATTCTTGTCATAGTTATCGTTGCTGGTAAAATGTTATAGTTTTCAAAAGATATAACGTCTTGTAATATTATAATTACTACCCGGAACAAATAAATAATCATGACAATACAAAGCTAATCTGGACTTCTTATGTGTTCTACTGAAGCCATATGCGACAATATGTATATCCTCAAGACTTGCATATTAATGTAAGCTGTAAAAATTAGTACAACCTCTATCTGGACATTTTATATTGACGGCAAACAAAATCTTGAGAATATTATAAAGAAAATGTGTTGTTATATACATATAAATGGCAATTTTCAAAACTAACATGACACTCATTTAGCACGACATGAATTAATATAGATATATATGTAGGGAGTGTATGTAGTCGAGTGGTCTAGGGCGCTGGATGTAAGGCTAAGCGAATGGTGCTGCAGTGTAACAATGGTGTGGGTTCAAATCCCGTCGAGGGAAGAACAAAAATTTGACAGCTCTAAAATCTAATTCTAACACTTTTGGTTTAATTTTCAGACGTATATATATATGTGTATATATATACAACGTCTGAAAAACCAGTCAACGATCAATCTTACGGGGTGTTGGATCGTTACGGTATAACGATACTATACAAGCAAAACAATTATAAACGTCTAAAATGGTTTGTAAATTTTAAAACAACACCAAGTACACAAAACAAAGTGATAAAGAATTAAACACTTCGTAGAATGACAAAATTTTCGTCCCACCGAGGGACTTTATCAATGTCTAATTAAATAAAATCTCGAAACAATATGGCGACTTTTCAAATTTCAAAAAAGTTTTTGACGGTCCATGTACGGCACAAAAGAACCAGAAGATGCACATATGAAACTACATGCATAAAAGAATGGAAATCCTACATATAAATTTATAAAAGTACAATAACAATAATATAAATATACAATAGGGCTACACATTTAAATAAATGTTAAATTAGAAATAAAAATAAATATAAAAATAAGACATTATTGGTAAATGTATCAAATAGCACTGTCAAAATATTGTTGAAAACGGTATGATACCCAAACTCATTAAAAAAAAACGGCCCGCCACAGTGTGGAATATATACGTTGGGCCAATAGAGCAAACTGTATGTCCTAATACGACTGGAGGAGATCAACACGAATAGGAGTCAAGAGAGGATATTACTTTTTCTCATTGATTCCATTCGGTGATAAGGTCTTAAGTTTTCTAATCCAGAAGCTTTCCCTTTCCTGTCTGCTTTTATCATCCCACTTGGGGTTATGGTCAATTATGGTGACCTTCAGTTTGCCGAAAGAATCATGGTGGCCCGTCGATCTGAGATGTCTGCTGAGTGGAAGGTCAGGTTTGCAATTTGCATCGCTTCTGTGGCCATTCAAGCGTTTACTAAGTTGTTGTTTAGTTTCTCCGATGTATTGAAGACCACAAATTGCACATTCCAGGAGGTAGATAATATTTTCTGTCTTGCAGTTGGCATTGCAGTATATGATGAATTTTTCTCCTGTATGTGTGCTGCTGAATTTTTGTGTGCATTGGATGTTTTTGTACGTCATACATCGTCTCGAATCACATGTTTGACACTGACCATTGTAGGCAGATCGAGGGGAGATGTCAGCTCTCACCAAGATGTCTTTCAAACTTTTGGGTTTCCTGAAGGCCAAGACGGGTGGTTCTTTGAAGATTTTACACAGTTCTGGGTGTTTTTGTATGGTTGTCCAGTGCTCACGAACGATGCTGGATAAATTACTGAGCGCAGGATGGTATGTAATGACAAATGGCACTCTGTTGTTCGCGTTCTTTTCTTTATATTGGATGAGGTCTTTTCTGTCAATACCACTTGCTTTGTTAAAACAATGGTTAATGCTCGCATTGTTGTAACCCCTCTTTTTTAGATGACATTTCAGTTCCCCAAGCCGTTTTTTGGTGGTTTGTTCGTTGGAGCAGATGCGTTTGATTCGGAGAGCTTGGCTGTACGGAATACTTTTGGTGCAATGTTTAGGATGACAACTCTGTGGGGACAGGTACTGATGTTTATCTGTCGGTTTGTTGTATATGTCAGTTGACATAATACCATTTTCACAGGTGGTGTAAGTTTCCAGAAAGGAGATGTTATTTCTAGATGTTTCATGGGTGAATTTTATAGTGGGGTGAACATTATTGGCGTGGTCAAAGAAACGATTGAGGTTTTCTTCCGACTCGGTCCACTTCATGTCAACGTCGTCTATGAAACGAAACCAGGAAAGTGGCTTGTGAGGTGCAGATTGTATGATAAGTTTTTCAAGCTTCCCCATGAAGATGTTGGCGTATGAAGGTGCCATCTTTGCTCCCATAGCTGTTCCGTTGATTTGTAAAAAATGCTCTCCATTAAATGTAAAATTGTTATGCTTCAGTACCAATGTGAACAACTGGACAAGACATTCCGTTGGTGGTTCGTTCACGGCTCTTTGGTCCCAGGCCTCTCGACATGCTTCGATACCGTCATTATGTGGGATGTTAGTGTATAATGACGTAACGTCCATCGAAACAAGAATGGTCCCCGAAGGAAGGGGGTTCATGGATTCCATTTTTTGAAGATAATCAGTGGTGTCTTTCAAATGTGAAGGTAACGCTTCTACATGAGGTCGAAGGTGGAAATCGACGAATTCGGAGATTTTTTCTGTGGGGTGCCCATTTGCTGAAACAATGGGTCTCCCGGGGTTGTTGACTTTATGAATTTTAGGTAATAGGTAGAAGCGTCCAACTTTGGGTTTGTCTGGTTTCAAGTAATCGAAAGTGTTCTTGTCGATATGACTATTTTCTTTCATATATATATATATATATATATATATATATATATATGGCAGTGGCCATAGCAACCATGCGTAGAATATTTAGTGTTTAATAAAATTTTAGATTCTGCGATTATGATAATATGTACATATTTCTAATCTGTTTTTGCAGAAATTTATCATGTGCATGGAGATTCGACCGTTCACGAAATACGAGTGAAATCATATACACTCTTCATCTTAAAGGAATGAAGAACACACCAGACACCATATCATTATATGGAGGTAGGCATACATTATCTCGTCTTCTCTCTTATGGTCTGTAAATTATCATGATCTATGCAAAGTTGGCGTTATGGGTGAGGGTTGCGATGTTTAACGCCACTTTCCATAATATTTCAGCTATATCGTGGATGTCAGCTTTAATGGTGGAGAAAACCGGGTTGCCCGGAGAACACCATCGACCACTGGAAAGTAACCGATAAACTGTCTAGCATAATGTTGTGTGGAATACACCTCGTCTGAGTGGAACTCATGAATGCAGTAGATCGTGGGTTCGAGCACCAGGCAGGTCTAAACATATATTTATAAAATTGGTATATGTTACATCTTTACTAAGAAGTAAGAGAACAGACTAATTGATTCAGTGACCTAGCACTATAAAAATCAAATAAGTGTGTTAATCTAGTACAAAGCGGACATCATCATCATCATCATCATCATCATCATCATCATCTCATCGAATGTATCTGGTTGCCATGATATAGCTGAATTGCTCATATATGAGGTAAGCAATAATCACTCACTCACTGTACTAAGGCAAGGAATTGGTCTCTAAACTGAATTCGCTCAATTTGTTTGCGACAGGAACCGTTTTAGGTACAAACGCTTTGTAATACCATTGATATCTACATATACAATAAAGACCTATCTATAGGGGTTTGACTTACGCCCCATATGGAGGTGTGTCTACTCTATGCAATTGTTATCTGTTACATAGACGTTAGAGAATATCGAATGGACAATCAAGAATGGACACTCCAGATAAACTGACAAAATTGGGTACACAAGACACAAGACGAAGACAAACAAACAAACAAAAGAAGAAAAATAATGTTAAGGTTACGATGTTTAACGCCACTTTCAACAATAGTTTAGCTATATCGTGGAGGTCAGTTCTATTGGTGGAGGGAACCAGATGTGCCACGAGAAAACTATCAATCTCTCGCAAGTCACCGAGAAACAAACAGAAGAAGACAAAAATATGTGTTGGACACCACTATGCGCCAACAAACACAACGAATAACGTAAATAAAACATAACAAACAATTTAACAATGAATTACATGTCGGTTACAGTTAACGTTGCTTGTGTTTGATACTGCAGTATCTTCCTCAATCAAATAAACCTACAGTCACAGTATATTTATTGTTACACTCACTACGCTGATCTCCAGTCATCATGTCAAAACGTTCATCCTACCGAAACTTTCATCCAGCCGAAACCGTCATCCTGCCAAACTCTAACCTGTTGTAGAAATGTTGTGCGCGAACGTTAATTCTTGAATCTTTGTTCCGCGTACGTATTATGAGGGTCGTCGTGGTCATGATCGTGTGGTAGTTGCCCAAGTAATCGGTGCCTATCATCACTGATGTTGTGAGTTCAAATCTCGATCACGCCGAGATGAACAACATTATGTGATTAAGTTGATCAGTTACAGGCGACAGGTCGATGGTTTTCCTCAGGTCCTCCGGTTTTCTCTACCAAAAACACTGACCGTCACGATATAAATGAAATATTGTTAAAAATGGCGATAAACATCATCAAACCAACCAAAATCAATCCTGGTCTTCTCATTTTTACTCTGGTTTCTATCTAAATATTTGGTTGTTAATTGTTGAATTGGCATGTTTCATTTATCAATATAACATATGAATAGGAGGAGACGGGTGCCACGTGACGAGCGGGAGCTGCTTATTCTTCCCGAGTTTATGAGTTCACCGCCGATTTGTAGTGGTGTTCGTGTTGTTCAATCTTTAGTTTTCTGTGCAGTGTTTTGTAGATCATGCTTTGTCGTATTGTCCTTATTAATTTGAGCATTGCATTGTATGTCATTCTTTGATTTCCACTAAAGTTGTTCGAACCCCGTTCATGGCGAAGAGTACTCGATTCAACATTATGTGATAAAAGTTGACAGTGACTTGCGACAGGTCGGTGGTTTGTTTCGGGTACTCCGATTTCCTCTACCAATGAAACTGAACATCACTATATAACTGAATTGTTAATGAAAGTGGCGTTAAACACCATCAACCACCATCTTCTTCCATTTATGGTTTCTGATTACCTCTTTAGTATCTTTAAACTGTTCTTCATTTATATGTATGATTTAAGCTAATAACATAATATTAAGCTTAAATACTATGCCTAGACTTGTCAAATTAATAAAGCAATTTCACTTTTGGCATTACATAGGTGTCGACAATACGGGGACTGCACTAATTGATACTACCAGAATATCTCAGGATAACACTCAACGTAAGGTAGTAGATCATAACTCTTTGTTTCTACTATTTACAACAGACGATGTTGAGTCAAATAATGGAGATGGATTTGAAATATACATTCTTGAATCTGCAGATTACTGTAAGTAATATAACAAATTTTATTTTAATTGTTTGTTAGCTTGCGTGATGGTGTTTAACGCCACTTTCAACAATGTGGTCAGTTTTATTGGTGGAGGAAACCGGATGACCCGGACAAAAACACCTACCTGTTTCAAGTCACTGACAAACTTTAGCACATAATGTAGTACACTTCACCCTGATCGAGATTATACCTCACAACACCAGTGGTGATAGGCACTGATTACATATGTAGTTGTGATTCCAACTGCCATACGATCACGGACACGACGGCCCTTTTAATTCAATTTGAGCAGTCTAATTCCACTGGCTAGATTTTTGTTATCTACTGTCACTGACCTAGTTACCTGTTGTGGTTTGGGGAGCTAGTTAGTAATCCAGTTCACTTCCTGTTGATAGAAAATATCAAAAGGGACAATCAAGGGATAATTGTAGAATTTAGATATTTAATTTAAGATATTACCGCCCATAGATTATTGTGATTTTTCTGAAGGATAAACACAATATTAATGCAAAGTTTATATGTACTAGGGGCAAAAATTGGAAAAGACTTGTTGAACTTCACCTTTGTCCCATAAGCTTTATATTTTAAGGTTAGGGTTATGGTGCTTAACGCCACTTTCATCAATATCACTTATATTGTGGCGGTCAGTTTTATTGGCAGACAAACTTTATCATATAATGTTGTATCGAATACACCTCGCCTGAGCGGGATTCGAACTCCCAACGGTAGTGGTGATAGGCACTGGTTGCATTGGTAGTTATAAATCCAACTATCATACGGTCACGACAACGACGGCCCCCTTTATATTTAAAGACACTCCACTAATATTATATATATATATAATAAGCGTAAGGCTAAGCGAATGGTGCTGCAGTGTAACAATGGTGTGGGTTCAAATCCCGTCGAGGGAAGAACAAAAATTTGACAGCTCTAAAATCTAATTCTAACACTGTTTGGTTTAATTTTCAGACGTATATAATATTTAGTATTAACCTAGTATCCTTTAAAGTAACTTTGAGATCCAGTGGGACAGATATATTGTATGGTTGTCACTTGCTTCTAGACGTTTGTATAATATACTTTATTTCCTGTGACTGTATAATGAATAATTCTTCATTATCCTATCCAATATATTAAAAATTGCTGAGTTAGATTGCTGTCAAATTATAATATTAAGTATATATGTACCATCTACACACGCTTATACACATGTCTTACGCCTATCCCTAGATTTGCCTTACGAGACAAGGTAACACTACGACTATTGAAGCTCCTTTTTTAGGGAGTGGATGTAGTCGAGTGGTCTAGGGCGCTGGACGTAAGGCTAAGCGAATGGTGCTGCAGTGTAACAATGGTGTGGGTTCAAATCCCGTCGAGGGAAGAACAAAAAATTTGACAGCTCTAAAATCTAATTCTAACACTGTTTGGTTTAATTTTCAGACGTATATATATATATATATATATATATCACCACTGAATTTCATTGCTCATATGTTTAAATAAACGCTAGTGAATACCCTATATATATTTACTTAATGTACGTTTTCGAACCCCCCCTCAAAAAAACAAAACAAAAACAACTGTAGATTGATTAGTTTATTGCTTGAAGTCCAGTGGGAAATATTTCATTATTTGGTTTTACAATCTTTTCACCTCGAGCGTACCCGATGAACGTTACTCGTGCGCACCAAATTGGATATCTACGTTTTTATGTCATGCATATTCATGACGCAAACAAGCCCAACAATATATAAAAGTGATATAAAAATGAGGAAGGAATGAAACACCAGAGGCAACGTCTTCGACAGCCACTGAAAAAGTTGTGTAGGGACTACAATGTGTCTACTGTTTGCTTAATTCCAAACAGAGGTTCTTAACGTACTGATGGCGTAGCAATCTACCAGCACAATACTCCCTATAATCCACGGTCAGTCTTTCCATGTTATGAGCTATAACCTGACAAACCGAGAAGTAAACTGTATTTCCCACCTATAGACCTACTGGGCAGCTCCATGGGCTGCGCTCTGATGATGGAATGGGTGCATATTATCAGTTTCAACAATATTGCAGTATATTAGTCCCGTTTATCAGTTGCATTGGCACATAATATCTAATTACAAGGAAGAAATAACCGATTAACCAAATACAATTGTACCGACTACACATCACTATGGGAGAAATATGAAATCCAAACTTCTGTTATGACAGACACAAGTAAAATAGGGAGATATAGCTCTAACAGCCACACGTTCATGGTCGTGAGGGTTGCTATATTTTGAGAAGGTCACAGAAGACAAATAAACGTTAATAAAAACCGATGGGGCAAGTAAGAATTGACAATCCAGAGACACTGGCAACATTGGGCACACAAGACACAGTACAAAGACAAACAACGCAGACAAACACAACAAAGCACAGAAAACTAAAACGATGACCTACTCGAACCCCACTAAAAACCGGGGGTGAACCCAGGTGCTCGCGAAATGTTAGCAGTTCCTGCCTCTTATAAGAGGTATCAGTGCTAAAGAAATGACGTGAATTATGGTTGAGTCTTTATCTCAAGGGAGAATATAAATATATTTTGCGGGAAAAACGTATATAAATTTCTCTATCGTGTCAAATGATCTGCATTTAAGACGCTATAACTTAATCTAAAAAAGAAAATCCTGACTGGTACACAAGACCTAATTACAAGGAAAAAATAACCAACGTTCAGCTTAATTTATCACGGATAAAATGAAAATCAACGTTCCGTTGAATTGTAAATTAGCTCACATTGAAATTGACATAATCCATGTCGTGGTCTTTGTGTTTTCAGTGAGTTCATTTCAGATGAAAGGTGATTGTTCGTCTCGTTGGTGTGGGTAGAATTGTGTTGCCTGTCCTTCTTCGATATACGATTCTGATTGCCCCTTTGGTGTCTTCAACCCTTCTTACCATCACTGTTTAAATTTCCTTGTCATAACATAGAGGTTTTGTCGTACATAACTCAAAGTAACGATTACAAAAGTACATCTATTTTTTATTTTTGTTTAAAGAATTAATATTCTCAAGTATCTACCTTTATTTAGCAGGAACAGACTGCTCAACAACAAAACAGATTCAGCCACAACCAACTACTCAGTACCTCACTAGTCCAGAGTTCCCTCAAAGATATCCAATGTAAGTACATTTGTATATTAATACGTTTATATGCCTGTTTGTTTGTTTGATGATGTTTAATGCCACTTTCAAGAATATTTCAGCTATATCGTGGCTGTCAGTTTGATTGGTGGAGGAAACCGGAGTACCCGTTGAAAACATCGACCTCTCGCAAGTCACTGACAAACTTTATCATATAATGTTGTACGCCTCGCCCTGATCGAGATTCGAACTCACAGCATCAGTAGTGATTGGTACTGATGGCATAGGTAGGTGTAGATCCAACTACCATTTCACCGGTTGTGGACTGATTTTGTCTGTTTGTTGATTTATGAGTTTTGGAATATTGCTCGGTGTTCGGTAATTTTGTTATTACCCCTTATTTATTATATTACGGGATTTATAATTTAACTAATAAATTAGGTCATAATATAATTCTTCTTAATTTCATATTAAGAATAACGGCCAACGTAGATACAAATTCCTTGTGCTAGGAAGGGACAGATATTTGTATTTCTACCAACACGTTTTCTGAAACTGATATCATCAACATGCTGGAGTCTTTGATTGACAACATATTCGTTATCTTTGATGGACGTGTTTTTCAACAGTCAGTCGGCATACCTATGGGTACATACTGTGCACCTCTTCTCACCGACTTGTTCCTTCATTCGTATGAGGCAGACTTCATACAGGAGCTTCTCAAGAAAAACGAAAAGAAACTAGCCCGATCCTTTAATTTCACGTTCCGCTACATAGATGATGTCCTTTCACTGAATAATTCCAAGTTTGGTGATTTCGTTGATCGCATCTGTCCCATTGGATACCACAGATAGATCTGCTTCGTACCTTGACCTACACCTCGAAATGTACAGTGAGGGGCGGCTAAGAACGAAATATTGCGACAAAAGAGATGATTTCAATGTTCCCGTTCTGAACGTTCCATTCATATGTAGCAACATTCCAGCAACACCTGCATATGGAATATACATCTCTCTGTTGATACGTTATTCAGAGCTTGTGGTTCCTATCAGGATTTCCTTGATAGGGGGTTGCTGCTAACAAGGAAGCTACTGAACCAATGGTTCCTCTTAGTTAATAAGGGTAATAACAAAATTACCGAACTCCGAGCAATCTTACAAAGGGAAAGTCAAAACTCATAAGTATATAAACAGACAAAATCATTCAACAACCGGAAAACTGAAAACTTTAATTAAGTTGAAGTCATCACTTCGAAAGTTTTACGGTCGCCATCGCGACTTGGTTGACCGTTATGAAATATCTGTGTCACAAATGACCACGGATATGTTCCACTTGTCGTAATCACTTCCCGGTCCTTTCCTCGTTAATGATTTATCACCGGATTTGTAACTAGATTAACACGACGGGTGTCACTAGTGGAACAGGAACGACCTACCCTTCCGGAGCACCTGTGTTAACCCAGGTTTTTAGTGGGGTTCGTGTTACTCGATCTTTAGTTTTATTTGTGTGTTTTGTTGATCTTTGTTTGTCCTTTTGTACTTTTTCTTTTTGGTCATCGTGTTGTCTGTTCTTCGATATACAGATTCTGATTCCCACTTTGGCATCTTCAATCTCGTCTTATGTACAGTTTTTTCTGCCGGGATGTTGTGTGCTATGCTGTTTTCTGTAATATATATATTACCTTTTCATATACATTGTATATATATTTCAATGTTCATCAAGTTCTAATTTATTCATGGGCTATCTTTGGTTGTTAATTATCAACGTGGCATGAACATTTCAAGCAAAAATAGGAGAATTTTCTTTTTTAGATAAAATAGAAATTTTTATCTACTTGTGTGGATTATTGATATATTTTAAAAAGCCTTTTAGCGCTCACAATTTACATATACTCCAGTGTTCATTCAGTTGATTGGATAGCTGTATTTTTATTTCCAGTAATGCTAACTGTGCATGGAATATAACTACTACATATGACGTCATAGTATCGGTGATATATATGGATGTGGAAACGAACCTACCGACCGCATGCTATGATTACGTGACTATTGGTGGTAAGCATATCAACTATATATTCAGTCCTTAAGCACTTTCCTGGTCGATTTTGACTCCTGTTTAAACCTTTTGGATCACTTACTCTCAAACTAATATCAAATTATTTGGCTTTCCAATCTTTTGACTACTAGCGTACCTGATAAATGTTTCTCCAGAAATGCGTCTTACGCACTAATTTACATATCTACGTTTTTATTACTATCACTGGGTCTATGCTTCTACTGGTGGACTATTAGTCACCGATGGTATCATCTGACCAGTGGTCAGTGCTCGGCACTGACATGGCTTATTGAATATATTTATTTTTGTTATTTAATTTTCTTAAATAATGTAATTGGTTAAAATTAAGACTATGTGAACTTAGCCGATGTTGACCGCCTGTTGGATTACTTGCTCCCAAAGACAATTAAAGTGTGTAGATTTCCAATATTTTTACTCTTGATGGCAACTTCTGTGTCAGGCAGATTAAATATATTATGCATAATGTTCAATATTTTCGTTCTTTATTATAACGCTGTTCGTCTCGTTATATGCTAGGGCAGCATTTTATTCATATGTGGAAAGCGTTTATATGACCCAATCATTTGGCATACAGGGGATATTTAGGCTAATAAAACTAATTAATCCTCACCACTTTTTATTGAAGTGCCTGTATCAAGTCAGGAACGTGTACGGTCATGTATTTGTTTGTTAGGTGTGTGGTATTAACCTTTTTCTCCGATTTTGGATGTTGGAACTGTGTGGATGTATCTTTTTTGTCCTTCATTCGATTTAAAGCCTTAACGAACACAATAAAACTTATCTAACATTTTGATTTCGTTTTTAGAATCCGGACATCTATGTGCATCTTGGGAATTCAATATTGACATGACATATGTCTTCAACGATTCCTTTTTAATAACATTCACAAGTGATAATGCGCAATCAGAACATGGCTTTGTCTTGTCTTACGTTGCACGCTATGACAATACAACAGACGAACAAACGTCGATGACAACAACATACCCGGAAACAGACGTACAAACAGACACGTCCACTGGTATTACTACCACAGGAGTGGCGTCGTCATCAGAGACCATTTCAGTGTCGAAAACATCTACAACAACCCTGACAGATTCGACAACTAATATACACCAAGGTACGTTAAATTATGACAGTGCATCAATAGCAGTACAGTGTAATTATTTTAATTGTAGTAAAGAGTAGATACATGTATCTAATTTAGTGTGCACACTGCCTTTCAAGAATAACCTTCATCAGGTACACTTAAAGTCGAAAGATTGGATAAAGATTGCTATGTATCTTTACATTTGTCTTTGTATGTTTATAAAAACCTAACAAAGGTATATTTATATATAGATACTTTGTAAAGTAACTGAATTAGTTATCCGATTTACAAACTTTATCACATAATGTTGCATCGAGTACACCTCGCCATGAACAGGTTCGAACTCACAACTTTAGTGGTTATAGGCACTGATTGCACAGATAGTTGAAAATCTAACTATCATATGATTATGGCCACGACGACCCCGTGATGGTTCACGATAACTACGGAATACCATTGAACATTTCACGAATAAACATAAAGATAAAGAATTTTGTCTGTTTATATACTTATGAATTTTGACTTTCCCTTTGGAAGATTGTTCGAAGTTCGGTAATTTTATTATTACCCTTATTATCTCTTTTTGTAAATCTAGCGAAGAAATATTTGTATATAGATACTTTGTAAAGTAACTAAATCAGTTATCCGATTTATATAAAATATGTTTTCTTCTAGCTTGGGGTCCATGTAATGGAACAACACTGGTTCTGCAGTTACAGTTATTTACCAAAGTTAAAATACAGTCACCGGGTTTTCAAGCAAGGCAGTATCCACAGTAAGTTGTACCACAAATAGGCAATAAATCATGTTTATATAAATGTTAAAATGTACCATGCTTTCAGATCAAAATAGAAAATGGATTTTACTCCCAAATTTACAGCAATTGTTTACATATGATTCTACGGTAGATAGTTTTTTTATGACGGTGTCCACACCACTGGAGCCCCGTGGTATGTAAATATAGACCTAATATATCCGTTTTGAGACAAACCCCTTCATAGCGTCCGTCAGCTAGTGGTGGGAATGTATCAAATTAACAATTCTCCCCCAGGAAAGGGGCGGAAATGGGTCTCCCGTGACTAGAAAATGTCATACTCATTGACCTTACAATACAACATGCAGCAGTCTTCTTGGTAGACGTGGTCATTGATGGCCCTTTGCAAAGAAGCTAAAATTCAGGCCTCGATTATTGTTTTTTGTGTAATGTTTTGTAGATCGTTGTTTGTCCTGTTGTCGCTTTTCTGTTGGCTGTTGTGTTGTCTGTCCGTCCTCGGTTTACGGCTTCTAATAATAGATTACCCCTTTGGTATCTTCAAACTTTTCTATTTTATCTTCGTTTTCTATTAATCTTTTTTTTTCAACTTGTTCCCTGCCTGACTATGGCTGAAGTATTACTTATTTAATGTTAAAAAAACAATCAATTAATCAACCGATTGAGAATGAGTAGAAAGCAATCTACCATCGTATATAACAAAAGTTTTAATACACAAATGGGGTAATCAGAAGCCGTAAATCGAAGAAGTACAGACAACACAATGGCCAAAAGAAAAAGGACAAATAGTGCAGTTCCCGTATTATCGACACCTATGTAATGCCAAAAGAGAAAATTGCTTTATTAATTTGATAAGTCAAGGCATAATATTTAACCTTAAGCATATGTTTTGGCTTAAATTATACAAATGGCCATATCTATATACATGAAGAATAATTTGAAATCAGTATTTCTCTTAAACTTCTAGTTTTTGGATACTAGATCTTTCATAAAGAATATTTCGATTTCAACTACATTCTAACCATTCTAGGATATTCTATATGCAAAACATATTATGTGTCGAAACATAAGCACACAAGCGATAGATGTATGCCATTTATTTGTAAGAGAATTACGGACAAGGTTAAATGTATGTAAAATATATATTCAAATATGTTGTTTAGCAAGATACAAAAATATATTGAAAAGTAATTATGAAAAAGTATATGTGTTGTAGTTTTATTTTTTTTTTAGCTTAAGCATATTTCTGTTTGCTAAATATAACAAATAGGGATCGGACACAAGTTTTTCCAACTTATGAAGTCTTCTCCCGAATACAATAATTTACAATATGGATTAGCATGCGCAATGAAATGATATAATATGTATATAATAGCATGGAGTTCAATATACAAAGAATGATTATATACAAAAACATAGGTTTAGACAATATACGAAAAAAAAAGAATAAAGAAATAAGAAAAGAGAATAAATACTTTTGGAGCTGTGTGTTGGTTCTTTAGATCATTTAGACAATTGTAAATCTTTTGGAGTCTTTAATATATTTAAAAGCATGTTTAAAAATAGTTATATTTTCTTGATATGTCAGGATCATTACGGTTTTCACAGTTTTCCGGTAGTTGACTGATTTTGTCTGTTTATATAATTATGAGTTTTGACTTTCCCTTTGTAAGATTGCTCGGAGTTCTGTAATTTTGTTATTACCCTTATTTAGGAGATCGTTTCCTTTTGTCAGTAGATTTACATCAATATTAATGTTAGAAGGTAGCCAGTTAAGACTATTAAATATTATTTCCCTATTATCTGTATATTTATCACAATCAAAAAGGAAAAGGTGAGAATTTTCACATGGTGTGCCACAGTTACAGGAAGCATTTCATTTTACTTTACATAAATCGTAATTCAAGAAGGATGTATTGCAGCGAAGCTGTGTTAGAATTATATTTAGTTTTCTAGGACCATACGAATAGCGTTGTAAAATATTGTTTATATACGTTGATTATACCCTGGTTAATCACTGTTGGTTTCACAGGGTAACTTCAAAGGAGCTTGGACTTTGAAGATAAATTGTAACAAGCACTGTTGAATAAACTATTTCTTATTCTTAAAAAAATGAAAAGTTTGAAGATACCAAAGAGGCAATCAGAAGCCGTATATCGACCAATTCTATGATATTCTATACACAAATCATGTATATCAATGGACAGACAATTGAAACAGAACAACAAAGAATGATACACAATACACCACACAAGAAAACTGAAGAGTGATCAACAAGAACCCCACTAAAACAATGGTGCACTCGGGTGCTCAGGAAGAGAAAACAGTTCCTACTCCACCAGTGGCACCCGTTGTGTTATTCTTGTCATAGTTATCGTTGCTGGTAAAATGTTATAGTTTTCAAAAGATATAACGTCTTGTAATATTATAATTACTACCCGGAACAAATAAATAATCATGACAATACAAAGCTAATCTGGACTTCTTATGTGTTCTACTGAAGCCATATGCGACAATATGTATATCCTCAAGACTTGCATATTAATGTAAGCTGTAAAAATTAGTACAACCTCTATCTGGACATTTTATATTGACGGCAAACAAAATCTTGAGAATATTATAAAGAAAATGTGTTGTTATATACATATAAATGGCAATTTTCAAAACTAACATGACACTCATTTAGCACGACATGAATTAATATAGATATATATGCAGGGAGTGTATGTAGTCGAGTGGTCTAGGGCGCTGGATGTAAGGCTAAGCGAATGGTGCTGCAGTGTAACAATGGTGTGGGTTCAAATCCCGTCGAGGGAAGAACAAAAATTTGACAGCTCTAAAATCTAATTCTAACACTTTTGGTTTAATTTTCAGACGTATATATATATGTGTATATATATACAACGTCTGAAAAACCAGTCAACGATCAATCTTACGGGGTGTTGGATCGTTACGGTATAACGATACTATACAAGCAAAACAATTATAAACGTCTAAAATGGTTTGTAAATTTTAAAACAACACCAAGTACACAAAACAAAGTGATAAAGAATTAAACACTTCGTAGAATGACAAAATTTTCGTCCCACCGAGGGACTTTATCAATGTCTAATTAAATAAAATCTCGAAACAATATGGCGACTTTTCAAATTTCAAAAAAGTTTTTGACGGTCCATGTACGGCACAAAAGAACCAGAAGATGCACATATGAAACTACATGCATAAAAGAATGGAAATCCTACATATAAATTTATAAAAGTACAATAACAATAATATAAATATACAATAGGGCTACACATTTAAATAAATGTTAAATTAGAAATAAAAATAAATATAAAAATAAGACATTATTGGTAAATGTATCAAATAGCACTGTCAAAATATTGTTGAAAACGGTATGATACCCAAACTCATTCAAAAAAACGGCCCGCCACAGTGTGGAATATATACGTTGGGCCAATAGAGCAAACTGTATGTCCTAATACGACTGGAGGAGATCAACACGAATAGGAGTCAAGAGAGGATATTACTTTTTCTCATTGATTCCATTCGGTGATAAGGTCTTAAGTTTTCTAATCCAGAAGCTTTCCCTTTCCTGTCTGCTTTTATCATCCCACTTGGGGTTATGGTCAATTATGGTGACCTTCAGTTTGCCGAAAGAATCATGGTGGCCCGTCGATCTGAGATGTCTGCTGAGTGGAAGGTCAGGTTTGCAATTTGCATCGCTTCTGTGGCCATTCAAGCGTTTACTAAGTTGTTGTTTAGTTTCTCCGATGTATTGAAGACCACAAATTGCACATTCCAGGAGGTAGATAATATTTTCTGTCTTGCAGTTGGCATTGCAGTATATGATGAATTTTTCTCCTGTATGTGTGCTGCTGAATTTTTGTGTGCATTGGATGTTTTTGCACGTCATACATCGTCTCGAATCACATGTTTGACACTGACCATTGTAGGCAGATCGAGGGGAGATGTCAGCTCTCACCAAGATGTCTTTCAAACTTTTGGGTTTCCTGAAGGCCAAGACGGGTGGTTCTTTGAAGATTTTACACAGTTCTGGGTGTTTTTGTATGGTTGTCCAGTGCTCACGAACGATGCTGGATAAATTACTGAGCGCAGGATGGTATGTAATGACAAATGGCACTCTGTTGTTCGCGTTCTTTTCTTTATATTGGATGAGGTCTTTTCTGTCAATACCACTTGCTTTGTTAAAACAATGGTTAATGCTCGCATTGTTGTAACCCCTCTTTTTTAGATGACATTTCAGTTCCCCAAGCCGTTTTTGGTGGTTTGTTCGTTGGAGCAGATGCGTTTGATTCGGAGAGCTTGGCTGTACGGAATACTTTTGGTGCAATGTTTAGGATGACAACTCTGTGGGGACAGGTACTGATGTTTATCTGTCGGTTTGTTGTATATGTCAGTTGACATAATACCATTTTCACAGGTGGTGTAAGTTTCCAGAAAGGAGATGTTATTTCTAGATGTTTCATGGGTGAATTTTATAGTGGGGTGAACATTATTGGCGTGGTCAAAGAAACGATTGAGGTTTTCTTCCGACTCGGTCCACTTCATGTCAACGTCGTCTATGAAACGAAACCAGGAAAGTGGCTTGTGAGGTGCAGATTGTATGATAAGTTTTTCAAGCTTCCCCATGAAGATGTTGGCGTATAAAGGTGCCATCTTTGCTCCCATAGCTGTTCCGTTGATTTGTAAAAAATGCTCTCCATTAAATGTAAAATTGTTATGCTTCAGTACCAATGTGAGCAACTGGACAAGACATTCCGTTGGTGGTTCGTTCACGGCTCTTTGGTCCCAGGCCTCTCGACATGCTTCGATACCGTCATTATGTGGGATGTTAGTGTATAATGACGTAACGTCCATCGAAACAAGAATGGTCCCCGAAGGAAGGGGGTTCATGGATTCCATTTTTTGAAGATAATCAGTGGTGTCTTTCAAATGTGAAGGTAACGCTTCTACATGAGGTCGAAGGTGGAAATCGACGAATTCGGAGATTTTTTCTGTGGGGTGCCCATTTGCTGAAACAATGGGTCTCCCGGGGTTGTTGACTTTATGAATTTTAGGTAATAGGTAGAAGCGTCCAACTTTGGGTTTGTCTGGTTTCAAGTAATCGAAAGTGTTCTTGTCGATATGACTATTTTCTTTCATATATATATATATATATATATATATATATATATATGGCAGTGGCCATAGCAACCATGCGTAGAATATTTAGTGTTTAATAAAATTTTAGATTCTGCGATTATGATAATATGTACATATTTCTAATCTGTTTTTGCAGAAATTTATCATGTGCATGGAGATTCGACCGTTCACGAAATACGAGTGAAATCATATACACTCTTCATCTTAAAGGAATGAAGAACACACCAGACACCATATCATTATATGGAGGTAGGCATACATTATCTCGTCTTCTCTCTTATGGTCTGTAAATTATCATGATCTATGCAAAGTTGGCGTTATGGGTGAGGGTTGCGATGTTTAACGCCACTTTCCATAATATTTCAGCTATATCGTGGATGTCAGCTTTAATGGTGGAGAAAACCGGGTTGCCCGGAGAACACCATCGACCACTGGAAAGTAACCGATAAACTTTCTAGCATAATGTTGTGTGGAATACACCTCGTCTGAGTGGAACTCATGAATGCAGTAGATCGTGGGTTCGAGCACCAGGCAGGTCTAAACATATATTTATAAAATTGGCATATGTTACATCTTTACTAAGAAGTAAGAGAACAGACTAATTGATTCAGTGACCTAGCACTATAAAAATCAAATAAGTGTGTTAATCTCATCGAATGTATCTGGTTGCCATGATATAGCTGAATTGCTCATTTATGAGGTAAGCAATAATCACTCACTCACTGTACTAAGGCAAGGTATTGGTCTCTAAACTGAATTCGCTCAATTTGTTTGCGACAGGAACCGTTTTAGGTACAAATACTTTGTAATACCATTGATATCTACATATACAATAAAGACCTATCTATAGGGGTTTGACTTACGCCCCATATGGAGGTGTGTCTACTCTATGCAATTGTTATCTGTTACATAGACGTTAGAGAATATCGAATGGACAATCAAGAATGGACACTCCAGATAAACTGACAAAATTGGGTACACAAGACACAAGACGAAGACAAACAAACAAACAAAAGAAGAAAAATAATGTTAAGGTTACGATGTTTAACGCCACTTTCAACAATAATTTAGCTATATCGTGGAGGTCAGTTCTATTGGTGGAGGGAACCAGATGTGCCACGAGAAAACTATCAATCTCTCGCAAGTCACCGAGAAACAAACAGAAGAAGACAAAAATATGTGTTGGACACCACTATGCGCCAACAAACACAACGAATAACGTAAATAAAACATAACAAACAATTTAACAATGAATTACATGTTGGTTACAGTTAACGTTGCTTGTGTTTGATACTGCAGTGTCTTCCTCAATCAAATAAACCTACAGTCACAGTACATTTATTGTTACACTCACTACGCTGATCTCCAGTCATCATGTCAAAACGTTCATCCTACCGAAACTTTCATCCAGCCGAAACCGTCATCCTGCCAAACTCTAACCTGTTGTAGAAATGTTGTGTGCGAACTTTAATTCTTGAATCTTTGTTCCGCGTACCTATTATGAGGGTCGTCGTGGTCATGATCGTGTGGTAGTTGCCCAAGTAATCGGTGCCTATCATCACTGATGTTGTGAGTTCAAATCTCGATCACGCCGAGATGAACAACATTATGTGATTAAGTTGATCAGTTACAGGCGACAGGTCGGTGGTTTTCCCCAGGTCCTCAGGTTTTCTCCACCAATAAAACTGACCGCCACGATATAAATGAAATATTGTTAAAAATGGCGATAAACATCATCAAACCAACCAAAATCAATCCTGGTCTTCTCATTTTTACTCTGGTTTCTATCTATATATTTGGTTGTTAATTGTTGAATTGGCATGTTTCTTTTATCAATATAACATATGAATAGGAGGAGACGGGTGCCACGTGGCGAGCGGGAGCTGCTTATTCTTCCCGAGTTTATGAGTTCACCGCCGATTTGTAGTGGTGTTCGCGTTGTTCAATCTTTAGTTTTCTGTGCAGTGTTTTGTAGATCATTCTTTGTCGTATTGTCCTTGTTCATTTGACCATTGTATTGTATGTCATTCTTTGATTTCCACTAAAGTTGTTCGAACCCCGTTCATGGCGAAGAGTACTCGATTCAGCATTATGTGATAAAATTTGAGAGTGACTTGCGACAGGTCGGTGGTTTGTTTCGAGTACTCCGATTTCCTCTACCAATGAAACTGAACATCACGATATAACAGAATTTTTAATGAAAGTGGCGTTAAACACCATCAACCACCATCTTCTTCCATTTATGGCTTATGATTACCTCTTTGGTATCTTCAAACTGTTCTTCATGTATATGCATAATTTAAGCTAATAGCATAATCTTAAGCTTAAATGCTATACCTAGACTTGTCAAATTAATAAAGCAATTTCACTTTTGGCATTACATAGGTGTCGACAATACGGGGACTGCACTAATTGATACGACTACCAACATATCTCAGGATTACACTCAACGTAAGGTAGTAGATCATAACTCTTTGTTTCTACTATTTACAACAGACGATGTTGAGTCAAATGATGGAGATGGATTTGAAATGTACATTCTTGAATCTGAAGATTACTGTAAGTAATATAGCAAATTTTATTTCTAATTTGTTTGTTAGCTTGCGTGATGGTGTTTAACGCCACTTTCAACAATGTGGTCAGTTTTATTGGTGGAGGAAACCGGAGGACCCGGAGAAAACCACATACCTGTTTCAAGTCACTGACAAACTTTAACACATAATGTAGTACTCTTCGACCTGATCGAGATTAGAACTCACAACACCAATGGTGATAGGCACTGATTACATAGGTAGTTGTGAATGCAACTGCCATACGATCACGGACACGACGGCCCCTTTAATTCAATTTGAGCAATCTAATTCCACTGGATAGATTTTTGTTATATACTGTCACTGACCTTGTTACCTGTTGTGGTTTGGGAAGCTAGTTATCAATCCAGTTCACTTCCTGTTGATAGAAAATATCAAAAGGCACAATCAAGGCATAATTGTAGAACTTAAATATTTAATTTAAGATATTACTGCCCATTGATGATTGTGATTTTTCTGAAGGATAAACACAATATTAATGCAAAGTTTATATGTATTAGGTGCAAAAATTGAAAAGACTTGTTGAACTTCACCTTTGTCCCAATATTAACCCTAATACACATAAGCTATATATCTTAAGCTTAGGGTTTTGGTGTTTAACGCCACTTTCATCAATATCACTTATATTGTGGCGGTCAGTTTTATTGGAAGACAAACTTTATCATATAATTTTGTATCGAATACACTACGCCTGAGCGTGATTCGAACTCCCAACGGTAGTGGAGATAGGCACTGATTGCATTGATAATTATAAATCCAACTATCATACGATCACGACAACGACGGCCCCCTTTATATTAAAGACACTCCACTAATATTATATATATATATATATATATTAGCACTGAATTGCATTGCCCATATGTTTAAATAGACGCTAGAAAATACCCTATATATATTTAATTAATGTACGTTGTCGATAAAAAGATCCCCAAAAAACTGTAGATTGATTAGTTGATGGCTTGAAGTCCAGTGGCAAATATTTCAATATTTGGTTTTCCAATCTTTTCAGCTTGAGCGTACCCGATGAAAGTTACTCGTGCGCACCAAATTGGACGTTTTTATTTCATGCATATTCATGACGCAAACAAGCCCAACAATATATAAAAGTGATATAAAAATGAGGACGGAATGAAACATCAGAGGCAACGTCTTCGACTGCCATTTAAAATGTGTTGTAGGCTCTACAATGATAGCCTTCTGAAGGGGCTACAATGTGTCTGCTGTTTGTTTAATTCCAAATAGAGGTTCTTAACGTGCTGATGGCGTAGCAATTTATCTGCACAATACTCACTACAAACCA
The DNA here is from genome assembly GCA_963680875.1 of Bathymodiolus brooksi. NCBI lineage: Eukaryota > Metazoa > Mollusca > Bivalvia > Mytilida > Modiolidae > Bathymodiolus > Bathymodiolus brooksi. The sequence continues at coordinate 49,041,673 of OY804588.1, forward strand.
CGTCAGTCTTTCCATATTATGAGCTATAACCTGGCAAACCATGACGTAGACTGTATTTCCCACCTATAGACCTACTGGGCATCTCCATGGGCTGCGCTCTGTTGGTGGAATGGATGAATAGAATCAGTTTCAACAATATTGCAGTATATCGTTTCCGTTTATCAGTTGCATTGGCACATAATATATAATTACCAGGAAGAAATAACCGATTAACCAAATACAATTGTACCGACTACACATCACTATGAGAAAAATATGAAATCCCAACTTCTGTTATGACAGACACAGGTAAAATAGGGAGATGTAGCTCTAACAGCCGTACGTTCATGGTCGGGAGGGTTGCTATATTTTGAGAAGGTCACAGAAGACAAATAAACGTTCATAAAAACCGATGGAACAAGTAAGAATTGACAATCCAGAGACACTGGCAACATTGGGCACACAAGACACAGTACGAAGACAAACAAAGCAGACAAACACAACAAAGCACAGCAAACTAAAACGATGACCAACTCGAACCCCACTAAAAACCGAGGGTGAACCCTGGTGCTCGCGAAATGTTAGCAGTTCCTGCCTTTTATAAGAGGTACCAATGCTAAAGAAATGACGGGAATTATGGTTGAGTCTTTATCTCAAGGGAGAATATAAATATATTTTGGGGGAAAAACTTAAATAAAGTTCTCTATCGTGTCAAATGATCTGCATTTAAGACGTTATAACTTAATCTAAAAAATAAAATCCTGACTGGAATTGTTAACCATCACTGTTTAAACTTTCTTTTCATGACCTAGATTTTATTACATCTAGGACAGATTAATAAGTTTAAACCCCGTTTTCTCGAATTCCTATGAGTTGTCTCCCTTGATAGCTCGAAGTGGTTCATTCGTGATAGCTTTCATCTTAATTTATCACGGATGAAATGAAAATCATCGGTTCGTACACGCCAGTTGCATTGGTACACAAGACCTAATTACAAGGAAAAAATAACCAACGTTCAGCTTAATCTATCACGGATAAAATGAAAATCAACGTTCCGTTGAATTGTAAAATGACTGACATTGACATTGACATAATCCATGTCGTGGTCTTTGTGTTTTCAGTGAGTTCATTTCAGATGAAAGGTGATTGTTCGTCTTGTTGGTATTAGTAGAATTGTGTTGCCTGTCCTTCGATATACGGATTCTGATTGCCCCTTTGGTGTCTTCAACCCTTCTTACCATCACTGTTTAAATTTCCTTGTCATAACAAAGAGGTTTTGCCGTAGATAACTCAAAGTAACGATTACAAAAGTACATCTATTTTTTATCTTTATTTAAAGAATGAATTTTCTCAAGTATCTACCTTTATTTAGCAGGAACAGACTGCTTAACAACAAAACAGATTCAACCACAACCAACTACTCAGTACCTCACTAGTCCAGAGTTCCCTCAAAGGTATCCAATGTAAGTACATTTGTATATTAATACGTTTATTTACTTGTTTGTTTCTTTGATGATGTTTAATGCCACTTTCAAGAATATTTCAGCTATATCGTGGCTGTCAGTTTTATTGGTGGAGGAAACCGGAGGACTCGGAGAAAATCAGCAACCTGTCGCAAGTCACTGATAAACTTTATCACATAATGTTGTACGCCTCGCCCTGATCGAGATTCGAACTCACACCATCAGTGGTGATTGGTACTGATTGCATAGGTAGTTGTAGATCCAACTCTCATTTCACCACGATGGCCCCATATTTTAATACGAAACATTTAATGGCAAACTTATTGAGAAAAAACTTGTATTATTATAGTGATGATTAATCTTTGAAAATATCATGAGAAAGATGTAATGTTAAGGGCGAGATCACGGGTGCCACTAGTGGAGCAGGAACTGCTTATTCACCCGGAGTACCTGAGTTCACCCCCGGGTTTAATGGGGTTCATGATGTTGCTCGATGTGCTTCGTGTAGTGTTTTTGTCCATTTGTCCTTTTTCCTTTGGTCACTGCGTTGTCTGTCCTACTTCGATATACGGATTCTAATTACCCCTTTGGTATCTTCAATGTGCTCTAACTTTAGGGTTTGCATTTAATTTTTAACATATGGAGCTTCCCAAGATCCTGAATAATCGTATAGAATCAGTTAAAAGTGATATCGATAATTTTCAGGTGACATTCTATATGTGCGAAATAAAATATATCGGAAATTTTCCAAATATGTGCAGCAATATACCAGCCTCTCTTGAAACGTCATCTTTATCTGAGAAACAGGCTACTGGACCAGGGCTATAAAAACATTCGCCTTATTCGATCTCTTAAAAACTTTATATTCCGATACCAAGATCTTGTCGAAAAATATTCTGTCTCTGCAGAGACGATAATAAACGATGGATTTTCATAAAATATGGAAAATGTATAAAGATAAGGATTAAGTAATCGTGGCTTAGACATGACGTCATTCAACATCTCATTTGAAATCAAATTGTGTAAGAAGATGACCATTTAGTTAAATCGTTCTGCAGAGACGATGATAAACGATGGCTTTTCATAAAGTACTGCGTTGACTACTATTATACATAATTTGTCCCAGTATTGTTAAAATAAACTGTTATAGTGACAACCGGAACCTTTAAAACGTAATGGAAGTGGGAGGTTTGGCGCCGTAAAATCTGATTCAACCCACCATTTCTTTGGAAATGCCTGTACCAAGTCATGGCCATTGCGGTTTTCCAAATTTTTCGGTTGTTGACTGATTTTGTCTGTTTGTTGATTTATGAGTTTTGGAAGATTGCTCGGTGATCGGTAATTTTGCTATTACCCTTATTTATTATATCACGGTATTTATAATTTAACCAATAAATGAGGTCAAAATAGAATTCTTCTCAATTTCATATTAAGAATAACGGCCAACGTAGATACAAATTCCTTGTGCTAGGAAGGGACAGATATTTATTTTTCTACCAAAAAGTTCTCTGAAACTGATATCATCAACATGCTGGAGTTTTTGATTGACAATATATTTGTTATCTTTGGTGGACGTGTTTTTCAACAGACAGTTGGCATACCTATGGGTACATACTGTGCACCTCTTTTCGCCGGCTTGTTCCTTCATTCGTATGAGGCAAACTTCATACAGGGGTTTCTCAAGAAAAACGAAAAGAAACTAGCCCGATCTTTTAATTTCACTTTCCGCTATATTGATGATGTCCTTTTCAATACAACCCACCTGGACATGTAATCACAGGTGATCTGAATATCATTCAACATGAGAGTCTCCGAAAGGTGATTTCTCATTGTACTAAATTCAGAGAACCTCAACACATCAATTGGAAACATAATTTCAAGATAATTATGGATGCTGTTGAAACTTATGCCAGAAGGTGGATAAAGAGAGAAGTAGACCAATATCCTGAGTTAGAATCCTTGTCAGACTGGGTTAGAACAATTAGGTCTCTAGTACAAGGTCGGATTCACAAACTCAAAAAATGTGTTAATTGTCGACCTAAGTCTGTATTTAAAGACCAAGAAGCTGTTAAGTGTCTTTCCTCTCTTCATGACAAATATGTTATCGTTCCTTCGGACAAGGCTTCCAACAATATCGTGTTTGTATATAAATCATATTACTTCGAATGCCTAATCAAGGAATTAGGCATAAATAACAACACCACTAGTAATACCACATACAAACCGACTTCGTTCGACAAAGATGAAATCCTAGCTAACCACAGATCATTCATGACCTCTTTAAACATTCCCTCTGGTAAAGAGTCTAAGGATTTACCCTATTTATATTGGTTTAATACCTAAACTCCATAAGACATCATACAAAGAAAGTTACATAGCGGGATCATCAACATGTTCGACGAAAGAATTGTCTATTCACCTGACAAAGATTCTGTCTGCAGTAAAAGAGGGACAACAGAAATATTGTGAAACTGTTTACTCGCGTAGTGGCATAAATCACATGTGGATTTTGAAAAACTCTAAAGATCTTTTGGATAACCTGAAATCAAGATCTTTCTCTCACGTATCCTCCATCAAAACTTTTGATTTTTCAACTCTATATACCACCCTACTGCATGACAAATTAAAAACCCGCTTAAAAGAAACAATTCACAAAGCTTTCGGGCATAGAAACCATGGCTCAAAATTTGTTGTGTTAGGCTACAATTCCACATATTTTTCAAACAAAATTCAAAAAGGTAAAACATGCTTCTCCGAGGAACAAGTATGCTGGAGTTCCTCATCGATAACATATTTGTCTCCTTTAGAGGGATACTGTTTCAGCAGGTCGTCGGCATACCAATGGGTACGAATTGTGCCCCTCTTCTAGCCGATTTATTTTTATACTCATATGAGTCTGAGTTTCTTCAAAAGCTTGTAAAAGATAAGAAGATTCATGATTTCACATACAGGTATATTGATGACGTTTTATCTATCAATAATTCTAGATTTGCATAATTTCTTCCATTGATATATCCTCCAGAGCTGGAAGTTAAAGAGACCACAGATACCACTTCGTCCGCATCATTTTTGGACTTATACCTCGAATTTGACGACAGTGGTAAAATCAGTACTAATATTTATGATAAACGGGACGACTTCAATTTTAAAATCATAAATTTTCCAAATATGTGCAGCAATATACCAGCTTCTCCTGCATATGGTGTCTACATCTCGCAATTGATTCGTTATGCAAGGGCCAGTAGCAATTATTCTGATTTCCTGAAACGTCATCTTCATCTGAGAAACAGGCTACTGGACCAGGGCTATAAAAAGATTCGCCTTATTCGATCTCTTAAAAAGTTTATATTCCGATACCAAGATCTTGTCGAAATATATTCCGTCTCTGCAGAAAAGATTATAAACGATAGATTTTCATATAGTGAAAATGTATAAAGATAAGGTGTCAACAAAATTGTCAAAAATATAGTTTTATCAATGTGTGACGTAAAAGTGTCTTTGACATTTACTTCACTGAGTTTGGTGGTGCTTTTACAACTGTTTTACCTGTTTTGTTCAAGTATTGTTATAAATACTGTTATAGTGACAGCCGTAAACTTTGAGCCGTAATGAAATGGGGAGGTTTGGTGCTTTAAAATCTGATTCAACCCACCATTTCTTTTGAAATGCCTGTACCAAGTCAGGGTCATTACGATTTTCACAGTTTTCCGGTTGTTGACTGATTTTGTGTTTATATACTTATGAGTTTTGACTTTCCCTTTGTAAGATTGTTCGGAGTTCGGTAATTTTGTTATTACCCTTATTCACTGAATAATTCCAAGTTTGGTGATTTCATTAATCGCATCTATCCCATTGAGCTTGAAATAAGGGATACCACAGATACAGATAAGTCTGCTCCGTACCTTGACCTACACCTCAAAATTTACAGTGAAGGCCGGTTAAGAACGAAATATTGTGACAAAAGAGATGATTTCAATTTTCCCGTTGTGAAAGCTCCATTGATATGTAGCAACATTTCAGTAGCACCTGCATATGGAGTATATATCTCTCAGTTGATACGTTATTCAGAGTTTGTGGTTCCTATCAGGATTTCCTTGATAGGGGGTTGCTGCTAACAAGGAAGCTACTGAACCAAGGGTTCCTCTTAGTTAAGTTGAAGTCATCACTTCGAAAGTTTTACGGTCGCCACCACGACTTGGTTGGCCGTTATGGTATATCTGTTTCACAAATGACCACGGATATGTTCCACTTGTCGCAAACACTTCCCGGTCCTATCCTCGTTCATGACTTATCACCGGGTTTGTAACTAGATTAACACGACGGTTGTCACTAGTGGAACAGGAACTGCCTACCCGTCCGAAGCACCTGAGTTAACCCATGGTTTCTAGTGGGGTTCGTGTTACTCGGTCTTTAGTTTTATTTGTATGTTTTGTTGATCGTTGTTTGTCCTTTTGTACTTTTTCTTTTTGGCCATTGTGTTTTCTGTTCTTCTTCGATATACGGATTCTGATTACCCTTTTGGTATCTTGAAATTCTTCTTCTTCGATATACGGATTCTGATTCCCACTTTGGCATCATCAAACTCTTCTTATGTACAGTTTGTCTGCCGGGATATTGTGTTCTATGCTGTTTTCTGTAATAGATATATTACCTTTTCATATACATTGTATATATATTTCAATGTTGATCAAGTTCTAATTTATTCATGGGCTATCTTTGGTTGTTAATTATCAACGTTTACTTAAGTGGCATGAACATTTCCAACGAAAATTAGAATTAAGCTGTATTGCTTGACAATTTAGAAATATTTAGATATGTGTGGGATTGTTGATGTATTTCTAACCTCTAACCGTATGCCATTGACCTTTACCCCAGTGTGTATTCAGTATTTTTATTTCCAGTGATACTAAGTGTTCATGGAACATAACTACTACAGATGCAGTTGTAGTATCGGTGATATATATGGATGTGGAGACGAACACACCGACCACATGTAATGATTTCGTGACTATTGGTGGTAAGCACATCAACTATATTTTCAGTCAAACACTTTCCTGGTAGATTTAGACTCCTGTTTAGACTCTTTGGATCACTTGTTCCCAAAGACTAATATCAAATTATTTGGTTTTCCAATCTTTTGATTACTAGCGTACCTGATGAATGTTTAACAAGAAATGCATCTTGCGCACTAATTTAGATATCTAAGTTTGTATTACTATCACTGGTTCTATACTTCTACTGGTGGACTATTAGTCACCGATGGTATCATCCGACCAGTAGTGAGTGCTCGGCACTGACATGTGTTTTTAAATATATTTATTTTTGAAATTGACTGTTCCTAAATAATGTAATTGGTTAAAATTAAGATACCCCTCCTTTAGACTATGTGAACTTAGCCGATGTTGACTGCTCTTTGGATTAATTGCTCCCAAAGACAATTAAAGTATGTAGATTTCGAATAGTTTTACTATTGTCGTACTTGATGGCAACTTCTGTGTCAGGCAGATTAAATATATTATGCATAATGTTCAATATTTTCGTTCTTTATTATCACGCTGTTCGTCTAGTTATATGTTAGGGTCAGCATTTTATTCATATGTGGAAAGCGTTTATATGACCCCATCATTTCGTGAAGAGGGGATATTTGGGCTAATAAAACTAATTAAACCTCACCACATTGTATTGAAGTGCCTGTATCAAGTCAGGAAAATGTACGGTCATGTATTTGTTTGTTATGTGTGTTGTGTTAACGTCTTTCTCCGATTTTGGATTTTGGAACTGTGTGGATGCTTATCTTTTGTTTTTCATTCCATTTAAAGCCTTCGCGAACATTTTGATTTCGTTTTTAGATTCCAGACGTCTATGTGCATATTGGGAATTCAATTTTGAGAAAGCATATGTCTTCAACGATTTCTGTTTAATAACATTCACAAGTGATGATAAAGAACGAAAATGTGGCTTTGTCTTGTCTTACGTTGAACGCAAGTACAATACAACAGAAGAACAAACGTCCATGACAACAACATACCCGGCAACAGACGTACAGACAGACACGTCCTCTGGTATTACTACCACAGGAGTGGCGTCGTCATCAGATACCATTTCAGTGTCGAAAACATCTACAATTCACTCGACGGCTACTATTGAGACTACATCAACAACTCTGACAGATTCGACAACTAATATACTCCAAGGTACGTTTAATTATAACAGTGCATCAATAGCAGTACAGTGTAATTATTTTAATTGTAATAAAAAGTAGATACATGTATCTAATTTAGTGTGCACAAGAATAACCTTCATCAGTTACACGTAAAGTCGAAAGATTGGATAATGATTGCCATGTCTCTTAAAATTTGTCCTTGTATGTTTATAGAAACCTAACAAAGGTATATGTATATGTAGATACTTTGTAAAGTAACTGAATTAGTTATCCCAAGCGTTTTTGACTTCTTGTGGTAGTTGAGTGGTCTGTCCCAAGCGTTTTTTATTTACTTCTTGTGGTAGTTGAGTGGTCTGTCCCAAGCGTTTTTGACTTCTTGTGGTAGTTGAGTGGTCTGTCCCAAGCGTTTTTGACTTCTTGTGGTAGTTGAGTGGTCTGTCCCAAGCGTTTTTGACTTCTTGTGGTAGTTGAGTGGTCTGTCCCAAGCGTTTTTTACTTCTTGTGGTAGTTGAGTGGTCTTTCCCAAGCGTTTTTTACTTCTTGTGGTAGTTGAGTGGTCTGTCCCAAGCGTTTTTTACTTCTTGTGGTAGTTGAGTGGTCTGTCCCAAGCGTTTTTTACTTCTTGTGGTAGTTGAGTGGTCTGTCCCAAGCGTTTTTTACTTCTTGTGGTATTTGAGTGGTCTGTCCCAAGCGTTTTTTACTTCTTGTAGTTGAGTGGTCTGTCCCAAGCGTTTTTTACTTCTTGTGGTAGTTGAGTGGTCTGTGCCAAGCGTTGTTTACTTCTTGTGGTAGTTGAGTGGTCTGTCCCAAGCGTTGTTTACTTCTTGTGGTAGTTGAGTGGTCTGTCCCAAGCGTTTTTTACTTCTTGTGGTAGTTGAGTGGTCTGTCCCAAGCGTTTTGTACTTCTTGTGGTAGTTGAGTGGTCTGTCCCAAGCGTGTTTTACTTCTTGTGGTAGTTGAGTGGTCTGTCCCAAGCGTTTTTGACTTCTTGTGGTAGTTGAGTGGTCTGTCCCAAGCGTTTTTGACTTCTTGTGGTAGTTGAGTGGTCTGTCCCAAGCGTTTTTGACTTCTTGTGGTAGTTGAGTGGTCTGTCCCAAGCGTTTTTGACTTCTTGTGGTAGTTGAGTGGTCTGTCCCAAGCGTTTTTGACTTCTTGTGGTAGTTGAGTGGTCTGTCCCAAGCGTTTTTGACTTCTTGTGGTAGTTGAGTGGTCTGTCCCAAGCGTTTTTTACTTCTTGTGGTAGTTGAGTGGTCTGTCCCAAGCGTTTTGTACTTCTTGTGGTAGTTGAGTGGTCTGTCCCAAGCGTTTTTTACTTCTTATGGTAGTTGAGTGGTCTGTCCCAAGCGTTTTTGACTTCTTGTGGTAGTTGAGTGGTCTGTCCCAAACGTTTTTTACTTCTTGTGGTAGTTGAGTGGTCTGTCCCAAGCGTTTTTTACTTCTTGTAGTTGAGTGGTCTGTCCCAAGCGTTTTTTACTTCTTGTGGTAGTTGAGTGGTCTGTCCCAAGCGTTGTTTACTTCTTGTGGTAGTTGAGTGGTCTGTCCCAAGCGTTGTTTACTTTTTGTGGTAGTTGAGTGGTCTGTCCCAAGCGTTTTTTACTTCTTGTGGTAGTTGAGTGGTCTGTCCCAAGCGTTTTTGACTTCTTGTGGTAGTTGAGTGGTCTGTCCCAAGCGTTTTTGACTTCTTGTGGTAGTTGAGTGGTCTGTCCCAAGCGTTTTTGATTTCTTGTGGTAGTTGAGTGGTCTGTCCCAAGCGTTTTTTACTTCTTCTGGTAGTTGCGTGGTCTGTCCCAAGCATTTTTTTTACTTCTTGTGGTAGTTGCGTGGTCTGTCCCAAGCGTTTTTTACTTCTTTTGGTAGTTGCGTGGTCTGTCCCAAGCGTTTTTTACTTCTTGTGGTAGTTGAGTGGTCTGTCCCAAGCGTTTTTGACTTCTTGTGGTAGTTGAGTGGTCTGTCCCAAGCGTTTTTGACTTCTTGTGGTAGTTGAGTGGTCTGTCCCAAGCGTTTTTGACTTCTTGTGGTAGTTGAGTGGTCTGTCCCAAGCGTTTTTGACTTCTTGTGGTAGTTGAGTGGTCTGTCCCAAGCGTTTTTGACTTCTTGTGGTAGTTGAGTGGTCTGTCCCAAGCGTTTTTGACTTCTTGTGGTAGTTGAGTGGTCTGTCCCAAGCTTTTTGACTTCTTGTGGTAGTTGAGTGGTCTGTCCCAAGCGTTTTTTACTTCTTGTGGTAGTTGAGTGGTCTGTCCCAAGCGTTTTTTACTTCTTGTGGTAGTTGAGTGGTCTGTCCCAAGCGTTTTATACTTCTTGTGGTAGTTGAGTGGTCTGTCCCAAGCGTTTTTTACTTCTTGTGGTAGTTGAGTGGTCTGTCCCAAGCGTTTTTTACTTCTTGTGGTAGTTGAGTGGTCTGTCCCAAGCGTTTTTTACTTCTTGTGGTAGTTGAGTGGTCTGTCCCAAGCGTTTTTTACTTCTTGTGGTAGTTGCGTGGTCTGTCCCAAGCGTTTTTACTTCTTCTGGTAGTTGCGAGGTCTGTCCCAAGCATTTTTTACTTCTTGTGGTAGTTGAGTGGTCTGTCCCAAGCGTTTTTTACTTCTTGTGGTAGTTGCGTGGTCTGTCCCAAGCGTTTTTTACTTCTTGTGGTAGTTGAGTGGTCTGTCCCAAGCGTTTTTTATTTCTTGTGGTAGTTGAGTGGTCTGTCCCAAGCGTTTTTGACTTCTTGTGGTAGTTGAGTGGTCTGTCCCAAGCGTTTTTGACTTCTTGTGGTAGTTGAGTGGTCTGTCCCAAGCGTTTTTGACTTCTTGTGGTAGTTAAGTGGTCTGTCCCAAGCGTTTTTTTACTTCTTGTGGTAGTTGAGTGGTCTGTCCCAAGCGTGTTTTACTTCTTGTGGTAGTTGAGTGGTCTGTCCCAAGCGTTTTGTACTTCTTGTGGTAGATGAGTGGTCTGTCCCAAGCGTTTTTTACTTCTTATGGTAGTTGAGTGGTCTGTCCCAAGAGTTTTTTACTACTTGTGGTAGTTGAGTGGTCTGTCCCAAGCGTTTTTTACTTCTTGTGATAGTTGAGTGGTCTGTCCCAAGCGTTTTTTACTTCTTGTGGTAGTTGAGTGGTCTGTCCCAAGCGTTTTTGACTTCTTGTGGTAGTTGAGTGGTCTGTCCCAAGCGTTTTTTACTTCTTGTGGTAGTTGAGTGGTCTGTCCCAAGCGTTTTTGACTTCTTGTGGTAGTTGAGTGGTCTGTCCCAAGCGTTATTGACTTCTTGTGGTAGTTGAGTGGTCTGTCCCAAGCGTTTTTGACTTCTTGTGGTAGTTGAGTGGTCTGTCCCAAGCGTTTTTGACTTCTTTTGGTAGTTGAGTGGTCTGTCCCAAGCGTTTTTGACTTCTTGTGGTAGTTGAGTGGTCTGTCCCAAGCGTTTTTTACTTCTTGTGGTAGTTGAGTGGTCTGTCCCAAGTGTTTTTTACTTCTTGTGGTAGTTGAGTGGTCTGTCCCAAGCGTTTTTTATTTCTTGTGGTAGTTGAGTGGTCTGTCCCAAGCGTTTTTTACTTCTTGTGGTAGTTGAGTGGTCTGTCCCAAGCGTTTTGTGCTTCTTGTGGTAGTTGAGTGGTCTGTCCCAAGCGTTTTTGACTTCTTGTGGTAGTTGAGTGGTCTGTCGCAAGCGTTTTTTACTTCTTCTGGTAGTTGCTTGGTCTGTCCCAAGCATTTTTTACTTCTTGTGGTAGTTGCGTGGTCTGTCCCAAGCGTTTTTTACTTCTTGTGGTAGTTGCGTGGTCTGTCCCAAGCGTTTTTTACTTCTTGTGGTAGTTGAGTGGTCTGTCCCAAGCGTTTTTTACTTCTTGTGGTAGTTGAGTGGTCTGTCCCAAGCATTTTTGACTTCTTGTGGTAGTTGAGTGGTCTGTCCCAAGCGTTTTTTACTTCTTTTGGTAGTTGCGTGGTCTGTCCCAAGCGTTTTTGACTTCTTGTGGTAGTTGAGTGGTCTGTCCCAAGCGTTTTTGACTTCTTGTGGTAGTTGAGTGGTCTGTCCCAAGCGTTTGTGACTTCTTGTGGTAGTTGAGTGGTCTGTCCCAAGCGTTTTTGACTTCTTGTGGTAGTTGAGTGGTCTGTCCCAAGCGAATTTTACTTCTTGTGGTAGTTGAGTGGTCTGTCCCAAGCGTTTTTTACTTCTTGTGGTAGTTGAGTGGTCTGTCCCAAGCGTTTTTGACTTCTTGTGGTAGTTGAGTGGTCTGTCCCAAGCTTTTTGACTTCTTGGGGTAGTTAAGTGGTCTGTCCCAAGCGTTTTTTTACTTCTTGTGGTAGTTGAGTGGTCTGTCCCAAGCGTTTTTTACTTCTTGTGGTAGTTGAGTGGTCTGTCCCAAGCGTTTTTTACTTCTTGTGGTAGTTGAGTGGTCTGTCCCAAGCGTTTTTACTTCTTGTGGTAGTTGCGTGGTCTGTCCCAAGCGTTTTTTACTTCTTGTGGTAGTTGCGTGGTCTGTCCCAAGCATGTTTTACTTCTTGTGGTAGTTGAGTGGTCTGTCCCAAGCGTTTTTGACTTCTTGTGGTAGTTGAGTGGTCTGTCCCAAGGGTTTTTGACTTCTTGTGGTAGTTGAGTGGTCTGTCCCAAGCGTTTTTGACTTCTTGTGGTAGTTGAGTGGTCTGTCCCAAGCGTTTTTGACATCTTGTGGTAGTTGAGTGGTCTGTCCCAAGCGTTTTTGACTTCTTGTGGTAGTTGAGTGGTCTGTCCCAAGCGTTTTTTACTTCTTGTGGTAGTTGAGTGGTCTGTCCCAAGTGTTTTTTACTTCTTGTGGCAGTTGAGTGGTCTGTCCCAAGCGTTTTTTACTTCTTGTGGTAGTTGAGTGGTCTGTCCCAAGCGTTTTTGACTTCTTGTGGTAGTTGAGTGGTCTGTCCCAAGTGTTTTTTACTTCTTGTGGTAGTTGAGTGGTCTGTCCCAAGCGTTTTTGACTTCTTGTGGTAGTTGAGTGGTCTGTCCCAAGCTTTTTGACTTCTTGTGGTAGTTGAGTGGTCTGTCCCAAGCGTTTTTTACTTCTTGTGGTAGTTGAGTGGTCTGTCCCAAGCGTTTTTTACTTCTTGTGGTAGTTGAGTGGTCTGTCCCAAGCGTTTTATACTTCTTGTGGTAGTTGAGTGGTCTGTCCCAAGCGTTTTTTACTTCTTGTGGTAGTTGAGTGGTCTGTCCCAAGCGTTTTTTACTTCTTGTGGTAGTTGAGTGGTCTGTCCCAAGCGTTTTTTACTTCTTGTGGTAGTTGAGTGGTCTGTCCCAAGCGTTTTTTACTTCTTGTGGTAGTTGAGTGGTCTGTCCCAAGCGTTTTTACTTCTTCTGGTAGTTGCGAGGTCTGTCCCAAGCATTTTTTACTTCTTGTGGTAGTTGAGTGGTCTGTCCCAAGCGTTTTTTACTTCTTGTGGTAGTTGCGTGGTCTGTCCCAAGCGTTTTTTACTTCTTGTGGTAGTTGAGTGGTCTGTCCCAAGCGTTTTTTATTTCTTGTGGTAGTTGAGTGGTCTGTCCCAAGCGTTTTTGACTTCTTGTGGTAGTTGAGTGGTCTGTCCCAAGCGTTTTTGACTTCTTGTGGTAGTTGAGTGGTCTGTCCCAAGCGTTTTTGACTTCTTGTGGTAGTTAAGTGGTCTGTCCCAAGCGTTTTTTACTTCTTGTGGTAGTTGAGTGGTCTGTCCCAAGCGTGTTTTACTTCTTGTGGTAGTTGAGTGGTCTGTCCCAAGCGTTTTGTACTTCTTGTGGTAGATGAGTGGTCTGTCCCAAGCGTTTTTTACTTCTTATGGTAGTTGAGTGGTCTGTCCCAAGAGTTTTTTACTACTTGTGGTAGTTGAGTGGTCTGTCCCAAGCGTTTTTTACTTCTTGTGATAGTTGAGTGGTCTGTCCCAAGCGTTTTTTACTTCTTGTGGTAGTTGAGTGGTCTGTCCCAAGCGTTTTTGACTTCTTGTGGTAGTTGAGTGGTCTGTCCCAAGCGTTTTTTACTTCTTGTGGTAGTTGAGTGGTCTGTCCCAAGCTTTTTGACTTCTTGGGGTAGTTAAGTGGTCTGTCCCAAGCGTTTTTTTACTTCTTGTGGTAGTTGAGTGGTCTGTCCCAAGCGTTTTTTACTTCTTGTGGTAGTTGAGTGGTCTGTCCCAAGCGTTTTTTACTTCTTGTGGTAGTTGAGTGGTCTGTCCCAAGCGTTTTTACTTCTTGTGGTAGTTGCGTGGTCTGTCCCAAGCGTTTTTTACTTCTTGTGGTAGTTGCGTGGTCTGTCCCAAGCATGTTTTACTTCTTGTGGTAGTTGAGTGGTCTGTCCCAAGCGTTTTTGACTTCTTGTGGTAGTTGAGTGGTCTGTCCCAAGGGTTTTTGACTTCTTGTGGTAGTTGAGTGGTCTGTCCCAAGCGTTTTTGACTTCTTGTGGTAGTTGAGTGGTCTGTCCCAAGCGTTTTTGACTTCTTGTGGTAGTTGAGTGGTCTGTCCCAAGCGTTTTTGACTTCTTGTGGTAGTTGAGTGGTCTGTCCCAAGCGTTTTTGACTTCTTGTGGTAGTTGAGTGGTCTGTCCCAAGTGTTTTTTACTTCTTGTGGTAGTTGAGTGGTCTGTCCCAAGCGTTTTTTACTTCTTGTGGTAGTTGAGTGGTCTGTCCCAAGCGTTTTTGACTTCTTGTGGTAGTTGAGTGGTCTGTCCCAAGTGTTTTTTACTTCTTGTGGTAGTTGAGTGGTCTGTCCCAAGCGTTTTTGACTTCTTGTGGTAGTTGAGTGGTCTGTCCCAAGCTTTTTGACTTCTTGTGGTAGTTGAGTGGTCTGTCCCAAGCGTTTTTTACTTCTTGTGGTAGTTGAGTGGTCTGTCCCAAGCGTTTTTTACTTCTTGTGGTAGTTGAGTGGTCTGTCCCAAGCGTTTTATACTTCTTGTGGTAGTTGAGTGGTCTGTCCCAAGCGTTTTTTACTTCTTGTGGTAGTTGAGTGGTCTGTCCCAAGCGTTTTTTACTTCTTGTGGTAGTTGAATGGTCTGTCCCAAGCGTTTTTTACTTCTTGTGGTAGTTGAGTGGTCTGTCCCAAGCGTTTTTTACTTCTTGTGGTAGTTGCGTGGTCTGTCCCAAGCGTTTTTACTTCTTCTGGTAGTTGCGAGGTCTGTCCCAAGCATTTTTTACTTCTTGTGGTAGTTGAGTGGTCTGTCCCAAGCGTTTTTTACTTCTTGTGGTAGTTGCGTGGTCTGTCCCAAGCGTTTTTTACTTCTTGTGGTAGTTGAGTGGTCTGTCCCAAGCGTTTTTTATTTCTTGTGGTAGTTGAGTGGTCTGTCCCAAGCGTTTTTGACTTCTTGTGGTAGTTGAGTGGTCTGTCCCAAGCGTTTTTGACTTCTTGTGGTAGTTGAGTGGTCTGTCCCAAGTGTTTTTTACTTCTTGTGGTAGTTGAGTGGTCTGTCCCAAGCGTTTTTGACTTCTTGTGGTAGTTGAGTGGTCTGTCCCAAGCTTTTTGACTTCTTGTGGTAGTTGAGTGGTCTGTCCCAAGCGTTTTTTACTTCTTGTGGTAGTTGAGTGGTCTGTCCCAAGCGTTTTCTACTTCTTGTGGTAGTTGAGTGGTCTGTCCCAAGCGTTTTATACTTCTTGTGGTAGTTGAGTGGTCTGTCCCAAGCGTTTTTTACTTCTTGTGGTAGTTGAGTGGTCTGTCCCAAGCGTTTTTTACTTCTTGTGGTAGTTGAGTGGTCTGTCCCAAGCGTTTTTTACTTCTTGTGGTAGTTGAGTGGTCTGTCCCAAGCGTTTTTTACTTCTTGTGGTAGTTGAGTGGTCTGTCCCAAGCGTTTTTACTTCTTCTGGTAGTTGCGAGGTCTGTCCCAAGCATTTTTTACTTCTTGTGGTAGTTGAGTGGTCTGTCCCAAGCGTTTTTTACTTCTTGTGGTAGTTGCGTGGTCTGTCCCAAGCGTTTTTTACTTCTTGTGGTAGTTGAGTGGTCTGTCCCAAGCGTTTTTTATTTCTTGTGGTAGTTGAGTGGTCTGTCCCAAGCGTTTTTGACTTCTTGTGGTAGTTGAGTGGTCTGTCCCAAGCGTTTTTGACTTCTTGTGGTAGTTGAGTGGTCTGTCCCAAGCGTTTTTGACTTCTTGTGGTAGTTAAGTGGTCTGTCCCAAGCGTTTTTTACTTCTTGTGGTAGTTGAGTGGTCTGTCCCAAGCGTGTTTTACTTCTTGTGGTAGTTGAGTGGTCTGTCCCAAGCGTTTTGTACTTCTTGTGGTAGATGAGTGGTCTGTCCCAAGCGTTTTTTACTTCTTATGGTAGTTGAGTGGTCTGTCCCAAGAGTTTTTTACTACTTGTGGTAGTTGAGTGGTCTGTCCCAAGCGTTTTTTACTTCTTGTGATAGTTGAGTGGTCTGTCCCAAGCGTTTTTTACTTCTTGTGGTAGTTGAGTGGTCTGTCCCAAGCGTTTTTGACTTCTTGTGGTAGTTGAGTGGTCTGTCCCAAGCGTTTTTTACTTCTTGTGGTAGTTGAGTGGTCTGTCCCAAGCTTTTTGACTTCTTGGGGTAGTTAAGTGGTCTGTCCCAAGCGTTTTTTTACTTCTTGTGGTAGTTGAGTGGTCTGTCCCAAGCGTTTTTTACTTCTTGTGGTAGTTGAGTGGTCTGTCCCAAGCGTTTTTTACTTCTTGTGGTAGTTGAGTGGTCTGTCCCAAGCGTTTTTACTTCTTGTGGTAGTTGCGTGGTCTGTCCCAAGCGTTTTTTACTTCTTGTGGTAGTTGCGTGGTCTGTCCCAAGCATGTTTTACTTCTTGTGGTAGTTGAGTGGTCTGTCCCAAGCGTTTTTGACTTCTTGTGGTAGTTGAGTGGTCTGTCCCAAGGGTTTTTGACTTCTTGTGGTAGTTGAGTGGTCTGTCCCAAGCGTTTTTGACTTCTTGTGGTAGTTGAGTGGTCTGTCCCAAGCGTTTTTGACTTCTTGTGGTAGTTGAGTGGTCTGTCCCAAGCGTTTTTGACTTCTTGTGGTAGTTGAGTGGTCTGTCCCAAGCGTTTTTGACTTCTTGTGGTAGTTGAGTGGTCTGTCCCAAGTGTTTTTTACTTCTTGTGGTAGTTGAGTGGTCTGTCCCAAGCGTTTTTTACTTCTTGTGGTAGTTGAGTGGTCTGTCCCAAGCGTTTTTGACTTCTTGTGGTAGTTGAGTGGTCTGTCCCAAGTGTTTTTTACTTCTTGTGGTAGTTGAGTGGTCTGTCCCAAGCGTTTTTGACTTCTTGTGGTAGTTGAGTGGTCTGTCCCAAGCTTTTTGACTTCTTGTGGTAGTTGAGTGGTCTGTCCCAAGCGTTTTTTACTTCTTGTGGTAGTTGAGTGGTCTGTCCCAAGCGTTTTTTACTTCTTGTGGTAGTTGAGTGGTCTGTCCCAAGCGTTTTATACTTCTTGTGGTAGTTGAGTGGTCTGTCCCAAGCGTTTTTTACTTCTTGTGGTAGTTGAGTGGTCTGTCCCAAGCGTTTTTTACTTCTTGTGGTAGTTGAATGGTCTGTCCCAAGCGTTTTTTACTTCTTGTGGTAGTTGAGTGGTCTGTCCCAAGCGTTTTTTACTTCTTGTGGTAGTTGCGTGGTCTGTCCCAAGCGTTTTTACTTCTTCTGGTAGTTGCGAGGTCTGTCCCAAGCATTTTTTACTTCTTGTGGTAGTTGAGTGGTCTGTCCCAAGCGTTTTTTACTTCTTGTGGTAGTTGCGTGGTCTGTCCCAAGCGTTTTTTACTTCTTGTGGTAGTTGAGTGGTCTGTCCCAAGCGTTTTTTATTTCTTGTGGTAGTTGAGTGGTCTGTCCCAAGCGTTTTTGACTTCTTGTGGTAGTTGAGTGGTCTGTCCCAAGCGTTTTTGACTTCTTGTGGTAGTTGAGTGGTCTGTCCCAAGCGTTTTTGACTTCTTGTGGTAGTTAAGTGGTCTGTCCCAAGCGTTTTTTACTTCTTGTGGTAGTTGAGTGGTCTGTCCCAAGCGTGTTTTACTTCTTGTGGTAGTTGAGTGGTCTGTCCCAAGCATTTTGTACTTCTTGTGGTAGATGAGTGGTCTGTCCCAAGCGTTTTTTACTTCTTATGGTAGTTGAGTGGTCTGTCCCAAGAGTTTTTTACTACTTGTGGTAGTTGAGTGGTCTGTCCCAAGCGTTTTTTACTTCTTGTGATAGTTGAGTGGTCTGTCCCAAGCGTTTTTTACTTCTTGTGGTAGTTGAGTGGTCTGTCCCAAGCGTTTTTGACTTCTTGTGGTAGTTGAGTGGTCTGTCCCAAGCGTTTTTTACTTCTTGTGGTAGTTGAGTGGTCTGTCCCAAGCTTTTTGACTTCTTGGGGTAGTTAAGTGGTCTGTCCCAAGCGTTTTTTTACTTCTTGTGGTAGTTGAGTGGTCTGTCCCAAGCGTTTTTTACTTCTTGTGGTAGTTGAGTGGTCTGTCCCAAGCGTTTTTTACTTCTTGTGGTAGTTGAGTGGTCTGTCCCAAGCGTTTTTACTTCTTGTGGTAGTTGCGTGGTCTGTCCCAAGCGTTTTTTACTTCTTGTGGTAGTTGCGTGGTCTGTCCCAAGCATGTTTTACTTCTTGTGGTAGTTGAGTGGTCTGTCCCAAGCGTTTTTGACTTCTTGTGGTAGTTGAGTGGTCTGTCCCAAGGGTTTTTGACTTCTTGTGGTAGTTGAGTGGTCTGTCCCAAGCGTTTTTGACTTCTTGTGGTAGTTGAGTGGTCTGTCCCAAGCGTTTTTGACTTCTTGTGGTAGTTGAGTGGTCTGTCCCAAGCGTTTTTGACTTCTTGTGGTAGTTGAGTGGTCTGTCCCAAGCGTTTTTTACTTCTTGTGGTAGTTGAGTGGTCTGTCCCAAGTGTTTTTTACTTCTTGTGGTAGTTGAGTGGTCTGTCCCAAGCGTTTTTTACTTCTTGTGGTAGTTGAGTGGTCTGTCCCAAGCGTTTTTGACTTCTTGTGGTAGTTGAGTGGTCTGTCCCAAGTGTTTTTTACTTCTTGTGGTAGTTGAGTGGTCTGTCCCAAGCGTTTTTGACTTCTTGTGGTAGTTGAGTGGTCTGTCCCAAGCTTTTTGACTTCTTGTGGTAGTTGAGTGGTCTGTCCCAAGCGTTTTTTACTTCTTGTGGTAGTTGAGTGGTCTGTCCCAAGCGTTTTTTACTTCTTGTGGTAGTTGAGTGGTCTGTCCCAAGCGTTTTATACTTCTTGTGGTAGTTGAGTGGTCTGTCCCAAGCGTTTTTTACTTCTTGTGGTAGTTGAGTGGTCTGTCCCAAGCGTTTTTTACTTCTTGTGGTAGTTGAGTGGTCTGTCCCAAGCGTTTTGTACTTCTTGTGGTAGATGAGTGGTCTGTCCCAAGCGTTTTTTACTTTTTATGGTAGTTGAGTGGTCTGTCCCAAGAGTTTTTTACTACTTGTGGTAGTTGAGTGGTCTGTCCCAAGCGTTTTTTACTTCTTGTGATAGTTGAGTGGTCTGTCCCAAGCGTTTTTTACTTCTTGTGGTAGTTGAGTGGTCTGTCCCAAGCGTTTTTGACTTCTTGTGGTAGTTGAGTGGTCTGTCCCAAGCGTTTTTTACTTCTTGTGGTAGTTGAGTGGTCTGTCCCAAGCGTTTTTGACTTCTTGTGGTAGTTGAGTGGTCTGTCCCAAGCGTTATTGACTTCTTGTGGTAGTTGAGTGGTCTGTCCCAAGCGTTTTTGACTTCTTGTGGTAGTTGAGTGGTCTGTCCCAAGCGTTTTTGACTTCTTGTGGTAGTTGAGTGGTCTGTCCCAAGCGTTTTAGACTTCTTGTGGTAGTTGAGTGGTCTGTCCCAAGCGTTTTTTACTTCTTGTGGTAGTTGAGTGGTCTGTCCCAAGTGTTTTTTACTTCTTGTGGTAGTTGAGTGGTCTGTCCCAAGCGTTTTTTATTTCTTGTGGTAGTTGAGTGGTCTGTCCCAAGCGTTTTTTACTTCTTGTGGTAGTTGAGTGGTCTGTCCCAAGCGTTTTGTACTTCTTGTGGTAGTTGAGTGGTCTGTCCCAAGCGTTTTTGACTTCTTGTGGTAGTTGAGTGGTCTGTCCCAAGCGTTTTTTACTTCTTCTGGTAGTTGCTTGGTCTGTCCCAAGCATTTTTTACTTCTTGTGGTAGTTGCGTGGTCTGTCCCAAGCGTTTTTTACTTCTTGTGGTAGTTGCGTGGTCTGTCCCAAGCGTTTTTTACTTCTTGTGGTAGTTGAGTGGTCTGTCCCAAGCGTTTTTTACTTCTTGTGGTAGTTGAGTGGTCTGTCCCAAGCATTTTTGACTTCTTGTGGTAGTTGAGTGGTCTGTCCCAAGCGTTTTTTACTTCTTTTGGTAGTTGCGTGGTCTGTCCCAAGCGTTTTTGACTTCTTGTGGTAGTTGAGTGGTCTGTCCCAAGCGTTTTTGACTTCTTGTGGTAGTTGAGTGGTCTGTCCCAAGCGTTTGTGACTTCTTGTGGTAGTTGAGTGGTCTGTCCCAAGCGTTTTTGACTTCTTGTGGTAGTTGAGTGGTCTGTCCCAAGCGAATTTTACTTCTTGTGGTAGTTGAGTGGTCTGTCCCAAGCGTTTTTTACTTCTTGTGGTAGTTGAGTGGTCTGTCCCAAGCGTTTTTGACTTCTTGTGGTAGTTGAGTGGTCTGTCCCAAGCTTTTTGACTTCTTGGGGTAGTTAAGTGGTCTGTCCCAAGCGTTTTTTTACTTCTTGTGGTAGTTGAGTGGTCTGTCCCAAGCGTTTTTTACTTCTTGTGGTAGTTGAGTGGTCTGTCCCAAGCGTTTTTGACTTCTTGTGGTAGTTGAGTGGTCTGTCCCAAGCGTTTTAGACTTCTTGTGGTAGTTGAGTGGTCTGTCCCAAGCGTTTTTTACTTCTTGTGGTAGTTGAGTGGTCTGTCCCAAGTGTTTTTTACTTCTTGTGGTAGTTGAGTGGTCTGTCCCAAGCGTTTTTTATTTCTTGTGGTAGTTGAGTGGTCTGTCCCAAGCGTTTTTTACTTCTTGTGGTAGTTGAGTGGTCTGTCCCAAGCGTTTTTGACTTCTTGTGGTAGTTGAGTGGTCTGTCCCAAGTGTTTTTTACTTCTTGTGGTAGTTGAGTGGTCTGTCCCAAGCGTTTTTGACTTCTTGTGGTAGTTGAGTGGTCTGTCCCAAGCTTTTTGACTTCTTGTGGTAGTTGAGTGGTCTGTCCCAAGCGTTTTTTACTTCTTGTGGTAGTTGAGTGGTCTGTCCCAAGCGTTTTTTACTTCTTGTGGTAGTTGAGTGGTCTGTCCCAAGCGTTTTATACTTCTTGTGGTAGTTGAGTGGTCTGTCCCAAGCGTTTTTTACTTCTTGTGGTAGTTGAGTGGTCTGTCCCAAGCGTTTTTTACTTCTTGTGGTAGTTGAGTGGTCTGTCCCAAGCGTTTTGTACTTCTTGTGGTAGATGAGTGGTCTGTCCCAAGCGTTTTTTACTTTTTATGGTAGTTGAGTGGTCTGTCCCAAGAGTTTTTTACTACTTGTGGTAGTTGAGTGGTCTGTCCCAAGCGTTTTTTACTTCTTGTGATAGTTGAGTGGTCTGTCCCAAGCGTTTTTTACTTCTTGTGGTAGTTGAGTGGTCTGTCCCAAGCGTTTTTGACTTCTTGTGGTAGTTGAGTGGTCTGTCCCAAGCGTTTTTTACTTCTTGTGGTAGTTGAGTGGTCTGTCCCAAGCGTTTTTGACTTCTTGTGGTAGTTGAGTGGTCTGTCCCAAGCGTTATTGACTTCTTGTGGTAGTTGAGTGGTCTGTCCCAAGCGTTTTTGACTTCTTGTGGTAGTTGAGTGGTCTGTCCCAAGCGTTTTTGACTTCTTGTGGTAGTTGAGTGGTCTGTCCCAAGCGTTTTAGACTTCTTGTGGTAGTTGAGTGGTCTGTCCCAAGCGTTTTTTACTTCTTGTGGTAGTTGAGTGGTCTGTCCCAAGTGTTTTTTACTTCTTGTGGTAGTTGAGTGGTCTGTCCCAAGCGTTTGTTATTTCTTGTGGTAGTTGAGTGGTCTGTCCCAAGCGTTTTTTACTTCTTGTGGTAGTTGAGTGGTCTGTCCCAAGCGTTTTGTACTTCTTGTGGTAGTTGAGTGGTCTGTCCCAAGCGTTTTTGACTTCTTGTGGTAGTTGAGTGGTCTGTCCCAAGCGTTTTTTACTTCTTCTGGTAGTTGCTTGGTCTGTCCCAAGCATTTTTTACTTCTTGTGGTAGTTGCGTGGTCTGTCCCAAGCGTTTTTTACTTCTTGTGGTAGTTGCGTGGTCTGTCCCAAGCGTTTTTTACTTCTTGTGGTAGTTGAGTGGTCTGTCCCAAGCGTTTTTTACTTCTTGTGGTAGTTGAGTGGTCTGTCCCAAGCATTTTTGACTTCTTGTGGTAGTTGAGTGGTCTGTCCCAAGCGTTTTTTACTTCTTTTGGTAGTTGCGTGGTCTGTCCCAAGCGTTTTTGACTTCTTGTGGTAGTTGAGTGGTCTGTCCCAAGCGTTTTTGACTTCTTGTGGTAGTTGAGTGGTCTGTCCCAAGCGTTTGTGACTTCTTGTGGTAGTTGAGTGGTCTGTCCCAAGCGTTTTTGACTTCTTGTGGTAGTTGAGTGGTCTGTCCCAAGCGAATTTTACTTCTTGTGGTAGTTGAGTGGTCTGTCCCAAGCGTTTTTTACTTCTTGTGGTAGTTGAGTGGTCTGTCCCAAGCGTTTTTGACTTCTTGTGGTAGTTGAGTGGTCTGTCCCAAGCTTTTTGACTTCTTGGGGTAGTTAAGTGGTCTGTCCCAAGCGTTTTTTTACTTCTTGTGGTAGTTGAGTGGTCTGTCCCAAGCGTTTTTTACTTCTTGTGGTAGTTGAGTGGTCTGTCCCAAGCGTTTTTTACTTCTTGTGGTAGTTGAGTGGTCTGTCCCAAGCGTTTTTACTTCTTGTGGTAGTTGCGTGGTCTGTCCCAAGCGTTTTTTACTTCTTGTGGTAGTTGCGTGGTCTGTCCCAAGCATGTTTTACTTCTTGTGGTAGTTGAGTGGTCTGTCCCAAGCGTTTTTGACTTCTTGTGGTAGTTGAGTGGTCTGTCCCAAGGGTTTTTGACTTCTTGTGGTAGTTGAGTGGTCTGTCCCAAGCGTTTTTGACTTCTTGTGGTAGTTGAGTGGTCTGTCCCAAGCGTTTTTGACTTCTTGTGGTAGTTGAGTGGTCTGTCCCAAGCGTTTTTGACTTCTTGTGGTAGTTGAGTGGTCTGTCCCAAGCGTTTTTTACTTCTTGTGGTAGTTGAGTGGTCTGTCCCAAGTGTTTTTTACCTCTTGTGGTAGTTGAGTGGTCTGTCCCAAGCGTTTTTTACTTCTTGTGGTAGTTGAGTGGTCTGTCCCAAGCGTTTTTGACTTCTTGTGGTAGTTGAGTGGTCTGTCCCAAGCGTTTTTTACTTCTTTTGGTAGTTGCGTGGTCTGTCCCAAGCGTTTTTGACTTCTTGTGGTAGTTGAGTGGTCTGTCCCAAGCGTTTTTGACTTCTTGTGGTAGTTGAGTGGTCTGTCCCAAGCGTTTGTGACTTCTTGTGGTAGTTGAGTGGTCTGTCCCAAGCGTTTTTGACTTCTTGTGGTAGTTGAGTGGTCTGTCCCAAGCGAATTTTACTTCTTGTGGTAGTTGAGTGGTCTGTCCCAAGCGTTTTTTACTTCTTGTGGTAGTTGAGTGGTCTGTCCCAAGCGTTTTTGACTTCTTGTGGTAGTTGAGTGGTCTGTCCCAAGCTTTTTGACTTCTTGGGGTAGTTAAGTGGTCTGTCCCAAGCGTTTTTTACTTCTTGTGGTAGTTGAGTGGTCTGTCCCAAGCGTTTTTACTTCTTGTGGTAGTTGCGTGGTCTGTCCCAAGCGTTTTTTACTTCTTGTGGTAGTTGCGTGGTCTGTCCCAAGCATGTTTTACTTCTTGTGGTAGTTGAGTGGTCTGTCCCAATCGTTTTTTACTTCTTGTGGTAGTTGAGTGGTCTGTCCGAAGCGTTTTTTACTTCTTGTGGTAGTTGAGTGGTCTGTCCCAAGCGTTTTGTACTTCTTGTGGTAGTTGAGTGGTCTGTCCCAAGCGTTTTTTACTTCTTATGGTAGTTGAGTGGTCTGTCCCAAGCGTTTTTGACTTCTTGTGGTAGTTGAGTGGTCTGTCCCAAACGTTTTTTACTTCTTGTGGTAGTTGAGTGGTCTGTCCCAAGCGTTTTTTACTTCTTGTAGTTGAGTGGTCTGTCCCAAGCGTTTTTTACTTCTTGTGGTAGTTGAGTGGTCTGTCCCAAGCGTTGTTTACTTCTTGTGGTAGTTGAGTGGTCTGTCCCAAGCGTTGTTTACTTTTTGTGGTAGTTGAGTGGTCTGTCCCAAGCGTTTTTGACTTCTTGTGGTAGTTGAGTGGTCTGTCCCAAGCGTTTTTGACTTCTTGTGGTAGTTGAGTGGTCTGTCCCATGCGTTTTTGACTTCTTGAGGTAGTTGAGTGGTCTGTCCCAAGCGTTTTTGATTTCTTGTGGTAGTTGAGTGGTCTGTCCCAAGCGTTTTTTACTTCTTCTGGTAGTTGCGTGGTCTGTCCCAAGCATTTTTTTTACTTCTTGTGGTAGTTGCGTGGTCTGTCCCAAGCGTTTTTTACTTCTTTTGGTAGTTGCGTGGTCTGTCCCAAGCGTTTTTTACTTCTTGTGGTAGTTGAGTGGTCTGTCCCAAGCGTTTTTGACTTCTTGTGGTAGTTGAGTGGTCTGTCCCAAGCGTTTTTGACTTCTTGTGGTAGTTGAGTGGTCTGTCCCAAGCGTTTTATACTTCTTGTGGTAGTTGAGTGGTCTGTCCCAAGCGTTTTTTACTTCTTGTGGTAGTTGAGTGGTCTGTCCCAAGCGTTTTTTACTTCTTGTGGTAGTTGAGTGGTCTGTCCCAAGCGTTTTTTACTTCTTGTGGTAGTTGAGTGGTCTGTCCCAAGCGTTTTTTACTTCTTGTGGTAGTTGCGTGGTCTGTCCCAATCGTTTTTTACTTCTTCTGGTAGTTGCGAGGTCTGTCCCAAGCATTTTTTACTTCTTGTGGTAGTTGAGTGGTCTGTCCCAAGCGTTTTTTACTTCTTGTGGTAGTTGCGTGGTCTGTCCCAAGCGTTTTTTACTTCTTGTGGTAGTTGAGTGGTCTGTCCCAAGCGTTTTTTATTTCTTGTGGTAGTTGAGTGGTCTGTCCCAAGCGTTTTTGACTTCTTGTGGTAGTTGAGTGGTCTGTCCCAAGCGTTTTTGACTTCTTGTGGTAGTTGAGTGGTCTGTCCCAAGCGTTTTTGACTTCTTGTGGTAGTTAAGTGGTCTGTCCCAAGCGTTTTTTACTTCTTGTGGTAGTTGAGTGGTCTGTCCCAAGCGTGTTTTACTTCTTGTGGTAGTTGAGTGGTCTGTCCCAAGCGTTTTGTACTTCTTGTGGTAGATGAGTGGTCTGTCCCAAGCGTTTTTTACTTCTTATGGTAGTTGAGTGGTCTGTCCCAAGAGTTTTTTACTTCTTGTGGTAGTTGAGTGGTCTGTCCCAAGCTTTTTTACTTCTTGTGATAGTTGAGTGGTCTGTCCCAAGCGTTTTTTACTTCTTGTGGTAGTTGAGTGGTCTGTCCCAAGCGTTTTTGACTTCTTGTGGTAGTTGAGTGGTCCGTCCCAAGCGTTTTTTACTTCTTGCGGTAGTTGAGTGGTCTGTCCCAAGCGTTTTTGACTTCTTGTGGTAGTTGAGTGGTCTGTCCCAAGCGTTTTTGACTTCTTGTGGTAGTTGAGTGGTCTGTCCCAAGCGTTTTTGACTTCTTGTGGTAGTTGAGTGGTCTGTCCCAAGCGTTTTTGACTTCTTGTGGTAGTTGAGTGGTCTGTCCCAAGCGTTTTTGACTTCTTGTGGTAGTTGAGTGGTCTGTCCCAAGCGTTTTTGACTTCTTGTGGTAGTTGAGTGGTCTGTCCCAAGCGTTTTTGACTTCTTGTGGTAGTTGAGTGGTCTGTCCCAAGCGTTTTTTACTTCTTGTGGTAGTTGAGTGGTCTGTCCCAAGTGTTTTTTACTTCTTGTGGTAGTTGAGTGGTCTGTCCCAAGCGTTTTTTATTTCTTGTGGTAGTTGAGTGGTCTGTCCCAAGCGTGTTTTACTTCTTGTGGTAGTTGAGTGGTCTGTCCCAAGCGTTTTATACTTCTTGTGGTAGTTGAGTGGTCTGTCCCAAGCGTTTTGTACTTCTTGTGGTAGTTGAGTGGTCTGTCCCAAGCGTTTTTGACATCTTGTGGTAGTTGAGTGGTCTGTCCCAAGCGTTTTTGACTTCTTGTGGTAGTTGAGTGGTCTGTCCCAAGCGTTTTTGACTTCTTGTGGTAGTTGAGTGGTCTGTCCCAAGCATTTTTGACTTCTTGTGGTAGTTGAGTGGTCTGTCCCAAGCGTTTTTGACTTCTTGTGGTAGTTAAGTGGTCTGTCCCAAGCGTTTTTTACTTCTTGTGGTAGTTGAGTGGTCTGTCCCAAGCGTGTTTGACTTCTTGTGGTAGTTGAGTGGTCTGTCCCAAGCGTTTTTTACTTCTTGTGGTAGTTGAGTGGTCTGTCCCAAGCGTTTTTTACTTCTTGTGGTAGTTGAGTGGTCTGTCCCAAGCGTTTTTTACTTCTTGTGGTAGTTGAGTGGTCTGTCCCAAGCGTTTTTTACTTCTTGTGATAGTTGAGTGGTCTGTCCCAAGCGTTTTTACTTCTTGTGGTAGTTGAGTGGTCTGTCCCAAGCGTTTTTGACTTCTTGTGGTAGTTGAGTGGTCTGTCCCAGGCGTTTTGTACTTCTTGTGGTAGTTGAGTGGTCTGTCCCAAGCGTTTTTTACTTCTTGTGGTAGTTGAGTGGTCTGTTCCAGGCGTCTTTTACTTCTTGTGGTAGTTGAGTGGTCTGACCCAAGCGTTTTTGACTTCTTGTGGTAGTTGAGTGGTCTGTCCCAAGCGTTTTTGACTTCTTGTGGTAGTTGAGTGGTCTGTCCCAAGCGTTTTTGACTTCTTGTGGTAGTTGAGTGGTCTGTCCCAAGCGTTTTTGACTTCTTGTGGTAGTTGAGTGGTCTGTCCCAAGCGTTTTTGACTTCTTGTGGTAGTTGAGTGGTCTGTCCCAAGCGTTTTTGACTTCTTGTGGTAGTTGAGTGGTCTGTCCCAAGCGTTTTTTATTTCTTGTGGTAGTTGAGAGGTCTGTCCCAAGCGTTTTTGACTTCTTGTGGTAGTTGAGTGGTCTGTCCCAAGCGTTTTTGACTTCTTGTGGTAGTTGAGTGGTCTGTCCCAAGCGTTTTTGACTTCTTGTGGTAGTTGAGTGGTCTGTCCCAAGCGTTTTTTACTTCTTGTGGTAGTTGAGTGGTCTGTCCCAATCGTTTTTTATTTCTTGTGGTAGTTGAGTGGTCTGTCCCAAGCGTTTTTGACTTCTTGTGGTAGTTGAGTGGTCTGTCCCAAGCGTTTTTGACATCTTGTGGTAGTTGAGTGGTCTGTCCCAAGCGTTTTTGACTTCTTGTGGTAGTTGAGTGGTCTGTCCCAAGCATTTTTGACTTCTTGTGGTAGTTGACTGGTCTGTCCCAAGCGTTTTTGACTTCTTGTGGTAGTTGAGTGGTCTGTCCCAAGCGTTTTTTATTTCTTGTGGTAGTTGAGTGGTCTGTCCCAAGCGTGTTTGACTTCTTGTGGTAGTTGAGTGGTCTGTCCCAAGCGTTTTTTACTTCTTGTGGTAGTTGAGTGGTCTGTCCCAAGCGTTTTTTACTTCTTGTGGTAGTTGAGTGGTCTGTCCCAAGCGTTTTTTACTTCTTGTGGTAGTTGAGTGGTCTGTCCCAAGCGTTTTTTACTTCTTGTGATAGTTGAGTGGTCTGTCCCAAGCGTTTTTACTTCTTGTGGTAGTTGAGTGGTCTGTCCCAAGCGTTTTTGACTTCTTGTGGTAGTTGAGTGGTCTGTCCCAGGCGTTTTGTACTTCTTGTGGTAGTTGAGTGGTCTGTCACAAGCGTTTTTTACTTCTTGTGGTAGTTGAGTGGTCTGTCCCAGGCGTCTTTTACTTCTTGTGGTAGTTGAGTGGTCTGTCCTAAGCGTTTTTGACTTCTTGTGGTAGTTGAGTGGTCTGTCCCAAGCGTTTTTGACTTCTTGTGGTAGTTGAGTGGTCTGTCCCAAGCGTTTTTGACTTCTTGTGGTAGTTGAGTGGTCTGTCCCAAGCGTTTTTGACTTCTTGTGGTAGTTGAGTGGTCTGTCCCAAGCGTTTTTGACTTCTTGTGGTAGTTGAGTGGTCTGTCCCAAGCGTTTTTTACTTCTTGTGGTAGTTGAGTGGTCTGTCCCAAGCGTTTTTTATTTCTTGTGGTAGTTGAGTGGTCTGTCCCAAGCGTTTTTGACTTCTTGTGGTAGTTGAGTGGTCTGTCCCAAGCGTTTTTGACTTCTTGTGGTAGTTGAGTGGTCTGTCCCAAGCGTTTTTGACTTCTTGTGGTAGTTGAGTGGTCTGTCCCAAGCGTTTTTTACTTCTTGTGGTAGTTGAGTGGTCTGTCCCAAGCGTTTTTTATTTCTTGTGGTAGTTGAGTGGTCTGTCCCAAGCATTTTTTACTTCTTGTGGTATTTGAGTGGTCTGTCCCAAGCGTTTTTTACTTTTTGTGGTAGTTGCGTGGTCTGTCCCAAGCGTTTTTTACTTCTTGTGGTAGTTGAGTGGTCTGTCCCAATCGTTTTTTATTTCTTGTGGTAGTTGAGTGGTCTGTCCCAAGCTTTTTTGACTTCTTGTGGTAGTTGAGTGGTCTGTCCCAAGCGTTTTTGACATCTTGTGGTAGTTGAGTGGTCTGTCCCAAGCGTTTTTGACTTCTTGTGGTAGTTGAGTGGTCTGTCCCAAGCGTTTTTGACTTCTTGTGGTAGTTGAGTGGTCTGTCCCAAGCGTTTTTTACTTCTTGTGGTAGTTGAGTGGTCTGTCCCAAGCGTTTTTGACTTCTTGTGGTAGTTGAGTGGTCTGTCCCAAGCGTTTTTGACTTCTTGTGGTAGTTGAGTGGTCTGTCCCAAGCGTTTTTGACTTCTTGTGGTAGTTGAGTGGTCTGTCCCAATCGTTTTTGACTTCTTGTGGTAGTTGAGTGGTCTGTCCCAAGCGTTTTTGACTTCTTGTGGTAGTTGAGTGGTCTGTCCCAAGCGTTTTTTATTTCTTGTGGTAGTTGAGTGGTCTGTCCCAAGGGTTTTTGACTTCTTGTGGTAGTTGAGTGGTCTGTCCCAAGCGTTTTTGACTTCTTGTGGTAGTTGAGTGGTCTGTCCCAAGCGTTTTTGACTTCTTTTGGTAGTTGAGTGGTCTGTCCCAAGCGTTTTTGACTTCTTGTGGTAGTTGAGTGGTCTGTCCCAAGCGTTTTTTTATTTCTTGTGGTAGTTGAATGGTCTGTCCCAAGCATTTTTTACTTCTTGTGGTATTTGAGTGGTCTGTCCCAAGCGTTTTTTACTTTTTGTGGTAGTTGCGTGGTCTGTCCCAAGCGTTTTTTACTTCTTGTGGTAGTTGAGTGGTCTGTCCCAATCGTTTTTTATTTCTTGTGGTAGTTGAGTGGTCTGTCCCAAGCGTTTTTGACTTCTTGTGGTAGTTGAGTGGTCTGTCCCAAGCGTTTTTGACATCTTGTGGTAGTTGAGTGGTCTGTCCCAAGCGTTTTTGACTTCTTGTGGTAGTTGAGTGGTCTGTCCCAAGCGTTTTTGACTTCTTGTGGTAGTTGAGTGGTCTGTCCCAAGCGTTTTTTACTTCTTGTGGTAGTTGAGTGGTCTGTCCCAAGCGTGTTTGACTTCTTGTGGTAGTTGAGTGGTCTGTCCCAAGCGTTTTTTACTTCTTGTGGTAGTTGAGTGGTCTGTCCCAAGCGTTTTTGACTTCTTGTGGTAGTTGAGTGGTCTGTCGCAAGAGTTTTTTACTTCTTGTGGTAGTTGAGTGGTCTGTCCCAAGCGTTTTTTACTTCTTGTGATAGTTGAGTGGTCTGTCCCAAGCGTTTTTACTTCTTGTGGTAGTTGAGTGGTCTGTCCCAAGCGTTTTTGACTTCTTGTGGTAGTTGAGTGGTCTGTCCCAGGCGTTTTGTACTTCTTGTGGTAGTTGAGTGGTCTGTCCCAAGCGTTTTTTACTTCTTGTGGTAGTTGAGTGGTCTGTCCCAAGCGTTTTTGACTTCTTGTGGTAGTTGAGTGGTCTGTCCCAAGCGTTTTTGACTTCTTGTGGTAGTTGAGTGGTCTGTCCCAAGCGTTTTTGACTTCTTGTGGTAGTTGAGTGGTCTGTCCCAAGCGTTTTTGACTTCTTGTGGTAGTTGAGTGGTCTGTCCCAAGCGTTTTTGACTTCTTGTGGTAGTTGAGTGGTCTGTCCCAAGCGTTTTTGACTTCTTGTGGTAGTTGAGTGGTCTGTCCCAAGCGTTTTTGACTTCTTGTGGTAGTTGAGTGGTCTGTCCCAAGCGTTTTTTATTTCTTGTGGTAGTTGAGTGGTCTGTCCCAAGCGTTTTTTACTTCTTGTGGTAGTTGAGTGGTCTGTCCCAAGCGTTTTATACTTCTTGTGGTAGTTGAGTGGTCTGTCCCAAGCGTTTTTTACTAATTGTGGTAGTTGAGTGGTCTGTCCCAAGCGTTTTTGACTTCTTGTGGTAGTTGAGTGGTCTGTCCCAAGCGTTTTTGACTTCTTGTGGTAGTTGAGTGGTCTGTCCCAAGCGTTTTTTACTTCTTCTGGTAGTTGAGTGGTCTGTCCCAAGCATTTTTTACTTCTTGTGGTAGTTGCGTGGTCTGTCCCAAGCGTTTTTTACTTCTTGTGGTAGCTGCGTGGTCTGTCCCAAGCGTTTTTTACTTCTTGTGGTAGTTGAGTGGTCTGTCCCAAGCGTTTTTTACTTCTTGTGGTAGTTGAGTGGTCTGTCCCAAGCGTTTTTTACTTCTTGTTGTAGTTGAGTGGTCTGTCCCAAGCGTTTTTGACTTCTTGTGGTAGTTGAGTGGTCTGTCCCAAG
Source organism: Bathymodiolus brooksi (assembly GCA_963680875.1). Classification (NCBI taxonomy): domain Eukaryota; kingdom Metazoa; phylum Mollusca; class Bivalvia; order Mytilida; family Modiolidae; genus Bathymodiolus; species Bathymodiolus brooksi. The sequence continues at coordinate 49,071,919 of OY804588.1, forward strand.
CGTTTTTGACTTCTTGTGGTAGTTGAGTGGTCTGTCCCAAGCTTTTTGACTTCTTGTGGTAGTTGAGTGATCTCTCCCAAGCGTTTTTCTACTTCTTGTGGTAGTTGAGTAGTCTGTCCCAAGCGTTTTTTACTTCTTGTGGTAGTTGAGTGGTCTGTCCCAAGCGTTTTTTACTTCTTGTGGTAGTTGAGTGGTCTGTCCCAAGCGTTTTCTACTTCTTGTGGTAGTTGAGTGGTCTGTCCCAAGCGTTTTTTACTTCTTGTGGTAGTTGAGTGGTCTGTCCCAAGCGTTTTTTACTTCTTGTGGTAGTTGAGTGGTCTGTCCCAAGCGTTTTTTACTTCTTGTGGTAGTTGAGTGGTCTGTCCCAAGCGTTTTTTACTTCTTGTGGTAGATGAGTGGTCTGTCCCAAGCGTTTTTTACTTCTTCTGGTAGTTGCGTGGTCTGTCCCAAGCATTTTTTACTTCTTGTGGTAGTTGCGTGGTCTGTCCCAAGCGTTTTATACTTCTTGTGGTAGTTGCGTGGTCTGTCCCAAGCCTTTTTTACTTCTTGTGGTAGTTGAGTGGTCTGTCCCAAGAGTTTTTTACTTCTTGTGGTAGTTGAGTGGTCTGTCCCAAGCGTTTTTTACTTCTTGTTATAGTTGAGTGGTCTGTCGCAAGCGTTTTTTACTTCTTGTGGTAGTTGAGTGGTCTGTCCCAAGCTTGTTTTTCTTCTTTTGGTAGTTGAGTGGTCTGTCCCAAGCGTTTTTGACTTCTTGTGGTAGTTGAGTGGTCTGTCCCAAGCGTGTTTGACTTCTTGTGGTAGTTGAGTGGTCTGTCCCAAGCGTTTTTTACTTCTTGTGGTAGTTGAGTGGTCTGTCCCAAGCGTTTTTTACTTCTTGTGGTAGTTGAGTGGTCTGTCCCAAGAGTTTTTTACTTCTTGTGGTAGTTGAGTGGTCTGTCCCAAGCGTTTTTTACTTCTTGTGATAGTTAAGTGGTCTGTCCCAAGCGTTTTTACTTCTTGTGGTAGTTGAGTGGTCTGTCCCAAGCGTTTTTGACTTCTTGTGGTAGTTGAGTGGTCTGTCCCAGGCGTTTTGTTCTTCTTGTGGTAGTTGAGTGGTCTGTCCCAAGCGTTTTTTACTTCTTGTGATAGTTGAGTGGTCTGTCCCAGGCGTTTTTGACTTCTTGTGGTAGTTGAGTGGTCTGTCCCAAGCGTTTTTTACTTCTTGTGGTAGTTGAGTGGTCTGTCCCAAGCGTTTTTGACTTCTTGTGGTAGTTGAGTGGTCTGTCCCAAGCGTTTTTGACTTCTTGTGGTAGTTGAGTGGTCTGTCCCAAGCGTTTTTGACTTCTTGTGGTAGTTGAGTGGTGTGTCCCAAGCGTTTTTTACTTCTTGTGGTAGTTGAGTGGTCTGTCCCAGGCGTTTTGTACTTCTTGTGGTAGTTGAGTGGTCTGTCCCAAGCGTTTTTTACTTCTTGTGGTAGTTGAGTGGTCTGTCCCAAGCGTTTTTTACTTCTTGTGGTAGTTGAGTGGTCTGTCCCAAGCGTTTTTGACTTCTTGTGGTAGTTGAGTGGTCTGTCCCAAGCGTTTTTGACTTCTTGTGGTAGTTGAGTGGTCTGTCCCAAGCGTTTTTGACTTCTTGTGGTAGTTGAGTGGTCTGTCCCAAGCGTTTTTGACTTCTTGTGGTAGTTGAGTGGTCTGTCCCAAGCGTTTTTGACTTCTTGTGGTAGTTGAGTGGTCTGTCCCAAGCGTTTTTGACTTCTTGTGGTAGTTGAGTGGTCTGTCCCAAGCGTTTTTGACTTCTTGTGGTAGTTGAGTGGTCTGTCCCAAGCGTTTTTTATTTCTTGTGGTAGTTGAGTGGTGTGTCCCAAGCGTTTTTTACTTCTTGTGGTAGTTGAGTGGTCTGTCCCAGGCGTTTTGTACTTCTTGTGGTAGTTGAGTGGTCTGTCCCAAGCGTTTTTTACTTCTTGTGGTAGTTGAGTGGTCTGTCCCAAGCGTTTTTTACTTCTTGTGGTAGTTGAGTGGTCTGTCCCAAGCGTTTTTGACTTCTTGTGGTAGTTGAGTGGTCTGTCCCAAGCGTTTTTGACTTCTTGTGGTAGTTGAGTGGTCTGTCCCAAGCGTTTTTGACTTCTTGTGGTAGTTGAGTGGTCTGTCCCAAGCGTTTTTGACTTCTTGTGGTAGTTGAGTGGTCTGTCCCAAGCGTTTTTGACTTCTTGTGGTAGTTGAGTGGTCTGTCCCAAGCGTTTTTGACTTCTTGTGGTAGTTGAGTGGTCTGTCCCAAGCGTTTTTGACTTCTTGTGGTAGTTGAGTGGTCTGTCCCAAGCGTTTTTTATTTCTTGTGGTAGTTGAGTGGTCTGTCCCAAGCGTTTTTTACTTCTTGTGGTAGTTGAGTGGTCTGTCCCAAGCGTTTTATACTTCTTGTGGTAGTTGAGTGGTCTGTCCCAAGCGTTTTTGACTTCTTGTGGTAGTTGAGTGGTCTGTCCCAAGCGTTTTTTACTTCTTCTGGTAGTTGAGTGGTCTGTCCCAAGCATTTTTTACTTCTTGTGGTAGTTGCGTGGTCTGTCCCAAGCGTTTTTTACTTCTTGTGGTAGCTGCGTGGTCTGTCCCAAGCGTTTTTTACTTCTTGTGGTAGTTGAGTGGTCTGTCCCAAGCGTTTTTGACTTCTTGTGGTAGTTGAGTGGTCTGTCCCAAGCGTTTTTTACTTCTTGTTGTAGTTGAGTGGTCTGTCCCAAGCGTTTTTGACTTCTTGTGGTAGTTGAGTGGTCTGTCCCAAGCGTTTTTGACTTCTTGTGGTAGTTGAGTGGTCTGTCCCAAGCTTTTTGACTTCTTGTGGTAGTTGAGTGATCTCTCCCAAGCGTTTTTTTACTTCTTGTGGTAGTTGAGTAGTCTGTCCCAAGCGTTTTTTACTTCTTGTGGTAGTTGAGTGGTCTGTCCCAAGCGTTTTTTACTTCTTGTGGTAGTTGAGTGGTCTGTCCCAAGCGTTTTCTACTTCTTGTGGTAGTTGAGTGGTCTGTCCCAAGCGTTTTTTACTTCTTGTGGTAGTTGAGTGGTCTGTCCCAAGCGTTTTTTACTTCTTGTGGTAGTTGAGTGGTCTGTCCCAAGCGTTTTTTACTTCTTGTGGTAGTTGAGTGGTCTGTCCCAAGCGTTTTTTACTTCTTGTGGTAGTTGAGTGGTCTGTCCCAAGCGTTTTTTACTTCTTCTGGTAGTTGCGTGGTCTGTCCCAAGCATTTTTTACTTCTTGTGGTAGTTGCGTGGTCTGTCCCAAGCGTTTTTTACTTCTTGTGGTAGTTGAGTGGTCTGTCCCAAGAGTTTTTTACTTCTTGTGGTAGTTGAGTGGTCTGTCCCAAGCGTTTTTTACTTCTTGTTATAGTTGAGTGGTCTGTCCCAAGCGTTTTTTACTTCTTGTGGTAGTTGAGTGGTCTGTCCCAAGCGTTTTTTTCTTCTTGTGGTAGTTGAGTGGTCTGTCCCAAGCGTGTTTGACTTCTTGTGGTAGTTGAGTGGTCTGTCTCAAGCGTTTTTGACTTCTTGTGGTAGTTGAGTGGTCTGTCCCAGGCGTTTTGTTCTTCTTGTGGTAGTTGAGTGGTCTGTCCCAAGCGTTTTTTACTTCTTGTGATAGTTGAGTGGTCTGTCCCAGGCGTTTTTTACTTCTTGTGGTAGTTGAGTGGTCTGTCCCAAGCGTTTTTTACTTCTTGTGGTAGTTGAGTGGTCTGTCCCAAGCGTTTTTGACTTCTTGTGGTAGTTGAGTGGTCTGTCCCAAGCGTTTTTGACTTCTTGTGGTAGTTGAGTGGTCTGTCCCAAGCGTTTTTGACTTCTTGTGGTAGTTGAGTGGTGTGTCCCAAGCGTTTTTTACTTCTTGTGGTAGTTGAGTGGTCTGTCCCAGGCGTTTTGTACTTCTTGTGGTAGTTGAGTGGTCTGTCCCAAGCGTTTTTTACTTCTTGTGGTAGTTGAGTGGTCTGTCCCAAGCGTTTTTTACTTCTTGTGGTAGTTGAGTGGTCTGTCCCAAGCGTTTTTGACTTCTTGTGGTAGTTGAGTGGTCTGTCCCAAGCGTTTTTGACTTCTTGTGGTAGTTGAGTGGTCTGTCCCAAGCGTTTTTGACTTCTTGTGGTAGTTGAGTGGTCTGTCCCAAGCGTTTTTGACTTCTTGTGGTAGTTGAGTGGTCTGTCCCAAGCGTTTTTGACTTCTTGTGGTAGTTGAGTGGTCTGTCCCAAGCGTTTTTGACTTCTTGTGGTAGTTGAGTGGTCTGTCCCAAGCGTTTTTGACTTCTTGTGGTAGTTGAGTGGTCTGTCCCAAGCGTTTTTTATTTCTTGTGGTAGTTGAGTGGTGTGTCCCAAGCGTTTTTTACTTCTTGTGGTAGTTGAGTGGTCTGTCCCAGGCGTTTTGTACTTCTTGTGGTAGTTGAGTGGTCTGTCCCAAGCGTTTTTTACTTCTTGTGGTAGTTGAGTGGTCTGTCCCAAGCGTTTTTTACTTCTTGTGGTAGTTGAGTGGTCTGTCCCAAGCGTTTTTGACTTCTTGTGGTAGTTGAGTGGTCTGTCCCAAGCGTTTTTGACTTCTTGTGGTAGTTGAGTGGTCTGTCCCAAGCGTTTTTGACTTCTTGTGGTAGTTGAGTGGTCTGTCCCAAGCGTTTTTGACTTCTTGTGGTAGTTGAGTGGTCTGTCCCAAGCGTTTTTGACTTCTTGTGGTAGTTGAGTGGTCTGTCCCAAGCGTTTTTGACTTCTTGTGGTAGTTGAGTGGTCTGTCCCAAGCGTTTTTGACTTCTTGTGGTAGTTGAGTGGTCTGTCCCAAGCGTTTTTTATTTCTTGTGGTAGTTGAGTGGTCTGTCCCAAGCGTTTTTTACTTCTTGTGGTAGTTGAGTGGTCTGTCCCAAGCGTTTTATACTTCTTGTGGTAGTTGAGTGGTCTGTCCCAAGCGTTTTTGACTTCTTGTGGTAGTTGAGTGGTCTGTCCCAAGCGTTTTTTACTTCTTCTGGTAGTTGAGTGGTCTGTCCCAAGCATTTTTTACTTCTTGTGGTAGTTGCGTGGTCTGTCCCAAGCGTTTTTTACTTCTTGTGGTAGCTGCGTGGTCTGTCCCAAGCGTTTTTTACTTCTTGTGGTAGTTGAGTGGTCTGTCCCAAGCGTTTTTGACTTCTTGTGGTAGTTGAGTGGTCTGTCCCAAGCGTTTTTTACTTCTTGTTGTAGTTGAGTGGTCTGTCCCAAGCGTTTTTGACTTCTTGTGGTAGTTGAGTGGTCTGTCCCAAGCGTTTTTGACTTCTTGTGGTAGTTGAGTGGTCTGTCCCAAGCTTTTTGACTTCTTGTGGTAGTTGAGTGATCTCTCCCAAGCGTTTTTTTACTTCTTGTGGTAGTTGAGTAGTCTGTCCCAAGCGTTTTTTACTTCTTGTGGTAGTTGAGTGGTCTGTCCCAAGCGTTTTTTACTTCTTGTGGTAGTTGAGTGGTCTGTCCCAAGCGTTTTCTACTTCTTGTGGTAGTTGAGTGGTCTGTCCCAAGCGTTTTTTACTTCTTGTGGTAGTTGAGTGGTCTGTCCCAAGCGTTTTTTACTTCTTGTGGTAGTTGAGTGGTCTGTCCCAAGCGTTTTTTACTTCTTGTGGTAGTTGAGTGGTCTGTCCCAAGCGTTTTTTACTTCTTGTGGTAGTTGAGTGGTCTGTCCCAAGCGTTTTTTACTTCTTCTGGTAGTTGCGTGGTCTGTCCCAAGCATTTTTTACTTCTTGTGGTAGTTGCGTGGTCTGTCCCAAGCGTTTTTTACTTCTTGTGGTAGTTGAGTGGTCTGTCCCAAGAGTTTTTTACTTCTTGTGGTAGTTGAGTGGTCTGTCCCAAGCGTTTTTTACTTCTTGTTATAGTTGAGTGGTCTGTCCCAAGCGTTTTTTACTTCTTGTGGTAGTTGAGTGGTCTGTCCCAAGCTTGTTTTTCTTCTTGTGGTAGTTGAGTGGTCTGTCCCAAGCGTTTTTTTCTTCTTGTGGTAGTTGAGTGGTCTGTCCCAAGCGTGTTTGACTTCTTGTGGTAGTTGAGTGGTCTGTCTCAAGCGTTTTTTACTTCTTGTGGTAGTTGAGTGGTCTGTCCCAAGCGTTTTTTACTTCTTGTGGTAGTTGAGTGGTCTGTCCCAAGAGTTTTTTACTTCTTGTGGTAGTTGAGTGGTCTGTCCCAAGCGTTTTTTACTTCTTGTGATAGTTGAGTGGTCTGTCCCAAGCGTTTTTACTTCTTGTGGTAGTTGAGTGGTCTGTCCCAAGCGTTTTTTACTTCTTGTGGTAGTTGAGTGGTCTGTCCCAGGCGTTTTGTACTTCTTGTGGTAGTTGAGTGGTCTGTCCCAAGCGTTTTTTACTTCTTGTGGTAGTTGAGTGGTCTGTCCCAGGCGTTTTTTACTTCTTGTGGTAGTTGAGTGGTCTGTCCCAAGCGTTTTTGACTTCTTGTGGTAGTTGAGTGGTCTGTCCCAAGCGTTTTTGACTTCTTGTGGTAGTTGAGTGGTCTGTCCCAAGCGTTTTTGACTTCTTGTGGTAGTTGAGTGGTCGGTCCCAAGCGTTTTTGACTTCTTGTGGTAGTTGAGTGGTCTGTCCGAAGCGTTTTTGACTTCTTGTGGTAGTTGAGTGGTCTGTCCCAAGCGTTTTTTACTTCTTGTGGTAGTTGAGTGGTCTGTCCCAAGCGTTTTTTATTTCTTGTGGTAGTTGAGTGGTCTGTCCCAAGCGTTTTTGACTTCTTGTGGTAGTTGAGTGGTCTGTCCCAAGCGTTTTTGACTTCTTGTGGTAGTTGAGTGGTCTGTCCCAAGCGTTTTTGACTTCTTGTGGTAGTTGAGTGGTCTGTCCCAAGCGTTTTTGACTTCTTGTGGTAGTTGAGTGGTCTGTCCCAAGTGTTTTTTATTTCTTGTGGTAGTTGAGTGGTCTGTCCCAAGCATTTTTTACTTCTTGTGGTAGTTGCGTGGTCTGTCCCAAGCGTTTTTTACTTCTTGTGGTAGTTGCGTGGTCTGTCCCAAGCGTTTTTTACTTCTTGTGGTAGTTGAGTGGTCTGTCCCAAGCGTTTTTTACTTCTTGTTGTAGTTGAGTGGTCTGTCCCAAGCGTTTTTGACTTCTTGTGGTAGTTGAGTGGTCTGTCCCAAGCGTTTTTGACTTCTTGTGGTAGTTGAGTGGTCTGTCCCAAGCTTTTTGACTTCTTGTGGTAGTTGAGTGATCTCTCCCAAGCGTTTTTTTACTTCTTGTGGTAGTTGAGTAGTCTGTCCCAAGCGTTTTTTACTTCTTGTGGTAGTTGAGTGGTCTGTCCCAAGCGTTTTTTACTTCTTGTGGTAGTTGAGTGGTCTGTCCCAAGCGTTTTCTACTTCTTGTGGTAGTTGAGTGGTCTGTCCCAAGCGTTTTTTACTTCTTGTGGTAGTTGAGTGGTCTGTCCCAAGCGTTTTTTACTTCTTGTGGTAGTTGAGTGGTCTGTCCCAAGCGTTTTTTACTTCTTGTGGTAGTTGAGTGGTCTGTCCCAAGCGTTTTTTACTTCTTGTGGTAGTTGAGTGGTCTGTCCCAAGCGTTTTTTACTTCTTCTGGTAGTTGCGTGGTCTGTCCCAAGCATTTTTTACTTCTTGTGGTAGTTGCGTGGTCTGTCCCAAGCGTTTTTTACTTCTTGTGGTAGTTGAGTGGTCTGTCCCAAGAGTTTTTTACTTCTTGTGGTAGTTGAGTGGTCTGTCCCAAGCGTTTTTTACTTCTTGTTATAGTTGAGTGGTCTGTCCCAAGCGTTTTTTACTTCTTGTGGTAGTTGAGTGGTCTGTCCCAAGCTTGTTTTTCTTCTTGTGGTAGTTGAGTGGTCTGTCCCAAGCGTTTTTTTCTTCTTGTGGTAGTTGAGTGGTCTGTCCCAAGCGTGTTTGACTTCTTGTGGTAGTTGAGTGGTCTGTCTCAAGCGTTTTTTACTTCTTGTGGTAGTTGAGTGGTCTGTCCCAAGCGTTTTTTACTTCTTGTGGTAGTTGAGTGGTCTGTCCCAAGAGTTTTTTACTTCTTGTGGTAGTTGAGTGGTCTGTCCCAAGCGTTTTTTACTTCTTGTGATAGTTGAGTGGTCTGTCCCAAGCGTTTTTACTTCTTGTGGTAGTTGAGTGGTCTGTCCCAAGCGTTTTTTACTTCTTGTGGTAGTTGAGTGGTCTGTCCCAGGCGTTTTGTACTTCTTGTGGTAGTTGAGTGGTCTGTCCCAAGCGTTTTTTACTTCTTGTGGTAGTTGAGTGGTCTGTCCCAGGCGTTTTTTACTTCTTGTGGTAGTTGAGTGGTCTGTCCCAAGCGTTTTTGACTTCTTGTGGTAGTTGAGTGGTCTGTCCCAAGCGTTTTTGACTTCTTGTGGTAGTTGAGTGGTCTGTCCCAAGCGTTTTTGACTTCTTGTGGTAGTTGAGTGGTCGGTCCCAAGCGTTTTTGACTTCTTGTGGTAGTTGAGTGGTCTGTCCGAAGCGTTTTTGACTTCTTGTGGTAGTTGAGTGGTCTGTCCCAAGCGTTTTTTACTTCTTGTGGTAGTTGAGTGGTCTGTCCCAAGCGTTTTTTATTTCTTGTGGTAGTTGAGTGGTCTGTCCCAAGCGTTTTTGACTTCTTGTGGTAGTTGAGTGGTCTGTCCCAAGCGTTTTTGACTTCTTGTGGTAGTTGAGTGGTCTGTCCCAAGCGTTTTTGACTTCTTGTGGTAGTTGAGTGGTCTGTCCCAAGCGTTTTTGACTTCTTGTGGTAGTTGAGTGGTCTGTCCCAAGTGTTTTTTATTTCTTGTGGTAGTTGAGTGGTCTGTCCCAAGCATTTTTTACTTCTTGTGGTAGTTGCGTGGTCTGTCCCAAGCGTTTTTTACTTCTTGTGGTAGTTGCGTGGTCTGTCCCAAGCGTTTTTTACTTCTTGTGGTAGTTGAGTGGTCTGTCCCAAGCGTTTTTTACTTCTTGTGGTAGTTGAGTGGTCTGTCCCAAGCATTTTTGACTTCTTGTGGTAGTTGAGTGGTCTGTCCCAAGCGTTTTTTACTTCTTTTGGTAGTTGCGTGGTCTGTCCCAAGCGTTTTTGACTTCTTGTGGTAGTTGAGTGGTCTGTCCCAAGCGTTTTTGACTTCTTGTGGTAGTTGAGTGGTCTGTCCCAAGCGTTTGTGACTTCTTGTGGTAGTTGAGTGGTCTGTCCCAAGCGTTTTTGACTTCTTGTGGTAGTTGAGTGGTCTGTCCCAAGCGAATTTTACTTCTTGTGGTAGTTGAGTGGTCTGTCCCAAGCGTTTTTTACTTCTTGTGGTAGTTGAGTGGTCTGTCCCAAGCGTTTTTGACTTCTTGTGGTAGTTGAGTGGTCTGTCCCAAGCTTTTTGACTTCTTGGGGTAGTTAAGTGGTCTGTCCCAAGCGTTTTTTTACTTCTTGTGGTAGTTGAGTGGTCTGTCCCAAGCGTTTTTTACTTCTTGTGGTAGTTGAGTGGTCTGTCCCAAGCGTTTTTTACTTCTTGTGGTAGTTGAGTGGTCTGTCCCAAGCGTTTTTACTTCTTGTGGTAGTTGCGTGGTCTGTCCCAAGCGTTTTTTACTTCTTGTGGTAGTTGCGTGGTCTGTCCCAAGCATGTTTTACTTCTTGTGGTAGTTGAGTGGTCTGTCCCAAGCGTTTTTGACTTCTTGTGGTAGTTGAGTGGTCTGTCCCAAGGGTTTTTGACTTCTTGTGGTAGTTGAGTGGTCTGTCCCAAGCGTTTTTGACTTCTTGTGGTAGTTGAGTGGTCTGTCCCAAGCGTTTTTGACTTCTTGTGGTAGTTGAGTGGTCTGTCCCAAGCGTTTTTGACTTCTTGTGGTAGTTGAGTGGTCTGTCCCAAGCGTTTTTTACTTCTTGTGGTAGTTGAGTGGTCTGTCCCAAGTGTTTTTTACTTCTTGTGGTAGTTGAGTGGTCTGTCCCAAGCGTTTTTTACTTCTTGTGGTAGTTGAGTGGTCTGTCCCAAGCGTTTTTGACTTCTTGTGGTAGTTGAGTGGTCTGTCCCAAGCGTTTTTTACTTCTTTTGGTAGTTGCGTGGTCTGTCCCAAGCGTTTTTGACTTCTTGTGGTAGTTGAGTGGTCTGTCCCAAGCGTTTTTGACTTCTTGTGGTAGTTGAGTGGTCTGTCCCAAGCGTTTGTGACTTCTTGTGGTAGTTGAGTGGTCTGTCCCAAGCGTTTTTGACTTCTTGTGGTAGTTGAGTGGTCTGTCCCAAGCGAATTTTACTTCTTGTGGTAGTTGAGTGGTCTGTCCCAAGCGTTTTTTACTTCTTGTGGTAGTTGAGTGGTCTGTCCCAAGCGTTTTTGACTTCTTGTGGTAGTTGAGTGGTCTGTCCCAAGCTTTTTGACTTCTTGGGGTAGTTAAGTGGTCTGTCCCAAGCGTTTTTTACTTCTTGTGGTAGTTGAGTGGTCTGTCCCAAGCGTTTTTACTTCTTGTGGTAGTTGCGTGGTCTGTCCCAAGCGTTTTTTACTTCTTGTGGTAGTTGCGTGGTCTGTCCCAAGCATGTTTTACTTCTTGTGGTAGTTGAGTGGTCTGTCCCAATCGTTTTTTACTTCTTGTGGTAGTTGAGTGGTCTGTCCGAAGCGTTTTTTACTTCTTGTGGTAGTTGAGTGGTCTGTCCCAAGCGTTTTGTACTTCTTGTGGTAGTTGAGTGGTCTGTCCCAAGCGTTTTTTACTTCTTATGGTAGTTGAGTGGTCTGTCCCAAGCGTTTTTGACTTCTTGTGGTAGTTGAGTGGTCTGTCCCAAACGTTTTTTACTTCTTGTGGTAGTTGAGTGGTCTGTCCCAAGCGTTTTTTACTTCTTGTAGTTGAGTGGTCTGTCCCAAGCGTTTTTTACTTCTTGTGGTAGTTGAGTGGTCTGTCCCAAGCGTTGTTTACTTCTTGTGGTAGTTGAGTGGTCTGTCCCAAGCGTTGTTTACTTTTTGTGGTAGTTGAGTGGTCTGTCCCAAGCGTTTTTGACTTCTTGTGGTAGTTGAGTGGTCTGTCCCAAGCGTTTTTGACTTCTTGTGGTAGTTGAGTGGTCTGTCCCATGCGTTTTTGACTTCTTGAGGTAGTTGAGTGGTCTGTCCCAAGCGTTTTTGATTTCTTGTGGTAGTTGAGTGGTCTGTCCCAAGCGTTTTTTACTTCTTCTGGTAGTTGCGTGGTCTGTCCCAAGCATTTTTTTTACTTCTTGTGGTAGTTGCGTGGTCTGTCCCAAGCGTTTTTTACTTCTTTTGGTAGTTGCGTGGTCTGTCCCAAGCGTTTTTTACTTCTTGTGGTAGTTGAGTGGTCTGTCCCAAGCGTTTTTGACTTCTTGTGGTAGTTGAGTGGTCTGTCCCAAGCGTTTTTGACTTCTTGTGGTAGTTGAGTGGTCTGTCCCAAGCGTTTTATACTTCTTGTGGTAGTTGAGTGGTCTGTCCCAAGCGTTTTTTACTTCTTGTGGTAGTTGAGTGGTCTGTCCCAAGCGTTTTTTACTTCTTGTGGTAGTTGAGTGGTCTGTCCCAAGCGTTTTTTACTTCTTGTGGTAGTTGAGTGGTCTGTCCCAAGCGTTTTTTACTTCTTGTGGTAGTTGCGTGGTCTGTCCCAATCGTTTTTTACTTCTTCTGGTAGTTGCGAGGTCTGTCCCAAGCATTTTTTACTTCTTGTGGTAGTTGAGTGGTCTGTCCCAAGCGTTTTTTACTTCTTGTGGTAGTTGCGTGGTCTGTCCCAAGCGTTTTTTACTTCTTGTGGTAGTTGAGTGGTCTGTCCCAAGCGTTTTTTATTTCTTGTGGTAGTTGAGTGGTCTGTCCCAAGCGTTTTTGACTTCTTGTGGTAGTTGAGTGGTCTGTCCCAAGCGTTTTTGACTTCTTGTGGTAGTTGAGTGGTCTGTCCCAAGCGTTTTTGACTTCTTGTGGTAGTTAAGTGGTCTGTCCCAAGCGTTTTTTACTTCTTGTGGTAGTTGAGTGGTCTGTCCCAAGCGTGTTTTACTTCTTGTGGTAGTTGAGTGGTCTGTCCCAAGCGTTTTGTACTTCTTGTGGTAGATGAGTGGTCTGTCCCAAGCGTTTTTTACTTCTTATGGTAGTTGAGTGGTCTGTCCCAAGAGTTTTTTACTTCTTGTGGTAGTTGAGTGGTCTGTCCCAAGCTTTTTTACTTCTTGTGATAGTTGAGTGGTCTGTCCCAAGCGTTTTTTACTTCTTGTGGTAGTTGAGTGGTCTGTCCCAAGCGTTTTTGACTTCTTGTGGTAGTTGAGTGGTCCGTCCCAAGCGTTTTTTACTTCTTGCGGTAGTTGAGTGGTCTGTCCCAAGCGTTTTTGACTTCTTGTGGTAGTTGAGTGGTCTGTCCCAAGCGTTTTTGACTTCTTGTGGTAGTTGAGTGGTCTGTCCCAAGCGTTTTTGACTTCTTGTGGTAGTTGAGTGGTCTGTCCCAAGCGTTTTTGACTTCTTGTGGTAGTTGAGTGGTCTGTCCCAAGCGTTTTTGACTTCTTGTGGTAGTTGAGTGGTCTGTCCCAAGCGTTTTTGACTTCTTGTGGTAGTTGAGTGGTCTGTCCCAAGCGTTTTTGACTTCTTGTGGTAGTTGAGTGGTCTGTCCCAAGCGTTTTTTACTTCTTGTGGTAGTTGAGTGGTCTGTCCCAAGTGTTTTTTACTTCTTGTGGTAGTTGAGTGGTCTGTCCCAAGCGTTTTTTATTTCTTGTGGTAGTTGAGTGGTCTGTCCCAAGCGTTTTTTACTTCTTGTGGTAGTTGAGTGGTCTGTCCCAAGCGTTTTATACTTCTTGTGGTAGTTGAGTGGTCTGTCCCAAGCGTTTTGTACTTCTTGTGGTAGTTGAGTGGTCTGTCCCAAGCGTTTTTGACATCTTGTGGTAGTTGAGTGGTCTGTCCCAAGCGTTTTTGACTTCTTGTGGTAGTTGAGTGGTCTGTCCCAAGCGTTTTTGACTTCTTGTGGTAGTTGAGTGGTCTGTCCCAAGCATTTTTGACTTCTTGTGGTAGTTGAGTGGTCTGTCCCAAGCGTTTTTGACTTATTGTGGTAGTTAAGTGGTCTGTCCCAAGCGTTTTTTACTTCTTGTGGTAGTTGAGTGGTCTGTCCCAAGCGTGTTTGACTTCTTGTGGTAGTTGAGTGGTCTGTCCCAAGCGTTTTTTACTTCTTGTGGTAGTTGAGTGGTCTGTCCCAAGCGTTTTTTACTTCTTGTGGTAGTTGAGTGGTCTGTCCCAAGCGTTTTTGACTTCTTGTGGTAGTTGAGTGGTCTGTCCCAAGCGTTTTTTACTTCTTGTGATAGTTGAGTGGTCTGTCCCAAGCGTTTTTACTTCTTGTGGTAGTTGAGTGGTCTGTCCCAAGCGTTTTTGACTTCTTGTGGTAGTTGAGTGGTCTGTCCCAGGCGTTTTGTACTTCTTGTGGTAGTTGAGTGGTCTGTCCCAAGCGTTTTTTACTTCTTGTGGTAGTTGAGTGGTCTGTTCCAGGCGTCTTTTACTTCTTGTGGTAGTTGAGTGGTCTGACCCAAGCGTTTTTGACTTCTTGTGGTAGTTGAGTGGTCTGTCCCAAGCGTTTTTGACTTCTTGTGGTAGTTGAGTGGTCTGTCCCAAGCGTTTTTGACTTCTTGTGGTAGTTGAGTGGTCTGTCCCAAGCGTTTTTGACTTCTTGTGGTAGTTGAGTGGTCTGTCCCAAGCGTTTTTGACTTCTTGTGGTAGTTGAGTGGTCTGTCCCAAGCGTTTTTGACTTCTTGTGGTAGTTGAGTGGTCTGTCCCAAGCGTTTTTTATTTCTTGTGGTAGTTGAGTGGTCTGTCCCAAGCGTTTTTGACTTCTTGTGGTAGTTGAGTGGTCTGTCCCAAGCGTTTTTGACTTCTTGTGGTAGTTGAGTGGTCTGTCCCAAGCGTTTTTGACTTCTTGTGGTAGTTGAGTGGTCTGTCCCAAGCGTTTTTTACTTCTTGTGGTAGTTGAGTGGTCTGTCCCAATCGTTTTTTATTTCTTGTGGTAGTTGAGTGGTCTGTCCCAAGCGTTTTTGACTTCTTGTGGTAGTTGAGTGGTCTGTCCCAAGCGTTTTTGACATCTTGTGGTAGTTGAGTGGTCTGTCCCAAGCGTTTTTGACTTCTTGTGGTAGTTGAGTGGTCTGTCCCAAGCATTTTTGACTTCTTGTGGTAGTTGACTGGTCTGTCCCAAGCGTTTTTGACTTCTTGTGGTAGTTGAGTGGTCTGTCCCAAGCGTTTTTTATTTCTTGTGGTAGTTGAGTGGTCTGTCCCAAGCGTGTTTGACTTCTTGTGGTAGTTGAGTGGTCTGTCCCAAGCGTTTTTTACTTCTTGTGGTAGTTGAGTGGTCTGTCCCAAGCGTTTTTTACTTCTTGTGGTAGTTGAGTGGTCTGTCCCAAGCGTTTTTTACTTCTTGTGGTAGTTGAGTGGTCTGTCCCAAGCGTTTTTTACTTCTTGTGATAGTTGAGTGGTCTGTCCCAAGCGTTTTTACTTCTTGTGGTAGTTGAGTGGTCTGTCCCAAGCGTTTTTGACTTCTTGTGGTAGTTGAGTGGTCTGTCCCAGGCGTTTTGTACTTCTTGTGGTAGTTGAGTGGTCTGTCACAAGCGTTTTTTACTTCTTGTGGTAGTTGAGTGGTCTGTCCCAGGCGTCTTTTACTTCTTGTGGTAGTTGAGTGGTCTGTCCCAAGCGTTTTTGACTTCTTGTGGTAGTTGAGTGGTCTGTCCCAAGCGTTTTTGACTTCTTGTGGTAGTTGAGTGGTCTGTCCCAAGCGTTTTTGACTTCTTGTGGTAGTTGAGTGGTCTGTCCCAAGCGTTTTTGACTTCTTGTGGTAGTTGAGTGGTCTGTCCCAAGCGTTTTTTACTTCTTGTGGTAGTTGAGTGGTCTGTCCCAAGCGTTTTTTATTTCTTGTGGTAGTTGAGTGGTCTGTCCCAAGCGTTTTTGACTTCTTGTGGTAGTTGAGTGGTCTGTCCCAAGCGTTTTTGACTTCTTGTGGTAGTTGAGTGGTCTGTCCCAAGCGTTTTTGACTTCTTGTGGTAGTTGAGTGGTCTGTCCCAAGCGTTTTTTACTTCTTGTGGTAGTTGAGTGGTCTGTCCCAAGCGTTTTTTATTTCTTGTGGTAGTTGAGTGGTCTGTCCCAAGCATTTTTTACTTCTTGTGGTATTTGAGTGGTCTGTCCCAAGCGTTTTTTACTTTTTGTGGTAGTTGCGTGGTCTGTCCCAAGCGTTTTTTACTTCTTGTGGTAGTTGAGTGGTCTGTCCCAATCGTTTTTTATTTCTTGTGGTAGTTGAGTGGTCTGTCCCAAGCTTTTTTGACTTCTTGTGGTAGTTGAGTGGTCTGTCCCAAGCGTTTTTGACATCTTGTGGTAGTTGAGTGGTCTGTCCCAAGCGTTTTTGACTTCTTGTGGTAGTTGAGTGGTCTGTCCCAAGCGTTTTTGACTTCTTGTGGTAGTTGAGTGGTCTGTCCCAAGCGTTTTTTACTTCTTGTGGTAGTTGAGTGGTCTGTCCCAAGCGTTTTTGACTTCTTGTGGTAGTTGAGTGGTCTGTCCCAAGCGTTTTTGACTTCTTGTGGTAGTTGAGTGGTCTGTCCCAAGCGTTTTTGACTTCTTGTGGTAGTTGAGTGGTCTGTCCCAATCGTTTTTGACTTCTTGTGGTAGTTGAGTGGTCTGTCCCAAGCGTTTTTGACTTCTTGTGGTAGTTGAGTGGTCTGTCCCAAGCGTTTTTTATTTCTTGTGGTAGTTGAGTGGTCTGTCCCAAGGGTTTTTGACTTCTTGTGGTAGTTGAGTGGTCTGTCCCAAGCGTTTTTGACTTCTTGTGGTAGTTGAGTGGTCTGTCCCAAGCGTTTTTGACTTCTTTTGGTAGTTGAGTGGTCTGTCCCAAGCGTTTTTGACTTCTTGTGGTAGTTGAGTGGTCTGTCCCAAGCGTTTTTTTATTTCTTGTGGTAGTTGAATGGTCTGTCCCAAGCATTTTTTACTTCTTGTGGTATTTGAGTGGTCTGTCCCAAGCGTTTTTTACTTTTTGTGGTAGTTGCGTGGTCTGTCCCAAGCGTTTTTTACTTCTTGTGGTAGTTGAGTGGTCTGTCCCAATCGTTTTTTATTTCTTGTGGTAGTTGAGTGGTCTGTCCCAAGCGTTTTTGACTTCTTGTGGTAGTTGAGTGGTCTGTCCCAAGCGTTTTTGACATCTTGTGGTAGTTGAGTGGTCTGTCCCAAGCGTTTTTGACTTCTTGTGGTAGTTGAGTGGTCTGTCCCAAGCGTTTTTGACTTCTTGTGGTAGTTGAGTGGTCTGTCCCAAGCGTTTTTTACTTCTTGTGGTAGTTGAGTGGTCTGTCCCAAGCGTGTTTGACTTCTTGTGGTAGTTGAGTGGTCTGTCCCAAGCGTTTTTTACTTCTTGTGGTAGTTGAGTGGTCTGTCCCAAGCGTTTTTGACTTCTTGTGGTAGTTGAGTGGTCTGTCGCAAGAGTTTTTTACTTCTTGTGGTAGTTGAGTGGTCTGTCCCAAGCGTTTTTTACTTCTTGTGATAGTTGAGTGGTCTGTCCCAAGCGTTTTTACTTCTTGTGGTAGTTGAGTGGTCTGTCCCAAGCGTTTTTTACTTCTTGTGGTAGTTGAGTGGTCTGTCCCAGGCGTTTTGTACTTCTTGTGGTAGTTGAGTGGTCTGTCCCAAGCGTTTTTTACTTCTTGTGGTAGTTGAGTGGTCTGTCCCAAGCGTTTTTGACTTCTTGTGGTAGTTGAGTGGTCTGTCCCAAGCGTTTTTGACTTCTTGTGGTAGTTGAGTGGTCTGTCCCAAGCGTTTTTGACTTCTTGTGGTAGTTGAGTGGTCTGTCCCAAGCGTTTTTGACTTCTTGTGGTAGTTGAGTGGTCTGTCCCAAGCGTTTTTGACTTCTTGTGGTAGTTGAGTGGTCTGTCCCAAGCGTTTTTGACTTCTTGTGGTAGTTGAGTGGTCTGTCCCAAGCGTTTTTTACTTCTTGTGGTAGTTGAGTGGTCTGTCCCAAGCGTTTTTTATTTCTTGTGGTAGTTGAGTGGTCTGTCCCAAGCGTTTTTTACTTCTTGTGGTAGTTGAGTGGTCTGTCCCAAGCGTTTTATACTTCTTGTGGTAGTTGAGTGGTCTGTCCCAAGCGTTTTTTACTAATTGTGGTAGTTGAGTGGTCTGTCCCAAGCGTTTTTGACTTCTTGTGGTAGTTGAGTGGTCTGTCCCAAGCGTTTTTGACTTCTTGTGGTAGTTGAGTGGTCTGTCCCAAGCGTTTTTTACTTCTTCTGGTAGTTGAGTGGTCTGTCCCAAGCATTTTTTACTTCTTGTGGTAGTTGCGTGGTCTGTCCCAAGCGTTTTTTACTTCTTGTGGTAGCTGCGTGGTCTGTCCCAAGCGTTTTTTACTTCTTGTGGTAGTTGAGTGGTCTGTCCCAAGCGTTTTTTACTTCTTGTGGTAGTTGAGTGGTCTGTCCCAAGCGTTTTTTACTTCTTGTTGTAGTTGAGTGGTCTGTCCCAAGCGTTTTTGACTTCTTGTGGTAGTTGAGTGGTCTGTCCCAAGCGTTTTTGACTTCTTGTGGTAGTTGAGTGGTCTGTCCCAAGCTTTTTGACTTCTTGTGGTAGTTGAGTGATCTCTCCCAAGCGTTTTTCTACTTCTTGTGGTAGTTGAGTAGTCTGTCCCAAGCGTTTTTTACTTCTTGTGGTAGTTGAGTGGTCTGTCCCAAGCGTTTTTTACTTCTTGTGGTAGTTGAGTGGTCTGTCCCAAGCGTTTTCTACTTCTTGTGGTAGTTGAGTGGTCTGTCCCAAGCGTTTTTTACTTCTTGTGGTAGTTGAGTGGTCTGTCCCAAGCGTTTTTTACTTCTTGTGGTAGTTGAGTGGTCTGTCCCAAGCGTTTTTTACTTCTTGTGGTAGTTGAGTGGTCTGTCCCAAGCGTTTTTTACTTCTTGTGGTAGATGAGTGGTCTGTCCCAAGCGTTTTTTACTTCTTCTGGTAGTTGCGTGGTCTGTCCCAAGCATTTTTTACTTCTTGTGGTAGTTGCGTGGTCTGTCCCAAGCGTTTTATACTTCTTGTGGTAGTTGCGTGGTCTGTCCCAAGCCTTTTTTACTTCTTGTGGTAGTTGAGTGGTCTGTCCCAAGAGTTTTTTACTTCTTGTGGTAGTTGAGTGGTCTGTCCCAAGCGTTTTTTACTTCTTGTTATAGTTGAGTGGTCTGTCGCAAGCGTTTTTTACTTCTTGTGGTAGTTGAGTGGTCTGTCCCAAGCTTGTTTTTCTTCTTTTGGTAGTTGAGTGGTCTGTCCCAAGCGTTTTTGACTTCTTGTGGTAGTTGAGTGGTCTGTCCCAAGCGTGTTTGACTTCTTGTGGTAGTTGAGTGGTCTGTCCCAAGCGTTTTTTACTTCTTGTGGTAGTTGAGTGGTCTGTCCCAAGCGTTTTTTACTTCTTGTGGTAGTTGAGTGGTCTGTCCCAAGAGTTTTTTACTTCTTGTGGTAGTTGAGTGGTCTGTCCCAAGCGTTTTTTACTTCTTGTGATAGTTAAGTGGTCTGTCCCAAGCGTTTTTACTTCTTGTGGTAGTTGAGTGGTCTGTCCCAAGCGTTTTTGACTTCTTGTGGTAGTTGAGTGGTCTGTCCCAGGCGTTTTGTTCTTCTTGTGGTAGTTGAGTGGTCTGTCCCAAGCGTTTTTTACTTCTTGTGATAGTTGAGTGGTCTGTCCCAGGCGTTTTTTACTTCTTGTGGTAGTTGAGTGGTCTGTCCCAAGCGTTTTTTACTTCTTGTGGTAGTTGAGTGGTCTGTCCCAAGCGTTTTTGACTTCTTGTGGTAGTTGAGTGGTCTGTCCCAAGCGTTTTTGACTTCTTGTGGTAGTTGAGTGGTCTGTCCCAAGCGTTTTTGACTTCTTGTGGTAGTTGAGTGGTGTGTCCCAAGCGTTTTTTACTTCTTGTGGTAGTTGAGTGGTCTGTCCCAGGCGTTTTGTACTTCTTGTGGTAGTTGAGTGGTCTGTCCCAAGCGTTTTTTACTTCTTGTGGTAGTTGAGTGGTCTGTCCCAAGCGTTTTTTACTTCTTGTGGTAGTTGAGTGGTCTGTCCCAAGCGTTTTTGACTTCTTGTGGTAGTTGAGTGGTCTGTCCCAAGCGTTTTTGACTTCTTGTGGTAGTTGAGTGGTCTGTCCCAAGCGTTTTTGACTTCTTGTGGTAGTTGAGTGGTCTGTCCCAAGCGTTTTTGACTTCTTGTGGTAGTTGAGTGGTCTGTCCCAAGCGTTTTTGACTTCTTGTGGTAGTTGAGTGGTCTGTCCCAAGCGTTTTTGACTTCTTGTGGTAGTTGAGTGGTCTGTCCCAAGCGTTTTTGACTTCTTGTGGTAGTTGAGTGGTCTGTCCCAAGCGTTTTTTATTTCTTGTGGTAGTTGAGTGGTCTGTCCCAAGCGTTTTTTACTTCTTGTGGTAGTTGAGTGGTCTGTCCCAAGCGTTTTATACTTCTTGTGGTAGTTGAGTGGTCTGTCCCAAGCGTTTTTTACTTCTTGTGGTAGTTGAGTGGTCTGTCCCAAGCGTTTTTGACTTCTTGTGGTAGTTGAGTGGTCTGTCCCAAGCGTTTTTTACTTCTTCTGGTAGTTGAGTGGTCTGTCCCAAGCATTTTTTACTTCTTGTGGTAGTTGCGTGGTCTGTCCCAAGCGTTTTTTACTTCTTGTGGTAGCTGCGTGGTCTGTCCCAAGCGTTTTTTACTTCTTGTGGTAGTTGAGTGGTCTGTCCCAAGCGTTTTTGACTTCTTGTGGTAGTTGAGTGGTCTGTCCCAAGCGTTTTTTACTTCTTGTTGTAGTTGAGTGGTCTGTCCCAAGCGTTTTTGACTTCTTGTGGTAGTTGAGTGGTCTGTCCCAAGCGTTTTTGACTTCTTGTGGTAGTTGAGTGGTCTGTCCCAAGCTTTTTGACTTCTTGTGGTAGTTGAGTGATCTCTCCCAAGCGTTTTTTTACTTCTTGTGGTAGTTGAGTAGTCTGTCCCAAGCGTTTTTTACTTCTTGTGGTAGTTGAGTGGTCTGTCCCAAGCGTTTTTTACTTCTTGTGGTAGTTGAGTGGTCTGTCCCAAGCGTTTTCTACTTCTTGTGGTAGTTGAGTGGTCTGTCCCAAGCGTTTTTTACTTCTTGTGGTAGTTGAGTGGTCTGTCCCAAGCGTTTTTTACTTCTTGTGGTAGTTGAGTGGTCTGTCCCAAGCGTTTTTTACTTCTTGTGGTAGTTGAGTGGTCTGTCCCAAGCGTTTTTTACTTCTTGTGGTAGTTGAGTGGTCTGTCCCAAGCGTTTTTTACTTCTTCTGGTAGTTGCGTGGTCTGTCCCAAGCATTTTTTACTTCTTGTGGTAGTTGCGTGGTCTGTCCCAAGCGTTTTTTACTTCTTGTGGTAGTTGAGTGGTCTGTCCCAAGAGTTTTTTACTTCTTGTGGTAGTTGAGTGGTCTGTCCCAAGCGTTTTTTACTTCTTGTTATAGTTGAGTGGTCTGTCCCAAGCGTTTTTTACTTCTTGTGGTAGTTGAGTGGTCTGTCCCAAGCTTGTTTTTCTTCTTGTGGTAGTTGAGTGGTCTGTCCCAAGCGTTTTTTTCTTCTTGTGGTAGTTGAGTGGTCTGTCCCAAGCGTGTTTGACTTCTTGTGGTAGTTGAGTGGTCTGTCTCAAGCGTTTTTTACTTCTTGTGGTAGTTGAGTGGTCTGTCCCAAGCGTTTTTTACTTCTTGTGGTAGTTGAGTGGTCTGTCCCAAGAGTTTTTTACTTCTTGTGGTAGTTGAGTGGTCTGTCCCAAGCGTTTTTTACTTCTTGTGATAGTTGAGTGGTCTGTCCCAAGCGTTTTTACTTCTTGTGGTAGTTGAGTGGTCTGTCCCAAGCGTTTTTTACTTCTTGTGGTAGTTGAGTGGTCTGTCCCAGGCGTTTTGTACTTCTTGTGGTAGTTGAGTGGTCTGTCCCAAGCGTTTTTTACTTCTTGTGGTAGTTGAGTGGTCTGTCCCAGGCGTTTTTTACTTCTTGTGGTAGTTGAGTGGTCTGTCCCAAGCGTTTTTGACTTCTTGTGGTAGTTGAGTGGTCTGTCCCAAGCGTTTTTGACTTCTTGTGGTAGTTGAGTGGTCTGTCCCAAGCGTTTTTGACTTCTTGTGGTAGTTGAGTGGTCGGTCCCAAGCGTTTTTGACTTCTTGTGGTAGTTGAGTGGTCTGTCCGAAGCGTTTTTGACTTCTTGTGGTAGTTGAGTGGTCTGTCCCAAGCGTTTTTTACTTCTTGTGGTAGTTGAGTGGTCTGTCCCAAGCATTTTTTATTTCTTGTGGTAGTTGAGTGGTCTGTCCCAAGCGTTTTTGACTTCTTGTGGTAGTTGAGTGGTCTGTCCCAAGCGTTTTTGACTTCTTGTGGTAGTTGAGTGGTCTGTCCCAAGCGTTTTTGACTTCTTGTGGTAGTTGAGTGGTCTGTCCCAAGCGTTTTTGACTTCTTGTGGTAGTTGAGTGGTCTGTCCCAAGTGTTTTTTATTTCTTGTGGTAGTTGAGTGGTCTGTCCCAAGCATTTTTTACTTCTTGTGGTATTTGAGTGGTCTGTCCCAAGCGTTTTTAACTTTTTGTGGTAGTTGCGTGGTCTGTCCCAAGCGTTTTTTACTTCTTGTGGTAGTTGAGTGGTCTGTCCCAAGCGTTTTTTACTTCTTGTGGTAGTTGAGTGGTCTGTCCCAAGAGTTTTTTACTTCTTGTGGTAGTTGAGTGGTCTGTCCCAAGCGTTTTTTACTTCTTGTGATAGTTAAGTGGTCTGTCCCAAGCGTTTTTACTTCTTGTGGTAGTTGAGTGGTCTGTCCCAAGCGTTTTTGACTTCTTGTGGTAGTTGAGTGGCCTGTCCCAGGCGTTTTGTACTTCTTGTGGTAGTTGAGTGGTCTGTCCCAAGCGTTTTTTACTTCTTGTGATAGTTGAGTGGTCTGTCCCAGGCGTTTTTTACTTCTTGTGGTAGTTGAGTGGTCTGTCCCAAGCGTTTTTTACTTCTTGTGGTAGTTGAGTGGTCTGTCCCAAGCGTTTTTGACTTCTTGTGGTAGTTGAGTGGTCTGTCCCAAGCGTTTTTGACTTCTTGTGGTAGTTGAGTGGTCTGTCCCAAGCGTTTTTGACTTCTTGTGGTAGTTGAGTGGTCTGTCCGAAGCGTTTTTGACTTCTTGTGGTAGTTGAGTGGTCTGTCCCAAGCGTTTTTTACTTCTTGTGGTAGTTGAGTGGTCTGTCCCAAGCGTTTTTTATTTCTTGTGGTAGTTGAGTGGTCTGTCCCAAGCGTTTTTTACTTCTTGTGGTAGTTGAGTGGTCTGTCCCAAGCGTTTTTGACTTCTTGTGGTAGTTGAGTGGTCTGTCCCAAGCGTTTTTGACTTCTTGTGGTAGTTGAGTGGTCTGTCCCAAGCGTTTTTTACTTCTTGTGGTAGTTGAGTGGTCTGTCCCAAGCGTTTTTTATTTCTTGTGGTAGTTGAGTGGTCTGTCCCAAGCATTTTTTACTTCTTGTGGTATTTGAGTGGTCTGTCCCAAGCGTTTTTTACTTTTTGTGGTAGTTGCGTGGTCTGTCCCAAGCGTTTTTTACTTCTTGTGGTAGTTGAGTGGTCTGTCCCAATCGTTTTTTATTTCTTGTGGTAGTTGAGTGGTCTGTCCCAAGCGTTTTTGTCTTCTTGTGGTAGTTGAGTGGTCTGTCCCAAGCGTTTTTGACATCTTGTGGTAGTTGAGTGGTCTGTCCCAAGCGTTTTTGACTTCTTGTGGTAGTTGAGTGGTCTGTCCCAAGCGTTTTTGACTTCTTGTGGTAGTTGAGTGGTCTGTCCCAAGCGTTTTTTTACTTCTTGTGGTAGTTGAGTGGTCTGTCCCAAGCGTTTTTGACTTCTTGTGGTAGTTGAGTGGTCTGTCCCAAGCGTTTTTGACTTCTTGTGGTAGTTGAGTGGTCTGTCCCAAGCGTTTTTGACTTCTTGTGGTAGTTGAGTGGTCTGTCCCAAGCGTTTTTGACTTCTTGTGGTAGTTGAGTGGTCTGTCCCAAGCGTTTTTGACTTCTTTTGGTAGTTGAGTGGTCTGTCCCAAGCGTTTTGTATTTCTTGTGGTAGTTGAGTGGTCTGTCCCAAGCGTTTTTGACTTCTTGTGGTAGTTGAGTGGTCTGTCCCAAGCGTTTTTGACTTCTTGTGGTAGTTGAGTGGTCTGTCCCAAGCGTTTTTTACTTCTTGTGGTAGTTGAGTGGTCTGTCCCAAGCGTTTTTGACTTCTTGTGGTAGTTGAGTGGTCTGTCCCAAGCGTTTTTGACTTCTTGTGGTAGTTGAGTGGTCTGTCCCAAGCGTTTTTTACTTCTTGTGGTAGTTGAGTGGTCTGTCCCAAGCGTTTTTGACTTCTTGTGGTAGTTGAGTGGTCTGTCCCAAGCGTTTTTTACTTCTTGTGGTAGTTGAGTGGTCTGTCCCAAGCGTTTTTTATTTCTTGTGGTAGTTGAGTGGTCTGTCCCAAGCATTTTTTACTTCTTGTGGTATTTGAGTGGTCTGTCCCAAGCGTTTTTTACTTTTTGTGGTAGTTGCGTGGTCTGTCCCAAGCGTTTTTTACTTCTTGTGGTAGTTGAGTGGTCTGTCCCAATCGTTTTTTATTTCTTGTGGTAGTTGAGTGGTCTGTCCCAAGCGTTTTTGACTTCTTGTGGTAGTTGAGTGGTCTGTCCCAAGCGTTTTTGACATCTTGTGGTAGTTGAGTGGTCTGTCCCAAGCGTTTTTGACTTCTTGTTGTAGTTGAGTGGTCTGTCCCAAGCGTTTTTGACTTCTTGTGGTAGTTGAGTGGTCTGTCCCAAGCGTTTTTGACTTCTTGTGGTAGTTGAGTGGTCTGTCCCAAGCGTTTTTGACTTCTTGTGGTAGTTGAGTGGTCTGTCCCAAGCGTTTTTGACTTCTTGTGGTAGTTGAGTGGTCTGTCCCAAGCGTTTTTGACTTCTTGTGGTAGTTGAGTGGTCTGTCCCAAGCGTTTTTGACTTCTTGTGGTAGTTGAGTGGTCTGTCCCAAGCGTTTTTGACTTCTTGTGGTAGTTGAGTGGTCTGTCCCAAGCGTTTTTTATTTCTTGTGGTAGTTGAGTGGACTGTCCCAAGCGATTTTGACTTCTTGTGGTAGTTGAGTGGTCTGTCCCAAGCGTTTTTGACTTCTTGTGGTAGTTGAGTGGTCTGTCCCAAGCGTTTTTGACTTCTTGTGGTAGTTGAGTGGTCTGTCCCAAGCGTTTTTTACTTCTTGTGGTAGTTGAGTGGTCTGTCCCAAGCGTTTTTTATTTCTTGTGGTAGTTGAGTGGTCTGTCCCAAGCATTTTTTACTTCTTGTGGTATTTGAGTGGTCTGTCCCAAGCGTTTTTTACTTTTTGTGGTAGTTGCGTGGTCTGTCCCAAGCGTTTTTGACTTCTTGTGGTAGTTGAGTGGTCTGTCCCAATCGTTTTTTATTTCTTGTGGTAGTTGAGTGGTCTGTCCCAAGCGTTTTTGACTTCTTGTGGTAGTTGAGTGGTCTGTCCCAAGCGTTTTTGACATCTTGTGGTAGTTGAGTGGTCTGTCCCAAGCGTTTTTGACTTCTTGTGGTAGTTGAGTGGTCTGTCCCAAGCGTTTTTGACTTCTTGTGGTAGTTGAGTGGTCTGTCCCAAGCATTTTTTACTTCTTGTGGTAGTTGAGTGGTCTGTCCCAAGCGTGTTTGACTTCTTGTGGTAGTTGAGTGGTCTGTCCCAAGCGTTTTTACTTCTTGTGGTAGTTGAGTGGTCTGTCCCAAGCGTTTTTTACTTCTTGTGGTAGTTGAGTGGTCTGTCCCAAGCGTTTTTTACTTCTTGTGATAGTTGAGTGGTCTGTCCCAAGCGTTTTTACTTCTTGTGGTAGTTGAGTGGTCTGTCCCAAGCGTTTTTTACTTCTTGTGGTAGTTGAGTGGTCTGTCCCAGGCGTTTTGTACTTCTTGTGGTAGTTGAGTGGTCTGTCCCAAGCGTTTTTTACTTCTTGTGGTAGTTGAGTGGTCTGTCCCAAGCGTTTTTGACTTCATGTGGTAGTTGAGTGGTCTGTCCCAAGCGTTTTTGACTTCTTGTGGTAGTTGAGTGGTCTGTCCCAAGCGTTTTTGACTTCTTGTGGTAGTTGAGTGGTCTGTCCCAAGCGTTTTTGACTTCTTGTGGTAGTTGAGTGGTCTGTCCCAAGCGTTTTTGACTTCTTGTGGTAGTTGAGTGGTCTGTCCCAAGCGTTTTTGACTTCTTGTGGTAGTTGAGTGGTCTGTCCCAAGCGTTTTTTACTTCTTGTGGTAGTTGAGTGGTCTGTCCCAAGCGTTTTTTATTTCTTGTGGTAGTTGAGTGGTCTGTCCCAAGCGTTTTTTACTTCTTGTGGTAGTTGATTGGTCTGTCCCAAGCGTTTTATACTTCTTGTGGTAGTTGAGTGGTCTGTCCCAAGCGTTTTTTACTAATTGTGGTAGTTGAGTGGTCTGTCCCAAGCGTTTTTGACTTCTTGTGGTAGTTGAGTGGTCTGTCCCAAGCGTTTTTTACTTCTTCTGGTAGTTGAGTGGTCTGTCCCAAGCATTTTTTACTTCTTGTGGTAGTTGCGTGGTCTGTCCCAAGCGTTTTTTACTTCTTGTGGTAGCTGCGTGGTCTGTCCCAAGCGTTTTTTACTTCTTGTGGTAGTTGAGTGGTCTGTCCCAAGCGTTTTTGACTTCTTGTGGTAGTTGAGTGGTCTGTCCCAAGCGTTTTTTACTTCTTGTTGTAGTTGAGTGGTCTGTCCCAAGCGTTTTTGACTTCTTGTGGTAGTTGAGTGGTCTTTCCCAAGCGTTTTTGACTTCTTGTGGTAGTTGAGTGGTCTGTCCCAAGCTTTTTGACTTCTTGTGGTAGTTGAGTGATCTCTCCCAAGCGTTTTTTTACTTCTTGTGGTAGTTGAGTAGTCTGTCCCAAGCGTTTTTTATTTCTTGTGGTAGTTGAGTGGTCTGTCCCAAGCGTTTTTTACTTCTTGTGGTAGTTGAGTGGTCTGTCCCAAGCGTTTTCTACTTTTTGTGGTAGTTGAGTGGTCTGTCCCAAGCGTTTTTTACTTCTTGTGGTAGTTGAGTGGTCTGTCCCAAGCGTTTTTTACTTCTTGTGGTAGTTGAGTGGTCTGTCCCAAGCGTTTTTTACTTCTTGTGGTAGTTGAGTGGTCTGTCCCAAGCGTTTTTTACTTCTTGTGGTAGTTGAGTGGTCTGTCCCAAGCGTTTTTTACTTCTTCTGGTAGTTGCGTGGTCTGTCCCAAGCATTTTTTACTTCTTGTGGTAGTTGCGTGGTCTGTCCCAAGCGTTTTTTACTTCTTGTGGTAGTTGCGTGGTCTGTCCCAAGCGTTTTTTACTTCTTGTGGTAGTTGAGTGGTCTGTCCCAAGATTTTTTTACTTCTTGTGGTAGTTGAGTGGTCTGTCCCAAGCGTTTTTGACTTCTTGTGGTAGTTGAGTGGTCTGTCCCAAGCGTTTTTTACTTCTTGTGGTAGTTGAGTGGTCTGTCCCAAGCTTGTTTTTCTTCTTGTGGTAGTTGAGTGGTCTGTCCCAAGCGTTTTTTTCTTCTTGTGGTAGTTGAGTGGTCTGTCCCAAGCGTGTTTGACTTCTTGTGGTAGTTGAGTGGTCTGTCCCAAGCGTTTTTTACTTCTTGTGGTAGTTGAGTGGTCTGTCCCAAGCGTTTTTTACTTCTTGTGGTAGTTGAGTGGTCTGTCCCAAGAGTTTTTGACTTCTTGTGGTAGTTGAGTGGTCTGTCCCAAGCGTTTTTTACTTCTTGTGATAGTTGAGTGGTCTGTCCCAAGCGTTTTTACTTCTTGTGGTAGTTGAGTGGTCTGTCCCAAGCGTTTTTTACTTCTTGTGGTAGTTGAGTGGTCTGTCCCAGGCGTTTTGTACTTCTTGTGGTAGTTGAGTGGTCTGTCCCAAGCGTTTTTTACTTCTTGTGGTAGTTGAGTGGTCTGTCCCAGGCGTTTTTTACTTCTTGTGGTAGTTGAGTGGTCTGTCCCAAGCGTTTTTGACTTCTTGTGTTAGTTGAGTGGTCTGTCCCAAGCGTTTTTGACTTCTTGTGGTAGTTGAGTGGTCTGTCCCAAGCGTTTTTGACTTCTTGTGGTAGTTGAGTGGTCGGTCCCAAGCGTTTTTGACTTCTTGTGGTAGTTGAGTGGTCTGTCCGAAGCGTTTTTGACTTCTTGTGGTAGTTGAGTGGTCTGTCCCAAGCGTTTTTTACTTCTTGTGATAGTTGAGTGGTCTGTCCCAAGCGTTTTTTATTTCTTGTGGTAGTTGAGTGGTCTGTCTCAAGCGTTTTTGACTTCTTGTGGTAGTTGAGTGGTCTGTCCCAAGCGTTTTTGACTTCTTGTGGTAGTTGAGTGGTCTGTCCCAAGCGTTTTTGACTTCTTGTGGTAGTTGAGTGGTCTGTCCCAAGCGTTTTTGACTTCTTGTGGTAGTTGAGTGGTCTGTCCCAAGTGTTTTTTATTTCTTGTGGTAGTTGAGTGGTCTGTCCCAAGCGTTTTTTATTTCTTGTGGTAGTTGAGTGGTCTGTCCCAAGCGTTTTTGACTTCTTGTGGTAGTTGAGTGGTCTGTCCCAAGCGTTTTTGACTTCTTGTGGTAGTTGAGTGGTCTGTCCCAAGCGTTTTTGACTTCTTGTGGTAGTTGAGTGGTCTGTCCCAAGCGTTTTTTACTTCTTGTGGTAGTTGAGTGGTCTGTCCCAAGCGTTTTTTATTTCTTGTGGTAGTTGAGTGGTCTGTCCCAAGCATTTTTTACTTCTTGTGGTATTTGAGTGGTCTGTCCCAAGCGTTTTTTACTTTTTGTGGTAGTTGCGTGGTCTGTCCCAAGCGTTTTTTACTTCTTGTGGTAGTTGAGTGGTCTGTCCCAATCGTTTTTTATTTCTTGTGGTAGTTGAGTGGTCTGTCCCAAGCTTTTTTGACTTCTTGTGGTAGTTGAGTGGTCTGTCCCAAGCGTTTTTGACATCTTGTGGTAGTTGAGTGGTCTGTCCCAAGCGTTTTTGACTTCTTGTGGTAGTTGAGTGGTCTGTCCCAAGCGTTTTTGACTTCTTGTGGTAGTTGAGTGGTCTGTCCCAAGCGTTTTTTACTTCTTGTGGTAGTTGAGTGGTCTGTCCCAAGCGTTTTTAACTTCTTGTGGTAGTTGAGTGGTCTGTCCCAAGCGTTTTTGACTTCTTGTGGTAGTTGAGTGGTCTGTCCCAAGCGTTTTTGACTTCTTGTGGTAGTTGAGTGGTCTGTCCCAATCGTTTTTGACTTCTTGTGGTAGTTGAGTGGTCTGTCCCAAGCGTTTTTGACTTCTTGTGGTAGTTGAGTGGTCTGTCCCAAGCGTTTTTTATTTCTTGTGGTAGTTGAGTGGTCTGTCCCAAGGGTTTTTGACTTCTTGTGGTAGTTGAGTGGTCTGTCCCAAGCGTTTTTGACTTCTTGTGGTAGTTGAGTGGTCTGTCCCAAGCGTTTTTGACTTCTTTTGGTAGTTGAGTGGTCTGTCCCAAGCGTTTTTGATTTCTTGTGGTAGTTGAGTGGTCTGTCCCAAGCGTTTTTTATTTCTTGTGGTAGTTGAGTGGTCTGTCCCAAGCATTTTTTACTTCTTGTGGTATTTGAGTGGTCTGTCCCAAGCGTTTTTTACTTTTTGTGGTAGTTGCGTGGTCTGTCCCAAGCGTTTTTTACTTCTTGTGGTAGTTGAGTGGTCTGTCCCAATCGTTTTTTATTTCTTGTGGTAGTTGAGTGGTCTGTCCCAAGCGTTTTTGACTTCTTGTGGTAGTTGAGTGGTCTGTCCCAAGCGTTTTTGACATCTTGTGGTAGTTGAGTGGTCTGTCCCAAGCGTTTTTGACTTCTTGTGGTAGTTGAGTGGTCTGTCCCAAGCGTTTTTGACTTCTTGTGGTAGTTGAGTGGTCTGTCCCAAGCGTTTTTTACTTCTTGTGGTAGTTGAGTGGTCTGTCCCAAGCGTGTTTGACTTCTTGTGGTAGTTGAGTGGTCTGTCCCAAGCGTTTTTTACTTCTTGTGGTAGTTGAGTGGTCTGTCCCAAGCGTTTTTGACTTCTTGTGGTAGTTGAGTGGTCTGTCGCAAGAGTTTTTTACTTCTTGTGGTAGTTGAGTGGTCTGTCCCAAGCGTTTTTTACTTCTTGTGATAGTTGAGTGGTCTGTCCCAAGCGTTTTTACTTCTTGTGGTAGTTGAGTGGTCTGTCCCAAGCGTTTTTGACTTCTTGTGGTAGTTGAGTGGTCTGTCCCAGGCGTTTTGTACTTCTTGTGGTAGTTGAGTGGTCTGTCCCAAGCGTTTTTTACTTCTTGTGGTAGTTTAGTGGTCTGTCCCAAGCGTTTTTGACTTCTTGTGGTAGTTGAGTGGTCTGTCCCAAGCGTTTTTGACTTCTTGTGGTAGTTGAGTGGTCTGTCCCAAGCGTTTTTGACTTCTTGTGGTAGTTGAGTGGTCTGTCCCAAGCGTTTTTGACTTCTTGTGGTAGTTGAGTGGTCTGTCCCAAGCGTTTTTGACTTCTTGTGGTAGTTGAGTGGTCTGTCCCAAGCGTTTTTGACTTCTTGTGGTAGTTGAGTGGTCTGTCCCAAGCGTTTTTTACTTCTTGTGGTAGTTGAGTGGTCTGTCCCAAGCGTTTTTTATTTCTTGTGGTAGTTGAGTGGTCTGTCCCAAGCGTTTTTTACTTCTTGTGGTAGTTGAGTGGTCTGTCCCAAGCGTTTTATACTTCTTGTGGTAGTTGAGTGGTCTGTCCCAAGCGTTTTTTACTAATTGTGGTAGTTGAGTGGTCTGTCCCAAGCGTTTTTGACTTCTTGTGGTAGTTGAGTGGTCTGTCCCAAGCGTTTTTGACTTCTTGTGGTAGTTGAGTGGTCTGTCCCAAGCGTTTTTTACTTCTTCTGGTAGTTGAGTGGTCTGTCCCAAGCATTTTTTACTTCTTGTGGTAGTTGCGTGGTCTGTCCCAAGCGTTTTTTACTTCTTGTGGTAGCTGCGTGGTCTGTCCCAAGCGTTTTTTACTTCTTGTGGTAGTTGAGTGGTCTGTCCCAAGCGTTTTTTACTTCTTGTGGTAGTTGAGTGGTCTGTCCCAAGCGTTTTTTACTTCTTGTTGTAGTTGAGTGGTCTGTCCCAAGCGTTTTTGACTTCTTGTGGTAGTTGAGTGGTCTGTCCCAAGCGTTTTTGACTTCTTGTGGTAGTTGAGTGGTCTGTCCCAAGCTTTTTGACTTCTTGTGGTAGTTGAGTGATCTCTCCCAAGCGTTTTTCTACTTCTTGTGGTAGTTGAGTAGTCTGTCCCAAGCGTTTTTTACTTCTTGTGGTAGTTGAGTGGTCTGTCCCAAGCGTTTTTTACTTCTTGTGGTAGTTGAGTGGTCTGTCCCAAGCGTTTTCTACTTCTTGTGGTAGTTGAGTGGTCTGTCCCAAGCGTTTTTTACTTCTTGTGGTAGTTGAGTGGTCTGTCCCAAGCGTTTTTTACTTCTTGTGGTAGTTGAGTGGTCTGTCCCAAGCGTTTTTTACTTCTTGTGGTAGTTGAGTGGTCTGTCCCAAGCGTTTTTTACTTCTTGTGGTAGATGAGTGGTCTGTCCCAAGCGTTTTTTACTTCTTCTGGTAGTTGCGTGGTCTGTCCCAAGCATTTTTTACTTCTTGTGGTAGTTGCGTGGTCTGTCCCAAGCGTTTTATACTTCTTGTGGTAGTTGCGTGGTCTGTCCCAAGCGTTTTTTACTTCTTGTGGTAGTTGAGTGGTCTGTCCCAAGAGTTTTTTTACTTCTTGTGGTAGTTGAGTGGTCTGTCCCAAGCGTTTTTTACTTCTTGTTATAGTTGAGTGGTCTGTCGCAAGCGTTTTTTACTTCTTGTGGTAGTTGAGTGGTCTGTCCCAAGCTTGTTTTTCTTCTTTTGGTAGTTGAGTGGTCTGTCCCAAGCGTTTTTGACTTCTTGTGGTAGTTGAGTGGTCTGTCCCAAGCGTGTTTGACTTCTTGTGGTAGTTGAGTGGTCTGTCCCAAGCGTTTTTTACTTCTTGTGGTAGTTGAGTGGTCTGTCCCAAGCGTTTTTTACTTCTTGTGGTAGTTGAGTGGTCTGTCCCAAGAGTTTTTTACTTCTTGTGGTAGTTGAGTGGTCTGTCCCAAGCGTTTTTTACTTCTTGTGATAGTTAAGTGGTCTGTCCCAAGCGTTTTTACTTCTTGTGGTAGTTGAGTGGTCTGTCCCAAGCGTTTTTGACTTCTTATGGTAGTTGAGTGGTCTGTCCCAGGCGTTTTGTTCTTCTTGTGGTAGTTGAGTGGTCTGTCCCAAGCGTTTTTTACTTCTTGTGATAGTTGAGTGGTCTGTCCCAGGCGTTTTTTACTTCTTGTGGTAGTTGAGTGGTCTGTCCCAAGCGTTTTTTACTTCTTGTGGTAGTTGAGTGGTCTGTCCCAAGCGTTTTTGACTTCTTGTGGTAGTTGAGTGGTCTGTCCCAAGCGTTTTTGACTTCTTGTGGTAGTTGAGTGGTCTGTCCCAAGCGTTTTTGACTTCTTGTGGTAGTTGAGTGGTCTGTCCGAAGCGTTTTTGACTTCTTGTGGTAGTTGAGTGGTCTGTCCCAAGCGTTTTTTACTTCTTGTGGTAGTTGAGTGGTCTGTCCCAAGCGTTTTTTATTTCTTGTGGTAGTTGAGTGGTCTGTCCCAAGCGTTTTTGACTTCTTGTGGTAGTTGAGTGGTCTGTCCCAAGCGTTTTTGACTTCTTGTGGTAGTTGAGTGGTCTGTCCCAAGCGTTTTTGACTTCTTGTGGTAGTTGAGTGGTCTGTCCCAAGCGTTTTTTACTTCTTGTGGTAGTTGAGTGGTCTGTCCCAAGCGTTTTTTATTTCTTGTGGTAGTTGAGTGGTCTGTCCCAAGCATTTTTTACTTCTTGTGGTATTTGAGTGGTCTGTCCCAAGCGTTTTTTACTTTTTGTGGTAGTTGCGTGGTCTGTCCCAAGCGTTTTTTACTTCTTGTGGTAGTTGAGTGGTCTGTCCCAATCGTTTTTTATTTCTTGTGGTAGTTGAGTGGTCTGTCCCAAGCGTTTTTGACTTCTTGTGGTAGTTGAGTGGTCTGTCCCAAGCGTTTTTGACATCTTGTGGTAGTTGAGTGGTCTGTCCCAAGCGTTTTTGACTTCTTGTGGTAGTTGAGTGGTCTGTCCCAAGCGTTTTTGACTTCTTGTGGTAGTTGAGTGGTCTGTCCCAAGCGTTTTTGACTTCTTGTGGTAGTTGAGTGGTCTGTCCCAAGCGTTTTTGACTTCTTGTGGTAGTTGAGTGGTCTGTCCCAAGCGTTTTTGACTTCTTGTGGTAGTTGAGTGGTCTGTCCCAAGCGTTTTTGACTTCTTGTGGTAGTTGAGTGGTCTGTCCCAAGCGTTTTTGACTTCTTGTGGTAGTTGAGTGGTCTGTCCCAAGCGTTTTGTATTTCTTGTGGTAGTTGAGTGGTCTGTCCCAAGCGTTTTTGACTTCTTGTGGTAGTTGAGTGGTCTGTCCCAAGCGTTTTTGACTTCTTGTGGTAGTTGAGTGGTCTGTCCCAAGCGTTTTTTACTTCTTGTGGTAGTTGAGTGGTCTGTCCCAAGCGTTTTTGACTTCTTGTGGTAGTTGAGTGGTCTGTCCCAAGCGTTTTTGACTTCTTGTGGTAGTTGAGTGGTCTGTCCCAAGCGTTTTTTACTTCTTGTGGTAGTTGAGTGGTCTGTCCCAAGCGTTTTTGACTTCTTGTGGTAGTTGAGTGGTCTGTCCCAAGCGTTTTTGACTTCTTGTGGTAGTTGAGTGGTCTGTCCCAAGCGTTTTTTATTTCTTGTGGTAGTTGAGTGGTCTGTCCCAAGCATTTTTTACTTCTTGTGGTATTTGAGTGGTCTGTCCCAAGCGTTTTTTACTTTTTGTGGTAGTTGCGTGGTCTGTCCCAAGCGTTTTTTACTTCTTGTGGTAGTTGAGTGGTCTGTCCCAATCGTTTTTTATTTCTTGTGGTAGTTGAGTGGTCTGTCCCAAGCGTTTTTGACTTCTTGTGGTAGTTGAGTGGTCTGTCCCAAGCGTTTTTGACATCTTGTGGTAGTTGAGTGGTCTGTCCCAAGCGTTTTTGACTTCTTGTTGTAGTTGAGTGGTCTGTCCCAAGCGTTTTTGACTTCTTGTGGTAGTTGAGTGGTCTGTCCCAAGCGTTTTTTACTTCTTGTGGTAGTTGAGTGGTCTGTCCCAAGCGTTTTTGACTTCTTGTGGTAGTTGAGTGGTCTGTCCCAAGCGTTTTTGACTTCTTGTGGTAGTTGAGTGGTCTGTCCCAAGCGTTTTTGACTTCTTGTGGTAGTTGAGTGGTCTGTCCCAAGCGTTTTTGACTTCTTGTGGTAGTTGAGTGGTCTGTCCCAAGCGTTTTTTACTTCTTGTGGTAGTTGAGTGGTCTGTCCCAAGCGTTTTTTATTTCTTGTGGTAGTTGAGTGGTCTGTCCCAAGCGATTTTGACTTCTTGTGGTAGTTGAGTGGTCTGTCCCAAGCGTTTTTGACTTCTTGTGGTAGTTGAGTGGTCTGTCCCAAGCGTTTTTGACTTCTTGTGGTAGTTGAGTGGTCTGTCCCAAGCGTTTTTTACTTCTTGTGGTATTTGAGTGGTCTGTCCCAAGCGTTTTTTATTTCTTGTGGTAGTTGAGTGGTCTGTCCCAAGCATTTTTTACTTCTTGTGGTATTTGAGTGGTCTGTCCCAAGCGTTTTTTACTTTTTGTGGTAGTTGAGTGGTCTGTCCCAATCGTTTTTTATTTCTTGTGGTAGTTGAGTGGTCTGTCCCAAGCGTTTTTGACTTCTTGTGGTAGTTGAGTGGTCTGTCCCAAGCGTTTTTGACATCTTGTGGTAGTTGAGTGGTCTGTCCCAAGCGTTTTTGACTTCTTGTGGTAGTTGAGTGGTCTGTCCCAAGCGTTTTTTACTTCTTGTGGTAGTTGAGTGGTCTGTCCCAAGCGTTTTTTACTTCTTGTGGTAGTTGAGTGGTCTGTCCCAAGCGTGTTTGACTTCTTGTGGTAGTTGAGTGGTCTGTCCCAAGCGTTTTTTACTTCTTGTGGTAGTTGAGTGGTCTGTCCCAAGCGTTTTTTACTTCTTGTGGTAGTTGAGTGGTCTGTCCCAAGAGTTTTTTACTTCTTGTGGTAGTTGAGTGGTCTGTCCCAAGCGTTTTTTACTTCTTGTGATAGTTGAGTGGTCTGTCCCAAGCGTTTTTACTTCTTGTGGTAGTTGAGTGGTGTGTCCCAAGCGTTTTTTACTTCTTGTGGTAGTTGAGTGGTCTGTCCCAGGCGTTTTGTACTTCTTGTGGTAGTTGAGTGGTCTGTCCCAAGCGTTTTTGACTTCTTGTGGTAGTTGAGTGGTCTGTCCCAAGCGTTTTTGACTTCTTGTGGTAGTTGAGTGGTCTGTCCCAAGCGTTTTTGACTTCTTGTGGTAGTTGAGTGGTCTGTCCCAAGCGTTTTTGACTTCTTGTGGTAGTTGAGTGGTCTGTCCCAAGCGTTTTTGACTTCTTGTGGTAGTTGAGTGGTCTGTCCCAAGCGTTTTTGACTTCTTGTGGTAGTTGAGTGGTCTGTCCCAAGCGTTTTTTACTTCTTGTGGTAGTTGAGTGGTCTGTCCCAAGCGTTTTTTATTTCTTGTGGTAGTTGAGTGGTCTGTCCCAAGCGTTTTTTACTTCTTGTGGTAGTTGAGTGGTCTGTCCCAAGCGTTTTATACTTCTTGTGGTAGTTGAGTGGTCTGTCCCAAGCGTTTTTTACTTCTTGTGGTAGTTGAGTGGTCTGTCCCAAGCGTTTTTGACTTCTTGTGGTAGTTGAGTGGTCTGTCCCAAGCGTTTTTTACTTCTTCTGGTAGTTGAGTGGTCTGTCTCAAGCATTTTTTACTTCTTGTGGTAGTTGCGTGGTCTGTCCCAAGCGTTTTTTACTTCTTGTGGTAGCTGCGTGGTCTGTCCCAAGCGTTTTTTACTTCTTGTGGTAGTTGAGTGGTCTGTCCCAAGCGTTTTTGACTTCTTGTGGTAGTTGAGTGGTCTGTCCCAAGCGTTTTTTAATTCTTGTTGTAGTTGAGTGGTCTGTCCCAAGCGTTTTTGACTTCTTGTGGTAGTTGAGTGGTCTGTCCCAAGCGTTTTTGACTTCTTGTGGTAGTTGAGTGGTCTGTCCCAAGCTTTTTGACTTCTTGTGGTAGTTGAGTGATCTCTCCCAAGCGTTTTTTTACTTCTTGTGGTAGTTGAGTAGTCTGTCCCAAGCGTTTTTTACTTCTTGTGGTAGTTGAGTGGTCTGTCCCAAGCGTTTTTTACTTCTTGTGGTAGTTGAGTGGTCTGTCCCAAGCGTTTTCTACTTCTTGTGGTAGTTGAGTGGTCTGTCCCAAGCGTTTTTTACTTCTTGTGGTAGTTGAGTGGTCTGTCCCAAGCGTTTTTTACTTCTTGTGGTAGTTGAGTGGTCTGTCCCAAGCGTTTTTTACTTCTTGTGGTAGTTGAGTGGTCTGTCCCAAGCGTTTTTTACTTCTTGTGGTAGTTGAGTGGTCTGTCCCAAGCGTTTTTTACTTCTTCTGGTAGTTGCGTGGTCTGTCCCAAGCATTTTTTACTTCTTGTGGTAGTTGCGTGGTCTGTCCCAAGCGTTTTTTACTTCTTGTGGTAGTTGCGTGGTCTGTCCCAAGCGTTTTTTACTTCTTGTGGTAGTTGAGTGGTCTGTCCCAAGAGTTTTTTACTTCTTGTGGTAGTTGAGTGGTCTGTCCCAAGCGTTTTTTACTTCTTGTTATAGTTGAGTGGTCTGTCCCAAGCGTTTTTTACTTCTTGTGGTAGTTGAGTGGTCTGTCCCAAGCTTGTTTTTCTTCTTGTGGTAGTTGAGTGGTCTGTCCCAAGCGTTTTTTTCTTCTTGTGGTAGTTGAGTGGTCTGTCCCAAGCGTGTTTGACTTCTTGTGGTAGTTGAGTGGTCTGTCCCAAGCGTTTTTTACTTCTTGTGGTAGTTGAGTGGTCTGTCCCAAGCGTTTTTTACTTCTTGTGGTAGTTGAGTGGTCTGTCCCAAGAGTTTTTTACTTCTTGTGGTAGTTGAGTGGTCTGTCCCAAGCGTTTTTTACTTCTTGTGATAGTTGAGTGGTCTGTCCCAAGCGTTTTTACTTCTTGTGGTAGTTGAGTGGTCTGTCCCAAGCGTTTTTTACTTCTTGTGGTAGTTGAGTGGTCTGTCCCAGGCGTTTTGTACTTCTTGTGGTAGTTGAGTGGTCTGTCCCAAGCGTTTTTTACTTCTTGTGGTAGTTGAGTGGTCTGTCCCAGGCGTTTTTTACTTCTTGTGGTAGTTGAGTGGTCTGTCCCAAGCGTTTTTGACTTCTTGTGGTAGTTGAGTGGTCTGTCCCAAGCGTTTTTGACTTCTTGTGGTAGTTGAGTGGTCTGTCCCAAGCGTTTTTGACTTCTTGTGGTAGTTGAGTGGTCGGTCCCAAGCGTTTTTGACTTCTTGTGGTAGTTGAGTGGTCTGTCCGAAGCGTTTTTGACTTCTTGTGGTAGTTGAGTGGTCTGTCCCAAGCGTTTTTTACTTCTTGTGGTAGTTGAGTGGTCTGTCCCAAGCGTTTTTTATTTCTTGTGGTAGTTGAGTGGTCTGTCCCAAGCGTTTTTGACTTCTTGTGGTAGTTGAGTGGTCTGTCCCAAGCGTTTTTGACTTCTTGTGGTAGTTGAGTGGTCTGTCCCAAGCGTTTTTGACTTCTTGTGGTAGTTGAGTGGTCTGTCCCAAGTGTTTTTTATTTCTTGTGGTAGTTGAGTGGTCTGTCCCAAGCATTTTTTACTTCTTGTGGTATTTGAGTGGTCTGTCCCAAGCGTTTTTAACTTTTTGTGGTAGTTGCGTGGTCTGTCCCAAGCGTTTTTTACTTCTTGTGGTAGTTGAGTGGTCTGTCCCAAGCGTTTTTTACTTCTTGTGGTAGTTGAGTGGTCTGTCCCAAGAGTTTTTTACTTCTTGTGGTAGTTGAGTGGTCTGTCCCAAGCGTTTTTTACTTCTTGTGATAGTTAAGTGGTCTGTCCCAAGCGTTTTTACTTCTTGTGGTAGTTGAGTGGTCTGTCCCAAGCGTTTTTGACTTCTTGTGGTAGTTGAGTGGCCTGTCCCAGGCGTTTTGTACTTCTTGTGGTAGTTGAGTGGTCTGTCCCAAGCGTTTTTTACTTCTTGTGATAGTTGAGTGGTCTGTCCCAGGCGTTTTTTACTTCTTGTGGTAGTTGAGTGGTCTGTCCCAAGCGTTTTTTACTTCTTGTGGTAGTTGAGTGGTCTGTCCCAAGCGTTTTTGACTTCTTGTGGTAGTTGAGTGGTCTGTCCCAAGCGTTTTTGACTTCTTGTGGTAGTTGAGTGGTCTGTCCCAAGCGTTTTTGACTTCTTGTGGTAGTTGAGTGGTCTGTCCGAAGCGTTTTTGACTTCTTGTGGTAGTTGAGTGGTCTGTCCCAAGCGTTTTTTACTTCTTGTGGTAGTTGAGTGGTCTGTCCCAAGCGTTTTTTATTTCTTGTGGTAGTTGAGTGGTCTGTCCCAAGCGTTTTTGACTTCTTGTGGTAGTTGAGTGGTCTGTCCCAAGCGTTTTTGACTTCTTGTGGTAGTTGAGTGGTCTGTCCCAAGCGTTTTTGACTTCTTGTGGTAGTTGAGTGGTCTGTCCCAAGCGTTTTTTACTTCTTGTGGTAGTTGAGTGGTCTGTCCCAAGCGTTTTTTATTTCTTGTGGTAGTTGAGTGGTCTGTCCCAAGCATTTTTTACTTCTTGTGGTATTTGAGTGGTCTGTCCCAAGCGTTTTTTACTTTTTGTGGTAGTTGCGTGGTCTGTCCCAAGCGTTTTTTACTTCTTGTGGTAGTTGAGTGGTCTGTCCCAATCGTTTTTTATTTCTTGTGGTAGTTGAGTGGTCTGTCCCAAGCGTTTTTGACTTCTTGTGGTAGTTGAGTGGTCTGTCCCAAGCGTTTTTGACATCTTGTGGTAGTTGAGTGGTCTGTCCCAAGCGTTTTTGACTTCTTGTGGTAGTTGAGTGGTCTGTCCCAAGCGTTTTTGACTTCTTGTGGTAGTTGAGTGGTCTGTCCCAAGCGTTTTTTTACTTCTTGTGGTAGTTGAGTGGTCTGTCCCAAGCGTTTTTGACTTCTTGTGGTAGTTGAGTGGTCTGTCCCAAGCGTTTTTGACTTCTTGTGGTAGTTGAGTGGTCTGTCCCAAGCGTTTTTGACTTCTTGTGGTAGTTGAGTGGTCTGTCCCAAGCGTTTTTGACTTCTTGTGGTAGTTGAGTGGTCTGTCCCAAGCGTTTTTGACTTCTTGTGGTAGTTGAGTGGTCTGTCCCAAGCGTTTTGTATTTCTTGTGGTAGTTGAGTGGTCTGTCCCAAGCGTTTTTGACTTCTTGTGGTAGTTGAGTGGTCTGTCCCAAGCGTTTTTGACTTCTTGTGGTAGTTGAGTGGTCTGTCCCAAGCGTTTTTTACTTCTTGTGGTAGTTGAGTGGTCTGTCCCAAGCGTTTTTGACTTCTTGTGGTAGTTGAGTGGTCTGTCCCAAGCGTTTTTGACTTCTTGTGGTAGTTGAGTGGTCTGTCCCAAGCGTTTTTTACTTCTTGTGGTAGTTGAGTGGTCTGTCCCAAGCGTTTTTGACTTCTTGTGGTAGTTGAGTGGTCTGTCCCAAGCGTTTTTTACTTCTTGTGGTAGTTGAGTGGTCTGTCCCAAGCGTTTTTTATTTCTTGTGGTAGTTGAGTGGTCTGTCCCAAGCATTTTTTACTTCTTGTGGTATTTGAGTGGTCTGTCCCAAGCGTTTTTTACTTTTTGTGGTAGTTGCGTGGTCTGTCCCAAGCGTTTTTTACTTCTTGTGGTAGTTGAGTGGTCTGTCCCAATCGTTTTTTATTTCTTGTGGTAGTTGAGTGGTCTGTCCCAAGCGTTTTTGACTTCTTGTGGTAGTTGAGTGGTCTGTCCCAAGCGTTTTTGACATCTTGTGGTAGTTGAGTGGTCTGTCCCAAGCGTTTTTGACTTCTTGTTGTAGTTGAGTGGTCTGTCCCAAGCGTTTTTGACTTCTTGTGGTAGTTGAGTGGTCTGTCCCAAGCGTTTTTTACTTCTTGTGGTAGTTGAGTGGTCTGTCCCAAGCGTTTTTGACTTCTTGTTGTAGTTGAGTGGTCTGTCCCAAGCGTTTTTGACTTCTTGTGGTAGTTGAGTGGTCTGTCCCAAGCGTTTTTGACTTCTTGTGGTAGTTGAGTGGTCTGTCCCAAGCGTTTTTGACTTCTTGTGGTAGTTGAGTGGTCTGTCCCAAGCGTTTTTTACTTCTTGTGGTAGTTGAGTGGTCTGTCCCAAGCGTTTTTTATTTCTTGTGGTAGTTGAGTGGTCTGTCCCAAGCGATTTTGACTTCTTGTGGTAGTTGAGTGGTCTGTCCCAAGCGTTTTTGACTTCTTGTGGTAGTTGAGTGGTCTGTCCCAAGCGTTTTTGACTTCTTGTGGTAGTTGAGTGGTCTGTCCCAAGCGTTTTTTACTTCTTGTGGTAGTTGAGTGGTCTGTCCCAAGCGTTTTTTATTTCTTGTGGTAGTTGAGTGGTCTGTCCCAAGCATTTTTTACTTCTTGTGGTATTTGAGTGGTCTGTCCCAAGCGTTTTTTACTTTTTGTGGTAGTTGCGTGGTCTGTCCCAAGCGTTTTTGACTTCTTGTGGTAGTTGAGTGGTCTGTCCCAATCGTTTTTTATTTCTTGTGGTAGTTGAGTGGTCTGTCCCAAGCGTTTTTGACTTCTTGTGGTAGTTGAGTGGTCTGTCCCAAGCGTTTTTGACATCTTGTGGTAGTTGAGTGGTCTGTCCCAAGCGTTTTTGACTTCTTGTGGTAGTTGAGTGGTCTGTCCCAAGCGTTTTTGACTTCTTGTGGTAGTTGAGTGGTCTGTCCCAAGCGTTTTTTACTTCTTGTGGTAGTTGAGTGGTCTGTCCCAAGCGTGTTTGACTTCTTGTGGTAGTTGAGTGGTCTGTCCCAAGCGTTTTTTACTTCTTGTGGTAGTTGAGTGGTCTGTCCCAAGCGTTTTTTACTTCTTGTGGTAGTTGAGTGGTCTGTCCCAAGAGTTTTTTACTTCTTGTGGTAGTTGAGTGGTCTGTCCCAAGCGTTTTTTACTTCTTGTGATAGTTGAGTGGTCTGTCCCAAGCGTTTTTACTTCTTGTGGTAGTTGAGTGGTCTGTCCCAAGCGTTTTTTACTTCTTGTGGTAGTTGAGTGGTCTGTCCCAGGCGTTTTGTACTTCTTGTGGTAGTTGAGTGGTCTGTCCCAAGCGTTTTTTACTTCTTGTGGTAGTTGAGTGGTCTGTCCCAAGCGTTTTTGACTTCATGTGGTAGTTGAGTGGTCTGTCCCAAGCGTTTTTGACTTCTTGTGGTAGTTGAGTGGTCTGTCCCAAGCGTTTTTGACTTCTTGTGGTAGTTGAGTGGTCTGTCCCAAGCGTTTTTGACTTCTTGTGGTAGTTGAGTGGTCTGTCCCAAGCGTTTTTGACTTCTTGTG
Organism: Bathymodiolus brooksi; assembly: GCA_963680875.1. NCBI lineage: Eukaryota > Metazoa > Mollusca > Bivalvia > Mytilida > Modiolidae > Bathymodiolus > Bathymodiolus brooksi. The sequence continues at coordinate 49,111,852 of OY804588.1, forward strand.
GTAGTTGAGTGGTCTGTCCCAAGCGTTTTTGACTTCTTGTGGTAGTTGAGTGGTCTGTCCCAAGCGTTTTTTACTTCTTGTGGTAGTTGAGTGGTCTGTCCCAAGCGTTTTTTATTTCTTGTGGTAGTTGAGTGGTCTGTCCCAAGCGTTTTTTACTTCTTGTGGTAGTTGAGTGGTCTGTCCCAAGAGTTTTATACTTCTTGTGGTAGTTGAGTGGTCTGTCCCAAGCGTTTTTTACTAATTGTGGTAGTTGAGTGGTCTGTCCCAAGCGTTTTTGACTTCTTGTGGTAGTTGAGTGGTCTGTCCCAAGCGTTTTTTACTTCTTCTGGTAGTTGAGTGGTCTGTCCCAAGCATTTTTTACTTCTTGTGGTAGTTGCGTGGTCTGTCCCAAGCGTTTTTTACTTCTTGTGGTAGCTGCGTGGTCTGTCCCAAGCGTTTTTTACTTCTTGTGGTAGTTGAGTGGTCTGTCCCAAGCGTTTTTGACTTCTTGTGGTAGTTGAGTGGTCTGTCCCAAGCGTTTTTTACTTCTTGTTGTAGTTGAGTGGTCTGTCCCAAGCGTTTTTGACTTCTTGTGGTAGTTGAGTGGTCTTTCCCAAGCGTTTTTGACTTCTTGTGGTAGTTGAGTGGTCTGTCCCAAGCTTTTTGACTTCTTGTGGTAGTTGAGTGATCTCTCCCAAGCGTTTTTTTACTTCTTGTGGTAGTTGAGTAGTCTGTCCCAAGCGTTTTTTATTTCTTGTGGTAGTTGAGTGGTCTGTCCCAAGCGTTTTTTACTTCTTGTGGTAGTTGAGTGGTCTGTCCCAAGCGTTTTCTACTTCTTGTGGTAGTTGAGTGGTCTGTCCCAAGCGTTTTTTACTTCTTGTGGTAGTTGAGTGGTCTGTCCCAAGCGTTTTTTACTTCTTGTGGTAGTTGAGTGGTCTGTCCCAAGCGTTTTTTACTTCTTGTGGTAGTTGAGTGGTCTGTCCCAAGCGTTTTTTACTTCTTGTGGTAGTTGAGTGGTCTGTCCCAAGCGTTTTTTACTTCTTCTGGTAGTTGCGTGGTCTGTCCCAAGCATTTTTTACCTCTTGTGGTAGTTGCGTGGTCTGTCCCAAGCGTTTTTTACTTCTTGTGGTAGTTGCGTGGTCTGTCCCAAGCGTTTTTTACTTCTTGTGGTAGTTGAGTGGTCTGTCCCAAGAGTTTTTTACTTCTTGTGGTAGTTGAGTGGTCTGTCCCAAGCGTTTTTGACTTCTTGTGGTAGTTGAGTGGTCTGTCCCAAGCGTTTTTTACTTCTTGTGGTAGTTGAGTGGTCTGTCCCAAGCTTGTTTTTCTTCTTGTGGTAGTTGAGTGGTCTGTCCCAAGCGTTTTTTTCTTCTTGTGGTAGTTGAGTGGTCTGTCCCAAGCGTGTTTGACTTCTTGTGGTAGTTGAGTGGTCTGTCCCAAGCGTTTTTTACTTCTTGTGGTAGTTGAGTGGTCTGTCCCAAGCGTTTTTTACTTCTTGTGGTAGTTGAGTGGTCTGTCCCAAGAGTTTTTGACTTCTTGTGGTAGTTGAGTGGTCTGTCCCAAGCGTTTTTTACTTCTTGTGATAGTTGAGTGGTCTGTCCCAAGCGTTTTTACTTCTTGTGGTAGTTGAGTGGTCTGTCCCAAGCGTTTTTTACTTCTTGTGGTAGTTGAGTGGTCTGTCCCAGGCGTTTTGTACTTCTTGTGGTAGTTGAGTGGTCTGTCCCAAGCGTTTTTTACTTCTTGTGGTAGTTGAGTGGTCTGTCCCAGGCGTTTTTTACTTCTTGTGGTAGTTGAGTGGTCTGTCCCAAGCGTTTTTGACTTCTTGTGGTAGTTGAGTGGTCTGTCCCAAGCGTTTTTGACTTCTTGTGGTAGTTGAGTGGTCTGTCCCAAGCGTTTTTGACTTCTTGTGGTAGTTGAGTGGTCGGTCCCAAGCGTTTTTGACTTCTTGTGGTAGTTGAGTGGTCTGTCCGAAGCGTTTTTGACTTCTTGTGGTAGTTGAGTGGTCTGTCCCAAGCGTTTTTTACTTCTTGTGGTAGTTGAGTGGTCTGTCCCAAGCGTTTTTTATTTCTTGTGGTAGTTGAGTGGTCTGTCTCAAGCGTTTTTGACTTCTTGTGGTAGTTGAGTGGTCTGTCCCAAGCGTTTTTGACTTCTTGTGGTAGTTGAGTGGTCTGTCCCAAGCGTTTTTGACTTCTTGTGGTAGTTGAGTGGTCTGTCCCAAGCGTTTTTGACTTCTTGTGGTAGTTGAGTGGTCTGTCCCAAGTGTTTTTTATTTCTTGTGGTAGTTGAGTGGTCTGTCCCAAGCATTTTTTACTTCTTGTGGTATTTGAGTGGTCTGTCCCAAGCGTTTTTAACTTTTTGTGGTAGTTGCGTGGTCTGTCCCAAGCGTTTTTTACTTCTTGTGGTAGTTGAGTGGTCTGTCCCAATCGTTTTTATTTCTTGTGGTAGTTGAGTGGTCTGTCCCAAGCGTTTTTGACTTCTTGTGGTAGTTGAGTGGTCTGTCCCAAGCGTTTTTGACATCTTGTGGTAGTTGAGTGGTCTGTCCCAAGCGTTTTTGACTTCTTGTGGTAGTTGAGTGGTCTGTCCCAAGCGTTTTTGACTTCTTGTGGTAGTTGAGTGGTCTGTCCCAAGTGTTTTTTACTTCTTGTGGTAGTTGAGTGGTCTGTCCCAAGCGTTTTTGACTTCTTGTGGTAGTTGAGTGGTCTGTCCCAAGCGTTTTTGACTTCTTGTGGTAGTTGAGTGGTCTGTCCCAAGCGTTTTTGACTTCTTGTGGTAGTTGAGTGGTCTGTCCCAAGCGTTTTTGACTTCTTGTGGTAGTTGAGTGGTCTGTCCCAAGCGTTTTTGACTTCTTGTGGTAGTTGAGTGGTCTGTCCCAAGCGTTTTGTATTTCTTGTGGTAGTTGAGTGGTCTGTCACAAGCGTTTTTGACTTCTTGTGGTAGTTGAGTGGTCTGTCCCAAGCATTTTTGACTTCTTGTGGTAGTTGAGTGGTCTGTCCCAAGCGTTTTTGACTTCTTGTGGTAGTTGAGTGGTCTGTCCCAAGCGTTTTTTACTTCTTGTGGTAGTTGAGTGGTCTGTCCCAAGCGTTTTTTACTTCTTGTTGTAGTTGAGTGGTCTGTCCCAAGCGTTTTTGACTTCTTGTGGTAGTTGAGTGGTCTTTCCCAAGCGTTTTTGACTTCTTGTGGTAGTTGAGTGGTCTGTCCCAAGCTTTTTGACTTCTTGTGGTAGTTGAGTGATCTCTCCCAAGCGTTTTTTTACTTCTTGTGGTAGTTGAGTAGTCTGTCCCAAGCGTTTTTTATTTCTTGTGGTAGTTGAGTGGTCTGTCCCAAGCGTTTTTTACTTCTTGTGGTAGTTGAGTGGTCTGTCCCAAGCGTTTTCTACTTCTTGTGGTAGTTGAGTGGTCTGTCCCAAGCGTTTTTTACTTCTTGTGGTAGTTGAGTGGTCTGTCCCAAGCGTTTTTTACTTCTTGTGGTAGTTGAGTGGTCTGTCCCAAGCGTTTTTTACTTCTTGTGGTAGTTGAGTGGTCTGTCCCAAGCGTTTTTTACTTCTTGTGGTAGTTGAGTGGTCTGTCCCAAGCGTTTTTTACTTCTTCTGGTAGTTGCGTGGTCTGTCCCAAGCATTTTTTACCTCTTGTGGTAGTTGCGTGGTCTGTCCCAAGCGTTTTTTACTTCTTGTGGTAGTTGCGTGGTCTGTCCCAAGCGTTTTTTACTTCTTGTGGTAGTTGAGTGGTCTGTCCCAAGAGTTTTTTACTTCTTGTGGTAGTTGAGTGGTCTGTCCCAAGCGTTTTTGACTTCTTGTGGTAGTTGAGTGGTCTGTCCCAAGCGTTTTTTACTTCTTGTGGTAGTTGAGTGGTCTGTCCCAAGCTTGTTTTTCTTCTTGTGGTAGTTGAGTGGTCTGTCCCAAGCGTTTTTTTCTTCTTGTGGTAGTTGAGTGGTCTGTCCCAAGCGTGTTTGACTTCTTGTGGTAGTTGAGTGGTCTGTCCCAAGCGTTTTTTACTTCTTGTGGTAGTTGAGTGGTCTGTCCCAAGCGTTTTTTACTTCTTGTGGTAGTTGAGTGGTCTGTCCCAAGAGTTTTTGACTTCTTGTGGTAGTTGAGTGGTCTGTCCCAAGCGTTTTTTACTTCTTGTGATAGTTGAGTGGTCTGTCCCAAGCGTTTTTACTTCTTGTGGTAGTTGAGTGGTCTGTCCCAAGCGTTTTTTACTTCTTGTGGTAGTTGAGTGGTCTGTCCCAGGCGTTTTGTACTTCTTGTGGTAGTTGAGTGGTCTGTCCCAAGCGTTTTTTACTTCTTGTGGTAGTTGAGTGGTCTGTCCCAGGCGTTTTTTACTTCTTGTGGTAGTTGAGTGGTCTGTCCCAAGCGTTTTTGACTTCTTGTGGTAGTTGAGTGGTCTGTCCCAAGCGTTTTTGACTTCTTGTGGTAGTTGAGTGGTCTGTCCCAAGCGTTTTTGACTTCTTGTGGTAGTTGAGTGGTCGGTCCCAAGCGTTTTTGACTTCTTGTGGTAGTTGAGTGGTCTGTCCCAAGCGTTTTTTACTTCTTGTGGTAGTTGAGTGGTCTGTCCCAAGCGTTTTTTACTTCTTGTGGTAGTTGAGTGGTCTGTCCCAAGCGTTTTTTATTTCTTGTGGTAGTTGAGTGGTCTGTCTCAAGCGTTTTTGACTTCTTGTGGTAGTTGAGTGGTCTGTCCCAAGCGTTTTTGACTTCTTGTGGTAGTTGAGTGGTCTGTCCCAAGCGTTTTTGACTTCTTGTGGTAGTTGAGTGGTCTGTCCCAAGCGTTTTTGACTTCTTGTGGTAGTTGAGTGGTCTGTCCCAAGTGTTTTTTATTTCTTGTGGTAGTTGAGTGGTCTGTCCCAAGCATTTTTTACTTCTTGTGGTATTTGAGTGGTCTGTCCCAAGCGTTTTTAACTTTTTGTGGTAGTTGCGTGGTCTGTCCCAAGCGTTTTTTACTTCTTGTGGTAGTTGAGTGGTCTGTCCCAATCGTTTTTTATTTCTTGTGGTAGTTGAGTGGTCTGTCCCAAGCGTTTTTGACTTCTTGTGGTAGTTGAGTGGTCTGTCCCAAGCGTTTTTGACATCTTGTGGTAGTTGAGTGGTCTGTCCCAAGCGTTTTTGACTTCTTGTGGTAGTTGAGTGGTCTGTCCCAAGCGTTTTTGACTTCTTGTGGTAGTTGAGTGGTCTGTCCCAAGTGTTTTTTACTTCTTGTGGTAGTTGAGTGGTCTGTCCCAAGCGTTTTTGACTTCTTGTGGTAGTTGAGTGGTCTGTCCCAAGCGTTTTTGACTTCTTGTGGTAGTTGAGTGGTCTGTCCCAAGCGTTTTTGACTTCTTGTGGTAGTTGAGTGGTCTGTCCCAAGCGTTTTTGACTTCTTGTGGTAGTTGAGTGGTCTGTCCCAAGCGTTTTTGACTTCTTGTGGTAGTTGAGTGGTCTGTCCCAAGCGTTTTGTATTTCTTGTGGTAGTTGAGTGGTCTGTCACAAGCGTTTTTGACTTCTTGTGGTAGTTGAGTGGTCTGTCCCAAGCATTTTTGACTTCTTGTGGTAGTTGAGTGGTCTGTCCCAAGCGTTTTTGACTTCTTGTGGTAGTTGAGTGGTCTGTCCCAAGCGTTTTTTACTTCTTGTGGTAGTTGAGTGGTCTGTCCCAAGCGTTTTTTATTTCTTGTGGTAGTTGAGTGGTCTGTCCCACGCATTTTTTATTTCTTGTGGTATTTGAGTGGTCTGTCCCAAGCGTTTTTTACTTTTGTGGTAGTTGCGTGGTCTGTCCCAAGCGTTTTTTACTTCTTGTGGTAGTTGAGTGGTCTGTCCCAATCGTTTTTTATTTCTTGTGGTAGTTGAGTGGTCTGTCCCAAGCGTTTTTGACTTCTTGTGGTAGTTGAGTGGTCTGTCCCAAGCGTTTTTGACATCTTGTGGTAGTTGAGTGGTCTGTCCCAAGCGTTTTTGACTTCTTGTGGTAGTTGAGTGGTCTGTCCCAAGCGTTTTTGACTTCTTGTGGTAGTTGAGTGGTCTGTCCCAAGCGTTTTTTACTTCTTGTGGTTGTTGAGTGGTCTGTCCCAAGCGTGTTTGACTTCTTGTGGTAGTTGAGTGGTCTGTCCCAAGCGTTTTTTACTTCTTGTGGTAGTTGAGTGGTCTGTCCCAAGCGTTTTTGACTTCTTGTGGTAGTTGAGTGGTCTGTCCCAAGCGTTTTTGACTTCTTGTGGTAGTTGAGTGGTCTGTCCCAAGCGTTTTTGACTTCTTGTGGTAGTTGAGTGGTCTGTCCCAAGCGTTTTTGACTTCTTGTGGTAGTTGAGTGGTCTGTCCCAAGCGTTTTTGACTTCTTGTGGTAGTTGAGTGGTCTGTCCCAAGCGTTTTTGACTTCTTGTGGTAGTTGAGTGGTCTGTCCCAAGCGTTTTTGACTTCTTGTGGTAGTTGAGTGGTCTGTCCCAAGCGTTTTTGACTTCTTGTGGTAGTTGAGTGGTCTGTCCCAAGCGTTTTGGACTTCTTGTGGTAGTTGAGTGGTCTGTCCCAAGCGTTTTTGACTTCTTGTGGTAGTTGAGTGGTCTGTCCCAAGCGTTTTTGACTTCTTGTGGTAGTTGAGTGGTCTGTCCCAAGCGTTTTTGACTTCTTGTGGTAGTTGAGTGGTCTGTCCCAAGCGTTTTTGACTTCTTGTGGTAGTTGAATGGTCTGTCCCAAGCGTTTTTTACTTCTTGTGGTAGTTGAGTGGTCTGTCCCAAGCGTTTTTTATTTCTTGTGGTAGTTGAGTGGTCTGTCCCAAGCGTTTTTTACTTCTTGTGGTAGTTGAGTGGTCTGTCCCAAGCGTTTTATACTTCTTGTGGTAGTTGAGTGGTCTGTCCCAAGCGTTTTTTACTAATTGTGGTAGTTGAGTGGTCTGTCCCAAGCGTTTTTGACTTCTTGTGGTAGTTGAGTGGTCTGTCCCAAGCGTTTTTTACTTCTTCTGGTAGTTGAGTGGTCTGTCCCAAGCATTTTTTACTTCTTGTGGTAGTTGCGTGGTCTGTCCCAAGCGTTTTTTACTTCTTGTGGTAGCTGCGTGGTCTGTCCCAAGCGTTTTTTACTTCTTGTGGTAGTTGAGTGGTCTGTCCCAAGCGTTTTTGACTTCTTGTGGTAGTTGAGTGGTCTGTCCCAAGCGTTTTTTACTTCTTGTTGTAGTTGAGTGGTCTGTCCCAAGCGTTTTTGACTTCTTGTGGTAGTTGAGTGGTCTGTCCCAAGCGTTTTTGACTTCTTGTGGTAGTTGAGTGGTCTGTCCCAAGCTTTTTGACTTCTTGTGGTAGTTGAGTGATCTCTCCCAAGCGTTTTTTTACTTCTTGTGGTAGTTGAGTAGTCTGTCCCAAGCGTTTTTTACTTCTTGTGGTAGTTGAGTGGTCTGTCCCAAGCGTTTTTTACTTCTTGTGGTAGTTGAGTGGTCTGTCCCAAGCGTTTTCTACTTCTTGTGGTAGTTGAGTGGTCTGTCTCAAGCGTTTTTTACTTCTTGTGGTAGTTGAGTGGTCTGTCCCAAGCGTTTTTTACTTCTTGTGGTAGTTGAGTGGTCTGTCCCAAGCGTTTTTTACTTCTTGTGGTAGTTGAGTGGTCTGTCCCAAGCGTTTTTTACTTCTTGTGGTAGTTGAGTGGTCTGTCCCAAGCGTTTTTTACTTCTTCTGGTAGTTGCGTGGTCTGTCCCAAGCATTTTTTACTTCTTGTGGTAGTTGCGTGGTCTGTCCCAAGCGTTTTTTACTTCTTGTGGTAGTTGCGTGGTCTGTCCCAAGCGTTTTTTACTTCTTGTGGTAGTTGAGTGGTCTGTCCCAAGAGTTTTTTACTTCTTGTGGTAGTTGAGTGGTCTGTCCCAAGCGTTTTTTACTTCTTGTTATAGTTGAGTGGTCTGTCCCAAGCGTTTTTGACTTCTTGTGGTAGTTGAGTGGTCTGTCCCAAGCTTGTTTTTCTTCTTGTGGTAGTTGAGTGGTCTGTCCCAAGCGTTTTTTTCTTCTTGTGGTAGTTGAGTGGTCTGTCCCAAGCGTGTTTGACTTCTTGTGGTAGTTGAGTGGTCTGTCCCAGGCGTTTTTTACTTCTTGTGGTAGTTGAGTGGTCTGTCCCAAGCGTTTTTTACTTCTTGTGGTAGTTGAGTGGTCTGTCCCAAGAGTTTTTTATTTCTTGTGGTAGTTGAGTGGTCTGTCCCAAGCGTTTTTTACTTCTTGTGATAGTTGAGTGGTCTGTCCCAAGCGTTTTATACTTCTTGTGGTAGTTGAGTGGTCTGTCCCAAGCGTTTTTTACTAATTGTGGTAGTTGAGTGGTCTGTCCCAAGCGTTTTTGACTTCTTGTGGTAGTTGAGTGGTCTGTCCCAAGCGTTTTTTACTTCTTCTGGTAGTTGAGTGGTCTGTCCCAAGCATTTTTTACTTCTTGTGGTAGTTGCGTGGTCTGTCCCAAGCGTTTTTTACTTCTTGTGGTAGCTGCGTGGTCTGTCCCAAGCGTTTTTTACTTCTTGTGGTAGTTGAGTGGTCTGTCCCAAGCGTTTTTGACTTCTTGTGGTAGTTGAGTGGTCTGTCCCAAGCGTTTTTTACTTCTTGTTGTAGTTGAGTGGTCTGTCCCAAGCGTTTTTGACTTCTTGTGGTAGTTGAGTGGTCTGTCCCAAGCGTTTTTGACTTCTTGTGGTAGTTGAGTGGTCTGTCCCAAGCTTTTTGACTTCTTGTGGTAGTTGAGTGATCTCTCCCAAGCGTTTTTTTACTTCTTGTGGTAGTTGAGTAGTCTGTCCCAAGCGTTTTTTACTTCTTGTGGTAGTTGAGTGGTCTGTCCCAAGCGTTTTTTACTTCTTGTGGTAGTTGAGTGGTCTGTCCCAAGCGTTTTCTACTTCTTGTGGTAGTTGAGTGGTCTGTCTCAAGCGTTTTTTACTTCTTGTGGTAGTTGAGTGGTCTGTCCCAAGCGTTTTTTACTTCTTGTGGTAGTTGAGTGGTCTGTCCCAAGCGTTTTTTACTTCTTGTGGTAGTTGAGTGGTCTGTCCCAAGCGTTTTTTACTTCTTGTGGTAGTTGAGTGGTCTGTCCCAAGCGTTTTTTACTTCTTCTGGTAGTTGCGTGGTCTGTCCCAAGCATTTTTTACTTCTTGTGGTAGTTGCGTGGTCTGTCCCAAGCGTTTTTTACTTCTTGTGGTAGTTGCGTGGTCTGTCCCAAGCGTTTTTTACTTCTTGTGGTAGTTGAGTGGTCTGTCCCAAGAGTTTTTTACTTCTTGTGGTAGTTGAGTGGTCTGTCCCAAGCGTTTTTTACTTCTTGTTATAGTTGAGTGGTCTGTCCCAAGCGTTTTTGACTTCTTGTGGTAGTTGAGTGGTCTGTCCCAAGCTTGTTTTTCTTCTTGTGGTAGTTGAGTGGTCTGTCCCAAGCGTTTTTTTCTTCTTGTGGTAGTTGAGTGGTCTGTCCCAAGCGTGTTTGACTTCTTGTGGTAGTTGAGTGGTCTGTCCCAGGCGTTTTTTACTTCTTGTGGTAGTTGAGTGGTCTGTCCCAAGCGTTTTTTACTTCTTGTGGTAGTTGAGTGGTCTGTCCCAAGAGTTTTTTATTTCTTGTGGTAGTTGAGTGGTCTGTCCCAAGCGTTTTTTACTTCTTGTGATAGTTGAGTGGTCTGTCCCAAGCGTTTTTACTTCTTGTGGTAGTTGAGTGGTCTGTCCCAAGCGTTTTTTACTTCTTGTGGTAGTTGAGTGGTCTGTCTCAGGCGTTTTGTACTTCTTGTGGTAGTTGAGTGGTCTGTCCCAAGCGTTTTTTACTTCTTGTGGTAGTTGAGTGGTCTGTCCCAGGCGTTTTTTACTTCTTGTGGTAGTTGAGTGGTCTGTCCCAAGCGTTTTTGACTTCTTGTGGTAGTTGAGTGGTCTGTCCCAAGCGTTTTTGACTTCTTGTGGTAGTTGAGTGGTCTGTCCCAGGCGTTTTTGACTTCTTGTGGTAGTTGAGTGGTCGGTCCCAAGCGTTTTTGACTTCTTGTGGTAGTTGAGTGGTCTGTCCGAAGCGTTTTTGACTTCTTGTGGTAGTTGAGTGGTCTGTCCCAAGCGTTTTTTACTTCTTGTGGTAGTTGAGTGGTCTGTCCCAAGCGTTTTTTATTTCTTGTGGTAGTTGAGTGGTCTGTCCCAAGCGTTTTTGACTTCTTGTGGTAGTTGAGTGGTCTGTCCCAAGCGTTTTTGACTTCTTGTGGTAGTTGAGTGGTCTGTCCCAAGCGTTTTTGACTTCTTGTGGTAGTTGAGTGGTCTGTCCCAAGCGTTTTTGACTTCTTGTGGTAGTTGAGTGGTCTGTCCCAAGCGTTTTTTATTTCTTGTGGTAGTTGAGTGGTCTGTCCCAAGCATTTTTTACTTCTTGTGGTATTTGAGTGGTCTGTCCCAAGCGTTTTTAACTTTTTGTGGTAGTTGCGTGGTCTGTCCCAAGCGTTTTTTACTTCTTGTGGTAGTTGAGTGGTCTGTCCCAATCGTTTTTTATTTCTTGTGGTAGTTGAGTGGTCTGTCCCAAGCGTTTTTGACTTCTTGTGGTAGTTGAGTGGTCTGTCCCAAGCGTTTTTGACATCTTGTGGTAGTTGAGTGGTCTGTCCCAAGCGTTTTTGACTTCTTGTGGTAGTTGAGTGGTCTGTCCCAAGCGTTTTTGACTTCTTGTGGTAGTTGAGTGGTCTGTCCCAAGTGTTTTTTACTTCTTGTGGTAGTTGAGTGGTCTGTCCCAAGCGTTTTTGACTTCTTGTGGTAGTTGAGTGGTCTGTCCCAAGCGTTTTTGACTTCTTGTGGTAGTTGAGTGGTCTGTCCCAAGCGTTTTTGACTTCTTGTGGTAGTTGAGTGGTCTGTCCCAAGCGTTTTTGACTTCTTGTGGTAGTTGAGTGGTCTGTCCCAAGCGTTTTTGACTTCTTGTGGTAGTTGAGTGGTCTGTCCCAAGCGTTTTGTATTTCTTGTGGTAGTTGAGTGGTCTGTCACAAGCGTTTTTGACTTCTTGTGGTAGTTGAGTGGTCTGTCCCAAGCGTTTTTGACTTCTTGTGGTAGTTGAGTGGTCTGTCCCAAGCGTTTTTGACTTCTTGTGGTAGTTGAGTGGTCTGTCCCAAGCGTTTTTTACTTCTTGTGGTAGTTGAGTGGTCTGTCCCAAGCGTTTTTTATTTCTTGTGGTAGTTGAGTGGTCTGTCCCACGCATTTTTTACTTCTTGTGGTATTTGAGTGGTCTGTCCCAAGCGTTTTTTACTTTTTGTGGTAGTTGCGTGGTCTGTCCCAAGCGTTTTTTACTTCTTGTGGTAGTTGAGTGGTCTGTCCCAATCGTTTTTTATTTATTGTGGTAGTTGAGTGGTCTGTCCCAAGCGTTTTTGACTTCTTGTGGTAGTTGAGTGGTCTGTCCCAAGCGTTTTTGACATCTTGTGGGAGTTGAGTGGTCTGTCCCAAGCGTTTTTGACTTCTTGTGGTAGTTGAGTGGTCTGTCCCAAGCGTTTTTGACTTCTTGTGGTAGTTGAGTGGTCTGTCCCAAGCGTTTTTTACTTCTTGTGGTTGTTGAGTGGTCTGTCCCAAGCGTGTTTGACTTCTTGTGGTAGTTGAGTGGTCTGTCCCAAGCGTTTTTTACTTCTTGTGGTAGTTGAGTGGTCTGTCCCAAGCGTTTTTTACTTCTTGTGGTAGTTGAGTGGTCTGTCCCAAGAGTTTTTTACTTCTTGTGGTAGTTGAGTGGTCTGTCCTAAGCGTTTTTTACTTCTTGTGGTAGTTGAGTGGTCTGTCCCAAGAGTTTTTTACTTCTTGTGGTAGTTGAGTGGTCTGTCCCAAGCGTTTTTTACTTCTTGTTATAGTTGAGTGGTCTGTCCCAAGCGTTTTTTACTTCTTGTGGTAGTTGAGTGGTCTGTCCCAAGCTTGTTTTTCTTCTTGTGGTAGTTGAGTGGTCTGTCCCAAGCGTTTTTGACTTCTTTTGGTAGTTGAGTGGTCTGTCCCAAGCGTTTTTTTCTTCTTGTGGTAGTTGAGTGGTCTGTCCCAAGCGTGTTTGACTTCTTGTGGTAGTTGAGTGGTCTGTCCCAAGCGTTTTTTACTTCTTGTGGTAGTTGAGTGGTCTGTCCCAAGCATTTTTTACTTCTTGTGGTAGTTGAGTGGTCTGTCCCAAGAGTTTTTTACTTCTTGTGGTAGTTGAGTGGTCTGTCCCAAGCGTTTTTTACTTCTTGTGATAGTTGAGTGGTCTGTCCCAAGCGTTTTTACTTCTTGTGGTAGTTGAGTGGTCTGTCCCAAGCGTTTTTGACTTCTTGTGGTAGTTGAGTGGTCTGTCCCAAGCGTTTTTGACTTCTTGTGGTAGTTGAGTGGTCTGTCCCAGGCGTTTTTGACTTCTTGTGGTAGTTGAGTGGTCGGTCCCAAGCGTTTTTGACTTCTTGTGGTAGTTGAGTGGTCTGTCCGAAGCGTTTTTGACTTCTTGTGGTAGTTGAGTGGTCTGTCCCAAGCGTTTTTTACTTCTTGTGGTAGTTGAGTGGTCTGTCCCAAGCGTTTTTTATTTCTTGTGGTAGTTGAGTGGTCTGTCCCAAGCGTTTTTGACTTCTTGTGGTAGTTGAGTGGTCTGTCCCAAGCGTTTTTGACTTCTTGTGGTAGTTGAGTGGTCTGTCCCAAGCGTTTTTGACTTCTTGTGGTAGTTGAGTGGTCTGTCCCAAGCGTTTTTGACTTCTTGTGGTAGTTGAGTGGTCTGTCCCAAGCGTTTTTTATTTCTTGTGGTAGTTGAGTGGTCTGTCCCAAGCATTTTTTACTTCTTGTGGTATTTGAGTGGTCTGTCCCAAGCGTTTTTAACTTTTTGTGGTAGTTGCGTGGTCTGTCCCAAGCGTTTTTTACTTCTTGTGGTAGTTGAGTGGTCTGTCCCAATCGTTTTTTATTTCTTGTGGTAGTTGAGTGGTCTGTCCCAAGCGTTTTTGACTTCTTGTGGTAGTTGAGTGGTCTGTCCCAAGCGTTTTTGACATCTTGTGGTAGTTGAGTGGTCTGTCCCAAGCGTTTTTGACTTCTTGTGGTAGTTGAGTGGTCTGTCCCAAGCGTTTTTGACTTCTTGTGGTAGTTGAGTGGTCTGTCCCAAGTGTTTTTTACTTCTTGTGGTAGTTGAGTGGTCTGTCCCAAGCGTTTTTGACTTCTTGTGGTAGTTGAGTGGTCTGTCCCAAGCGTTTTTGACTTCTTGTGGTAGTTGAGTGGTCTGTCCCAAGCGTTTTTGACTTCTTGTGGTAGTTGAGTGGTCTGTCCCAAGCGTTTTTGACTTCTTGTGGTAGTTGAGTGGTCTGTCCCAAGCGTTTTTGACTTCTTGTGGTAGTTGAGTGGTCTGTCCCAAGCGTTTTGTATTTCTTGTGGTAGTTGAGTGGTCTGTCACAAGCGTTTTTGACTTCTTGTGGTAGTTGAGTGGTCTGTCCCAAGCGTTTTTGACTTCTTGTGGTAGTTGAGTGGTCTGTCCCAAGCGTTTTTGACTTCTTGTGGTAGTTGAGTGGTCTGTCCCAAGCGTTTTTTACTTCTTGTGGTAGTTGAGTGGTCTGTCCCAAGCGTTTTTTATTTCTTGTGGTAGTTGAGTGGTCTGTCCCACGCATTTTTTACTTCTTGTGGTATTTGAGTGGTCTGTCCCAAGCGTTTTTTACTTTTTGTGGTAGTTGCGTGGTCTGTCCCAAGCGTTTTTTACTTCTTGTGGTAGTTGAGTGGTCTGTCCCAATCGTTTTTTATTTATTGTGGTAGTTGAGTGGTCTGTCCCAAGCGTTTTTGACTTCTTGTGGTAGTTGAGTGGTCTGTCCCAAGCGTTTTTGACATCTTGTGGGAGTTGAGTGGTCTGTCCCAAGCGTTTTTGACTTCTTGTGGTAGTTGAGTGGTCTGTCCCAAGCGTTTTTGACTTCTTGTGGTAGTTGAGTGGTCTGTCCCAAGCGTTTTTTACTTCTTGTGGTTGTTGAGTGGTCTGTCCCAAGCGTGTTTGACTTCTTGTGGTAGTTGAGTGGTCTGTCCCAAGCGTTTTTTACTTCTTGTGGTAGTTGAGTGGTCTGTCCCAAGCGTTTTTTACTTCTTGTGGTAGTTGAGTGGTCTGTCCCAAGAGTTTTTTACTTCTTGTGGTAGTTGAGTGGTCTGTCCTAAGCGTTTTTTACTTCTTGTGGTAGTTGAGTGGTCTGTCCCAAGAGTTTTTTACTTCTTGTGGTAGTTGAGTGGTCTGTCCCAAGCGTTTTTTACTTCTTGTTATAGTTGAGTGGTCTGTCCCAAGCGTTTTTTACTTCTTGTGGTAGTTGAGTGGTCTGTCCCAAGCTTGTTTTTCTTCTTGTGGTAGTTGAGTGGTCTGTCCCAAGCGTTTTTGACTTCTTGTGGTAGTTGAGTGGTCTGTCCCAAGCGTTTTTTTCTTCTTGTGGTAGTTGAGTGGTCTGTCCCAAGCGTGTTTGACTTCTTGTGGTAGTTGAGTGGTCTGTCCCAAGCGTTTTTTACTTCTTGTGGTAGTTGAGTGGTCTGTCCCAAGCATTTTTTACTTCTTGTGGTAGTTGAGTGGTCTGTCCCAAGAGTTTTTTACTTCTTGTGGTAGTTGAGTGGTCTGTCCCAAGCGTTTTTTACTTCTTGTGATAGTTGAGTGGTCTGTCCCAAGCGTTTTTACTTCTTGTGGTAGTTGAGTGGTCTGTCCCAAGCGTTTTTTACTTCTTGTGGTAGTTGAGTGGTCTGTCCCAGGCGTTTTGTACATCTTGTGGTAGTTGAGTGGTCTGTCCCAAGCGTTTTTTACTTCTTGTGGTAGTTGAGTGGTCTGTCCCAGGCGTTTTTTACTTCTTGTGGTAGTTGAGTGGTCTGTCCCAAGCGTTTTTGACTTCTTGTGGTAGTTGAGTGGTCTGTCCCAAGCGTTTTTGACTTCTTGTGGTAGTTGAGTGGTCTGTCCCAAGCGTTTTTGACTTCTTGTGGTAGTTGAGTGGTCGGTCCCAAGCGTTTTTGACTTCTTGTGGTAGTTGAGTGGTCTGTCCGAAGCGTTTTTGACTTCTTGTGGTAGTTGAGTGGTCTGTCCCAAGCGTTTTTTACTTCTTGTGGTAGTTGAGTGGTCTGTCCCAAGCGTTTTTTATTTCTTGTGGTAGTTGAGTGGTCTGTCCCAAGCGTTTTTGACTTCTTGTGGTAGTTGAGTGGTCTGTCCCAAGCGTTTTTGACTTCTTGTGGTAGTTGAGTGGTCTGTCCCAAGCGTTTTTGACTTCTTGTGGTAGTTGAGTGGTCTGTCCCAAGCGTTTTTTATTTCTTGTGGTAGTTGAGTGGTCTGTCCCAAGCATTTTTTACTTCTTGTGGTATTTGAGTGGTCTGTCCCAAGCGTTTTTTACTTTTTGTGGTAGTTGCGTGGTCTGTCCCAAGCGTTTTTTACTTCTTGTGGTAGTTGAGTGGTCTGTCCCAATCGTTTTTTATTTCTTGTGGTAGTTGAGTGGTCTGTCCCAAGCGTTTTTGACTTCTTGTGGTAGTTGAGTGGTCTGTCCCAAGCGTTTTTGACATCTTGTGGTAGTTGAGTGGTCTGTCCCAAGCGTTTTTGACTTCTTGTGGTAGTTGAGTGGTCTGTCCCAAGCGTTTTTGACTTCTTGTGGTAGTTGAGTGGTCTGTCCCAAGTGTTTTTTACTTCTTGTGGTAGTTGAGTGGTCTGTCCCAAGCGTTTTTGACTTCTTGTGGTAGTTGAGTGGTCTGTCCCAAGCGTTTTTGACTTCTTGTGGTAGTTGAGTGGTCTGTCCCAAGCGTTTTTGACTTCTTGTGGTAGTTGAGTGGTCTGTCCCAAGCGTTTTTGACTTCTTGTGGTAGTTGAGTGGTCTGTCCCAAGCGTTTTTGACTTCTTGTGGTAGTTGAGTGGTCTGTCCCAAGCGTTTTGTATTTCTTGTGGTAGTTGAGTGGTCTGTCACAAGCGTTTTTGACTTCTTGTGGTA
Source organism: Bathymodiolus brooksi (assembly GCA_963680875.1). Taxonomy (NCBI): domain Eukaryota; kingdom Metazoa; phylum Mollusca; class Bivalvia; order Mytilida; family Modiolidae; genus Bathymodiolus; species Bathymodiolus brooksi. Next base: position 49,127,592 of record OY804588.1, read on the forward strand.
GTTGAGTGGTCTGTCCCAAGCGTTTTTGACTTCTTGTGGTAGTTGAGTGGTCTGTCCCAAGCGTTTTTGACTTCTTGTGGTAGTTGAGTGGTCTGTCCCAAGCGTTTTTTACTTCTTGTGGTAGTTGAGTGGTCTGTCCCAAGCGTTTTTTATTTCTTGTGGTAGTTGAGTGGTCTGTCCCACGCATTTTTTACTTCTTGTGGTATTTGAGTGGTCTGTCCCAAGCGTTTTTTACTTTTTGTGGTAGTTGCGTGGTCTGTCCCAAGCGTTTTTTACTTCTTGTGGTAGTTGAGTGGTCTGTCCCAATCGTTTTTTATTTCTTGTGGTAGTTGAGTGGTCTGTCCCAAGCGTTTTTGACTTCTTGTGGTAGTTGAGTGGTCTGTCCCAAGCGTTTTTGACATCTTGTGGTAGTTGAGTGGTCTGTCCCAAGCGTTTTTGACTTCTTGTGGTAGTTGAGTGGTCTGTCCCAAGCGTTTTTGACTTCTTGTGGTAGTTGAGTGGTCTGTCCCAAGCGTTTTTGACTTCTTGTGGTAGTTGAGTGGTCTGTCCCAAGCGTGTTTGACTTCTTGTGGTAGTTGAGTGGTCTGTCCCAAGCGTTTTTTACTTCTTGTGGTAGTTGAGTGGTCTGTCCCAAGCGTTTTTTACTTCTTGTGGTAGTTGAGTGGTCTGTCCCAAGAGTTTTTTACTTCTTGTGGTAGTTGAGTGGTCTGTCCCAAGCGTTTTTTACTTCTTGTGATAGTTGAGTGGTCTGTCCCAAGCGTTTTTACTTCTTGTGGTAGTTGAGTGGTCTGTCCCAAGCGTTTTTGACTTCTTGTGGTAGTTGAGTGGTCTGTCCCAGGCGTTTTGTACTTCTTGTGGTAGTTGAGTGGTCTGTCCCAAGCGTTTTTTACTTCTTGTGGTAGTTGAGTGGTCTGTCCCAAGCGTTTTTGACTTCTTGTGGTAGTTGAGTGGTCTGTCCCAAGCGTTTTTGACTTCTTGTGGTAGTTGAGTGGTCTGTCCCAAGCGTTTTTGACTTCTTGTGGTAGTTGAGTGGTCTGTCCCAAGCGTTTTTGACTTCTTGTGGTAGTTGAGTGGTCTGTCCCAAGCGTTTTTGACTTCTTGTGGTAGTTGAGTGGTCTGTCCCAAGCGTTTTTTACTTCTTGTGGTAGTTGAGTGGTCTGTCCCAAGCGTTTTTTACTTCTTGTGGTAGTTGAGTGGTCTGTCCCAAGCGTTTTTTATTTCTTGTGGTAGTTGAGTGGTCTGTCCCAAGCGTTTTTTACTTCTTGTGGTAGTTGAGTGGTCTGTCCCAAGCGTTTTATACTTCTTGTGGTAGTTGAGTGGTCTGTCCCAAGCGTTTTTTACTTCTTGTGGTAGTTGAGTGGTCTGTCCCAAGCGTTTTTGACTTCTTGTGGTAGTTGAGTGGTCTGTCCCAAGCGTTTTTGACTTCTTGTGGTATTTGAGTGGTCTGTCCCAAGCGTTTTTTACTTTTTGTGGTAGTTGCGTGGTCTGTCCCAAGCGTTTTTTACTTCTTGTGGTAGTTGAGTGGTCTGTCCCAATCGTTTTTTATTTCTTGTGGTAGTTGAGTGGTCTGTCCCAAGCGTTTTTGACTTCTTGTGGTAGTTGAGTGGTCTGTCCCAAGCGTTTTTGACATCTTGTGGTAGTTGAGTGGTCTGTCCCAAGCGTTTTTGACTTCTTGTGGTAGTTGAGTGGTCTGTCCCAAGCGTTTTTGACTTCTTGTGGTAGTTGAGTGGTCTGTCCCAAGCGTTTTTTACTTCTTGTGGTAGTTGAGTGGTCTGTCCCAAGCGTTTTTGACTTCTTGTCGTAGTTGAGTGGTCTGTCCCAAGCGTTTTTGACTTCTTGTGGTAGTTGAGTGGTCTGTCCCAAGCGTTTTTGACTTCTTGTGGTAGTTGAGTGGTCTGTCCCAAGCGTTTTTGACTTCTTGTGGTAGTTGAGTGGTCTGTCCCAAGCGTTTTTTACTTCTTGTGGTAGTTGAGTGGTCTGTCCCAAGCGTTTTTTATTTCTTGTGGTAGTTGAGTGGTCTGTCCCAAGCGTTTTTTTATTTCTTGTGGTAGTTGAGTGGTCTGTCCCAAGCGTTTTATACTTCTTGTGGTAGTTGAGTGGTCTGTCCCAAGCGTTTTTTACTTCTTGTGGTAGTTGAGTGGTCTGTCCCAAGCGTTTTTGACTTCTTGTGGTAGTTGAGTGGTCTGTCCCAAGCGTTTTTGACTTCTTGTGGTATTTGAGTGGTCTGTCCCAAGCGTTTTTAACTTTTTGTGGTAGTTGCGTGGTCTGTCCCAAGTGTTTTTTACTTCTTGTGGTAGTTGAGTGGTCTGTCCCAATCGTTTTTTATTTCTTGTGGTAGTTGAGTGGTCTGTCCCAAGCGTTTTTGACTTCTTGTGGTAGTTGAGTGGTCTGTCCCAAGCGTTTTTGACATCTTGTGGTAGTTGAGTGGTCTGTCCCAAGCGTTTTTGACTTCTTGTGGTAGTTGAGTGGTCTGTCCCAAGCGTTTTTGACTTCTTGTGGTAGTTGAGTGATCTGTCCCAAGCGTTTTTTACTTCTTGTGGTAGTTGAGTGGTCTGTCCCAAGCGTTTTTGACTTCTTGTGGTAGTTGAGTGGTCTGTCCCAAGCGTTTTTGACTTCTTGTGGTAGTTGAGTGGTCTGTCCCAAGCGTTTTTGACTTCTTGTGGTAGTTGAGTGGTCTGTCCCAAGCGTTTTTGACTTCTTGTGGTAGTTGAGTGGTCTGTCCCAAGCGTTTTTTACTTCTTGTGGTAGTTGAGTGGTCTGTCCCAAGCGTTTTTTATTTCTTGTGGTAGTTGAGTGGTCTGTCCCAAGCGTTTTTGACTTCTTGTGGTAGTTGAGTGGTCTGTCCCAAGCGTTTTTGACTTCTTGTGGTAGTTGAGTGGTCTGTCCCAAGCGTTTTTGACTTCTTGTGGTAGTTGAGTGGTCTGTCCCAAGCGTTTTTTACTTCTTGTGGTAGTTGAGTGGTCTGTCCCAAGCGTTTTTTATTTCTTGTGGTAGTTGAGTGGTCTGTCCCAAGCATTTTTTACTTCTTGTGGTATTTGAGTGGTCTGTCCCAAGCGTTTTTTACTTTTTGTGGTAGTTGCGTGGTCTGTCCCAAGCGTTTTTGACTTCTTGTGGTAGTTGAGTGGTCTGTCCCAATCGTTTATTATTTCTTGTGGTAGTTGAGTGGTCTGTCCCAAGCGTTTTTGACTTCTTGTGGTAGTTGAGTGGTCTGTCCCAAGTGTTTTTGACTTCTTGTGGTAGTTGAGTGGTCTGTCCCAAGCGTTTTTTACTTCTTGTGGTAGTTGAGTGGTCTGTTCCAAGCGTGTTTGACTTCTTGTGGTAGTTGAGTGGTCTGTCCCAAGCGTTTTTTACTTCTTGTGGTAGTTGAGTGGTCTGTCCCAAGCGTTTTTTACTTCTTGTGGTAGTTGAGTGGTCTGTCCCAAGAGTTTTTTACTTCTTGTGGTAGTTGAGTGGTCTGTCCCAAGCGTTTTTGACTTCTTGTGGTAGTTGAGTGGTCTGTCCCAAGCGTTTTTGACTTCTTGTGGTAGTTGAGTGGTCTGTCCCAAGCGTTTTTGACTTCTTGTGGTAGTTGAGTGGTCTGTCCCAAGCGTTTTTGACTTCTTGTGGTAGTTGAGTGGTCTGTCCCAAGCGTTTTTGACTTCTTGTGGTAGTTGAGTGGTCTGTCCCAAGCGTTTTTGACTTCTTGTGGTAGTTGAGTGGTCTGTCCCAAGCGTTTTTTACTTCTTGTGGTAGTTGAGTGGTCTGTCCCAAGCGTTTTTTATTTCTTGTGGTAGTTGAGTGGTCTGTCCCAAGCGTTTTTTACTTCTTGTGGTAGTTGAGTGGTCTGTCCGAAGCGTTTTATACTTCTTGTGGTAGTTGAGTGGTCTGTCCCAAGCGTTTTTTACTAATTGTGGTAGTTGAGTGGTCTGTCCCAAGCGTTTTTGACTTCTTGTGGTAGTTGAGTGGTCTGTCCCAAGCGTTTTTGACTTCTTGTGGTAGTTGAGTGGTCTGTCCCAAGCGTTTTTTACTTCTTGTGGTAGTTGAGTGGTCTGTCCCAAGCATTTTTTACTTCTTGTGGTAGTTGCGTGGTCTGTCCCAAGCGTTTTTGACTTCTTGTGGTAGCTGCGTGGTCTGTCCCAAGCGTTTTTTACTTCTTGTGGTAGTTGAGTGGTCTGTCCCAAGCGTTTTTTACTTCTTGTGGTAGTTGAGTGGTCTGTCCCAAGCGTTTTTTACTTCTTGTTGTAGTTGAGTGGTCTGTCCCAAGCGTTTTTGACTTCTTGTGGTAGTTGAGTGGTCTGTCCCAAGCGTTTTTGACTTCTTGTGGTAGTTGAGTGGTCTGTCCCAAGCTTTTTGACTTCTTGTGGTAGTTGAGTGATCTCTCCCAAGCGTTTTTTACTTCTTGTGGTAGTTGAGTAGTCTGTCCCAAGCGTTTTTTACTTCTTGTGGTAGTTGAGTGGTCTGTCCCAAGCGTTTTTTACTTCTTGTGGTAGTTGAGTGGTCTGTCCCAAGCGTTTTCTACTTCTTGTGGTAGTTGAGTGGTCTGTCCCAAGCGTTTTTTACTTCTTGTGGTAGTTGAGTGGTCTGTCCCAAGCGTTTTTTACTTCTTGTGGTAGTTGAGTGGTCTGTCCCAAGCATTTTTTACTTCTTGTGGTAGTTGAGTAGTCTGTCCCAAGCGTTTTTGACTTCTTGTGGTAGTTGAGTGGTCTGTCCCAAGCGTTTTTTACTTCTTCTGGTAGTTGCGTGGTCTGTCCCAAGCATTTTTTACTTCTTGTGGTAGTTGCGTGGTCTGTCCCAAGCGTTTTTTACTTCTTGTGGTAGTTGCGTGGTCTGTCCCAAGCGTTTTTTACTTCTTGTGGTAGTTGAGTGGTCTGTCCCAAGAGTTTTTTACTTCTTGTGGTAGTTGAGTGGTCTGTCCCAAGCGTTTTTTACTTCTTGTTATAGTTGAGTGGTCTGTCCCAAGCGTTTTTTACTTCTTGTGGTAGTTGAGTGGTCTGTCCCAAGCTTGTTTTTCTTCTTGTGGTAGTTGAGTGGTCTGTCCCAAGCGTTTTTGACTTCTTGTGGTAGTTGAGTGGTCTGTCCCAAGCGTTTTTTTCTTCTTGTGGTAGTTGAGTGGTCTGTCCCAAGCGTGTTTGACTTCTTGTGGTAGTTGAGTGGTCTGTCCCAAGCGTTTTTGACTTCTTGTGGTAGTTGAGTGGTCTGTCCCAAGCGTTTTTTACTTCTTGTGGTAGTTGAGTGGTCTGTCCCAAGAGTTTTTTACTTCTTGTGGTAGTTGAGTGGTCTGTCCCAAGCGTTTTTTACTTCTTGTGATAGTTGAGTGGTCTGTCCCAAGCGTTTTTACTTCTTGTGGTAGTTGAGTGGTCTGTCCCAAGCGTTTTTGACTTCTTGTGGTAGTTGAGTGGTCTGTCCCAGGCGTTTTGTACTTCTTGTGGTAGTTGAGTGGTCTGTCCCAGGCGTTTTTTACTTCTTGTGGTAGTTGAGTGGTCTGTCCCAAGCGTTTTTTACTTCTTGTGGTAGTTGAGTGGTCTGTCCCAAGCGTTTTTGACTTCTTGTGGTAGTTGAGTGGTCTGTCCCAAGCGTTTTTGACTTCTTGTGGTAGTTGAGTGGTCTGTCCCAAGCGCTTTTGACTTCTTGTGGTAGTTGAGTGGTCTGTCCGAAGCGTTTTTGACTTCTTGTGGTAGTTGAGTGGTCTGTCCCAAGCGTTTTTTACTTCTTGTGGTAGTTGAGTGGTCTGTCCCAATCGTTTTTTATTTCTTGTGGTAGTTGAGTGGTCTGTCCCAAGCGTTTTTGACTTCTTGTGGTAGTTGAGTGGTCTGTCCCAAGCGTTTTTGACTTCTTGTGGTAGTTGAGTGGTCTGTCCCAAGCGTTTTTGACTTCTTGTGGTAGTTGAGTGGTCTGTCCCAAGCGTTTTTGACTTCTTGTGGTAGTTGAGTGGTCTGTCCCAAGCGTTTTTTATTTCTTGTGGTAGTTGAGTGGTCTGTCCCAAGCATGTTTTACTTCTTGTGGTATTTGAGTGGTCTGTCCCAAGCGTTTTTTACTTTTTGTGGTAGTTGCGTGGTCTGTCCCAAGCGTTTTTTACTTCTTGTGGTAGTTGAGTGGTCTGTCCCAAGAGTTTTTTACTTCTTGTGGTAGTTGAGTGGTCTGTCCCAAGCGTTTTTTACTTCTTGTGATAGTTGAGTGGTCTGTCCCAAGCGTTTTTACTTCTTGTGGTAGTTGAGTGGTCTGTCCCAAGCGTTTTTGACTTCTTGTGGTAGTTGAGTGGTCTGTCCCAGGCGTTTTGTACTTCTTGTGGTAGTTGAGTGGTCTGTCCCAGGCGTTTTTTACTTCTTGTGGTAGTTGAGTGGTCTGTCCCAAGCGTTTTTGACTTCTTGTGGTAGTTGAGTGGTCTGTCCCAAGCGTTTTTGACTTCTTGTGGTAGTTGAGTGGTCTGTCCCAAGCGTTTTTGACTTCTTGTGGTAGTTGAGTGGTCTGTCCCAAGCGCTTTTGACTTCTTGTGGTAGTTGAGTGGTCTGTCCGAAGCGTTTTTGACTTCTTGTGGTAGTTGAGTGGTCTGTCCCAAGCGTTTTTGACTTCTTGTGGTAGTTGAGTGGTCTGTCCCAATCGTTTTTTATTTCTTGTGGTAGTTGAGTGGTCTGTCCCAAGCGTTTTTGACTTCTTGTGGTAGTTGAGTGGTCTGTCCCAAGCGTTTTTGACTTCTTGTGGTAGTTGAGTGGTCTGTCCCAAGCGTTTTTGACTTCTTGTGGTAGTTGAGTGGTCTGTCCCAAGCGTTTTTGACTTCTTGTGGTAGTTGAGTGGTCTGTCCCAAGCGTTTTTTATTTCTTGTGGTAGTTGAGTGGTCTGTCCCAAGCATGTTTTACTTCTTGTGGTATTTGAGTGGTCTGTCCCAAGCGTTTTTTACTTTTTGTGGTAGTTGCGTGGTCTGTCCCAAGCGTTTTTTACTTCTTGTGGTAGTTGAGTGGTCTGTCCCAATCGTTTTTTATTTCTTGTGGTAGTTGAGTGGTCTGTCCCAAGCGTTTTTGACTTCTTGTGGTAGTTGAGTGGTCTGTCCCAAGCGTTTTTGACATCTTGTGGTAGTTGAGTGGTCTGTCCCAAGCGTTTTTGACTTCTTGTGGTAGTTGAGTGGTCTGTCCCAAGCGTTTTTGACTTCTTGTGGTAGTTGAGTGGTCTGTCCCAAGTGTTTTTTACTTCTTGTGGTAGTTGAGTGGTCTGTCCCAAGCGTTTTTGACTTCTTGTGGTAGTTGAGTGGTCTGTCCCAAGCGTTTTTGACTTCTTGTGGTAGTTGAGTGGTCTGTCCCAAGCGTTTTTGACTTCTTGTGGTAGTTGAGTGGTCTGTCCCAAGCGTTTTTGACTTCTTGTGGTAGTTGAGTGGTCTCTCCCAAGCGTTTTGTATTTCTTGTGGTAGTTGAGTGGTCTGTCCCAAGCGTTTTTGACTTCTTGTGGTAGTTGAGTGGTCTGTCCCAAGCGTTTTTGACTTCTTGTGGTAGTTGAGTGGTCTGTCCCAAGCGTTTTTGACTTCTTGTGGTAGTTGAGTGGTCTGTCCCAAGCGTTTTTTACTTCTTGTGGTAGTTGAGTGGTCTGTCCCAAGCGTTTTTTATTTCTTGTGGTAGTTGAGTGGTCTGTCCCACGCATTTTTTACTTCTTGTGGTATTTGAGTGGTCTGTCCCAAGCGTTTTTTACTTTTTGTGGTAGTTGCGTGGTCTGTCCCAAGCGTTTTTTTACTTCTTGTGGTAGTTGAGTGGTCTGTCCCAATCGTTTTTTATTTCTTGTGGTAGTTGAGTGGTCTGTCCCAAGCGTTTTTGACTTCTTGTGGTAGTTGAGTGGTCTGTCCCAAGCGTTTTTGACATCTTGTGGTAGTTGAGTGGTCTGTCCCAAGCGTTTTTGACTTCTTGTGGTAGTTGAGTGGTCTGTCCCAAGCGTTTTTGACTTCTTGTGGTAGTTGAGTGGTCTGTCCCAAGCGTTTTTTACTTCTTGTGGTAGTTGAGTGGTCTGTCCCAAGAGTTTTTTACTTCTTGTGGTAGTTGAGTGGTCTGTCCCAAGCGTTTTTTACTTCTTGTGGTAGTTGAGTGGTCTCTCCCAAGCGTTTTGTATTTCTTGTGGTAGTTGAGTGGTCTGTCCCAAGCGTTTTTGACTTCTTGTGGTAGTTGAGTAGTCTGTCCCAAGCGTTTTTGACTTCTTGTGGTAGTTGAGTGGTCTGTCCCAAGCGTTTTTGACTTCTTGTGGTAGTTGAGTGGTCTGTCCCAAGCGTTTTTTACTTCTTGTGGTAGTTGAGTGGTCTGTCCCAAGCGTTTTTTATTTCTTGTGGTAGTTGAGTGGTCTGTCCCACGCATTTTTTACTTCTTGTGGTATTTGAGTGGTCTGTCCCAAGCGTTTTTTACTTTTTGTGGTAGTTGCGTGGTCTGTCCCAAGCGTTTTTTTACTTCTTGTGGTAGTTGAGTGGTCTGTCCCAATCGTTTTTTATTTCTTGTGGTAGTTGAGTGGTCTGTCCCAAGCGTTTTTGACTTCTTGTGGTAGTTGAGTGGTCTGTCCCAAGCGTTTTTGACATCTTGTGGTAGTTGAGTGGTCTGTCCCAAGCGTTTTTGACTTCTTGTGGTAGTTGAGTGGTCTGTCCCAAGCGTTTTTGACTTCTTGTGGTAGTTGAGTGGTCTGTCCCAAGCGTTTTTTACTTCTTGTGGTAGTTGAGTGGTCTGTCCCAAGCGTGTTTGACTTCTTGTGGTAGTTGAGTGGTCTGTCCCAAGCGTTTTTTACTTCTTGTGGTAGTTGAGTGGTCTGTCCCAAGCGTTTTTTACTTCTTGTGGTAGTTGAGTGGTCTGTCCCAAGAGTTTTTTACTTCTTGTGGTAGTTGAGTGGTCTGTCCCAAGCGTTTTTTACTTCTTGTGATAGTTGAGTGGTCTGTCCCAAGCGTTTTTACTTCTTGTGGTAGTTGAGTGGTCTGTCCCAAGCGTTTTTGACTTCTTGTGGTAGTTGAGTGGTCTGTCCCAGGCGTTTTGTACTTCTTGTGCAAGTTGAGTGGTCTGTCCCAAGCGTTTTTTACTTCTTGTGGTAGTTGAGTGGTCTGTCCCAAGCGTTTTTGACTTCTTGTGGTAGTTGAGTGGTCTGTCCCAAGCGTTTTTGACTTCTTGTGGTAGTTGAGTGGTCTGTCCCAAGCGTTTTTGACTTCTTGTGGTAGTTGAGTGGTCTGTCCCAAGCGTTTTTGACTTCTTGTGGTAGTTGAGTGGTCTGTCCCAAGCGTTTTTGACTTCTTGTGGTAGTTGAGTGGTCTGTCCCAAGCGTTTTTTACTTCTTGTGGTAGTTGAGTGGTCTGTCCCAAGCGTTTTTTATTTCTTGTGGTAGTTGAGTGGTCTGTCCCAAGCGTTTTTTACTTCTTGTGGTAGTTGAGTGGTCTGTCCCAAGCGTTTTATACTTCGTGTGGTAGTTGAGTGGTCTGTCCCAAGCGTTTTTTACTTCTTGTGGTAGTTGAGTGGTCTGTCCCAAGCGTTTTTGACTTCTTGTGGTAGTTGAGTGGTCTGTCCCAAGCGTTTTTGACTTCTTGTGGTAGTTGAGTGGTCTGTCCCAAGCGTTTTTTACTTCTTGTGGTAGTTGAGTGGTCTGTCCCAAGCATTTTTTACTTCTTGTGGTAGTTGCGTGGTCTGTCCCAAGCGTTTTTTACTTCTTGTGGTAGCTGCGTGGTCTGTCCCAAGCGTTTTTTACTTCTTGTGGTAGTTGAGTGGTCTGTCCCAAGCGTTTTTTACTTCTTGTGGTAGTTGAGTGGTCTGTCCCAAGCGTTTTTGACTTCTTGTTGTAGTTGAGTGGTCTGTCCCAAGCGTTTTTGACTTCTTGTGGTAGTTGAGTGGTCTGTCGCAAGCGTTTTTGACTTCTTGTGGTAGTTGAGTGGTCTGTCCCAAGCTTTTTGACTTCTTGTGGTAGTTGAGTGATCTGTCCCAAGCGTTTTTTTACTTCTTGTGGTAGTTGAGTAGTCTGTCCCAAGCGTTTTTTACTTCTTGTGGTAGTTGAGTGGTCTGTCCCAAGCGTTTTTGACTTCTTGTGGTAGTTGAGTGGTCTGTCCCAAGCGTTTTTGACTTCTTGTGGTAGTTGAGTGGTCTGTCCCAAGCATTTTTGACTTCTTGTGGTAGTTGAGTGGTCTGTCCCAAGCGTTTTTGACTTCTTGTGGTAGTTGAGTGGTCTGTCCCAAGCGTTTTTGACTTCTTGTGGTAGTTGAGTGGTCTGTCCCAAGCGTTTTTTACTTCTTGTGGTAGTTGCGTGGTCTGTCCCAAGCGTTTTTTACTTCTTCTGGTAGTTGCGTGGTCTGTCCCAAGCATTTTTTACTTCTTGTGGTGGTTGCGTGGTCTGTCCCAAGTGTTTTTTACTTCTTGTGGTAGTTGCGTGGTCTGTCCCAAGCGTTTTTTACTTCTTGTGGTAGTTGAGTGGTCTGTCCCAATCGTTTTTTATTTCTTGTGGTAGTTGAGTGGTCTGTCCCAAGCGTTTTGTACTTCTTGTGGTAGTTGAGTGGTATGTCCCAAGCGTTTTTTACTTCTTGTGGTAGATGAGTGGTCTGTCCCAAGCGTTTTTTACTTCTTGTGGTAGTTGAGTGGTCTGTCCCAAGCGTTTTTGACTTCTTGTGGTAGTTGAGTAGTCTGTCCCAAGCGTTTTTGACTTCTTGTGGTAGTTGAGTGGTCTGTCCCAAGCGTTTTTGACTTCTTGTGGTAGTTGAGTGGTCTGTCCCAAGCGTGTTTTACTTCTTGTGGTAGTTGAGTGGTCTGTCCCAAGCGTTTTTTACTTCTTGTGGTAGTTGAGTGGTCTGTCCCAGGCGTTTTGTACTTCTTGTGGAAGTTGAGTGGTCTGTCCCAAGCGTTTTTGACTTCTTGTGGTAGTTGAGTGGTCTGTCCCAAGCGTTTTTGACTTCTTGTGGTAGTTGAGTGGTCTGTCCCAAGCGTTTTTGACTTCTTGTGGTAGTTGAGTGGTCTGTCCCAAGCGTTTTTGACTTCTTGTGGTAGTTGAGTGGTCTGTCCCAAGCGTTTTTGACTTCTTGTGGTAGTTGAGTGGTCTGTCCCAAGCGTTTTTGACTTCTTGTGGTAGTTGAGTGGTCTGTCCCAAGCGTTTTTTATTTCTTGTGGTAGTTGAGTGGTCTGTCCCAAGCGTTTTTTACTTCTTGTGGTAGTTGAGTGGTCTGTCCCAAGCGTTTTATACTTCTTGTGGTAGTTGAGTGGTCTGTCCCAAGCGTTTTTTACTTCTTGTGGTAGTTGAGTGGTCTGTCCCAAGCGTTTTTGACTTCTTGTGGTAGTTGAGTGGTCTGTCCCAAGCGTTTTTTACTTCTTGTGGTAGTTGAGTGGTCTGTCCCAAGCATTTTTTACTTCTTGTGGTAGTTGCGTGGTCTGTCCCAAGCGTTTTTTACTTCTTGTGGTAGCTGCGTGGTCTGTCCCAAGCGTTTTTTACTTCTTGTGGTAGTTGAGTGGTCTGTCCCAAGCGTTTTTTACTTCTTGTGGTAGTTGAGTGGTCTGTCCCAAGCGTTTTTGACTTCTTGTTGTAGTTGAGTGGTCTGTCCCAAGCGTTTTTTACTTCTTGTGGTAGTTGAGTGGTCTGTCCCAAGCGTTTTTTACTTCTTGTGGTAGTTGAGTGGTCTGTCCCAAGCGTTTTTGACTTCTTGTGGTAGTTGAGTAGTCTGTCCCAAGCGTTTTTGACTTCTTGTGGTAGTTGAGTGGTCTGTCCCAAGCGTTTTTGACTTCTTGTGGTAGTTGAGTGGTCTGTCCCAAGCGTGTTTTACTTCTTGTGGTAGTTGAGTGGTCTGTCCCAAGCGTTTTTTACTTCTTTTGGTAGTTGAGTGGTCTGTCCCAAGCGTTGTTTACTTCTTGTGGTAGTTTAGTGGTCTGTCCCAAGAGTTTTTTACTTCTTGTGGTAGTTGAGTGGTCTGTCCCAAGCGTTATTTACTTCTTGTTATAGTTGAGTGGTCTGTCCCAAGCGTTTTTTACTTCTTTGGTAGTTGAGTGGTATGTCCCAAGCGTTTTTGACTTCTTGTGGTAGTTGAGTGGTCTGTCCCAAGCGTTTTTTACTTCTTGTGGTAGTTGAGTGGTCTGTCCCAAGCGTTTTTGACTTCTTGTGGTAGTTGAGTGGTCTGTCCCAAGCGTTTTTTACTTCTTGTGGTAGTTGAGTGGTCTGTCCCAAGCGTTTTTTACTTCTTGTGGTAGTTGAGTGGTCTGTCCCAAGCGTTTTTTACTTCTTGTGGTAGTTGAGTGGTCTGTCCCAAGCGTTTTTTACTTCTTGTGGTAGTTGAGTGGTCTGTCCCAAGCGTTTTTGACTTCTTGTGGTAGTTGAGTGGTCTGTCCCAAGCGTTTTTGACTTCTTGTGGTAGTTGAGTGGTCTGTCCCAAGCGTTTTTGACTTCTTGTGGTAGTTGAGTGGTCTGTCCCAAGCGTTTTTGACTTCTTGTGGTAGTTGAGTGGTCTGTCCCAAGCGTTTTTGACTTCTTGTGGTAGTTGAGTGGTCTGTCCCAAGCGTTTTTGACTTCTTGTGGTAGTTGAGTGGTCTGTCGCAAGAGTTTTTTACTTCTTGTGGTAGTTGAGTGGTCTGTCCCAAGCGTTTTTTACTTCTTGTTATAGTTGAGTGGTCTGTCCCAAGCGTTTTTGACTTCTTGTGGTAGTTGAGTGGTCTGTCCCAAGCTTGTTTTTCTTCTTGTGGTAGTTGAGTGGTCTGTCCCAAGCGTTTTTTACTTCTTGTGGTAGTTGAGTGGTCTGTCCCAAGCGTTTTTCACTTCTTGTGGTAGTTGAGTGGTCTGTCCCAAGCGTTTTTTTACTTCTTGTGGTAGTTGAGTGGTCTGTCCCAAGCGTTTTTTACTTCTTTTGGTAGTTGAGTGATCTGTCCCAAGCGTTTTTTACTTCTTGTGGTAGTTGAATGGTCTGTCCCAAGCGTTTTTGACTTCTTGTGGTAGTTGAGTGGTCTGTCCCAAGCGTTTTTTACTTCTTGTGGTAGTTGAGTGGTCTGTCCCAAGCGTTTTTTACTTCTTGTGGTAGTTGAGTGGTCTGTCCCAAGCGTTTTGTACTTCTTGTGGTAGTTGAATGGTCTGTCCCAAGCGTTTTTGACTTCTTGTGGTAGTTGAGTGGTCTGTCCCAAGCGTTTTTGACTTCTTATGGTAGTTGAGTGGTCTGCCCCAAGCGTTTTTTACTTCTTATGGTAGTTGAGTGGTCTGTCCCAAGCGTTTTTGACTTCTTATGGTAGTTGAGTGGTCTGTCCCAAGCGTTTTTGACTTCTTGTGGTAGTTGAGTGGTCTGTCCCAAGCGTTTTTGACTTCTTGTGGTAGTTGCGTGGTCTGTCCCAAGCGTTTTTTACTTCTTGTGGTAGTTGAGTGGTCTGTCCCAAGCGTTTTTTATTTCTTGTGGTAGTTGAGTGGTCTGTCCCAAGCGTTTTTTACTTCTTGTGGTAGTTGAGTGGTCTGTCCCAAGCGTTTTATACTTCTTGTGGTAGTTGAGTGGTCTGTCCCAAGCGTTTTTTACTTCTTGTGGTAGTTGAGTGGTCTGTCCCAAGCGTTTTTTACTTCTTGTGGTAGTTGAGTGGTCTGTCCCAAGCGTTTTTTACTTCTTGTGGTAGTTGAGTGGTCTGTCCCAAGCGTTTTTTACTTCTTGTGGTAGTTGAGTGGTCTGTCCCAAGCGTTTTTTACTTCTTGTGGTAGTTGAGTGGTCTGTCTCAAGCGTTTTTTACTTCTTGTGGCAGTTGAGTGGTCTGTCCCAAGCGTTTTTTACTTCTTGTGGTAGTTGAGTGGTCTGTCCCAAGCGTGTTTGACTTCTTGTGGTAGTTGAGTGGTCTGTCCCAAGCGTTTTTTACTTCTTGTGGTAGTTGAGTGGTCTGTCCCAAGCGTTTTTTACTTCTTGTGGTAGTTGAGTGGTCTGTCCCAAGAGTTTTTTACTTCTTGTGGTAGTTGAGTGGTCTGTCCCAAGCGTTTTTTACTTCTTGTGATAGTTGAGTGGTCTGTCCCAAGCGTTTTTACTTCTTGTGGTAGTTGAGTGGTCTGTCCCAAGCGTTTTTGACTTCTTGTGGTAGTTGAGTGGTCTGTCCCAGGCGTTTTGTACTTCTTGTGCAAGTTGAGTGGTCTGTCCCAAGCGTTTTTTACTTCTTGTGGTAGTTGAGTGGTCTGTCCCAAGCGTTTTTGACTTCTTGTGGTAGTTGAGTGGTCTGTCCCAAGCGTTTTTGACTTCTTGTGGTAGTTGAGTGGTCTGTCCCAAGCGTTTTTGACTTCTTGTGGTAGTTGAGTGGTCTGTCCCAAGCGTTTTTGACTTCTTGTGGTAGTTGAGTGGTCTGTCCCAAGCGTTTTTGACTTCTTGTGGTAGTTGAGTGGTCTGTCCCAAGCGTTTTTTACTTCTTGTGGTAGTTGAGTGGTCTGTCCCAAGCGTTTTTTATTTCTTGTGGTAGTTGAGTGGTCTGTCCCAAGCGTTTTTTACTTCTTGTGGTAGTTGAGTGGTCTGTCCCAAGCGTTTTATACTTCGTGTGGTAGTTGAGTGGTCTGTCCCAAGCGTTTTTTACTTCTTGTGGTAGTTGAGTGGTCTGTCCCAAGCGTTTTTGACTTCTTGTGGTAGTTGAGTGGTCTGTCCCAAGCGTTTTTGACTTCTTGTGGTAGTTGAGTGGTCTGTCCCAAGCGTTTTTTACTTCTTGTGGTAGTTGAGTGGTCTGTCCCAAGCATTTTTTACTTCTTGTGGTAGTTGCGTGGTCTGTCCCAAGCGTTTTTGACTTCTTGTGGTAGCTGCGTGGTCTGTCCCAAGCGTTTTTTACTTCTTGTGGTAGTTGAGTGGTCTGTCCCAAGCGTTTTTTACTTCTTGTGGTAGTTGAGTGGTCTGTCCCAAGCGTTTTTGACTTCTTGTTGTAGTTGAGTGGTCTGTCCCAAGCGTTTTTGACTTCTTGTGGTAGTTGAGTGGTCTGTCGCAAGCGTTTTTGACTTCTTGTGGTAGTTGAGTGGTCTGTCCCAAGCTTTTTGACTTCTTGTGGTAGTTGAGTGATCTGTCCCAAGCGTTTTTTTACTTCTTGTGGTAGTTGAGTAGTCTGTCCCAAGCGTTTTTTACTTCTTGTGGTAGTTGAGTGGTCTGTCCCAAGCGTTTTTGACTTCTTGTGGTAGTTGAGTGGTCTGTCCCAAGCGTTTTTGACTTCTTGTGGTAGTTGAGTGGTCTGTCCCAAGCATTTTTGACTTCTTGTGGTAGTTGAGTGGTCTGTCCCAAGCGTTTTTGACTTCTTGTGGTAGTTGAGTGGTCTGTCCCAAGCGTTTTTGACTTCTTGTGGTAGTTGAGTGGTCTGTCCCAAGCGTTTTTTACTTCTTGTGGTAGTTGCGTGGTCTGTCCCAAGCGTTTTTTACTTCTTCTGGTAGTTGCGTGGTCTGTCCCAAGCATTTTTTACTTCTTGTGGTGGTTGCGTGGTCTGTCCCAAGTGTTTTTTACTTCTTGTGGTAGTTGCGTGGTCTGTCCCAAGCGTTTTTTACTTCTTGTGGTAGTTGAGTGGTCTGTCCCAATCGTTTTTTATTTCTTGTGGTAGTTGAGTGGTCTGTCCCAAGCGTTTTGTACTTCTTGTGGTAGTTGAGTGGTATGTCCCAAGCGTTTTTTACTTCTTGTGGTAGATGAGTGGTCTGTCCCAAGCGTTTTTTACTTCTTGTGGTAGTTGAGTGGTCTGTCCCAAGCGTTTTTGACTTCTTGTGGTAGTTGAGTAGTCTGTCCCAAGCGTTTTTGACTTCTTGTGGTAGTTGAGTGGTCTGTCCCAAGCGTTTTTGACTTCTTGTGGTAGTTGAGTGGTCTGTCCCAAGCGTGTTTTACTTCTTGTGGTAGTTGAGTGGTCTGTCCCAAGCGTTTTTTACTTCTTGTGGTAGTTGAGTGGTCTGTCCCAGGCGTTTTGTACTTCTTGTGGAAGTTGAGTGGTCTGTCCCAAGCGTTTTTGACTTCTTGTGGTAGTTGAGTGGTCTGTCCCAAGCGTTTTTGACTTCTTGTGGTAGTTGAGTGGTCTGTCCCAAGCGTTTTTGACTTCTTGTGGTAGTTGAGTGGTCTGTCCCAAGCGTTTTTGACTTCTTGTGGTAGTTGAGTGGTCTGTCCCAAGCGTTTTTGACTTCTTGTGGTAGTTGAGTGGTCTGTCCCAAGCGTTTTTGACTTCTTGTGGTAGTTGAGTGGTCTGTCCCAAGCGTTTTTTATTTCTTGTGGTAGTTGAGTGGTCTGTCCCAAGCGTTTTTTACTTCTTGTGGTAGTTGAGTGGTCTGTCCCAAGCGTTTTATACTTCTTGTGGTAGTTGAGTGGTCTGTCCCAAGCGTTTTTTACTTCTTGTGGTAGTTGAGTGGTCTGTCCCAAGCGTTTTTGACTTCTTGTGGTAGTTGAGTGGTCTGTCCCAAGCGTTTTTTACTTCTTGTGGTAGTTGAGTGGTCTGTCCCAAGCATTTTTTACTTCTTGTGGTAGTTGCGTGGTCTGTCCCAAGCGTTTTTTACTTCTTGTGGTAGCTGCGTGGTCTGTCCCAAGCGTTTTTTACTTCTTGTGGTAGTTGAGTGGTCTGTCCCAAGCGTTTTTTACTTCTTGTGGTAGTTGAGTGGTCTGTCCCAAGCGTTTTTGACTTCTTGTTGTAGTTGAGTGGTCTGTCCCAAGCGTTTTTTACTTCTTGTGGTAGTTGAGTGGTCTGTCCCAAGCGTTTTTTACTTCTTGTGGTAGTTGAGTGGTCTGTCCCAAGCGTTTTTGACTTCTTGTGGTAGTTGAGTAGTCTGTCCCAAGCGTTTTTGACTTCTTGTGGTAGTTGAGTGGTCTGTCCCAAGCGTTTTTGACTTCTTGTGGTAGTTGAGTGGTCTGTCCCAAGCGTGTTTTACTTCTTGTGGTAGTTGAGTGGTCTGTCCCAAGCGTTTTTTACTTCTTTTGGTAGTTGAGTGGTCTGTCCCAAGCGTTGTTTACTTCTTGTGGTAGTTTAGTGGTCTGTCCCAAGAGTTTTTTACTTCTTGTGGTAGTTGAGTGGTCTGTCCCAAGCGTTATTTACTTCTTGTTATAGTTGAGTGGTCTGTCCCAAGCGTTTTTTACTTCTTTGGTAGTTGAGTGGTATGTCCCAAGCGTTTTTGACTTCTTGTGGTAGTTGAGTGGTCTGTCCCAAGCGTTTTTTACTTCTTGTGGTAGTTGAGTGGTCTGTCCCAAGCGTTTTTGACTTCTTGTGGTAGTTGAGTGGTCTGTCCCAAGCGTTTTTTACTTCTTGTGGTAGTTGAGTGGTCTGTCCCAAGCGTTTTTTACTTCTTGTGGTAGTTGAGTGGTCTGTCCCAAGCGTTTTTTACTTCTTGTGGTAGTTGAGTGGTCTGTCCCAAGCGTTTTTTACTTCTTGTGGTAGTTGAGTGGTCTGTCCCAAGCGTTTTTGACTTCTTGTGGTAGTTGAGTGGTCTGTCCCAAGCGTTTTTGACTTCTTGTGGTAGTTGAGTGGTCTGTCCCAAGCGTTTTTGACTTCTTGTGGTAGTTGAGTGGTCTGTCCCAAGCGTTTTTGACTTCTTGTGGTAGTTGAGTGGTCTGTCCCAAGCGTTTTTGACTTCTTGTGGTAGTTGAGTGGTCTGTCCCAAGCGTTTTTGACTTCTTGTGGTAGTTGAGTGGTCTGTCGCAAGAGTTTTTTACTTCTTGTGGTAGTTGAGTGGTCTGTCCCAAGCGTTTTTTACTTCTTGTTATAGTTGAGTGGTCTGTCCCAAGCGTTTTTGACTTCTTGTGGTAGTTGAGTGGTCTGTCCCAAGCTTGTTTTTCTTCTTGTGGTAGTTGAGTGGTCTGTCCCAAGCGTTTTTTACTTCTTGTGGTAGTTGAGTGGTCTGTCCCAAGCGTTTTTCACTTCTTGTGGTAGTTGAGTGGTCTGTCCCAAGCGTTTTTTTACTTCTTGTGGTAGTTGAGTGGTCTGTCCCAAGCGTTTTTTACTTCTTTTGGTAGTTGAGTGATCTGTCCCAAGCGTTTTTTACTTCTTGTGGTAGTTGAATGGTCTGTCCCAAGCGTTTTTGACTTCTTGTGGTAGTTGAGTGGTCTGTCCCAAGCGTTTTTTACTTCTTGTGGTAGTTGAGTGGTCTGTCCCAAGCGTTTTTTACTTCTTGTGGTAGTTGAGTGGTCTGTCCCAAGCGTTTTGTACTTCTTGTGGTAGTTGAATGGTCTGTCCCAAGCGTTTTTGACTTCTTGTGGTAGTTGAGTGGTCTGTCCCAAGCGTTTTTGACTTCTTATGGTAGTTGAGTGGTCTGCCCCAAGCGTTTTTTACTTCTTATGGTAGTTGAGTGGTCTGTCCCAAGCGTTTTTGACTTCTTATGGTAGTTGAGTGGTCTGTCCCAAGCGTTTTTGACTTCTTGTGGTAGTTGAGTGGTCTGTCCCAAGCGTTTTTGACTTCTTGTGGTAGTTGCGTGGTCTGTCCCAAGCGTTTTTTACTTCTTGTGGTAGTTGAGTGGTCTGTCCCAAGCGTTTTTTATTTCTTGTGGTAGTTGAGTGGTCTGTCCCAAGCGTTTTTTACTTCTTGTGGTAGTTGAGTGGTCTGTCCCAAGCGTTTTATACTTCTTGTGGTAGTTGAGTGGTCTGTCCCAAGCGTTTTTTACTTCTTGTGGTAGTTGAGTGGTCTGTCCCAAGCGTTTTTTACTTCTTGTGGTAGTTGAGTGGTCTGTCCCAAGCGTTTTTTACTTCTTGTGGTAGTTGAGTGGTCTGTCCCAAGCGTTTTTTACTTCTTGTGGTAGTTGAGTGGTCTGTCCCAAGCGTTTTTTACTTCTTGTGGTAGTTGAGTGGTCTGTCTCAAGCGTTTTTTACTTCTTGTGGCAGTTGAGTGGTCTGTCCCAAGCGTTTTTTACTTCTTGTGGTAGTTGAGTGGTCTGTCCCAAGAGTTTTTTACTTCTTGTGGTAGTTGAGTGGTCTGTCCCAAGCGTTTTTTACTTCTTGTGGTAGTTGAGTGGTCTGTCCCAAGCGTTTTTTACTTCTTGTGGTAGTTGAGTGGTCTGTCCCAAGCGTTTTTCACTTCTTGTGGTAGTTGAGTGGTCTGTCCCAAGCGTTTTTTTACTTCTTGTGGTAGTTGAGTGGTCTGTCCCAAGCGTTTTTTACTTCTTTTGGTAGTTGAGTGATCTGTCCCAAGCGTTTTTTACTTCTTGTGGTAGTTGAGTGGTCTGACCCAAGCGTTTTTGACTTCTTGTGGTAGTTGAGTGGTCTGTCCCAAGCGTTTTTTACTTCTTGTGGTAGTTGAGTGGTCTGTCCCAAGCGTTTTTTACTTCTTGTGGTAGTTGAGTGGTCTGTCCCAAGCGTTTTGTACTTCTTGTGGTAGTTGAATGGTCTGTCCCAAGCGTTTTTGACTTCTTGTGGTAGTTGAGTGGTCTGTCCCAAGCGTTTTTTACTTCTTATGGTAGTTGAGTGGTCTGTCCCAAGCGTTTTTGACTTCTTATGGTAGTTGAGTGGTCTGTCCCAAGCGTTTTTGACTTCTTGTGGTAGTTGAGTGGTCTGTCCCAAGCGTTTTTGACTTCTTGTGGTAGTTGAGTGGTCTGTCCCAAGCGTTTTTGACTTCTTGTGGTAGTTGAGTGGTCTGTCCCAAGCGTTTTTTATTTCTTGTGGTAGTTGAGTGGTCTGTCCCAAGCGTTTTTTACTTCTTGTGGTAGTTGAGTGGTCTGTCCCAAGCGTTTTATACTTCTTGTGGTAGTTGAGTGGTCTGTCCCAAGCGTTTTGTACTTCTTGTGGTAGTTGAGTGGTCTGTCCCAAGCGTTTTTTACTTCTTGTGGTAGTTGAGTGGTCTGTCCCAAGCGTTTTTTACTTCTTGTGGTAGTTGAATGGTCTGTCCCAAGCGTTTTTTACTTCTTGTGGTAGTTGAGTGGTCTGTCCCAAGCGTTTTTTACTTCTTGTGGTAGTTGAGTGGTCTGTCTCAAGCGTTTTTTACTTCTTGTGGCAGTTGAGTGGTCTGTCCCAAGCGTTTTTTACTTCTTGTGGTAGTTGAGTGGTCTGTCCCAAGAGTTTTTTTACTTCTTGTGGTAGTTGAGTGGTCTGTCCCAAGCGTTTTTTACTTCTTGTGGTAGTTGAGTGGTCTGTCCCAAGCGTTTTGTACTTCTTGTGGTAGTTGAGTGGTCTGTCCCAAGCGTTTTTGACTTCTTGTGGTAGTTGAGTGGTCTGTCCCAAGCGTGTTTTTCTTCTTGTGGTAGTTGAGTGGTCTGTCCCAAGCGTTTTTTACTTCTTGTGGTAGTTGAGTGGTCTGTCCCAAGTGTTTTTGACTTCTTGTGGTAGTTGAGTGGTCTGTCCCAAGCGTTTTTTACTTCTTGTGGTAGTTGAGTGGTCTGTCCCAAGCGTTTTTTACTTCTTGTGGTAGTTGAGTGGTCTTTCAAAAGCGTTTTTTACTTCTTGTGGTAGTTGAGTGGTCTGTCCCAAGCGTTTTTTACTTCTTGTGGTAGTTGAGTGGTCTGTCCCAAGCGTTTTTTACTTCTTGTGGTAGTTGAGTGGTCTGTCCCATGCGTTTTTTACTTCTTGTGGTAGTTGAGTGGTCTGTCCCAAGCGTTTTTGACTTCTTGTGGTAGTTGAGTGGTCTGTCCCAAGCGTTTTTGACTTCTTGTGGTAGTTGAGTGGTCTGTCCCAAGCGTTTTTGACTTCTTGTGGTAGTTGAGTGGTCTGTCCCAAGCGTTTTTTACTTCTTGTGGTAGTTGAGTGGTCTGTCCCAAGCGTTTTTTACTTCTTGTGGTAGTTGAGTGGTCTGTCCCAAGCGTTTTGTACTTCTTGTGGTAGTTGAGTGGTCTGTCCCAAGCGTTTTTTACTTCTTGTGGTAGTTGAGTGGTCTGTCCCAAGCGTTTTTTACTTCTTGTGGTAGTTGAGTGGTCTGTCTCAAGCGTTTTTTACTTCTTGTGGTAGTTGAGTGGTCTGTCCCAAGCGTTTTTTACTTCTTGTGGTAGTTGAGTGGTCTGTCCCAAGAGTTTTTTACTTCTTGTGGTAGTTGAGTGGTCTGTCCCAAGCGTTTTGTACTTCTTGTGGTAGTTGAGTGGTCTGTCCCAAGCGTTTTTGACTTCTTGTGGTAGTTGAGTGGTCTGTCCCAAGCGTTTTTGACTTCTTGTGGTAGTTGAGTGGTCTGTCCCAAGCGTTTTTGACTTCTTGTGGTAGTTGAGTGGTCTGTCCCAAGCGTTTTTGACTTCTTGTGGTAGTTGAGTGGTCTGTCCCAAGCGTTTTTGACTTCTTGTGGTAGTTGAGTGGTCTGTCCCAAGCGTTTTGGACTTCTTGTGGTAGTTGAGTGGTCTGTCCCAAGCGTTTTTGACTTCTTGTGGTAGTTGAGTGGTCTGTCCCAAGCGTTTTTGACTTCTTGTGGTAGTTGAGTGGTCTGTCCCAAGCGTTTTTGACTTCTTGTGGTAGTTGAGTGGTCTGTCCCAAGCGTTTTTGACTTCTTGTGGTAGTTGAGTGGTCTGTCCCAAGCGTTTTTGACTTCTTGTGGTAGTTGAGTGGTCTGTCCCAAGCGTTTTTGACTTCTTGTGGTAGTTGAGTGGTCTGTCCCAAGCGTTTTTGACTTCTTGTGGTAGTTGAGTGGTCTGTCCCAAGCGTTTTTGACTTCTTGTGGTAGTTGAGTGGTCTGTCCCAAGCGTTTTTGACTTCTTGTGGTAGTTGAGTGGTCTGTCCCAAGCGTTTTTTACTTCTTGTGGTAGTTGAGTGGTCTGTCCCAAGCGTTTTATACTTCTTGTGGTAGTTGAGTGGTCTGTCCCAAGCGTTTTTTACTTCTTGTGGTAGTTGAGTGGTCTGTCCCAAGCGTTTTTTACTTCTTGTGGTAGTTGAGTGGTCTGTCCCAAGCGTTTTTGACTTCTTGTGGTAGTTGAGTGGTCTGTACCAAGCGTTTTTTACTTCTTGTGGTAGTTGAGTGGTCTGTCTCAAGCGTTTTTTACTTCTTGTGGTAGTTGAGTGGTCTGTCCCAAGCGTTTTTTACTCCTTGTGGTAGTTGAGTGGTCTGTCCCAAGAGTTTTTTACTTCTTGTGGTAGTTGAGTGGTCTGTCCCAAGCGTTTTTTACTTCTTGTGGTAGTTGAGTGGTCTGTCCCAAGCGTTTTGTACTTTTTGTGGTAGTTGAGTGGTCTGTCCCAAGCGTTTTTGACTTCTTGTGGTAGTTGAGTGGTCTGTCCCAAGCGTTTTTGACTTCTTGTGGTAGTTGAGTGGTCTGTCCCAAGCGTTTTTGACTTCTTGTGGTAGTTGAGTGGTCTGTCCCAAGCGTTTTTGACTTCTTGTGGTAGTTGAGTGGTCTGTCCCAAGCGTTTTTGACTTCTTGTGGTAGTTGAGTGGTCTGTCCCAAGCGTTTTTGACTTCTTGTGGTAGTTGAGTGGTCTGTCCCAAGCATTTTTTACTTCTTGTGGTAGTTGAGTGGTCTGTCCCAAGCGTTTTTTACTTCTTGTGGTAGTTGAGTGGTCTGTCCCAAGCGTTTTTTACTTCTTGTGGTAGATGAGTGGTCTGTCCCAAGCGTTTTTTACTTCTTGTGGTAGTTGAGTGGTCTGTCCCAAGCGTTTTTTACTTCTTGTGGTAGTTGAGTGGTCTGTCCCAAGCGTTTTATACTTCTTGTGGTAGTTGAGTGGTCTGTCCCAAGCGTTTTTTACTTCTTGTGGTAGTTGAGTGGTCTGTCCCAAGCGTTTTTGACTTCTTGTGGTAGTTGAGTGGTCTGTCCCAAGCGTGTTTGACTTCTTGTGGTAGTTGAGTGGTCTGTCCCAAGCGTTTTATACTTCTTGTGGTAGTTGAGTGGTCTGTCCCAAGCGTTTTTTACTTCTTGTGGTAGTTGAGTGGTCTGTCCCAGGCGTTTTGTACTTCTTGTGGAAGTTGAGTGGTCTGTCCCAAGCGTTTTTGACTTCTTGTGGTAGTTGAGTGGTCTGTCCCAAGCGTTTTTGACTTCTTGTGGTAGTTGAGTGGTCTGTCCCAAGCGTTTTTGACTTCTTGTGGTAGTTGAGTGGTCTGTCCCAAGCGTTTTTGACTTCTTGTGGTAGTTGAGTGGTCTGTCCCAAGCGTTTTTGACTTCTTGTGGTAGTTGAGTGGTCTGTCCCAAGCGTTTTTGACTTCTTGTGGTAGTTGAGTGGTCTGTCCCAAGCGTTTTTTATTTCTTGTGGTAGTTGAGTGGTCTGTCCCAAGCGTTTTTTACTTCTTGTGGTAGTTGAGTGGTCTGTCCCAAGCGTTTTATACTTCTTGTGGTAGTTGAGTGGTCTGTCCCAAGCGTTTTTTACTTCTTGTGGTAGTTGAGTGGTCTGTCCCAAGCGTTTTTGACTTCTTGTGGTAGTTGAGTGGTCTGTCCCAAGCGTTTTTGACTTCTTGTGGTAGTTGAGTGGTCTGTACCAAGCGTTTTTTACTTCTTGTGGTAGTTGAGTGGTCTGTCTCAAGCGTTTTTTACTTCTTGTGGTAGTTGAGTGGTCTGTCCCAAGCGTTTTTTACTCCTTGTGGTAGTTGAGTGGTCTGTCCCAAGAGTTTTTTACTTCTTGTGGTAGTTGAGTGGTCTGTCCCAAGCGTTTTTTACTTCTTGTGGTAGTTGAGTGGTCTGTCCCAAGCGTTTTGTACTTTTTGTGGTAGTTGAGTGGTCTGTCCCAAGCGTTTTTGACTTCTTGTGGTAGTTGAGTGGTCTGTCCCAAGCGTTTTTGACTTCTTGTGGTAGTTGAGTGGTCTGTCCCAAGCGTTTTTGACTTCTTGTGGTAGTTGAGTGGTCTGTCCCAAGCGTTTTTGAATTCTTGTGGTAGTTGAGTGGTCTGTCCCAAGCGTTTTTGACTTCTTGTGGTAGTTGAGTGGTCTGTCCCAAGCGTTTTTGACTTCTTGTGGTAGTTGAGTGGTCTGTCCCAAGCATTTTTTACTTCTTGTGGTAGTTGAGTGGTCTGTCCCAAGCGTTTTTTACTTCTTGTGGTAGTTGAGTGGTCTGTCCCAAGCGTTTTTTACTTCTTGTGGTAGATGAGTGGTCTGTCCCAAGCGTTTTTTACTTCTTGTGGTAGTTGAGTGGTCTGTCCCAAGCGTTTTTTACTTCTTGTGGTAGTTGAGTGGTCTGTCCCAAGCGTTTTATACTTCTTGTGGTAGTTGAGTGGTCTGTCCCAAGCGTTTTTTACTTCTTGTGGTAGTTGAGTGGTCTGTCCCAAGCGTTTTTGACTTCTTGTGGTAGTTGAGTGGTCTGTCCCAAGCGTGTTTGACTTCTTGTGGTAGTTGAGTGGTCTGTCCCAAGCGTTTTATACTTCTTGTGGTAGTTGAGTGGTCTGTCCCAAGCGTTTTTTACTTCTTGTGGTAGTTGAGTGGTCTGTCCCAGGCGTTTTGTACTTCTTGTGGAAGTTGAGTGGTCTGTCCCAAGCGTTTTTGACTTCTTGTGGTAGTTGAGTGGTCTGTCCCAAGCGTTTTTGACTTCTTGTGGTAGTTGAGTGGTCTGTCCCAAGCGTTTTTTACTTCTTGTGGTAGTTGAGTGGTCTGTCCCAAGCGTTTTTGACTTCTTGTGGTAGTTGAGTGGTCTGTCCCAAGCGTTTTTGACTTCTTGTGGTAGTTGAGTGGTCTGTCCCAAGCGTTTTTGACTTCTTGTGGTAGTTGAGTGGTCTGTCCCAAGCGTTTTTTATTTCTTGTGGTAGTTGAGTGGTCTGTCCCAAGCGTTTTTTACTTCTTGTGGTAGTTGAGTGGTCTGTCCCAAGCGTTTTATACTTCTTGTGGTAGTTGAGTGGTCTGTCCCAAGCGTTTTTTACTTCTTGTGGTAGTTGAGTGGTCTGTCCCAAGCGTTTTTGACTTCTTGTGGTAGTTGAGTGGTCTGTCCCAAGCGTTTTTTACTTCTTGTGGTAGTTGAGTGGTCTGTCCCAAGCATTTTTTACTTCTTGTGGTAGTTGCGTGGTCTGTCCCAAGCGTTTTTTACTTCTTGTGGTAGCTGCGTGGTCTGTCCCAAGCGTTTTTTACTTCTTGTGGTAGTTGAGTGGTCTGTCCCAAGCGTTTTTTACTTCTTGTGGTAGTTGAGTGGTCTGTCCCAAGCGTTTTTGACTTCTTGTTGTAGTTGAGTGGTCTGTCCCAAGCGTTTTTTACTTCTTGTGGTAGTTGAGTGGTCTGTCCCAAGCGTTTTTTACTTCTTGTGGTAGTTGAGTGGTCTGTCCCAAGCGTTTTTGACTTCTTGTGGTAGTTGAGTAGTCTGTCCCAAGCGTTTTTGACTTCTTGTGGTAGTTGAGTGGTCTGTCCCAAGCGTTTTTGACTTCTTGTGGTAGTTGAGTGGTCTGTCCCAAGCGTGTTTTACTTCTTGTGGTAGTTGAGTGGTCTGTCCCAAGCGTTTTTTACTTCTTTTGGTAGTTGAGTGGTCTGTCCCAAGCGTTGTTTACTTCTTGTGGTAGTTTAGTGGTCTGTCCCAAGAGTTTTTTACTTCTTGTGGTAGTTGAGTGGTCTGTCCCAAGCGTTTTTTACTTCTTGTTATAGTTGAGTGGTCTGTCCCAAGCGTTTTTTACTTCTTTGGTAGTTGAGTGGTATGTCCCAAGCGTTTTTGACTTCTTGTGGTAGTTGAGTGGTCTGTCCCAAGCGTTTTTTACTTCTTGTGGTAGTTGAGTGGTCTGTCCCAAGCGTTTTTGACTTCTTGTGGTAGTTGAGTGGTCTGTCCCAAGCGTTTTTTACTTCTTGTGGTAGTTGAGTGGTCTGTCCCAAGCGTTTTTTACTTCTTGTGGTAGTTGAGTGGTCTGTCCCAAGCGTTTTTTACTTCTTGTGGTAGTTGAGTGGTCTGTCCCAAGCGTTTTTTACTTCTTGTGGTAGTTGAGTGGTCTGTCCCAAGCGTTTTTGACTTCTTGTGGTAGTTGAGTGGTCTGTCCCAAGCGTTTTTGACTTCTTGTGGTAGTTGAGTGGTCTGTCCCAAGCGTTTTTGACTTCTTGTGGTAGTTGAGTGGTCTGTCCCAAGCGTTTTTGACTTCTTGTGGTAGTTGAGTGGTCTGTCCCAAGCGTTTTTGACTTCTTGTGGTAGTTGAGTGGTCTGTCCCAAGCGTTTTTGACTTCTTGTGGTAGTTGAGTGGTCTGTCGCAAGAGTTTTTTACTTCTTGTGGTAGTTGAGTGGTCTGTCCCAAGCGTTTTTTACTTCTTGTTATAGTTGAGTGGTCTGTCCCAAGCGTTTTTGACTTCTTGTGGTAGTTGAGTGGTCTGTCCCAAGCTTGTTTTTCTTCTTGTGGTAGTTGAGTGGTCTGTCCCAAGCGTTTTTTACTTCTTGTGGTAGTTGAGTGGTCTGTCCCAAGCGTTTTTCACTTCTTGTGGTAGTTGAGTGGTCTGTCCCAAGCGTTTTTTTACTTCTTGTGGTAGTTGAGTGGTCTGTCCCAAGCGTTTTTTACTTCTTTTGGTAGTTGAGTGATCTGTCCCAAGCGTTTTTTACTTCTTGTGGTAGTTGAGTGGTCTGTCCCAAGCGTTTTTGACTTCTTGTGGTAGTTGAGTGGTCTGTCCCAAGCGTTTTTTACTTCTTGTGGTAGTTGAGTGGTCTGTCCCAAGCGTTTTTTACTTCTTGTGGTAGTTGAGTGGTCTGTCCCAAGCGTTTTGTACTTCTTGTGGTAGTTGAATGGTCTGTCCCAAGCGTTTTTGACTTCTTGTGGTAGTTGAGTGGTCTGTCCCAAGCGTTTTTGACTTCTTGTGGTAGTTGAGTGGTCTGCCCCAAGCGTTTTTTACTTCTTATGGTAGTTGAGTGGTCTGTCCCAAGCGTTTTTGACTTCTTATGGTAGTTGAGTGGTCTGTCCCAAGCGTTTTTGACTTCTTGTGGTAGTTGAGTGGTCTGTCCCAAGCGTTTTTGACTTCTTGTGGTAGTTGAGTGGTCTGTCCCAAGCGTTTTTTACTTCTTGTGGTAGTTGAGTGGTCTGTCCCAAGCGTTTTTTATTTCTTGTGGTAGTTGAGTGGTCTGTCCCAAGCGTTTTTTACTTCTTGTGGTAGTTGAGTGGTCTGTCCCAAGCGTTTTATACTTCTTGTGGTAGTTGAGTGGTCTGTCCCAAGCGTTTTTTACTTCTTGTGGTAGTTGAGTGGTCTGTCCCAAGCGTTTTTTACTTCTTGTGGTAGTTGAGTGGTCTGTCCCAAGCGTTTTTTACTTCTTGTGGTAGTTGAGTGGTCTGTCCCAAGCGTTTTTTACTTCTTGTGGTAGTTGAGTGGTCTGTCCCAAGCGTTTTTTACTTCTTGTGGTAGTTGAGTGGTCTGTCTCAAGCGTTTTTTACTTCTTGTGGCAGTTGAGTGGTCTGTCCCAAGCGTTTTTTACTTCTTGTGGTAGTTGAGTGGTCTGTCCCAAGAGTTTTTTACTTCTTGTGGTAGTTGAGTGGTCTGTCCCAAGCGTTTTTTACTTCTTGTGGTAGTTGAGTGGTCTGTCCCAAGCGTTTTTTACTTCTTGTGGTAGTTGAGTGGTCTGTCCCAAGCGTTTTTCACTTCTTGTGGTAGTTGAGTGGTCTGTCCCAAGCGTTTTTTTACTTCTTGTGGTAGTTGAGTGGTCTGTCCCAAGCGTTTTTTACTTCTTTTGGTAGTTGAGTGATCTGTCCCAAGCGTTTTTTACTTCTTGTGGTAGTTGAGTGGTCTGTCCCAAGCGTTTTTGACTTCTTGTGGTAGTTGAGTGGTCTGTCCCAAGCGTTTTTTACTTCTTGTGGTAGTTGAGTGGTCTGTCCCAAGCGTTTTTTACTTCTTGTGGTAGTTGAGTGGTCTGTCCCAAGCGTTTTGTACTTCTTGTGGTAGTTGAATGGTCTGTCCCAAGCGTTTTTGACTTCTTGTGGTAGTTGAGTGGTCTGTCCCAAGCGTTTTTGACTTCTTATGGTAGTTGAGTGGTCTGTCCCAAGCGTTTTTGACTTCTTATGGTAGTTGAGTGGTCTGTCCCAAGCGTTTTTGACTTCTTGTGGTAGTTGAGTGGTCTGTCCCAAGCGTTTTTGACTTCTTGTGGTAGTTGAGTGGTCTGTCCCAAGCGTTTTTCACTTCTTGTGGTAGTTGAGTGGTCTGTCCCAAGCGTTTTTTATTTCTTGTGGTAGTTGAGTGGTCTGTCCCAAGCGTTTTTTACTTCTTGTGGTAGTTGAGTGGTCTGTCCCAAGCGTTTTATACTTCTTGTGGTAGTTGAGTGGTCTGTCCCAAGCGTTTTTTACTTCTTGTGGTAGTTGAGTGGTCTGTCCCAAGCGTTTTTTACTTCTTGTGGTAGTTGAGTGGTCTGTCCCAAGCGTTTTTTACTTCTTGTGGTAGTTGAATGGTCTGTCCCAAGCGTTTTTTACTTCTTGTGGTAGTTGAGTGGTCTGTCCCAAGCGTTTTTTACTTCTTGTGGTAGTTGAGTGGTCTGTCTCAAGCGTTTTTTACTTCTTGTGGCAGTTGAGTGGTCTGTCCCAAGCGTTTTTTACTTCTTGTGGTAGTTGAGTGGTCTGTCCCAAGAGTTTTTTTACTTCTTGTGGTAGTTGAGTGGTCTGTCCCAAGCGTTTTTTACTTCTTGTGGTAGTTGAGTGGTCTGTCCCAAGCGTTTTGTACTTCTTGTGGTAGTTGAGTGGTCTGTCCCAAGCGTTTTTGACTTCTTGTGGTAGTTGAGTGGTCTGTCCCAAGCGTGTTTTTCTTCTTGTGGTAGTTGAGTGGTCTGTCCCAAGCGTTTTTTACTTCTTGTGGTAGTTGAGTGGTCTGTCCCAAGTGTTTTTTACTTCTTGTGGTAGTTGAGTGGTCTGTCCCAAGCGTTTTTTACTTCTTGTGGTAGTTGAGTGGTCTGTCCCAAGCGTTTTTTACTTCTTGTGGTAGTTGAGTGGTCTTTCAAAAGCGTTTTTTACTTCTTGTGGTAGTTGAGTGGTCTGTCCCAAGCGTTTTTTACTTCTTGTGGTAGTTGAGTGGTCTGTCCCAAGCGTTTTTTACTTCTTGTGGTAGTTGAGTGGTCTGTCCCATGCGTTTTTTACTTCTTGTGGTAGTTGAGTGGTCTGTCCCAAGTGTTTTTGACTTCTTGTGGTAGTTGAGTGGTCTGTCCCAAGCGTTTTTGACTTCTTGTGGTAGTTGAGTGGTCTGTCCCAAGCGTTTTTGACTTCTTGTGGTAGTTGAGTGGTCTGTCCCAAGCGTTTTTTACTTCTTGTGGTAGTTGAGTGGTCTGTCCCAAGCGTTTTTTACTTCTTGTGGTAGTTGAGTGGTCTGTCCCAAGCGTTTTGTACTTCTTGTGGTAGTTGAGTGGTCTGTCCCAAGCGTTTTTTACTTCTTGTGGTAGTTGAGTGGTCTGTCCCAAGCGTTTTTTACTTCTTGTGGTAGTTGAGTGGTCTGTCTCAAGCGTTTTTTACTTCTTGTGGTAGTTGAGTGGTCTGTCCCAAGCGTTTTTTACTTCTTGTGGTAGTTGAGTGGTCTGTCCCAAGAGTTTTTTACTTCTTGTGGTAGTTGAGTGGTCTGTCCCAAGCGTTTTGTACTTCTTGTGGTAGTTGAGTGGTCTGTCCCAAGCGTTTTTGACTTCTTGTGGTAGTTGAGTGGTCTGTCCCAAGCGTTTTTGACTTCTTGTGGTAGTTGAGTGGTCTGTCCCAAGCGTTTTTGACTTCTTGTGGTAGTTGAGTGGTCTGTCCCAAGCGTTTTTGACTTCTTGTGGTAGTTGAGTGGTCTGTCCCAAGCGTTTTTGACTTCTTGTGGTAGTTGAGTGGTCTGTCCCAAGCGTTTTTGACTTCTTGTGGTAGTTGAGTGGTCTGTCCCAAGCGTTTTTGACTTCTTGTGGTAGTTGAGTGGTCTGTCCCAAGCGTTTTTGACTTCTTGTGGTAGTTGAGTGGTCTGTCCCAAGCGTTTTTGACTTCTTGTGGTAGTTGAGTGGTCTGTCCCAAGCGTTTTTGACTTCTTGTGGTAGTTGAGTGGTCTGTCCCAAGCGTTTTTGACTTCTTGTGGTAGTTGAGTGGTCTGTCCCAAGCGTTTTTGACTTCTTGTGGTAGTTGAGTGGTCTGTCCCAAGCGTTTTTGACTTCTTGTGGTAGTTGAGTGGTCTGTCCCAAGCGTTTTTGACTTCTTGTGGTAGTTGAGTGGTCTGTCCCAAGCGTTTTTGACTTCTTGTGGTAGTTGAGTGGTCTGTCCCAAGCGTTTTTTACTTCTTGTGGTAGTTGAGTGGTCTGTCCCAAGCGTTTTATACTTCTTGTGGTAGTTGAGTGGTCTGTCCCAAGCGTTTTTTACTTCTTGTGGTAGTTGAGTGGTCTGTCCCAAGCGTTTTTTACTTCTTGTGGTAGTTGAGTGGTCTGTCCCAAGCGTTTTTGACTTCTTGTGGTAGTTGAGTGGTCTGTACCAAGCGTTTTTTACTTCTTGTGGTAGTTGAGTGGTCTGTCTCAAGCGTTTTTTACTTCTTGTGGTAGTTGAGTGGTCTGTCCCAAGCGTTTTTTACTCCTTGTGGTAGTTGAGTGGTCTGTCCCAAGAGTTTTTTACTTCTTGTGGTAGTTGAGTGGTCTGTCCCAAGCGTTTTTTACTTCTTGTGGTAGTTGAGTGGTCTGTCCCAAGCGTTTTGTACTTTTTGTGGTAGTTGAGTGGTCTGTCCCAAGCGTTTTTGACTTCTTGTGGTAGTTGAGTGGTCTGTCCCAAGCGTTTTTGACTTCTTGTGGTAGTTGAGTGGTCTGTCCCAAGCGTTTTTGACTTCTTGTGGTAGTTGAGTGGTCTGTCCCAAGCGTTTTTGACTTCTTGTGGTAGTTGAGTGGTCTGTCCCAAGCGTTTTTGACTTCTTGTGGTAGTTGAGTGGTCTGTCCCAAGCGTTTTTGACTTCTTGTGGTAGTTGAGTGGTCTGTCCCAAGCATTTTTTACTTCTTGTGGTAGTTGAGTGGTCTGTCCCAAGCGTTTTTTACTTCTTGTGGTAGTTGAGTGGTCTGTCCCAAGCGTTTTTTACTTCTTGTGGTAGATGAGTGGTCTGTCCCAAGCGTTTTTTACTTCTTGTGGTAGTTGAGTGGTCTGTCCCAAGCGTTTTTTACTTCTTGTGGTAGTTGAGTGGTCTGTCCCAAGCGTTTTTGACTTCTTGTGGTAGTTGAGTGGTCTGTCCCAAGCGTTTTTGACTTCTTGTGGTAGTTGAGTGGTCTGTCCCAAGCGTTTTTGACTTCTTGTGGTAGTTGAGTGGTCTGTCCCAAGCGTTTTTGACTTCTTGTGGTAGTTGAGTGGTCTGTCCCAAGCGTTTTTGACTTCTTGTGGTAGTTGAGTGGTCTGTCCCAAGCGTTTTATACTTCTTGTGGTAGTTGAGTGGTCTGTCCCAAGCGTTTTTTACTTCTTGTGGTAGTTGAGTGGTCTGTCCCAAGCGTTTTTTACTTCTTTTGGTAGTTGAGTGGTCTGTCCCAAGCGTTTTTTACTTCTTGTGGTAGTTGAGTGGTCTGTCCCAAGCGTTTTTTACTTCTTGTGGTAGTTGAGTGGTCTGTCTCAAGCGTTTTTTACTTCTTGTGGTAGTTGAGTGGTCTGTCCCAAGCGTTGTTTACTTCTTGTGGTAGTTGAGTGGTCTGTCCCAAGAGTTTTTTACTTCTTGTGGTAGTTGAGTGGTCTGTCCCAAGCGTTTTTGACTTCTTGTGGTAGTTGAGTGGTCTGTCCCAAGCGTTTTGTACTTCTTGTGGTAGTTGAGTGGTCTGTCCCAAGCGTTTTTGACTTCTTGTGGTAGTTGAGTGGTCTGTCCCAAGCGTTTTTGACTTCTTGTGGTAGTTGAGTGGTCTGTCCCAAGCGTTTTTTGCTTCTTGTGGTAGTTGAGTGGTCTGTCCCAAGCGTTTTTTACTTCTTGTGGTAGTTGAGTGGTCTGTCCCAAGCGTTTTTTACTTCTTGTGGTAGTTGAGTGGTCTGTCCCAAGCGTTTTTTACTTCTTGTGGTAGTTGAGTGGTCTGTCCCAAGCGTTGTTTACTTCTTGTGGTAGTTGAGTGGTCTGTCCCAAGCGTTTTTTACTTCTTGTGGTAGTTGAGTGGTCTGTCCCAAGCGTTTTTTACTTCTTGTGGTAGTTGAGTGGTCTGTCCCAAGCGTTTTTGACTTCTTGTGGTAGTTGAGTGGTCTGTTCCAAGCGTTTTTGACTTCTTGTGGTAGTTGAGTGGTCTGTCCCAAGCGTTTTTGACTTCTTGTGGTAGTTGAGTGGTCTGTCCCAAGCGTTTTTGACTTCTTGTGGTAGTTGAGTGGTCTGTCCCAAGCGTTTTTTACTTCTTGTGGTAGTTGAGTGGTCTGTCCCAAGCGTTTTTTTAATTCTTGTGGTAGTTGAGTGGTCTGTGCCAAGCGTTTTTTACTTCTTGTGGTAGTTGAGTGGTCTGTCCCAAGCGTTTTGTACTTCTTGTGGTAGTT
The DNA here is from genome assembly GCA_963680875.1 of Bathymodiolus brooksi. Classification (NCBI taxonomy): domain Eukaryota; kingdom Metazoa; phylum Mollusca; class Bivalvia; order Mytilida; family Modiolidae; genus Bathymodiolus; species Bathymodiolus brooksi. Next base: position 49,159,618 of record OY804588.1, read on the forward strand.
GAGTGGTCTGTCCCAAGCGTGTTTTACTTCTTGTGGTAGTTGAGTGGTCTGTCCCAAGCGTTTTTTACTTCTTGTGGTAGTTGAGTGGTCTGTCCCAAGCGTTTTTTACTTCTTGTGGTAGTTGAGTGGTCTGTCCCAAGCGTTTTGTACTTCTTGTGGTAGTTGAGTGGTCTGTCCCAAGCGTTTTTGACTTCTTGTGGTAGTTGAGTGGTCTGTCCCAAGCGTTTTTGACTTCTTGTGGTAGTTGAGTGGTCTGTCCCAAGCGTTTTTGACTTCTTGTGGTAGTTGAGTGGTCTGTCCCAAGCGTTTTTGACTTCTTGTGGTAGTTGAGTGGTCTGTCCCAAGCGTTTTTGACTTCTTGTGGTAGTTGAGTGGTCTGTCCCAAGCGTTTTGACTTCTTCTGGTAGTTGAGTGGTCTGTCCCAAGCGTTTTTTACTTCTTGTGGTAGTTGAGTGGTCTGTCCCAAGCGTTTTTTGACTTCTTGTGGTAGTTGAGTGGTCTGTCCCAAGCGTTTTTTACTTCTTGTGGTAGTTGAGTGGTCTGTCCCAAGCGTTTTTGACTTCTTGTGGTAGTTGAGTGGTCTGTCCCAAGCGTTTTTGACTTCTTGTGGTAGTTGAGTGGTCTGTCCCAAGCGTTTTTTACTTCTTGCGGTAGTGAGTGGTCTGTTCCAAGCGTTTTTTACTTTTTGTGGTAGTTGAGTGGTCTGTCCCATGCGTTTTTTACTTCTTGTGGTAGTTGAGTGGTCTGTCTCATGCGTTTTTTACCTCTTGTGGTAGTTGAGTGGTCTGTCCCAAGCATTTTTTACTTCTTGTGGTAGTTGAGTGGTCTGTCCCAAGCGTGTTTTACTTCTTGTGGTAGTTGAGTGGTCTGTCCCAAGCGTTTTTGACTTCTTGTGGTAGTTGAGTGGTCTGTCCCAAGCGTTTTTTACTTCTTGTGGTAGTTGAGTGGTCTGTCCCAAGCGTTTTTTACTTCTTGTGGCAGTTGAGTGGTCTGTCCCAAGCGTTTTTTACTTCTTGTGGTAGTTGAGTGGTCTGTCCCAAGCGTTTTTTTAATTCTTGTGGTAGTTGCGTGGTCTGTCCCAAGCGTTTTTTACTTCTTGTGGTAGTTGAGTGGTCTGTCCCAAGCGTTTTGTACTTCTTGTGGTAGTTGAGTGGTCTGTCCCAAGCGTGTTTTACTTCTTGTGGTAGTTGAGTGGTCTGTCCCAAGCGTTTTTTACTTCTTGTGGTAGTTGAGTGGTCTGTCCCAAGCGTTTTTTACTTCTTGTGGTAGTTGAGTGGTCTGTCCCAAGCCAGAAAATAGATTTCCAACGTCATATGTCGTGATCCCTTTTTTGTGTTCAATGAGTTCAGATGAGATGGGATTAATCGTTTTTTTATATTTGTTGAATTGTTGATCATCACTGTTTAAACATTCTTTTTAAAATTTCTACGGATATCCGGCTTCCTCCTCTACCAATAAAACTAAAATCCACGATATCACTGAAACACTGTTGAAACTGGCGTTCAGCAGCCTAACATATACCAGCACATTTGGGTGTTATGCTTAGTTCATTAGCGATATATACTTTATAACAAAATGGTTGTTCAAATAGTCTTCGAAATAAACATTTAAATATACTGATACAAATCAAATTCCAGAATTTATTTTGATATATTTCTAAAGAAAAACTGAAAAATTTACTGGTACAAATCAAATTCCAGAATTTATTTTGATATATTTCTAAATAATAACTGAACAATTTACTGGTACGAACACAGTTATCATGGTATTGGCTGGAGGACCGGTGCACATCGTGAGGACTGTTCAAATAATTGGGTTTGTTTGTTTGTTTGATGATGTTTAACACCACTTTCAACAATATTTCAGCTATGTCGTGGCGGTCAGTTTTATTGGTGGAGGAAACCAGAGAACCCGGAGAAAACCACCAACCTGTCGCAAGTCACTGACAACCTTTATCACATAATGTTGTACACCTCGCCATGATCAATATTTGAAATCAGTGATCGGCACTGAATGCATAGGTAGTTGTATATCTAATTAAAATACGATCACGGCCACGACGGCCCTTGTTCAAATATAAAGTAGAATTCTAATTAATTATCACATATTTGTTTTTCAGAGGAGGACACACTTTCACTAGAGGCAAAGGTAGGAATAATTCCTGGTGCGACTGCTGGGGTCAGTTGTATTGTGATGTTATTAATCGTCATCGTATTATGGCGTAGACGTAGATATAGTAATGATTCAAGGGAGACAATCGATACACACACAACTGAAATATCCGTCCCACCACCTTGGATACAAATGATAGACACGATGAAGAAAAACAACTATAACCCAATATTTTTAGAATACGAAAGTCATTAAATTGTTTCATTCTAGTCCACATGCTTCAGAATTAATAGACCTTTTCAGGGGCGGATCCAGGATTTCAAGTTAGGGGGGGCGCACTTAAAAAAATTGCGCCGAGCGGAGGGAGGCGCGAAAATTTTTGGGGTATTTCGTGTGAAAAATCACGATTTTAGGGCCAAAAAATCTTATTTTTTCCAATTTTAGGGGGGGCGCGCGCCGGGTGCCCCCCCCTATATCCGCCCCTGCTTTTGCGCATTCCAAATCTAATTTTAAAATTATACGTTTTTATACATTTTATTATTAGAGTTATTTCCCTTACTTCTTCTTCTTCTTTTGGTATACAGCTTTCCATCCACTGGATGATCACTAGCTGACAGGCAACATCCGGTTTAGCAAGTGCAATGGAAAGAACGGCGACTTCGAGTATAATTTTCTCATAAGTTGTTGATATCTGAATATTAAAAAACAGAGAATAATTATATTGCAAATAGAAAATTCACATGTTCTCACAACAGTAACATTTTGAGCAAATTATAGAGAAAATATAGTTTATTTATTTTCATTGATCGTTACATGAAAGGGGGTATTTTTGTCCGCTTCAATGAGAAATAACTCGTGTTAAATGTATGCTGTTAGATAAAGTACCTGATGAAGGTTAATCTAGACTGACAATTGCCTGTCTCAATCTATTGGATATAGCCGAGGTACGAGCCAGGGGACATAACTCGTCAGTCTAAGGTTATTCCAGAAACGCGTCGTGCGCACTAAATTTGATATCTATGTCTTTATTAGAATCAAAGGCATCAATGTGTAAATGGTCTATAATAATACATTGTATATAATCAAAGTCACACTGGATGTAATAGTTCCATAGATTAAGAAAATCCTAAAACTCAAACTTTTCTTACAAATAGCAAAATAAGGATTTTAATTGATTGATTGATTTTTGGTGTTTTAACGCCACTTTCAGTAATATTTCAACTATATCATGGCAACCAGTTTTCGTGGTGGAAGAAGCCGGAGTACCCGGAGAGTATCACTGACCATGGGCAAGCAACTGGTAAACATTATCACTTGCGGCTGAGAGTCGAGTGCACCCTTTTTGTAATTTACGAAGCCGAGCGCGAACCCACGCCGTATTGGTTATAGGCTTGTATGGGTTGTTAGGTAATCCAACTACCTAACTCATTGAACCACCTGAGCCCTTCAACTAGCAAAATAAATGCTAGCGTTATGATGGTTGTAGAAATAAAATAAAAAAGTTTCATATCAAACTTTTGTCTTGAAGAACATTTGAGCATCAAACTTTTACAGGGGAGATAACTAATGCATGCCAAATAATTGGTATGCAATTGAACGTGGAAATCAAAGATATAACTTTATTTCGAATTAATCTAATATTCGTGTTATCCAGGATGAAATAAGTTAAAAGCTCACTTGCATGGCAAGGTATGTTACCTCAATAAATATTGGCGGGTAAAGCAGCTAGTTTTTCTTAGCCCTAAAGGAGTTATTGTCTTTCTGTAATGAAGGTGCATTACCGTAGTGTATGCGTATGAACAACAAGGCACAACATATTTGATTCAAGGCAATACTTTGATAATATTTAACACTATCTCGACGAGATTCACTACAGGGACAGGAACGTCTAATCCTTCCGGAACACATGAGTTCACTCCCAGTGTTCATGGGGTTTGCGTTGATCTATCTAACGTTTTCTTCAGTGTTGTCTTTTTGTCCTTTTTTTTCTTTTTGGTCAAGGTATTGTCTGTCCTCCGATTTACGGTGTCTGATTATGCCTTTGGTATCTTTCATCTTTTTCTGCACTAAAACATGTATTCCATTACACACGTTATTATTGGGGTTATGTCACTTTGATAAAGTTCTTGACTTTTAAAGCATTGATTGTATGATTGTACTCGATTTCATTAAAATCACATGTCCAACTTAATGCCACTTCTTGACCTTTCGCCGCATGGAGGATATCAAGAAACCTCGTAGAGTATCATGCGAGTGATACGAAGTCATTAACTTTGCCGATCAATAGTAATGGAGATTCCAAGTCATTTATTATATTCGTGTTGCTTAATGAAACAACAGCACCACGAAATATGCCACTACTTGTGTAGGAACTGATTATCCTAAGGAAAACATGAGTTCACCCCTGGTTTCTAGCGGGGTTAGTGGTGGTCAAGTGTTTGTGTCACCGTCAATGTTTGTTTATTTTAATAGAACCTTAATCGTAATATTCGATGAAATATAATGGTACGCCATATTCAGCATTTTCTGTTCAAAAAGCACAAAATCCATATACCATATAGATATACAATATCTCTTTATTCCTTGTACAATTACTGTCGTCTCATTTGTAGTAACTAAAATAAAATGATCAAGTCAAATATTACATGCATATGTTTAATGATTAACCAGATGTTGGCATATCATTTTTATAAGAATTTTCTTATAAAACACCAAATTTGGGTTCGAATCCTCCTCAGGCGAGGTGTACTCGATACAACATTATATGATAAAGTTTGCCAGCGACTTGCAGCATGTCGGTGATTTTCTCCGGGTACTTCTCCACCAATAAAACTGATCGCCACGATATCTGAAATATTGGTGAACGTGACGCTAAACAACATAGTCCTATCCCTTAACCCAAATTTGGTTCATTCGTTATATGGTCACAACCAAACATTGAACTTTAATTTTTCTTTCCGGAATGGTTCAATTTCTAGGAAACAGTAACTATGTCAGGAAATATCATTTATACTATAATTAGTGTTTTATTTCTATATAAACGGGTACGTATAAACTTGTGGTTTATAGGTTCGTAGATCTTACAGACTATAACACTACAAAGCAACAACCCACACCTAATTGGTTGATTTGATTTTTGATCTTTGGTGTTTAACGCCACTTTCAGCAATATTTCAGCTATATCATGGCAATCAGTTTTAATGGTGGAAGAAGCCGGAGTACCCGGAGAGAACCACCGACCATGGGCAAGCAACTGGTAAACTTTATCACTTGCGGCTGCCATTCGAGTGACCCTTTTGTAATTTACGAAGCCGGGAGCGAACTCACGCCGTATTGGTGACAGGTTTGTATGAGTTGTTAGGTAATCCAACTACCTAACTCATTTAGCCACCCAGGCCCTTCACACCTAATTGGGGTACCAAAAAGTTAAACATAAAACAAAATAATTAAGATACATATATTTAGCACATTTCATAATACTTTCAAATTTCAGCATAAAGCAATATTTTAACAGTATCATTAAATAATTAGATGTGTTTGCATATTGCACAAGACAGGGGGAAATAACTCATATCTTCCCCGTTGTTCAGCTTGATACAAGTTCATCTCATATTTACAGACGCAATACATATACTGTTTAAGTAACAAGATCACTATAATTATCTGACACAAAGGCTAAATTATTAAATAATTATCGAAATTATAATATGGATTAGGCACAGCCTACAGGCGAGCATCGCATCTACGCATAGACATGTACATGTACAAATAGTAGTTTTGGGTTCTTTTCTTCATTATTCTTGATTATTTTTCTTTGTTCTTCAATTCGACTTACCCAGTTAATTCTATTGCAAAAGAGATTTGTTGGGCCGAGATATATAGGGGACAACATTTATTTAGGGCCGAGATATATCGGGGATGACTTTTGTTTAGGGTCGATCGTTCTTTAGATATGAATGTGTTTTTATGCATGGTACAAGATTATTGGGAATAAGCTGCCGCGGATGAAAAAAATAATGGGATGTGTAGAACTCGGTAAATGATTTGGTGATCATTCATCCGCGGCAGCTTATTGAAGTTATTCCCGATAATCTTGTACCATGCATAAAAACACATTCATATCTTCGAAACAGGACAATTTTATCCAACAAAATGCTAGTATAAAATCAAGAATAGACTGTGAGTTCTGACTGGGTGTGTATTATAGACTTTTAATCAGCTGTTCCGCTGTTTTATTAGCTTGTTTCAGCAATTTTCGTGGAAAACGCAAATTTACGATGAAATATTGTCAATAAAGGTAATAACAAAATTACCGAACTCCGAACAATCTTACAAAGGGAAAGTCAAAACTCATAATTATATAAACAGACAAAATCAGTCAACAACCGGAAAACTGTGAAAACCGTAATGACCCTGACTTGGTACAGGCATTTCTAAAGAAATGGTGGGTTGAATCAGATTTTAAGGCGCCAAACCTCCCGCTCTCATTACGGTTCAAAGGTTCCGGCTGTCACTGTAACAGTATTTAAATACAGGAACAAAATAGGTAAAATAGTTGTCAAAGCAGTACCATATTCGGTGACGTAAATGTCAAAAATATTTTTACGTCACACATTGACAAAAATTTTTTTTTGACATATTTGACTCTTTATCTTTATACATTTTCACTATATGAAAATGCATCGCTTATAATTTTTTCTGCAGAGACGGAATATATTTCGACAAGATATTGGTATCGGAATATAAACTTTTTAAGAGATCGAATAAGGCGAATCTTTTTATAGCCCTGGTCCAGTAGCCTGTTTCTCAGATGAAGATGACGTTTCAGGAAATCAGAATAATTGCTACTTCCCCTTGCATAGCGAATCAATTGCGAGATGTAAACACCATATGCAGGAGAAGCTGGTATATTGCTGCACATATTTGGAAAATTTATGATTTTAAAATTGAAGTCGTCCCGCTTATCATAAATTTTAGTACTGAGTTGACCACTGTCGTCAAATTCGAGGTATGTGTCCAAAAATGATGCGGACGAAGCTGTATCGGTGGTCTCTTTAACTTCCAGCTCTGGAGGATATATCAATGGAAGAAATTCTGCAAATCTTGAATTATTGATAGATAAAACGTCATCAATATACCTGTATGTGAAATTAAAGGCTCTAGCCTCATGAATCTTCTTATCTTTTACAAGCTTTTGAAGAAACTCCGACTCATATGAGTATAAAAATAAATCGGCTAGAAGAGGGGCACAATTCGTACCCATTGGTATGCCGACGACCTGCTGAAACAGTGTCCCTCCAAAGGAGACAAATATGTTATCGATGAGGAACTCCAGCATACTGATCACTTGTTCCTCGGAGTAGCATGTTTTACCTCTATGAATTTTGTTTGAAAAATATGTGGAATTGTAGCCTAACACAACACATTTTGAGCCATAGTTTCTATGACTAAAAGCTTTATGAATTGTTTCTTTTAAGCGGGTTTTTAATTTGTCATGCGGTAGGGTGGTATATAGAGTTGAAAAATCAAAGGTTTTGATGGAGGATACCTGAGAGAAAGATCTTGATTTCAGGTTATCCAAAAGATCTTTAGAGTTTTTCAAAATCCACATGTGATTTATGCCACTACGCGAGTAAACAGTTTCACAATATTTCTGTTGTCCCTCTTTTACTGCAGACAGAATCTTTGTTAGGTGAATAGACAATTCTTTCGTCGAACAAGTTGATGATCCCGCTATGTACCTTTCTTTGTATGGTGTCTTATGGAGTTTAGGTATCCAATATAAATAGGGTAAATCCTCAGACTTTTTACCAGAGAGAATGTTTAAAGAGGTCATGAATGATCTGTGGTTAGCTAGGATTTCATCTTTGTCGAACGAAGTTGGTTTGTATGTGGTATTACTAGAGGTGTTGCTATTTATACCTAATTCCTTGATTAGGCATTCGAAGTAATATGATTTACATACAAACACGATATTGTTGGAAGCCTTGTCCGCAGGAACGATAACATATTTGTCATGAAGAGAGGAAAGACACTTAACAGCTTCTTGGTCTTTAAATACAGACTTAGGTCGACTATTAACACAATTTTTGAGTTTGTGAATCCGACCTTGTACTAGAGACCTAATTGTTCTAACCCAGTCTGACAAGGACTCTAACTCAGGATCTTGGTCTACTTCTCTCTTTATCCACCTTCTGGCATAATCTTCAACAGCATCCATAATTATCTTGAAATTATGTTTCCAATTGATGTGTTGAGGTTCTCTGAATTTAGGACCATGAGAAATCACCTTTCGGAGACTCTCATGTTGAATGATATTCAGATCACCAGTGATTACATGTCCAGATGGGTTGTATTGAAAAGGAGAGTGGGAGCAGTCACAAGTCAGAGGGTTCTTAAGGTACTCTTCTATGTTAATATCTTGCAATGCTTCTTTGTAGTTGAAAATTTTACGGCCAATGCTGTTAGTGTAACTATAGGAGACAATGGGAACAGATTGATTTTTGAAATATGGTGGAATTTCTTTTACGACCTCTTTTCTATTAAGAATGTTGCTGATGTTAATAGCATCGATTCCTTTGTTAGCAAACGGAATATGGAGGAATTTTCTGTTGTTATCATGAAGAGGTTCAGATCGAACTGGTTTAAAAAGACGAAAGGACGCCACGTCACATATAATACTAGACAATCTGTACTTAGGAAAAAAAGGATCTACGCCTCCTTTGTCAAGTCCAAAATCCCTAAGATCTTTGAGGTAGTTTACAGGTAGTGAAAATAAGATTGTACGAATATGATGAATTCCAAGAGGTTTCTGTATATTAGAAAGTAAATCATTAAAAGTATCTTGTAACGTTCTTGGTTTAGAGGACTTTTTAACATTAGGATGTTGAATTCTTTTATGACCATGGCTACGTTTAGTTCTTGGAATAGTATTAAAAAGGCTCATCACGTTGATTTCGTTGCATCCAGGACTTGACAAATTTCCCACTCCTTTGATGTTATCATTGCAACCGTAAGGCATTGCAGTGCCTAATTCTTTTATCCAGAACAACTCTCTATCGGTGCGGTAAGGTGTACTAAGAATAGGACTGTTTGTATGATGGTAAATCTTCTCGATGATTCGAACTTTCATCGTCAAACAGCGGTCATGACCCGGTTGATTGAAATGATTATACAAAATCCTGTATTTGGGATCTTTTGCATCATATCGATGTTGGTTCATCCTACTTCGCAATGTTTGACGAGTTTCACCAACATACAAAAGTCCACAGAGTGTACATTCTATGCCGTAAATGACATTTTTAGTAGAACAGTCCAGAGGTTCAAACGATTTGGTGTAGTACGTTTTTCCAGTTAAATTACTTGTAAATTCAGGAGAGTTATTAGCATGACGCATGTTTTACAAGTATTATTTTTGTCAGTTTTTATTTTGCAAGTAGTAATGCATGGAGAAGAGTCACAAGTACCTGGAGATTTAAGACAGTCCGAAATATTAATAGAACAAGATTTTAAAATTTGATACGAATCTGAAGTTTTGAAATAATAATTACCCTCTGGCTGAACGTAAGACAAATCGGGGGTATCCCGTAGGATATTCCGTGGAACGCATATATCATTTGCTACCCTGTTCCGTGTAGTAGCAAATGAGGACCTTGTTTACCCGGGTGACGTCCTAGCCGGTATGTTGTCGTTAATTTCGTTATTCCTCGGGGAAAAAAAATTCCACCAGCAGTGACATTGGGCATGGTTATAGTAAATAAAGGTAATAAAGTATTCAGTTTAAAGTAGTTTATACACAACTCGTATGTAGAGAAAGCCCAAGAAAACCTGCAAAAGATGGTACTCCTATTTTGTTGAAAACGTGCTGTTTTAACGACATAGAACAACAAATATTAGATTTACCTGCAGCCTGTCGTTGCAGGACTACACCGCGTAATGCTGATTCATATGCGGGTTACTTATTGCTGTAAAGTGAGTGGTTACTGGAAGCTAATTAATTATGAACTGACCTGAGCGAGGCCAAACCTATTTTATCTATTTTTATGCCATTAGCCCGAATGCTGCAGCATTGATGTTGAGGTAAGTTTCTATAAAAGTTGAGGAAAAAAGCTATTTGCGAACCGATTGTTTCTCAAAGACGTAGAATAAATAAGTTATGCATCAGTCGGGAAGCCATGCACATATTCCGTACCTCCAACAATGCAAAGTCCAATCCCGAAACCAAGGGACGTAACTCTATTTCTTAGGAGTCTGTCTTAAGGGAGTGTCAACGGCGTAGGCAAACACTAACAACCCTTACAAAGTCGGTGACGGGTCTATGTTTATTCCGGATTTCCCCCGCTAACTTTATGAATGATGATGTGCATGTTTTAATAAAATAAAATGCAGGTGCGGATCCAAAAGTTCTTAGAGGGTGGATTTCCAGGAGGTTAAATTGTTTATATTTGTAAAATTTAGTTGGATTAAATTTGCAAAATTTATGATCAAACAATATTAATATGAAACCGGCACGGCCGTGAATGCTCGCGCATCTGAAAATGATCTGGCAATTGCACGCAGTGCATCAAAAAGTGTCGAGATTTTTTGCGCCGAGATATACTGGGGACGACTTTTTTTTAGGGCCGAATCTAGTCTCATTCAATCGAGCTGTCGTTCCTTTATTCGAGTTATCGTTCCTTACGAAATCTCAAAAGTTAACTTCCGCATAGAAACAAAAATTCTTGTCAGTATGTCAGAAGAGATTTAATAAATTATAAAATATCAATATCAGTAAAACAAGCTAACAAAATGACTTTTATTACACACGGGTTCCGAGTTTCAGTGGTATCAAATCAAATCAAATCAAAAAGTTATATTTAAAGTCGGTACATTTTATAACAGTACAACATAAGCTCTCAAGAGCTTTTCAAACCGACATGCATAATAAATTACATAAATTAAATACAGCACAATAAAACATGTCAAGCATTACAAAATTAATACATATCCAGATAATATTTATGCATACATTTCTGTGTTTTGACTTCTGGACCCCTACAGCCAGTGCGCATGTGGCAAGTGCCTCTCTGTGCACTTATTGTCATAGGACCAGAAGTCAAAACACAAAATAGATGCCGACATTTATAGCACCCATTACACATACAAGTACATTCATGCAATTTATAAGCAGTCTATAATTAAGCAAATAAGCAAATTAACTCATAACATATAAAATATTCACGTACTTTTAAAACATATTCCAAAACATATTTTAAAAATATTCCAAACATATTTTAAAAACATTTTAAAAATATTCATGCAGAAATAACCGAACACTAAAATAAAGCACAAGTTAAACTGAAAAGCATACAAAGTAAAATATTCATGCACTTTCAAAACATATTCTAAAACATATTTTAAAAATATTCCAAACAAATTTTAAAAACATTTTAAAAATATTCATGCAGAAATAACCAAACACTAAAATAAAGCACACGTTAAACTGAAAAGCATACAAAGTAAAATATTCATGCACTTTCAAAACATATTCTAAAACATATCCTAAAAATATTCCAAAAATATTCTAAAAATATTTTAAAAATATTCATGCAGAAATAGCCAAGCACTAAAATAAAGCACAAGTTAAACTGAAAAGCATACAAAAGCAAGAAGGCAGCAGTAAGGCAAATTTCATGCAATGTCTATTCTAGAAAAAAATTAATACTAGCAGCAAGCATTGCAGCGGCACGAGTTGCCATTCCATGAGTTTATTAAATTTTTGAATTGATTAAAAGATGTTTGTGTTCTGAAATGGTTTGGCAACTCGTTCAACAGTTTAGCATCAGCATATCGAAAGGATTTTAGACCATACCTTGTTGTTCGCACAGAAGGAATTTCTGTAATGTTGTCGTACCTAAAACAATATTTATAGAATCTTTAATTTTGATTAAGTCATGTAAATATGAAGGACTTTCTTGAAGTAAAATTTTATAAACCTCAATGGCCATAGTTCTCAGCCTTCTCACTTTTAATGATGGAAGTTTATATACTATTTACAAGTTTTCATATATACTATTATAATCATTATAAATAAATCTTAGTGCTCGCTCCTGAATTATTGCTATTCTATTTGTATTTGCTTCACTACAAAAGTGCCATGAAAGTGGACAGAAGTTAAAGTTAAGACAATATGAATGAATGATATATGGTTAATTTACCCAACTTATTTAAATATTTACCTAGCCTTTTTAACACATTTAACTGCCTAGATGCCTTTTTACAAATGTTTGAAATATGAGAATTAAATTTAAGTTCAAAATTAATTATAACCCCTAGTAATTTTACTTCTTTTTCGCATTTAATTTATTTCCTGCTAAATCAAGAACAATATTGTTATCCATTGATGTTTTGCCAATAGCTAAGGCCTGAAATTTATCAGGATTTGCCTTCATCTGGTTACATGCAAACCATTCTATTAATGCCAAACTGTCTTTTTCTAAATGTTCAACTACTTTATCAATATTATCATCTGCATGAGCGGGAGTGTTGTCGTCTGCATAGTTATAAAGTGTGCTGCTTGTGGTAAAATGAAAAATGTCGTTTAAAAAGATGTTGAATAGTACAGGGACTAAAATTGACCCTTGTGGGACGCCTTTGTAGATGTCTTGCCAGTTACTTAGTGTGGTACCAACTTTGACGCATTGTTTCCTGTTAGTAAGGTAGTTTTCAATTAACTGTAATGCAGATTTTGATATGCCATATGCTTCAAGTTTGAGTAATAATAATGTGTGTTGTAGGCAATCAAAGGCCTTGGACAGGTCCATTAGTACTGCTGCAATGTATTTATTTTGATCTAGTGCCTGTTTCCAATCTTCTATAATTTTTAGTAGTGTAGTATTGCAACCGTAGCCCGATCTGAAAGCTGACAGAAATGGATGGAAGTGATTGTTAAAATATTCTGTTAACTGTTCGCAAATGGCCCGTTCAAAGAATTTTGAAATAACAGGTAGTTTGCTTACCGGTCTATTGTTACTTTTGTCCAGTACATTGTTCTTCTTGTGTAGTGCAACAACTTGTGCTTGTTTAAGTTGGTCTGGAAACACAGAATTTGTTATTGTTTTAATTATCATTTTTGGTATTGGTTTTGCAATTACAGGTTTAGCTAGTTTTAATAATTTAGCTGATATACCATCTCTACCTGTTGCATTTTTAACACTGGTCTTATTTATCTGTTTATGTACAAATTCATCAGATATTTCTTTAAATTCAAGATTAGGTATATCTTTTTTATTTTTGTTAATTTCAATGATACTAGGATGATTTTTATCTACAACAGTTTCATTTCCAATATCTTTTGCCACATTTATAAAGAAATCATTAAAACATTCTGCTACCATGATTTGATCATTTATGATTTCATCTTTTTCACAGAGTATAATATTTTTAGTAAAATGGCTACCTTTCTTGGTAATAAAAGGCTTGATAGTAGGCCAACAATCCTTTGATTTGGGACCACCTATACATCTTTCAAAGAAATAAGTTTGAATAGAATTTTTCTTAATTTTTGTTACTAGATTTCTCTGTTGTCTATAATTATTATATTTATTATACAACTGTCTTTTTTTGTACACAGCTTTTCTTAATTCCTTATTCATAAATGGTGCTGGATTTTGACATGGTTTTCTTTGTTTTACTGGGGCATGTTTATCTACAGTCTGTATGAAAGTTTCTTCAAAATCTGAAAACATTTTGTTCACATCATCTTGATCAGTTAATTTATCAAAATCAATTTTATTTAGGTCTTCTGTAAATTTTTCCTGGTCAAAATTTTTAAAACATCTAAAGCATTTTAACTCTTTTTTTATTTGATGGCAGATTACCTTTCATTTGTAAGCTCGCTTCGTTAAGCGAGCTATTTATGACTGAAACATGGTAAAATTAAATCAATAAAGAAATAATGACGAATACCATTTACTTTGACTAAAACAGAAATCCTTATCATCCATACACTATGCCTATGAAAAAGTTTCAACACATCCGGGTTATCCATACCACTATGGCTATGAAAAAGCTTCAACACATTCGGGACATTCCGGGTCACTGCTTTTCGCGACACCCTCTAGACCTTATGAAAGATACGGTGTCCGAAAGGTATCGAAGAGCGAAATACCGGTATTTCGCTGTTGCCTATATTGTTTGCTTGTGAAATAAACATTAAATTTAATTCAACGTTCTTCTTCTTTGACGAAAATATACAAATTATTTGTTTGAAATTAATATTTAAAGAATATTGTCTGTAAATTGAAACCGATAATTATCGAATCCTACACGGAAAGTAACGAGTCGCTAAAAATAACATGATTGCGCAACCCGATCGTCTGCTCTGGATTATTGCTAAAGCAAACGCAATCTTATATTTATTTTCGCTTAATCGCATCAGGTATTGATAAAATACACAATTGCACAAAATATCTCAAAAGAAAATCACTTTCAAAAGTTCCGTTGACCCCCAATTTACAACAAATGGTCCAAAGTCCAATCGGAATAAAACCCAGGTGTTAAGCGGCCTTACTGTTTGGATTATGTCATGGCGTCTCATTGACATTGGCGATACCACTTCATTTTTAACCTTTTCGAAGTTCTATTCAACTATATAATTTTATTCTACATTTACACATGGATCCTGGTGGTAAATTCTACACTATTGATGAGTTTAGATGTTGGAAAGTCGAGAATCTTGACGATAAGAGGTCTGACGAAAACAAGAAGTTGAAGAACGAAGGGGGAGGGTACCGGGTCGTTTCGCCCCAGAAAGTGAGTCGATTCGCCCCACTTAATCGCTATTATATAATAATAGATGAAGTCTTTTTCGACAATTTGTTGGTAATTATTTATTTATTAGTTGTATACAAGAAATAATAATAACAACTGATATGTGTCATATGTCAACAACTAATTTGAAGCCATGCAGAACAAACAATACATATATATTTATTACTGTATTGTTCAAAGAAATTTTACAAATTTAAGCAGGTGTCAAACAATTTACTTTATAATGATTTTATTGTCTATATATATATACAATTGGATTGGGATCAAGTTTTTACAACTTACTAGTCCCTCTCGGTACCGGGTCGTTTCGCTCCGAATCCCGTTTGCCCCCTTATCCCGTCCGCCCCCTATTCCCGTTCGCCCCGGGTCGTTTCGACCCTATTCCCGTTCGCACCGGGTCGTTTCGCCCTCATTTATTAATAGTGCTTTAAAAAATGAAATACGGAAAATACCATTGCAAATATTCGTATTTTGGATGTTGTAAGGCTTGTTCATGGGTACTTTATTTTTGTCTTCCTCATAATTAACATGCTTTCTTGACGTGTTTAATATTATGTATTGCTTCATTCTTTGTTTGACGTCTGATTAAATTTATACTATTTTAGCATTTGATGCGTAATTTATTAAAAAAGAGGTTATTTGCGCACTTGTACAGCATCTTAGTCATTTCATGCACTTTTGCGTTGGTACAAAAAAAACCCAACCTTTTAACAGTTCTTGTGTGTTGTTTTTGTAAATTTTGCAAGAAAAGTTTCACTTGAGATCTTTGACAAAAGTAGACCAAAATGAATGAATTATCATTTTTTTTGTATGTACAACTAATAAATAAATATTTAAAGTAGACCAAAATGAATGAATTATTATTTTTTTTTGCATACAACTAATAAATAAATAATTTCAAAAAAATCTTCATCTATTATAATATAATAGCGATTAAGTGGGGCGAATCGACTCACTTTCCGGGGCGAAACGACCCGGATTCCCCTCTCCATACAAATACAGTAATAGCATAAACAAATCAAATGACAGCAAATGTACAGGCTATATCAATAATTAGTAAATTAAGCAAAATCATGTCAAACTAAGCATGCATATTAAATATTGTTTTAATATTTAACAGAAAAAAAGGAGGGGGGTGGTAAAAGTAACAAATTGTGTTGAGATAATATCACGGTTGGGGATAATTAACACAGGCACTTGTTTCATTAAAAAAATATATGCCCCCGCCTCCTCCTTACTTCAAGGTAAACATCTGCACTTTACCCCTTCCCCACTTCGCCTCAATATTTTTCCCTTATTTGTGATCCTTTCGCTGACCCAATTATATCGTTACACTCCCGAGATATTTCTCTTTTCGACTGCCACATTTAAATATAAATACCGGGCCCCCCTCAGACGGATTGAACCAGAATATTCAGTGAAAGTCGCATTTTCTATTTTTCAGTCACTGAAACGGATACAGTCACTTCCGGTCCGTTCTAAATTGATTTAGAAACTAAAAAAAAAAAGTGTTTTAAAAATCAAATGTCAGTAATTTGGAGTTGAACATATTTTAATTATCTGCATTGGAACAATTATCTGTATTTTAAAGGCTTACTTTACATTTGAGAGATGATCATGATGGCATTGTTACACATGACCGGTCTAGAGAATTCCGAATGCATATGAAAAATCCAGCGCAAACCAGAAGTGGTTGTATCCGTTTCAATGTCTTGAATTTTCACCAAGGCACTTTCGCTGAATAGTCTTGTCCAATTCGTCTGAGGGGGTCCCGGTAGGTATATTTAAATGTGGCAGTCGAAAAGAGAAATATCTCGGGAGTGTAACGATATAATTGGGTCAGCGAAAGGATCACAAATAAGCGAAAAATATTAAGGCGAAGTGGGGAAGGGGTAAAGTGCAGATGTTTACAGTGAAGTAAGGAAGAAGAGGGGGCATATATTTTTTGAATGAAACAAGTGCCTGTGATAATTAATTATTAAATCTACAAGTTTGTCGAATAAATTTTTGCACTGATTTGAACAATAAAGTATTCAATTCCTCACTAATTTCATTACATCCAAAGAGTATATATTCTATATAGATGGGAACAATGTTATTAAAATAGTTAAACAAAGAAGTTCTATCGTGTTGATAAAGTGGACAATCAAGAAAAAAATGAATAGCATCCTCAAATAAATGACCACATACACAACGTGGATCATTCTTCAAATTTACTTTATATAAATCGGCATTAAGGCCACTACATCTACATTGTATGTCTTAGCTTAGTATGTATTATGTTAGTTTTCCTATCGCTAATATTGTAAAATGAAGCCACCAGAATTTGGACAGCCTGAATTGTCAAACAATGAAAGTGAAGCCATGCATAATATTAAACACGTCAAGAAAGCATGTTAATTATGAGGAAGACAAAAATAAAGTACCCATTCATGAACAAGCCTTACAACATCCAAAATACGAATATTTGCAATGGTATTTTCCATATTTCATTTTTTAAAGCACTATTAATCAATGAGGGAAAAACGACCCGGGGCGAACGGGAATAGGGAAATAACGACTCACGGGGCGAAACGACGCCAACGGCCTTCAGGCTTGTGTTGTCGGCAGGTAAGTTAAACTTGCCTTTGGTGCCATCACAAGATTATGTTTTACAAGATAACAAGAGGTGCTACGACAAAATTTTGAGTGACTGGAATTTCAGACTCCCTTCATTGGGCTTCAAATGTATTCTGGTAGGCTTGAATGAACATGATTGATGGTATTCAATTTTGGACACCAATATTTTTTTACAGACATAAAACAGTTCTTGTTAGCCCATGGTCTGAATATTTTTAAGTGGGTGGTTGCAGGAGGCATATTTCCTAAAGACGAAGTCGAACAACAACAACTTATGTATTTTAAGAACAAAGTGTTCACCATCACAGACACTGAATGACAACCCCCACAATGTATAGATATTGCACCAAAGAAGATGATGGTTTGACAGAAGGAGCTTATTGTTCTTGCACTACAGGGTATGAAATTTATGCATGTTTTTTTTATTCTCTATATCGTGTCTATGCAGTGCTAATTCAGGACCATTAGATAATAACAGAAGGGATTGCAACTAATCTTGGCTGAACTGTTCCTAGCAAATTCATGACAAAATGTTGTAGTTACTATGGTGTCAATGAATCAGTACATTTCAATAATGTTTGAGAGATGTCAGTTCAAATCTCTCTGGAAGCTAATGATCTGCATACACGTACATATTGGGTTTGTCAACTACTAACAATTACAATATATGTATATACATTGTAGCTTCTATAGTACAAGGTAGTACGTTTCAATAATGTTGAAAAGATGTCAGTTCAAATCTAACTGGAAGCTAATCTATGGGCTTATTTTAATATATGCTTGATCATGTTGACTGCATTAACTAACTTGGACACAAGTCCCTAGCTTAATGTAAGTTTTGAAGAACTACTCCTTCTTCAATGCGACCGCAAAAATGTTGTGTTAATAGTTAGCATGCTCACCTGGAATGTGGTAGATCCATGAGTTCTAGCCCCTGTCTAGTCAAACCAAAGATTATAATATTGGTGAGAATGCAGCATTAAGGAGTAAAAACAAAAACTGGTCGAGTCAGAATAATGTTTCAGAGTGGAACGACATACAGGTATCTACCCACAGACTTGTTTCAATGAACTACATTTTGTAGCACTCTAAAAATCCAACTAAGGGTGTTGGTCTTTTCATTTTTTGTATCTAAATGTTTCCTGTTGCTCATGCTTAAATAGTTTACACATCACATGTTATAGTTTATATTTCGTGTTGTTTATTGTTTAAAAATTCTATGAATAGAATGTTTTAATCCCCCATATGTCATGAGTGTTGTTTTTCATGTAACATTATTGAATATTTTGGGCTTTGTTCATTTACCTGAGAAAGTCTTAGACAAATATTTTGAAATTAAAGGAGTTTTGAACCTTATTACATGTATGGGTTTTTTTTGGGGGGGGGTGGAACTTTTGTCAAATTTTTTAACTTCTCAATTCAATAACTAAAGGATAGAGAAAATTACAGTGTCCCCCAATATTAACTTTTCGATGTTAAAAGCAATATAATTTTCATTCAATCATTAACTTAAGACTTAATCAGGATGGGGGGAATGTGTTTTATTACCCATTCTTCAATGTTCCAGTTCATAGTTTGTTATTTTACAACATTGTTATTATACATGTAGCTGACCTTTTAATAATGTTTTGTTTTTGCAATAAATATTTTCTTGTTAATGAATATTTGTTTAATTTTTGTGCTCTATAATTTACAAAAGTTATCGAGTTGAATCATTTACAAAGTACATGTGTATGTACATATTTTTCCCAACCAAGACTGACTTGTTCCTGAATTTAGCACTTCTTCCATACTAATCCTTATATGTTATTATTGGTCTCCTGACATTGGCATAAACAAGAAAGGATGGAGTGCCTCATGAACAGAAACCACACCATAATAATGCGCTTGACATACATGTATGAATGGAACATGACTGTTAATGTATAGCCCTGTATCAGGGCATACCATTTAACCCCCGTCTGTCCCTCCCTATAGTTTTGAGCTAGAGTTTTTGTAATATTTTGTGGTGTGTTTAATGTACAAATACTAAAGGTGTGCATTCTTACAGGATTTTGACTTCTAAAAAATCACAAAATGATATATAGTTGAACTAAGTCATTTTTAAGTTAGTACATCTAAAGTGTCTTACACACAGACTTTATACATTCTCTAACAAAAGGGGCACACCAGTTTTAAGTTGGGCCTTTTAAAAAGTTTTATTTGATGCTCCATAATATGATAATTTACAAATTGCATGTTTAATGTGATATAAATATGATAAACTATAAAACCATGCAGAAGTCTAACATAATGCCATCTTTAAAGCATTAACATTACAAAGCTGGTTTTTGTACGAATACCTGCCAGTCGCTTAGGGGGAAAAAAGACTTCTTTTGATTTCCCTTTTTTATAAGGACCCCCCCTTTTATAGGATAGTCGGACAACAAAATATACAAGATTTAGATTAATTTTCTTCAAGTTAATCGATAACTACCCGCTAGGATGATATATTTTATTTATTCTTGCAGGTCTAGGATATTGTGTAAACAGTACTATTTGCGAGGTTGTGTCACAATATCCTTGGAAGTTGGAACTACTACATGTATTCTACTATAGCTGAATATTCACACGATCTCTCATTATTTTCAAGTTCTACGGGATAAATGTAGTCATAAATTATTTTCCTAACCAACAAATTCACGAAAACTTCCTTACGACCGTGACGATATGTGCATAACTGCCAAGATGAATAAACTGCGACACCGTGTTTACAAATGCAATGACGTCTTGTTTACGTTTTTTTACTCCGATTGACCTTTGAACCATAATGGCGGCGGCAACGTGAAATTGGTAACCGATAATTATCGAATCCTACACGGAAAGTAACGAGTCTCTAAAGATAACACGATTGCGCAACCCGATCGTCTGCTCTGGATTATTCCTAGAGCAAACTCAGGCTTATATTTATATTCGCTTAATTGCATCAGGTATTGATAAAATACACAATTGCCCAAAATGTCTCAAAGAAAAACACTTTCAAAACCTTATGCATATGTCAGAAGGTAGCAGGTCAAATCGGCCCCAAACCAAATCAGTCCCATGTCAAATCGGCCCCAGATCAAATCATTGTATTATTATGGTCTTTTTTTATTGTTTCACTCCTTTTTTTCACACCGGGAAATCACATGTCCGCCAATTTTGTTGCTTACTATTGTCAACATGCAAAGTTAAATATTTCTTAAATAGTTTGGACACTATTCAGCAAAATATTTAAATACATCCAATACGTTTTAATTATTGAAGAATTAAAACTGTCTAGTAAGTACAGTTGTGTTTTGTACCAGTAAATGTTTACCATTGATACGAAAATAAACTAAATATAAACGTCTGACTATATCTCGCCATGCTTAAAATAATCAATAATCTTGCCGATAAAATTTCAGTGTCTGCATATATATGATGCAAATTTCCTTCATGTACATTGGCCATGAGGAGGACTTTAATTTCATTTTGTTTAATTATTTCCAGTCTAAATGTCCTTTAGGCACCGGCCCTTGAAGGTCACAGAAGACAAATAAACGTTCATGAAAAACGATGGAACAAGTAAGAATTGACAATCCAGAGACACTGGCAACATTGGGCACACAAGACACAGTACGCAGACAAACAAAGCAGACAAACACAACAAAGCACAGAAAACTAAAACGATGACCAACTCGAACCCCACTAAAAACCGAGGGTGAACCCAGGTACTCGCGAAATGTTAGCAGTTCCTGCCTCTTATAAGAGGTACCAATGCTAAAGAAATGACGGGAATTATGGTTGAGTCTTTATCTCAAGGGAGAATATAAATATATTTAGGGGGAAAAACTTAAATAAATTTCTCTGTCGTGTCAATAAATGTAATAACAAAATTACCGAACTCCGAAATGATCAGCATTTAAGGCGCTATAACTTAATCTAAAAAAGAAAATCCTGACTGGAATTGTTAACCATCACTGTTTAAACGTTCTTTTCATGACCTAGATTTTATTACATCTAGGACAGATTAATAAGTTTAAGCCCCGTTTTCTCGAATTCTTATGAGTTGTCTTCCTTGATAACTCCCAAGTGGTTCATTCGTGATAGCTTTCATCTTAATTTATCACGAATGAAATGGAAATCATCGGTTCGTACACGCCAGTTGCATTGGTACACAAGACCTAATTACAAGGAAAAAATAACCAAGGTTCAGCTTAATCTATCACGGATAAAATGAAAATTAACGTTCCGTTGAATTGTAAAATAACTGACATTGACATTGACATAATCCATGTCGTGGTCTTTGTGTTTTCAGTGAGTTCATTTCAGATGAAAGGTGATTGTTCGTCTTGTTGGTATTAGTAGAATTGTGTTGCCTGTCCTTCTTCGATATACGGATTCTGATTGCCCCTTTGGTGTCTTCAACCCTTCTTACCATCATTGTTTAAATTTTCTTGTCATAACAAAGAGGTTTTGTCGTACATAACTCAAAGTAACGATTACAAAAGTACATCTATGTTTTATTTTTGTTTAAAGAATTAATTTTCTAAAGTATCTACCTTTATTTAGCAGGAACAAACTGCTCAACAACAAAACAGATTCAGCCACAACCATCTACTCAGTACCTCACTAGTCCAGAGTTCCCTCAAAGGTATCCAATGTAAGTACATTTGTATATTAATACGTTTATTTGCCTGTTTGTTTGTTTGATGGTGTTTAATGCCACTTTCAAGAATATTTCAGCTATATCGTGGCGGTCAGTTTTATTGGTGGAGGAAACCGGAGAACCCGGAGAAAATCAGCAACCTGTCGCAAGTCACTGATAAACTTTATCACATAATGTTGTACGCCTCGCCCTGATCGAGATTCGAACTTACACCATCAGTGGTGATTGGTACTGATTGCATAGGTAGTTGTAGATCCAACTCTCATTTCACCACGATGGCCCCATATTTTAATACGAAACATTTAATGGCAAACTTATTGAGAAAAAACTTGTATTATTATATTGATGATTAATCTTTGAAAATATCACGAGAAAGATGTAATGTTAAGGGCTAGTTCACGGGTGCCACTAGTGGAACAGGAACTGCTTATTCACCCGGAGTACCTGAGTTCACCCCCGGGTTTAATGGGGTTCATGATGTTGCTCGATGTGCTCCGTGTAGTGTTTTTGTCCATTTGTCCTTTTTCCTTTGGTCACTGCGTTGTCTGTCCTACTTCGATATACGGATTCTAATTACCCCTTTGGTATCTTCAATCTCCTCTAACTTTAGGGTTTGCATTTAATTTTTAACATATGGAGCTTCCCAAGATCCTGAATAATCGTATAGAATCAGTTAAAAGTGATATCGATAATTTTCAGGCGACATTCTACATGTGCGAAGTAAAATATATCGGAAATTTTCCAAATATGTGCAACAATATACCAGCCTCTCTTGAAACGTCATCTTTATCTGAGAAACAGGCTACTGGACCAGGGCTATGAACAGATTCGCCATATTCGATCTCTAAAAAACTTTATATTCCGATACCAAGATCTTGTCGAAAAATATTCTGTCTCTGCAGAGACGATAATAAACGATGGATTTTCATAAAATATGGAAAATGTATAAAGATAAGGATTAAGTAATCGTGGCTTAGACATGACGTCATTCAACATCTCATTTGAAATCAAATTGTGTAAGAAGATGACCATTTAGTTAAATCGTTCTGCAGAGACGATAATAAACGATGGATTTTCATAAAGTACTGCGTTGACTACTATTATACATAATTTGTCCCAGTATTGTTAAAAAAAAACTGTTATAGTGACAACCGGAACCTTTTAACCGTAATGGAAGCGAGAGGTTTGGCGCCGTAAAATCTGATTCAACCCACCATTTCTTTGGAAATGCCTGTACCAAGTCAGGGCCATTGCGCTTTTCCATGTTTTTCGGTTGTTGACTGATTTTGTCTGTTTGTTGATTTATGAGTTTGGGAAGATTGCTCGGTGATCGGTAATTTTGTTATTACCCTTATTTATTATATCACGGTATTTATAATTTAACCAATAAATGAAGTCAAAATAGAATTCATCTTAATTTCATATTAAGAATAACGGCCAACGTAGATACAAATTCCTTGTGCTAGGAAGGGACAGATATTTATTTTTCTACCAAAAAGTTCTCTGAAACTGATATCATCAACATGCTGGAGTTTTTGATTGACAACATATTTGTTATCTTTGGTGGACGTGTTTTTCAACAGACAGTCAGCATACCTATAGGTACATACTGTGCACCTCTTTTCGCCGGCTTGTCCCTTCATTCGTATGAGGTAGACTTCATACAGGGGCTTCTCAAGAAAAACGAAAAGAAACTAGCCCGAACCTTTAATTTCACGTTCCGCTATATTGATGATGTCCTTTTCAATACAACCCACCTGGACATGTAATCACAGGTGATCTGAATATCATTCAACATGAGAGTCTCCGAAAGGTGATTTCTCATGGTCCTAAATTCAGAGAACCTCAACACATCAATTGGAAACATAATTTCAAGATAATTATTGATGCGGTTGAAGATTATGCCAGAAGGTGGATAAAGAGAGAAGTAGACCAAGATCCTGAGTTAGAGTCCTTGTCAGACTGGGTTAGAACAATTAGGTCTCTAGTACAAGGTCGGATTCACAAACTCAAAAATTGTGTTGATAGTCGACCTAAGTCTGTATTTAAAGACCAAGAAGCTGTTAAGTGTCTTTCCTCTCTTCATGACAAATATGTTATCGTTCCTGCGGACAAGGCTTCCAACAATATCGTGTTTGTATGTAAATCATATTACTTCGAATGCCTAATCAAGGAATTAGGCATAAATAACAACACCTCTAGTAATACCACATACAAACCGACTTCATTCGACAAAGATGAAATCCTAGCTAACCACAGATCATTCATGACCTCTTTAAACATTCCCTCTGGTAAAGAGTCTGAGGATTTACCCTATTTATATTGGTTGGATACCTAAACTCCATAAGACACCATACAAAGAAAGGTACATAGCGGGACCATCAACTTGTTCGACGAAAGAATTGTCTATTCACCTGACAAAGATTCTGTCTGCAGTAAAAGAGGGACAACAGAAATATTGTGAAACTTTTTACTCGCGTAGTGGCATAAATCACATGTGGATTTTGAAAAACTCTAAAGATCTTTTGGATAACCTGAAATCAAGATCTTTCTCTCAGGTATCCTCCATCAAAACTTTTGATTTGTCAACTCTATATACCACCCTACCGCATGACAAATTAAAAACCCGCTTAAAAGAAACAATTCACAAAGCTTTCAGTCATAGAAACTATGGCTCAACATTTGTTGTGTTAGGCTACAATTCCACATATTTTTCAAACAAAATTCAAAAAGGTAAAACATGCTACTCCGAGGAATAAGTATGCTGGAGTTCCTCATCGATAACATATTTGTCTCCTTTGGAGGGATACTGTTTCAGCAGGTCGACGGAATACCAATGGGTACGAATTGTGCCCCTCTTCTAGCCGATTTATTTGTATACTCAAATGAGTCGGAGTTTCTTCAAAAGCTTGTAAAAGATAAGAAGATTCATGAGGCTAGAGCCTTTAATTTCACATACAGGTATATTGATGACGTTTTATCTATCAATAATTCTAGATTTGCATAATGTCCTCCATTGATATATCCTCCAGAGCTGGAAGTTAAAGAGACCACAGATACCACTTCGTCCGCATCATTTTTGGACACATACCTCGAAATTGACGACAGTGGTAAAACCAGTATTAATATTTATGATAAACGGGACGACTTCAATTTTAAAATCATAAATTTTCCAAATATGTGCAGCAATATACCAGCTTCTCCTGCATATGGTGTTTACATCTCGCAATTGATTCGTTATGCAAGGGCCAGTAGCAATTATTCTGATTTCCTGAAACGTCATCTTCATCTGAGAAACAGGCTACTGGACCAGGGCTATTAAAAGATTCGCCTTATTCGATCTCTTAAAAAGTTTATATTCCGATACCAAGATCTTGTCGAAATATATTCCGTCTCTGCAGAAAAGATTATAAACGGTGGATTTTCACATAGTGAAAATGCATAAAGATAAGGTGTCAACGAAAATGTCAAAAATATATTTTTATCAATGTGTGACGTAAAAGTGTCTTTGACATTTACTTCACTGAGTTTGGTGCTGCTTTTACAACTGTTTTACCTGTTTTGTTCAAGTATTGTTATAAATACTGTTATAGTGACAGCCGGAAACTTTGAACCGTAATGAAAGGGGGAGGATTGGCGCTTTAAAATCTGATTCAACCCACCATTTCTTTAGAAATGCCTGTACCAAGTCAGGGTCATTACGGTGTTCACAGTTTTCCGGTTGTTGACTGATTTTGTGTTTATATTCTTATGAGTTTTGACTTTCCCTTTGTAAGATTGTTCGGAGTTCGGTAATTTTGTTATTACCCTTATTCACTGAATGATTCCAAGTTTGGTGATTTCATTAATCGCATCTATCCCATTGATCTTGAAATAAGGGATACCACAGATACAGATAAGTCTGCTCCGTACCTTGACCTACACCTCAAAATTTACAGTGAAGGGCGGTTAAGAACGAAATATTGTGACAAAAGAGATGACTTCAATTTTCCCGTTGTGAAAGCTCCATTCATATGTAGCAACATTTCAGTAGCACCTGCATATGGAGTATATATCTCTCAGTTGATACGTTATTCAGAGTTTGTGGTTCCTATCAGGATTTCCTTGATAGTGGGTTGCTGCTAACAAGGAAGCTACTGAACCAAGGGTTCCTCTTAGTTAAATTGCAGTCATCACTTCGAAAGTTTTACGGTCGCCACCACGACTCGGTTGGCCGCTATGGTATATCTGTGTCACAAATGACCACGGATATGTTCCACTTGTCGCAAACACTTCCCGGTCCTATCCTCGTTCATGACTTATCACCGGGTTTGTAACTAGATTAACACGACGGTTGTCACTAGTGGAACAGGAACTGCCTACCCGTCCGGAGCACCTGAGTTAACCCACGGTTTCTAGTGGGGTTCGCGTTACTCGGTCTTTAGTTTTATTTGTATGTTTTGTTGATCGTTGTTTGTCCTTTTGTACTTTTTCTTTTTGGCCATTGTGTTTTCTGTTCTTCTTCGATATACGGATTCTGATTACCCTTTTGGTATCTTCAAATTTTTCTTCTTCGATATACGGATTCTGATTCCCACTTTGGCATCTTTAAACTCTTCTTATGTACCGTTTGTCTGCCGGGATGTTGTGTTCTATGCTGTTTTCTGTAATAGATATATTACCTTTTCATATACATTGTATATATATTTCAATGTTGATCAAGTTCTAATTTATTCATTGGCTATCTTTGGTTGTTAATTATCAACGTTTACTTAAGTGGCATGAACATTTCCAACGAAAATAAGAATTAAGCTTTATTGCTTGACAATTTAGAAATATTTAGCTATGTGTGGGATTGTTGATGTATTTCTAACCTCTAACCGTATACCATTGACCTTTACCCCAGTATGTATTCAGTATTTTTATTTCCAGTGATACTAAGTGTTCATGGAACATAACTACTACAGATGAAGTTGTAGTATTGGTGATATTTATGGATGTGGAGACGAACACACCGACCACATGTTATGAATACGTGACTATTGGTGGTAAGCACATCAACTATATTTTCAGTCAAACACTTTCCTTGTAGATTTAGACTCCTGTTTAGACTCTTTGGATCACTTGTTCCCAAAGACTAATATCAAATTATTTGGTTTTCCAATCTTTTGATTACTAGCGTACCTGATGAATGTTTATCAAGAAATGCATCTTGCGCACTAATTTAGATATCTAAGTTTGTATTACTATCACTGGTCCTATACTTCTACTGATGGACTATTAGTCACCGATGGTATCATCCGACCAGTAGTGAGTGCTCGGCACTGACATGTGTTTTTAAATATATTTATTTTTGAAATTGACTGTTCCTAAATAATGTAATTGGTTAAAATTAAGATACCATTCCTTTAGACTATGTGAACTTAGCCGATGTTGACTGCTCTTTGGATTAATTGCTCCCAAAGACAATTAAAGTATGTAGATTTCGAATAGTTTTACTATTGTCGTACTTGATGGCAACTTCTGTGTCAGGCAGATTAAATATATTATGCATAATGTTCAATATTTTCGTTCTTTATTATCACGCTGTTCGTCTAGTTATATGTTAGGGTCAGCATTGTATTCATATGTGGAAAGCGTTTATATGACCCCATCATTTCGTAAAGAGGGGATATTTGGGCTAATAAAACTAATTAAACCTCACCACTTTTTATTGAAGTGCCTGTATCAAGTCAGGAAAATGTACGGCCATGTATTTGTTTGTTATGTGTGTTGTGTTAACGTCTTTCTCCGATTTTGGATTTTGGAACTGTGTGGATGCTTATCTTTTGTTTTTCTTTCCATTTAAATCCTTCGCGAACATTTTGATTTCGTTTTTAGATTCTATACGTCTATGTACATCTTGGGAATTCAATTTTGAGAAAGCATATGTCTTCAACGATTCCTTTTTAATAACATTAACAAGTGATAATATGCAATCAGAACATGGCTTTGTCTTGTCTTACGTTGAACGCAAGTACAATACAACAGAAGAACAAACGTCCATGACAACAACATACCCGGCAACAGACGTACAGACAGACACGTCATCTGGTATTATTACCACAGGAGTGGCGTCGTCATCAGATACCATTTCAGTGTCGAAAACATCTACAATTCACTCGACGGCTACTCTTGAGACTACATCAACAACAACTCTGACAGATTCGACAACTAATATACACCAAGGTACGTTTAATTATAACAGTGCATCAATAGCAGTACAGTGTAATTATTTTAATTGTAATAAAAAGTAGATACATGCATCTAATTTAGTGTGCACAAGAATAACCTTCATCAGTTACACGTAAAGTCGAAAGATTGGATAATGATTGCCATGTCTCTTTAAATTTGTCCTTGTATGTTTATAGAAACCAAACAAAGGTATATGTATATGTAGATACTTTGTAAAGTAACTGAATTAGTTATCCGATTTATAGGTCTGTGGTGTTTAACGCCACTTTCAACAATATTTTAGTTATATCGTCGCGGTCAGTTTTATTGGTGGAGGAAACCGGAGTACCCGGAGAATACCACCGACCTGTCGCAAGTCACTGGCAAACTTTATCACATAATGGTGTATCGAGTACACCTCGCCATGAACAGGTTCGAACTCACACCTTACGTGGTTATTGGCACGGATTCCACAGGTAGCTGAAAATCTAACTATCATATGATTACGGCCACGATGACCTCGTGATGGTTCACGATAACTACGGAATAGAATTGGAAATTTCACGAATAAGCATAACGATAAAGAATTTATCTCTTTTTAAAAATATAGCGAAGATATATTTGTACATATATACTTTGTAACGTAACTGAATCAGTTTTCCGATTTATATAAAATATGTTGTCTTCTAGCTTGGGGTCAATGTAATGGAACAACACTGGTTGTGCAGTTACAGTTATTTACCAAAGTTAAAATACAGTCACCGGGTTTTCAAGCAGGACAGTATCCACAGTAAGTTGTACCACAAATAGGCAATAAAGCATGTTTATATAAATGCTAAAATGTACCATTCTTTCAGATCAAAATAGAACATGGATTTTACTCCCAAATGTACAGCAATTGTTTACATATGATTCTACGGTAGATAGTTTTTTTTTATGACGGTGTCCACACCCTGGAGCTCCGTGGTATGTAAATATAGACCTACTATATCCGTTATGAGACACGCCCCTTCATAGCGTGCGTCAGCTAGTGTGGAAATGTATCAAATTAACAATTCTCCCTGAGGAATAGGGCAGGAATGAGTCTCCCGTGACTAGAAAATGTCATACTCCTTGAGTTTAAAATATAACAAGCAGCAGTCTTCTTGGTAGACGTGGTCATTGATGGCCCTTTGTAAAGAAGCTAAAATTCAGGCCTCGATTATTGTTTTTTGTGTAATGTTTTGTAGATCGTTGTTTCTCCTGTTGTCGCTGTTCTGTTGGCTGTTGTGTTGTCTGTCCTTCCTCGGTTTACGGCTTCTAATAATAGATTACCCCTTTGGTATCTTCAAACTTTTCTATTTTATCCTCGTTTTCTATTAATCTTTTTTCTTTCAACTTGTTCCCTGCCTGACTATGGCTGAAATATTGCTTATTTAATGTTAAAAAACAATCAATTAATCAACCGATTACGAATGAGTACAGAGCAATCTACCATCGTATATAACAAAAGTTTTAATGCACACATAGGGTAATCAGAAGCCGTAAATCGAAGAAGTACAGACAACACAATGGTCAAAAGAAAAAGGACAAATAGTGCAGTCCCCGTATTATCGACACCTATGTAATTCCAAAAGTTAACTTGCTTTATTAATTTGATAAGTCAAGGCATAGTATTTAAGCTTAAGCATATGTTATTGGCTTAAATTATACAAATGGTCATATCTATATACATGAAGAATAATTTGAAATCGGTATTTCTCTTAAACTTCTAGTTTTTGGATACGAGATCTTTGATGAAGAATATTTCAATTTCAACTACATTCGACCGATTCTAGGATATTCTATGCACAAATCATGTATATCGATGGACAGACAATCGAAACAGAACAACAAGGAATTATATACAATACACCACACAAGAAAACTGAAGAGTGATCAACAATAACCCCACTAAAAAACGGGTGCAACTGTTGTGTTATTCTTGTCATAGTTATCGTTGCTGGTAAAATGTTATAGTTTTCAAAAGTTATGAAGTCTTGTAATATTATAATTACTACCCGGAACAAATAAATAATCATGACAATGCAAAGCTAATTTGCACTGCTAACATGACACTCATTTAGCACGGCACTATATACATCAATTAATATATATAATGGATGTGGTCGAGTCGTCTGAAAATTAAACCAAACAGTGTTAGAATTAGATATTAGAGCTGTCACATTTTTCCTCTTCCCTCGACGGGATTTGAACCCACACCATTGATATACTGCAGCACCATTCGCTTAGTCTTACATCCAACGCCCTAGACCACTCGATCACATCCACTCCCTATGTATATATATATACGCAGTGGCCATAGCAACCATGCGTAGAATATTTAGTGTTTAATAAAATTTTAGATTCTGCGATTATAATAATATGTACATATTTCTAATCTGTTTTTGCAGAAATTAATCATGTGCATGGAGATTCCACCGTTCACGAAATGCGAGTGAAATCATATACACTCTTCATCTTAAAGGAATGAAGAACACACCAGACACCATATCATTATATGGAGGTAGGCATACATTATCTCGTCTTCTCTCTTATGGTCTGTAAATTATCATGGTCTATGCAAAGTTGGGGTTATGGGTGAGGGTTGCGATGTTTAACGCCACTTTCCATAATATTTTAGTTATATCGTGGATGTCAGCTTTATTGGTGGAGAAAACCGGGTTGCCCGGAGAAGACCATCGACCACTGGAAAGTAACCGATAACATTTCTAGCATAATGTTGTGTTGTCTGTGGTGATAGGCACTGATTGTAAATCCAACCACCATGCGATCACCACCACGACGACACTTGGTCAATACACTTTATGTTATAGTTTTTGTACATTTTGTGTATCCATCGATTAATCCTGTACTAAGGCATAACCGCATCGGTGGTGTAATGGTTAGCGTGTTCTCCTCGAGTGCAGTAGATCGTGGGTTCGAGCACCAGGCAGTCTAAACATATATTTGTAAAATTGGCATATGTTACATCTTTACTAAGAAGTAAGAGAACAGACTAATTGATTCAGTGAGCTAGCACTATAAAAATCAACCAAGTGTGTTAGTCTAGTACAAAGCGGACATCATCACCATCATCATCATCATCATCTCATCGAATGTATCTGGGTGCCATGATATAGCTGAATTGCTCATTTATGAGGTAAGCAATAATCACTCACTTACTGTCCTAATGCAAGGAATTGGTCTCTAAACTGAATTCGCTCAATTTGTTTGCGACATGAACCGTTTTAGGTACAAACACCTTGTAATACCATTGATATCTACATATACAATAAAGACCTATCTATAGGGGTTTGACTTATGCTCCATATGGAGGTGTGTCTACTCAATGCAATTGATATCGAATGGGCAATCAAGAATGGACACTCCAGATAAACTGGCAAAATTGGGTACACAAGACGAAGACAAACAAACAAAAGGAGAAAAATAATGTTAAGGTTACGATGCTTAGCGTCACTTTCAACAATATTTTAGCTATATCGTGGAGGTCAGTTATATTGGTGGAGGGAACCGGATGTGCCACGAGAAAACTATCAGCCTCTCGCAAGTCACCGAGAAACAAACAGAAGAAGACAAAAATATGTGTTGGACACCACTATGCGCCAACAAACACAACGAATAACGTAAATAAAGCTTGACAAACAATTTAACAATGAATTACATGTCGGTTGCGGTTAACGTTGCTTATGTTTGATACTGCAGTGTCTTCCTCAATCAAATAAACATACAGTCACTGTACATTTATTGTTACACTCACTACGCTGATCTCCAGTCATCATGTCAACACTTTCATTCTACCGAAACTTTCATCCAGCCGAAACCTTTATCCTGCCAAACTCTAACCTGTTGTAGAAATATTGTGTGCAAACTTTAATACTTGAATCTTTGTTCCGCGTACGTATTATGAGGGCCGTCGTGGTCATGATCGTGTGGTAGTTGCCTAAGTAATCGGTGCCTATCATCACTGAAGTTGTGAGTTCAAATCTCGATCACGCCGAGATGAACAAAATTATGTGATTAAGTTGATCAGTTACAGGCGACAGGTCGGTGGTTTCCCCAGGTCCTCCGGTTTTCTCTACCAAAAACACTGACCGCCACGATATAAATGAAATATTGTTAAAAATGGCGATAAACATCATCAAACCAACCAAAATCAATCCTGGTCTTCTCATTTTAACTCTGGTTTCTATCTAAATATTTGGTTGTTAATTGTTGAATTGGCATGTTTCTTTTATCAATATAACATATGAATAGGAGGAGACGGGTGCCACGTGGGGAGCGGGAGCTGCTTATTCTTCCCGAGTTTATGAGTTCACCGCCGATTTGTAGTGGTGTTCGCGTTGTTCAATCTTTAGTTTTCTGTGCAGTGTTTTGTAGATCATTCTTTGTTGTATTGTCCTTGTTCATTTGACCATTGTATTGTATGTCATTCTTTGTTTTCCACTAAAGTTGTTCGAACCCCGTTCATGGCGAAGAGTACTCGATTCAGCATTATGTGATAAAATTTGAGAGTGACTTGCGACAGGTCGGTGGTTTGTTTCGAGTACTCCGATTTCCTCTACC
This sequence comes from Bathymodiolus brooksi, assembly GCA_963680875.1. NCBI lineage: Eukaryota > Metazoa > Mollusca > Bivalvia > Mytilida > Modiolidae > Bathymodiolus > Bathymodiolus brooksi. Next base: position 49,192,625 of record OY804588.1, read on the forward strand.
AATGAAACTGAACATCACGATATAACAGAATTTTTAATGAAAGTGGCGTTAAACACCATCAACCACCATCTTCTTCCATTTATGGCTTATGATTACCTCTTTGGTATCTTCAAACTGTTCTTCATGTATATGCATAATTTAAGCTAATAGCATAATCTTAAGCTTAAATGCTATGCCTAGACTTGTCAAATTAATAAAGCAATTTAACTTTTGGCATTACATAGGTGTCGACAATACGGGGACTGCACTAATTGATACGACTACCAACATATCTCAGGATTACACTCAACGTAAGGTAGTAGATCATAACTCTTTGTTTCTACTATTTACAACAGACAATGTTGAGTCAAATGATGGAGATGGATTTGAAATGTACATTATTGAATCTGAAGATTACTGTAAGTAATATAGCAAATTTTATTTCAATTTGTTTGTTAGCTTGCGTGACGGTGTTTAACGCCACTTTCAACAATGTGGTCAGTTTTATTGGTGGAGGAAACCGGAGGACCCGGTGAAAACCACCTACATGTTTCAAGTCATTGACAAACATTAACACATAATGTAGTACACTTCGCCCTGATCGAGATTATAACTCAAAACACCAGTGGTGATAGGCACTGATTACATAGATAGTTGTAAATCCTACTGCCATATGATCACTGCCACGACGACCCCTTTAATTCAATTTGAGCAGTCTAATTTTACTGGATAGAATTTTGTTATATACTGTCACTGACATAGTTACCTGTTGTGGTTTGGGAAGCTAGTTATCAAAATATCAAAAGGGACAATCAAGGGATAATTGTAGAATTTAAATATTTAATTAAAAATATTACCGCCCATGAATTATTGTGATTTTTCTGAAGGATAAACACAATATTAATGCTAAGTTTATATGTACTAGGCGCAAAATTTGGAAAAGACTTGTTCAACTTCACCTTTGTCCCAATATTAAGCTGAATACACATAAGCTTTATATCTTAACGTTAGGGTTATTGTGTTTATCGTCACTTTCATCAATATCACTTATATTGTGGCGGTCAGTTTTATTGGTGGAGGAAACCGGAGTGCCCAGAGAAAATCACCGACTTGCCACATGTCGCAGACAAACTTTATCATATAATGTTGTATCGAATACACCTCGCCTGAGCGGAATTCGAACTCCCAACGGTAGTGGTGATATGCACTGATTACATTGATAGTTATAAATCCAACTATCATACGATCACGACAACGAGGGTCCCCTTTATATTTAAAGACACTCCACTAATATTATATATATACATATCACCACTGAATTTCATTGCTCATATGTTTAAATAAACGCTAGAGAATACCCTATATATATTTAATTAATGTACATTTTCGAACCCCCATCCCCTCCAAAAAAAAACAACAACAAAACAAAAAGAACTGTTGATCGATTAGTTTATTGCTTGAAGTCCAGTGGGAAATATCTCATTATTTGGTTTTCCAATCTTTTCACCTTGAGCATACCCGATGAAAGTTACTCGTGCGCACCAAATTGGATATCTACGTTTTTATGTCATGCATATTCATGACACAAACAAGCCCAACAATATATAAAAGTGATATGAAAAGGAGGAAGGAATGAAAAACCAGAGGCAAAGTCTTCGACTGCCACTGAAAAAGTTGTGTAGGGACTACAATGTGTCTACTGTTTGTCTAATTCCAAACAGAGGTTCTTAACGTACTGATGGCGTAGCAATCTACCAGCACAATACTCACTACAATCCACGGTCAGTCTTTCCATGTTATGAGCTATGACCTGACAAACCGAGAAGTAGACTGTATTTCCCACCTATTGACCTACTGCGCAGCTCCATGGGCTGCGCTCTGATGGTGGAATGGGTGTATAGAATCAGTTTCAACAATATTGCAGTATATTAGTCCCGTTTATCAGTTGCATTGGCACATAATATCTAATTACAAGGAAGAAATAACCGATTAACCAAATACAATTGTACCGACTACACATCACCATGGGAGAAATATGAAATCCCAACTTTTCTGTTATGACAGACACAGATAAAATAGGGAGAAGTAGCTATAACAGCCGTACGTTCATGGTCGTGAGGGTTGCTATATTTTAAGAAGGTCACAGAAGACAAATAAACGTTAATAAAAACCGATGGAACAAGTAAGAATTGACAATCGAGAGACACTGGCAACATTGGACACACAAGACACAGTACGAAGACAAACAAAACAGACAAACACAACAAAACTAAAATGATGACCAACTCGAACCCCACTAAAAACCGGGGGTGAACCCAGGTGCTCGCGAAAGGTTAGCAGTTCCTGCCTCTTATTAGAGGTACCAATGCTAAAGAAATGACGTGAATTATGGTTGAGTCTTTATCTCAAGGGAGAATATAAATATATTTTGGGGGAAGAACTTAAATAAATTTCTCTGTCGTGTCAAATGATCTGCATTTAAGACGTTATAACTTAATCTAAAGAAGAACATCCTGACTGTTTAAACTTTCTTTTCATCACCTAAATTTTATTACATCTAGGACAGATTAATAAGTTTAATCCCCGTTTTTTTTCGAATTCCTATGAGTTGTCTCGCTTGATAACTCGAAGTAAACACATAGTTCATTCGTTATTGCTTTCATCTTAATCTATCACGGATGAAATGAAAATCATCGGTTCGTACACGCCAGTCGTATTGGTATACAAGACCTAATTACAAGGAAAAATAACCAAGGTTCAACTTTATTGATCACGGATAAATTGAAAATCAACGCTCCGTTGAATTGTAAAATGTCTGACATTGACATAATCCATGTCGTAGTCTTTGTACTTTCAGTGAGATTATTTCGGATGAAAGGTACTTGTTCGTCTTGTTGATATTGGTGGAATTGTGTTGTCTGTCCTTCTTCGATATACGGATTCTGATTGACCCTTTGGTGTCTTCAAACTCTTCTTGCCATCACTGTTTAAATTTTCTTGTCTTAGCAAAGAGGTTTTGTCGTACATAACTCAAAGTAGCGATTACAAAAGTACAACTATTTTTTATTTTTATTTAAAGAATGAATGTTCTCAAGTATCTACCTTTATTTAGCAGGAACAGACTGCTCAACAACAAAACAGATTCAGCCACAACCAATTACACAGTACCTCACTAGTCCAAATTTTCCTCAAAAGTATCCCTTGTAAGTACATTTGTATATTAATACGTTTGTTTGCTTGTTTGTTTGTTTGATGGTGTTTAATGCCACTTTCAAGAATATTTCATCTATATCGTGGCTGTCAGTTTTATTGGTGGAGGAAACCGGAGGGCCCGTTGAAAACCATCGACCTGTCGCAAGTCACTGACAAACTTTATCATATAATGTTGTGCGCCTCGCCCTGATCGAGATTCGAACTCACAGCATCAGTAGTGATTGGTACTGATTGCATAGGTAGTTGTAGATCCAACTGCCATTTCACCACGATGGCTCCTTATTTTAATACAAAACATTTAATGGCAAACTTATTGAGAAAAAACTCGTATTATTATATTGATGATTAATCTTTGAAAATATCACGAGAAAGATGTAATGTTAAGGGCTAGTCCACGGTTGCCACTAGTGGAGCAGAAACTGCTTATTCACCCGGAGTACTTGAGCTCATCCCTGGTTTTAGTGGGGTTCATGTGGCTGCTCGATGTTTTCCGTGTAGTGTTTTTGTCCATTTGGCATTTTCCTTTGGTCATTCCGTTGTCTGTCCTACTTCGATTTACGAATTTTAATTACCCTTTTGGTATCTTCAAACTCCTCTAACTTTAGGGTTTGCATTTAATTTTTAACAAATGGAGCTTCCCAAGATCCTAAATAATCGTATAGAATCATTTAAAGTGATATCGATAATTTTCAGGCGACATTCTATATGTGCGAAGTAAAATATATCGGAAATTTTCCAAATATGTGCAGCAATATACCAGCTTCTCCTGCACATGGTGTTTACATCTCGCAATTGATTCGCTATGCAAGGACCAGTAGCAATTATTCTGATTTTTTGAAACGTCATCTTTATCTGAGAAACAGGCTAATGGACCTGGGCTATCAAAAGATTCGCCTTGATACCAAGATCTTGTCGAAAAATATTCTGTCTCTGCAGAGACGAGAATAAACTATGAATTTTCATAAAATATGGAAAATGTATAAAGATAAGGATTAAGTAATCGTGGTTTAGACATGACGTCATTCAACATCTCATTTGAAATCGAATTGTGCAAGAAGATGACTGTTTAGTTAAACCGTTCTGCAGAGACGATAATAAACGATGGATTTTCATAAAGTACTGCGTTGACTACTATTATACCTAATTTGTCACAGTATTGTTAAAAATACTGTAATAGTGACAACCGGAACCTTTTAACCGTAATGGAAGCGAGAGGTTTGGCGCCGTAAAATCTGATTCAACCCACCATTTCTTTGGAAATGCCTGTACCAAGTCAGGGACATTGCTGTTTTCCAAGTTTTCCGGTTGTTGGCTGATTTTGTCTGTTTGTTGATTAATGAGTTTTGCCTTTCCCTTTGGAATATTGCTCGGTGTTCGGTAATGTTGTTATTACCACTTATTTATTATAAATGAGGTCATAATATAATTCTTCTTAATTTCATATTAAGAATAACGGCCAAAGTAGATACAAATTCCTTGTGCTAGGAAGGGACATATATTTATATTTCTACCAAAAAGTTTTCTGAAACTGATATCATCAACATGCTGGAATCTTTGATTGACAACATATTTGTTATATTTGGTGGACGTGTTTTTCAACAGTCAATCGGCATACAAATGGGTACATACTGGGTACCTCTTCTCGCTGGCTTGTTCCTTCATTCGTATGAGGCAGACTTCATGCAGGAGCTTCTCAAGAAAAACGAAAAGAAACTAGCCCGATCCTTTAATTTCACGTTCCGCTATATAGATGAATAATTCCAAGTTTGGTGATTTCGTTGATCGCATCTATCCCATTGGATACCACAAATACAGATAGGTCTGCTTCGTACCTTGACCTACACCTCGACATGTAAAATGAGGGGCGGTCAAGAACGACATATTGCGACAAAAGAGATGATTTCAATCTTCCCGTTGTGAACGTTCCATTCATATGTAGCAACATTACAGCAGCACCAGCATATGGAGTATATATCTCTCAGTTGATAAGTTATGCAGAGCATGTGGTTCCTATCAGGATTTCCTTGATAGGGGGTTGCTGCTAACAAGGAAGCTACTGAACCAAGGGTTCCTCTTATTTAAATTGAAGTCATCACTTCGAAGGTTTTACGGTCGCCACCACGACTTGGTTGACCGCTATGAAATATCTGTGTCACAAATGACCACTGATATGTTCCACTTGTCGTAAAGACTTCCCGGTCCTTTCCCCGTTCATGACTTATCACCGGGTTTGTAACTAGATTAACACGACGGTTTTCACTAGTGAAACAGGAACGACCCACCCTTCCGGAGCACCTGAGCTAACCCACGTTTTACTGGATCTTCAGTTTTATTTGTATGTTTTGTTGATCGTTTTCTGTACGTTTTCTTTTTGGCCATTGTGTTTTCTGTTCTTCTTCGATATACAGATTCTGATTCCCACTTTGGTATCTTCAACCTCTTCTTATGTACAGTTTTGTCTGCCGGGATGTTGTGTTCTATGCTGTTCACTGTAATAGATATATTACATTTTCATATACATTGTACATGCATATATATTTCAATGTTCATCAAGTTCTAATTTATTCATGGGCTATCTTTGGTTGTTAATTATCAACTTTTACTTAAAGGGATATTGTCTACCAGCTGCGTAATTTTTTCATACTCAAAATTATTGTCGATTTCCATACTGACCTTCATAAAATGAAGATTACACACCGAATTATTGATGAATACGCTCCGAAACGTTGTTTTTTCGACTAAAAAAGCTGACCATCGTTACCGGAAGCTAATTAATTATGCACTGACCTGGGCGAGGCCAACTCTATTTATTTATCCATTTCTATATCAGTAGCCCGGATGCTGCAGCATGGATATTGAGGTAAGTTTCTATAAAAGTTGAGGAAAAAAGCTATTTGCGAACCGATTGTATCTAAAAGACGTAGAATAAATAATTTCTGAATCAGGAATAGATTTTCTTTGATGAAAACTACATGCCTTCACAGATTCAGCCGATATTTCCACGATAACCATTGAAAACATGCCAGGAGGCACCCCATGGGGACAAGCTCAACTACGTATTTTCGATCGGAAATTTTTGCCGGCGTTAAAAATAACTAAATTAGTTTTTTTCTTCTTATAAGTTATGAAATTGTTCCCCGAGATTTTGATACAAGTGTTAAATTAATTTATTTTAGCCAGTTGTACCGACAATATGAAAACAGAGAAATACATGTATAACACAGTGAAATACATGTCTGATGAAAACGAATGACGTAGCCAGTGTTGTTTTATTTGTTAATTGACTGGAATGTTTCAGAGAAATTTGGGCTGGATTAGAAACAAAAGAGACCTTACTTCTAGTTCAACAAGACAGTTGCTGCAAAATAATATGGGACTGACCATTTACCTTGAAGGGGGTTATGTCACGTTTTTTCGCTGTAGAAATGTTTTTTTCAGACGCCACAGAAATCATATGTTCTTTTTTTCCGGCGAAGTGCCCATCTAATTAAAACAAGGTGAACTGTGATCTAATGCTTAATGCTCACTTATGATACCCCTGCCACTTCCCATGATATGGGGTACCTATATGAAGCTTGTGACCAAATACCAGATTTCTGCCACCAATAGTTGTTGAGGAAAATGTGCATATATGTTCAATGTGGATAAAAGTCGGTAAACAGGAAGTAGAAATCTGATGGTTCCAAAAACGCTTCCCACGATATGGCATACCTATGTGAAGCATGTGACCAAATTGAGGAAAATGTGCATATATGTTCAATGTGGATAAAAATCGGCAAACAGGAAGTAGAAATCTGATGGTTCCAAAAACGCTTCCCACGATATGGCATACCTATGTGAAGCATGTGACCAAATATCAGATTTCTGCCATCAATAGTTGCTGAGAAAAATGTGACGAAAAATATTTTGGAAGGACGGACGGACAGAGGTAAAACAGTATACCCCTCTCCCCCTTCGGGGAGCGGGGGTATAATTAGATCTAAAATAGGGAGCAAGTGCGTAGATCTAATTTTAATTAGATTGGCGAAGTGCTGGAATAATTTTTTTTCTTCAAAATGTTGTATATGATTATACTGTGAAAATGGCAAGTATATGATTATACTGTGAAAATGTCAAGTCGGAATATATTTTTTTTCTCCTGTCCAGCCAAATTTTTTTCTTCAAGATGCAGAATCAAAATAATTTTTTGGGAAAAAAATATAAAATTAAAATTGAATAGCTTGAGGGGTAAATTGATAAAAAAAAATTGCAAGACCAAAATGGTTCTCCCATATACCAATAAAAAAACGAAATAAAACTGTGGTCATAAGAATGTCCCACGAGAAAATCTTTCCTTCCAAAATAAGACTTTTTTTTATTTCTCTAAACTGAATTTGTGCAAACTATTTCACTTATAATGAATTATCTTTCTTTTTTAAATAGAGCTCATTTTTCTAGATGAATGTATAACCATCTTTCTTTACTCTGTCTTTATTAAATCTCTTGTCTTTATTACAGGACTTTGATCGGATTGTCCTTGATGAGGCAGTGATGGGGGTTGCTAGAATGCTTCGAGAGGAACTTGTAGTAATGCCCCATGACGAGGATTACAACAGATCCAATAGGTATGCAGCCTACCGCCAGTATACCATTTGGGCACATGGCCGACTTGGAGCTGGGGTCAGACGTGTGATCCCAATCTGTTGTTCTTGAAAAATTAGGGACAAGTATCCTGATCTATATGGACAATACAAGGGTTTCATTCCTAGACAATTTAATTAAAACTTGTTCATGAAATATTTTGTATTTTATCCCATATACTCTAATGATAAAGTTTACCACTTGTTTCCCTATGGGTTCACAAATGGACTCGATTTCTCCAGTTTCATCCGTTTCGTTGAGATGTGATGGCTGCTCATTTCTTCTACTCTAGAAATACCTTGGTCAGAATATCTAAATCAAAAGTACAAATATCAATCACTACAAAATCACATTTGTCTGAAATTACCAGTTTTTGTAGTAATTTGCCTAAAAAATTAAGATAATTTTACAAAAACCTGCATGATTTTAACACAGACATGGGCCATCGGTCTACTGTTAAATTTACACACTGTGAAACATGCAAATTGCTATGGATCTTCACATTATTTCTTAAAAATCTTGTTTATAAATCATACTTACAAGATCCAAACTAAACAAGGGCAAAACGTGGTGTATCCCCTCGCCTAAAAATTTGACCCAGTGACCTTGACCTTTGACTTTGAAAATCAATAGGGTTCCATATTCTCTTAAGGACTAAGTATGTACCAAGTTTGGTCAAAATCCATTGAAGGATGTTGATTCTAGAGTGTTCACAAGGATGTTACGCGGTTAAATTTTGACCCGGTTATCTTGACCCTTGACCTATGAGGATATGACCTTGAAAATCAATAGGGTTTCGGTTATCTTAAGGACTAAGTACGTACCAAGTTTTGTCAAAAATCCATTGAAGGATGTTGATTCTAGTGTTCACAAGGATGTTATGCGGTAAAAATTTGAGCCTGTGACCTTGATCTTTAACATACGATCTTGAAAATCAATAGGGTTCCAGATTCTCTTAAGGATTAAGTATGTACCAAGTTTGGTCAAAATCCATTGCAGGATGTTGATTCTAGAGTGTTCACAAGGATGTTACGCAGTAAAAATTTGACCCTGTGACCATGACAATCAATAGGGTTTCAAATCCTCTTAAGGAATAAGTATGTACCAAGTTTGGTCAAAATCCATTGAAGGATGTTGATTCTAGAGTGTTCACAAGGATGTGACGGACAGACGGACGGACGGTAGCGTTACTATATCCCTTCGCAACTTCGTTGGCGAGGGGATAAAAAGCAGTTCAAATAACAATTCTTTAAATAGAAAGCCTTTATATGAAAAATACATATTGATTTCCCTCTATCATGTCTATGTTGATAATTCTAAGATAGTAAAGTATAATTTTGGCTCCTTGAACTAAATATTATGTCCAACATTGTTGAAATGTAGTAAAAAACTAGTTAATGTAATGTTTTTAGAATAGTCAAGAAATAAACTTGGTTTGCATAAAGAAATTGAAAACGATTTTCATTTATTCATAGTCTAAAATATGCAGTTCAGGACATTTCAGTAAAATTTTATAGTCACATATATAGAAAAGTTTCTGAAACTTGCAAATTTCTATGGATCTTCATATCATTTTTTAAAAACCTTGTTTATGTATCATACTTACAGGATCCAAACTAAAAATGCTACTGAAATGACACTTATTTAAATGGAAAGCATTTTATATAAAAGATACATACTGCTTTTCCACTATGGTGATAATTCACAGACAGGAAGATATAATTTTGGCTCACATAACAAAGTTTTATGTTCAAAATTGTTGAAAAGTACTTTTAACCTTATTTATGTAATGTATTTCCAGTACCCAAGATATAAACTTGTTTGCATAAAGGAATTGAAAATGATTTTCATTTAGCCATGCTCTAAAATATGCATTTTAGGACATTTCTGAAATTTTCAGTAAAATTTTGTAGTCATATATAAAAATGTTTTGAAACTTGAAAATTTCAATGGATATTCATATCATTTCTTCAAAACCTTGTTTTTAATTATATATTATACTTACAGCATCCAAACTAAAAGTGCAATTGAAATGAAGCTTCTTTAAATAGAAAGCTTTTATTTGAAAAATACATACTGATTTTCCATTATAGTGATAATTCGCAGAAAGTAAGGTATATACTTTTGGTTCCCAAAACTAAGTTTCATGTCCAAGTTGTTGAAATTTGATAAAATTAAAAGCCTAATTATATGTTGTATATCAAAGAAATAAATTTGCTTGAATAAAAAGAACTTAATAGGGTTTTCATTAAGCCATCTACAGTTTTAATTCTTGCATTAAAAATGAATTGATTTGATATTTTTTTTTAAATTGATAATAATAAACTGCATTGCCATTGATATCCTTTTGCACTCCCATTTCCCCTTTGCTGGCCTCTTAAAATTTGTGTTTGCTTACCTCACAAATACGGCCGTTTTATGCTACTCATTGACAATAATTTGCTGTTGCCAGGTGCAAAATTACATATATTGATTAAAATCTACCGAAAATGATCATAGGCATCATCATAAATTCATAGAATATGAAAAACGATTGAGAAAAGAAGGCAACAACTGCAACCTATCAACAATAATCAAGCACTTCCTTGAGTTCGCTCCATCCAACGGCAACGGTCCAACTGATCCCCTACATATATCCTGCATTTGTTCCATTTGGAAGATACTTCACTTCTATTCCTCTTTATCTCTGAATCCGTCAAAGTCCGCTTTCTTCCACGCGTTGACAGTTTCTCTTTTGCCCAAGAACCACATGTTGTTTATTGTTTCTAAACAGTGCGCATGCTCAAGACGTGTTCACATAGAAGGCCATATGAATAGATTGGAATATTGTCATCCAGACAATAATTCTGATAACGATAGTTTTGGGTCTTTTTTGTCAAAACATCGTATCTTTTGCAACATAACTCGGTGTTAATCTTCATTTTATGAAGGTCAGTACGGAAATCGACAATAATTTTGGGTATGAAAAAATTACGCAGCTGGTAGACAATATCCCTTTAAGTGGCATGAACATTTCCAACGAAAATAAGAATTAAGTTTTATTGCTTGATAATTTAGAAATATTTAGCTATGTGTGGATTGTTGATGTATGTTTTACCTTTAACCGTGTACCATTGACCTTTACCTCGGTGTTTATTCATTATTTTTATTTCCAGTAATACTAACTGTGCATGGAATATAATTACTACAGATGACGTCATAGTATCGGTGATATATATGGATGTGGAGACGAACACACCGACCACATGTTATGATTACGTGACTATTGGTGGTAAGCACATCAAATATATTTTCAGCTAAGCACGTTCCTGGTAGATTTTGACTCCTGTTTAGACCCTTTGGATCACTTGTTCTCAAAGACTAATATCAAATTATTTGGTTTTCCAATTTTTTGACTACTAGCGTACCTGATGAATGTTTCTTCAGAAATGCGTCTTGTGCACTAATTTAGATATCTACGTTTTTATTACTTTCATTGGGTTGATACTTCTACTGGTGGACTATTAGTCACCGATGGTATCATCCGACCAGTAGTCAGTACTTGGCACTGACATGGCGGATAAGGCTTCCAACAATATCGTGTTTGTATGTAAATCATATTACTTCGAATGCCTAACCAAGGAATTAGGCATAAATAGCAACACCTCTAGTAATACCACATAATAACCAACTTCGTTCGACAAAGATGAAATCCTAGCTAACCACAGATCACTCATGACCTTTTTAAACTTTCCTGCTGGTAAAGAGTCTGAAGATTTACCCTATTTATATTAAATACCTAAACTCCATAAGACACCATACAAAGAAAGGTACATAGCGGGATCATCAACTTGTTCGACGAAAGAATTGTCTATTCACCTGACAAAGATTCTGTCTGCAGTAAAGGAGGGACAACACAAATATTGTGAAACTGTTTACTCGCGAAGTGGCATAAATCACATATGGATTTTGAAAAACTCTAAAGATCTTTTGGATAACCTTAGATCAAGATCTTTCTCTCAGGTATCCTCCATCAAAACTTTTGATTTTTCAACTCTATATACCACCCTACCGCATGACAAATTGAAAACCCGCTTAATAGAAAAATTTCACAAAGCTTTCAGTCATAGCAACTATGGCTCAACATTTGTTGTGTTAAGCTACAATTCCACATATGTTTCAAACAAAATTCACAAAGGTAAAACATGCTACTCCGAGGAATAAGTGATCAGTATGCTGGAGTTCCTCATCGATAACATATTTGTCTCATTTGGACACACACTGTTTCGGCTAGAGCCTTTAATTTCACACACAGGTATATTGATGACGTTTTATCTATCAATAATTCAAGATTTGCAGAATTTCTTCCATTGATATATCTTCCAGAGCTGGAAGTAAAAGAGACCACAGATACAGCTTCGTCCGCATCATTTTTGGACACATACCTCGAATTTGACGACAGTGGTCAACTCAGTACTAAATTTTATGATAAACGGGACGACTTCAATTTTAAAATCATACGTTTTCCAAATATGTGCAGCAATATACCAGCTTCTCCTGCATATGGTGTTTACACCTCGCAATTGATTCGCTATGCAAGGGACAGTAGCAATTATTCTGATTTCCTGAAACGTCATCTTCATCTGAGAAACAGGCTACTGGATCAGGGCTATTAAAAGATTCGCCTTATTCGATCACTTAAAAAGTTTATATTCCGATACCAAGATTTTGTCGAAATATATTCCGTCTCTGCAGAGATGATGATAAACGATGCATTTTCAAATAGTGAAAATGTATAAAGATACGGATATCAACAAAAATGTCAAAAATATGTTTTTATCAATGTGTAACGTAAAATGGTTTTTGACATTTGCTTCACTGGGTTTGGTACTGCTTTGACAACTATTTTACCTATTTTGTTCAAGTATTGTTATAAATACTGTTATAGTGACAGCCGGAACCTTTGAGCCGTAATAAAAGCGGGAGGTTTGGCACTTTAAAATCTGATTCAACCCACCATTTCTTTAGAAATGCCTGTACCAAGTCAGGGTCATTACGGTTTTCACAGTTTTCCGGTTGTTGACTGATTTTGTCTGTTTATATACTCATGAGTTTTGACTTTCCCTTTGTAAGATTGTTCGGAGTTCGGTAATTTTGGTATTACCCTTATTTATTGAATATATTTATTTTGAAATTTACTGTTCCTAAATAATGTAATTGGTTAAAATTAAGATTCCCCTCCTTCAGACTATGTGAACTTGGCCGATGTTGACCGCTCTTTGGATTGTTTGCTCCCAAAGACAATTAAAGTAGGTAGATTTCCAATATTTTTACTATTGACATACTTGATGAAGATTATTCCAGAAGCTTGTCGTCCACACTAAAGTAGATATCTACGTTTTTAGTACGAAAAAAGGGTAATAACAAAATTACCGAAAACCGAGCAATCTTCCAAGGGGAAAGGCAAAACTCATAAGTCAACAAACAGACAAAATCAGTCAACAACCAGAAAACTGGGAAAACCACAATGGCCCTGACTTGGTACAGGCATTTCCAAAGAAATGGTGGGTTGAATCAGAATTTACGGCGCCAAGCCTCCCGCTTCCGAAATCAAGTCCATTGTCTCAGTCTATTACGTCTTTGACATTCGGAACGATCATATGAATCATTTAAGTAGCTAGATGGTACATGTACGGCGGTTTCTTCCACGAATGAAATTTACCATTACATTATCGTATAATGTAGTGTTAAACACATATATGGCATATGCCAATTCTGTGTCAGCAGATTATATATATTATGCATACTGTTCAAGAGTAGCGTTCATTACAATAATGCTGTTCTTCTTGTTTTCTGTTAACGTTGACATTTTGAAGTGCCGGTACCAAGTCAGGAAAGTGAACTGTCATGTATTTGTTTGTGTGAATTTAGCGTCTTTCTCTGATTGTGGATTTTGGAACTGTGGGGGATTTATTTTTCATTCCATTTAAAGCCTTAGCGCACAAAAAGTAACATTTTTATTTCGTTTTTAGATTCCAAACTTCTATGTGCAATTTGGGAATTTAATATTGACATAGCATATGTCTTTAACGATTCCTTTATAATAACATTCAAAAGTGATAATATGCAATCAGAACATGGCTTTGTCTTGTCTTACGTTGAGAGCAAGGACAATACAACAGAAGAACAAACGTCGATAAAACTGGAAGCAGAAACGACAACAAATATTGAATTGTCAACTACACAGCAGTCCACATCAAATACTGAGACTACCACTTACGAATTATCAACGTCGCTATACTCGACATTAAGAGATCAAATATCCATATCTGAGGCAGAAACACTATCTTCCAGTCATATATATACTGAACCATCTACTGTGTCATCTATTACATCCACTGCAACTCTACATACAGACATATCCACTAACGTTCCTACAACAGGAGCCTCATCTGTATCAGAAGCACTTTCAGAAGCCGAAACTTCCACAAAATATCAAACTACAGATGTTATAGAAACAACAGAAACAACTATGTTAGATTCGACAACTGTTATACTACAAGGTACGTCAACTTATGGCAGTACATTAATAGAAGTACATTGTATTTAGTTTTGGTAGGTATATTCTAAACCTCATATGGGTATTGTGAACTTGTGAATTTTACCATATATAATTATATTCTTGGTATTACAGATTTTCTTTCGTTGCTAATCAAAGCGGCGAGAACATAAGCTTAAGTGTTGCATATGTAAATTTGTCCCATTTTTTGCGGGCCGTCGTGGTCGTGGTCGTATGGTATTTGGATTTACAACTACATATGTAATCAGTGTTTATCACCACTAACGTCATGAGTTCGAGCACCACTCAGGCGATGTGTACTCAATACAATATTATGTGATAAAGTTTGTCAATGACTTGCGATAGGTCAGTGGGTTTCTCTGTGTACTCCGGTTTCCTCCTCCACCATTAAAACTAACCTCCACGAAATAACTGAAATATTGTTGAAAGTGGCCCTAAGCTCCATACCCATAACCGCATAACCGCATAACCCCTATTTTCTTCTGAATGGCATATTCGTGTTTCAGCTAATTACTAAAATTATTGTCTTCGCTCTGACTGTGTTAATTACAGTCAGCTCCTGGAATGACACATTCAGACCACGGACACCGTTAAGAAGTATTTAGATGACACCCCACTGGGACCACTTGTTATTACTTCATTTTCCGTTGCTTGTCGTGCTTGATGCTATGTTTGATATATGTATGTAGGTTTTGTACTTTTTCTTTTGGCCATTGTGTTGTCGATATTCTTCGATATACTACATTTACACTTGACGCATTAACAAATAGTATGACAAACCAATCAAATCTATGATCTAGTATTATACAAACAAAGAATTAATTGAAGGCATGTCTTGTTTTGCTACTCCTGTAAAAGTTCATAAAAATAATGATGGTAAGAAAAAAGACAAAAACATTATTAAATTACATGGTTTACTGAATTGTTGTCTGTCAATAAGATTTCCTGACGTTAATTCCATATAGACTGTATCATATTCATCCAATCCCCAAATATTACAATCGCGACATTATATTAAACCAATGAGATACTTGTTTCCTTTGTTTGAAAATTGGGACATTTTGATATAATTGATACGTGATGAAAGGAGCTTAACCAAAATAGTGGTGGAGGGAAATTTGTATATTCTGTCCTGTTCATTTTAAGTAATGTTATTTCATATCAGTTCTAAATTCGACTTTTTCGTTCATTGGTGTAGACATTGTCATGCATTAATATGCGTTAAAGAAATCCACCAGTCGTTATCATGTTCATGTCCGCCAAAGGTTTTAGAGTTGCGTCCGGTTTTTAAAGCCCAACGAAGATCGTGCAGTTGTCAATGTAAACCAACATGGTGGTACGTCTTATTTACTTCAATGAAATAAACATAATTACTTATGCATATGGCATTATAGTGAGAGACAGTAGTATTGTCCATTGTGCAGTCAATAGTCTGTAAAAAACTATATTATATAATTATGGACAAAGCCGTTATCATTTTAATTGGTAAAATTAGATTTACACAAATTAAAACGAAGCAACAATGAGATAACTTTGCTTTGTATTGTTGTACTATTTTCATACACATCACTCCTTTTATTAAAAAACAATGCCTTGTAACAAAAATCGTAAAGGAATATCCCATCCCTGCCCCTTATAAGACTCCCACTATGTAATTCATATAGTCACGACGTGTTGGACACCACTATGCGCCAACAAACACAAATAACATAAATAAGACATGAGCCTTCATACAAACAACTGGAGAGTAAGGGAAAATATACAATGTTGTATGAGGAAATCGTAGCGGACATCACATCACATCACGGAACGTAAAGACAGACAAAAGGATAACATATTTGCCACCACTCTACGCGAGCAAACACATTTAACATAAATAAGACATGATCTCTTCTACAAACAACTGATGGTAAAGGCGAATCGAACATCGTTTTATGCAAAAATCGTAACGGACATCAGAAATATATATAAATAGACTGTGATGCAATTAAGTTACTGATATTTTCCAATTTAATGGCATTTTGAATTTAGAAACCTAAACAAGTAAAATGGTCACACAATCATAAATGAATCAGTAACCAGCGTGTTTTAGTGTCATCAGCGTACCATGTAAACTACGTCACGAGAAGACGTTAACTTACAAATGTCAATGTCAATAGATGGTTGTTTTAAGTATTTATTCCGAAAAAATATAGGTAAAAACATTACGGACATTTTTATGTTTGTATGCACCACGGTCCTCTACGAATACATGCATTCAGTAAGGAATGATGTTTGTAATATGTTCGTCTATTCGCTTTTGTGAATTAAAATATATCGTGAGTTTTATCATTTCATCATTTATATAGCCAATGAAAGACGTAATGTTAGAATTGTTCTTATATCTTTGCTTTAGGACGATTGACGAATACATACAAGTCAATAGCATATTAAATCCAATTTTGAAATAATTTGTCCATCTTCATTGCGATATTTTCAATAACCAGGGGCATGTTTTTATTACCCGAATCCGGAACATGATTCCGAATCCGGTTTGTGATTAGTCGTTTTATTTAACCGGAACAAAAACATGATTCTGAAACATTCGAATCATGGATCGTTTATGAATTGAATTTAATCAGAGAATAAAAAGATGGGGCGATGACAGCAAACACAGAATATGTGGGTGATATTTTGTTTGAATGTGGCATATGTCATGTAACATTTAAAAAATATAGATGAATTTGTGTTCATTTCATTTCATTATGAATTTAGATTCATTTCGTTCCTTCCATGCACTCATAATAAGCTCAACTTTAGAGGAAGTGAAAGGTTCCATGTATGAAGCAGTCTGCAGAAAAAGATTGCTCTGCATTTCTAAGAAATAGTACAATGCAGCTACAACAACTACTTTTTGTTCATCAGCAGCCATTTTTGAAAATCACTATATCGAAACATAGCGTTTTTAAATAGGTCGAAACATGATTCGGATTCTATGAATCATGATTCAGAATCATGTTCCAGATTCGGTTGAAAAAAAATGCATCCCAGATATGATGTAATGATATAATACAATCAAAAACAAAATATCACTCTGTTGGAACAGTTCCAAATTACAATAGAAAAATCGTAGTAGAAAGAGACACAGTTGATACCCGCAACACACAAATACATGATCGATTACTTTCCTGTCTTGATACATCGACACCGTACGACGATCCATCAAGTTACTGATGACTATATGTGACGCGTCATGAAATTTTCAATCGTAACTACTCGACCATTCTCGCTACCCTACAAATAACCTCGTACGTAGATAGTACGTAGATAGTAGAAATTCTTCTTAAATTCTTTGCCGGAAGCTAAGTTAAGCCGCACAAAAATATAGTCCACGAAAATCCAATATGGAAAACATACTCAGTAAAATCGAATGATGCAAAACTAATTAAAACTTTAACTTTTATCCATGAAAATAATTGAAATATAGAAAATTGTTTAGAATATAACTTGATCAAACTTTCATGTAACTGACATGTGAAAAGTAGTGCGATGCATACGCCTAATGCATACGAGGTTATTTGTAGGGTAGCGCGAATGGCCGTGTAGTTAAGATTCATGTAATTTTGGGTCCAAATGCAAAATTGCCTAATCAAAGAAATAACGTCACAAACGTTGCAAATTGCAAATGTAAAATTTCTCCAGCTGTTTCGTTTTAATTAGTTTTACAATTAAACGTTTTCTGTTTGTTGGAAACTTATTCATGGCTAACAGAACTTACATTTATATTGAATAATTAAATTCGAATATTTTCACGCAATCTATTTAGACATAAATAAATTATCTGTAAATTTTGAATCTATTTTAAGAAAAGAAAGTACAATATTATCTCCCCTAATATCAATTTCCGTTGTCAAAAAAACGATTTGTAAACAAGTCAAGATGTGAAATTAATCTTTTTAAGCAAAAATAGTGAGAAGATGGAGGATTTTATATAATTTAGTTAATCCAGTACTGCAAGTACGATACCTCCGGAAATAATTTCCAACGATGATGATGATATTCTGGACGAGATCGATCGCGTAAATGATTTTTTTTTTTTTTTTGAAATGTCGAACTTCATTCCACCGACCGTCACCGAGACTTTGAAACATATGAAAATAATCTTGACGAAAGCGACGATGATGAACAAATTGCCGAAAATAATGACAATTCAAATACTAGCAGTGAATTTTCCGTTGAAGTGAGTGATACAAAAGGAAAAAATAACGTGGAAGTTAGTCCGAGATTCCTCTGTCGTTTAACGGCATTGATAATCTTGCTGTAGCCGTTCAACGACAGAGGGTGGTACATACGGAAAACAGCGGATTTGCTTCTCCAACTCTGGGTCAGCACATTTCCACGTTTCGTGGCTATCGGATTTTATTTTCTATCATAAACCTTATATAAATCGCTTCACCAATCATTTTTCTATTCATTCATAAACATCTTACCCTCAGAAAGTGGTGTTACACTCCATTACAGCACGATTTTGCCTTAGAACCTATGATTTCGACATTTGTCTTCCATTTTTCAAACATTTGTCACGTGACTACGAGAAAACTACGATTACCGCAATGTATCATGGTAGATAATTTGCATATAAACAAACAAACAAATATTTTTATTGCCAATCATAGGCGCCTGTTAAGGCAGAACAATTAACATAAAATTTAATACAGTTGATTATATTGATTGGTAATGATTTTAACAGCAAATTTAGTGAATTACAGATAACCATAAGAAAAAAAAAATGTAGTACCTTGTCCAAAAACTAAAAGGGGGAACGTAACACATGCTCTTTCCGAAGCCCGTTGGTAACACTCTGCCATTGAATCTTTTCTTTCCAACACATTCTGTATAATTTCCTTCTGCTCTTCTTTGATCTGTAGATGGACTGTTTGCCCTGCAGAATACGCTTAAATGTATCGTCTTCTATGTGATTTGAATGTTGTTTACGTATGCAAATAATGCTCCAAATAATTTGGCACGCTGCATTAATTAGCTCCCATCATGCAATGCGTTGCTGTCATCATTCAGTTAGTATCGCGAGATCACGTGTGTAGATTCGAAAATGGAAGTCAAATGGCGGAATAATAGGATCTAAGGCAAAATCGTGCTGTAATGGAGTGTAACACCACTTTCTGAGGGTAAGATGGTTATGAATGAATAGAAAAATGATTGGTGAAGCGATTTATATAAGGTTTATGCTAGAAAATAAAATCCGATAGCCACGAAACGTGGAAATGTGCCGATACTATGGCTGTGAGGCAAATTTGATGGTTTCCGTATGCATCACCCTCTGTCGTTGAACGGCTACAGCAAGATTATCAATGCCGTTAAACGACAGAGGAATCTCGGACTACGTGGAAGTGTGCGCCTTTATGGTTTGTCAGAATTCAAAACCATATGGTTGGAACAATGCCCACACATCTTTATCGTGAAATCATCCACTGATCTATGTCACACTTGTCATACACATTCATTAACAAATAGTGGTAACTTAACTGAAGAAGAGAAAACAGAAGTGCTAGCCAAGTACCAGAATTCCGAATCACATTGAGAAAGTCAAGAGGCAAAGGGATCATTATAGGAAACAATGTGAGGATGCAAAGACAAACTGTAATAGCCTGAATGTTGAAAATAAAATTAGAGGTATTTATTAGTATAATTTAATGTAAAAAATTCAAAGATACCAAGAGGGCTCAAAAATCTAATTTTTTATCATCAAAAACCAATTGAGTTTTCTAGACAGACAACACAACATTAATTTATTTGTATAATTGTCTATTTATATACTAATGTTGTGTTAGCAATGACTATGTCAGTATAGTGGTCAGGGTTGAAGACATAGTGCACGACCCAAAGGGGAATACACTATGTATTCAACCCTGACCACTATATGGCATAGTCATTGCTAACACAACATTATTATTATTATTATGCTGACAAAATATATTGAGAACTATTACAATAAAGGAGGTCCTGATATTGGTGACTAATATATTGGATCAGATAGTCTTGAAAGTGTGAGAATATTCTTTGTTTCATTTAAGGCTTTAAAAATATAAAAAAATTGAAGTTTGAAATTTAATTAACAACAATGACAAGTATTAAAAAACGTTTAGACGACTATGATAGATTGACAGATTGGGTCCGCCCCTTTGCACGTGGACTAGCAATATATAGCTTGACAGACAGCTGAAAACCAAACCTTCCCCGCGTGAAACTGGCATAGTAGATGTACTATTTTCGCATAGTATATCAACGCTATATAATTCTTTGTGATATATGCCAAAATATCGTAAAAATTTATATTACAGAAGAAATTTACAGAAAGCATAATAATATATGATACTAAATTAATATATTATTTAAAAACAAAAATTGAATGCCAGCATTTACATGTACCATGTAAATCTAATAGTATTATATCTATAAAGTCATTTACAATACAATTTCTTTTCATAAATATCTCAATCTTTTGAAGCCAAAATATCTTTTTTTCATATTAATGTTTCACACTTTTGAAACAACATAATGTATGCATGGTTATCTTTGTGAAATGTAATAAATGCTCAACAACACACCTTAAAAATTCTATTCAACACACAACAAATAAAAACAAAATTGGCATTTATTCTTTGTTAAAGTAAAATTAAAGAATATCTTATTTTACAGGACAAAGGCCTTGTACAGTTAAAACTGGGCTACATTACTGTTTTGATTATGCACAATAAGTGCATTATCCATACTACTATTTAGAAGTTGCACCTCTTTTCTTCAAGACACCAAGAAAATGTCAGTGCTTTGGAGTTTGTTCAGAAGGTTCAGGTATGTGAGCATACACATTTTATTTTAATGTGATAAAGAACTAATTTGCAATTTTGTTTTGTTGATATTTATGTAAGATTGTGAAAATAAAAGTATAAACGGATATCACAAAGAAAAAATATACAAGATATGGTCATTGCTGAAAAATATAGAATTTATATGGACGAGCCTTAGAAACATGTAGATATTTGAGGCTTGCCAAGCATTTCTCGACTGTTTAGTGCCAAGTCCAAATATGATTTTGACTAGGCTTCTTTAAATACCATGTCACATAGTTCGAGGTGTCCCTGTGGGGATGATGTTGAAGACAACTTCCACTATTTTTATGTCTGTCCACTTTTTATTTGCCCAATAATTTGGCTGTTTGCTTAACTGGGATATTTAGCCGACTTCCTAAACATTGATGTTCTCTTAAAGGGATCACATGACCTTTCCTTTGATGATAAGGTACTTATTATGAACTCTGTCCACACCTTTATTTGTGGAGCCAAGAGACTTGACTATTAACATTTTTCAACTTCATTTTGTTTTATTTGCTTTGAATCTTTTTTTAATTTGTTGCTTAATATATCTATGTGTATATGTATGCATATGCATGAATATGCGCTTATGTATACATGTACATATGTAGCATTAATATACAGAATAATATATTAATTACTAGTTAACTTATTCACACTCTAAGTTGGCAAATTTCAAAATTATAATGAAAAAATTGACAGTTTTAAAATTATTACAAAATTTTGAATTTCTCCTAAGTAAAAATTGTGTACACTAATTATAATGTAAATTAATTATTTATTTTTATCATTATACTTGATGTTCTCAGTTATTGAGGGAGAGCACTTGCATAGGCTATGCCTGATATGCAATCCCTTTGGATATTGTATAATTAGTGTTATGCATTTTATTCGATAAAATATTTGAATTGAATTGAATTAAATACCATGTTTCATTTATTTGGAAGTTATCATATATTATAATTGAAATTAATTCTTGCTCTGTTTGTAGGTACACAAATGTTCTATTTGGTTGATGAAGCACAACATTCTATTAAAGGGCTCAATACTGTAACAATTATGTTGCAACATCAGTTTGAATACCTTGGTTATGGAGAGACTGATGTGAAGTTACATATGGTGAACTGTAGTGGACAAGATAAAAATAATATAGTAAAAGGGTATGTATAATTTTTAATATATTGCAGTTGAGGAGATAAATACACATTTACATGTATATTGATTGATTGGTGTTTAACATCAACTTTAGCAATATTTTAGCTCTATTGTGGCGTGAACAAATAGTATTATCAATAACTTAGACACCTACGAGACCCTTAGAAATAAAACATATTTGTCTATAAAACAATCAGATTATATGTACAAATAAAATAAACATTAAAAAGATAAAACCATATATTTAGAAAGTATGTTATCTAACTATATTTGTGTATATAAATTAATTTCTTTTAAAAAATTCAAAATGTTGTTGCCTGCGACATTTATAAATAAATAATATAGATTATAAACAAATAATATAAATTGTTGACATTGTAGAATGTCTGACACACAAATAGATGTTGTCACCTTTATTTATTACTGCAATATACATGTATATATATTGTTTTTCAGAATTGAGAAAAATCATCCTGGAATATTTTTTATTAGAGACTATGCAAGTAGTGATAACATTTCTATAAATATAGTGAAATCTGGAACAATGCAACCAGCTCAGTTACCAACAGTTATTCCTCAACAATGCTTAGACGCATGTAACAACAATGGTATCAATGCCAGGAAGTTGCTCCTTACTGTTAAAACAAGGAAGTGTGTCCTAAGCCGATCAGAAAGATTGATACAAAATAAATGTATTGTTAGTTTCAACAAAGGTGTTTCATCCTTTATTATATAGTCATGATGATTTTCATCAATACCAAAATAAAAGACAACATCGTTGGAGACATTGAAATCATTATGCCAAATATGCCTAAATATGTTAACAATAGTGGATTTTTTTTATCTTGATCTCTACATTTTCATGTTGACTTTCAAATTGATGAACACTATAACATGGACACAAACTACATATACACATGACATGAAGCAGACCAAAACATAACTCCATCAATTCACAAAAAATGAAATACAAAGATAAACACGATGTTGTTATATACCATACAAAATCAATGATATTTTATTGATCTTGATGTCAAAGGTCAAGTTCAAATTAATATAATGTTTGCAGATGTACTATATAGCTAGCATGTATCATCATTTGAATACAAGGTTCACATTAATTGCTTTAAAGGATCTATGTTTTCACCCAGTATAAATGATATGCATGCTGTGTTATGTAAAAATAAAATTACAATTTTTTATTCATTTTTTTTCCAATATCCAGAAAACCATTACAAGTTGATTCTTTAATATCTCTGAAACTACTTGGTATATACTTATAACATTTTGCAGTTGAACCTTTGGGTATATAACCTTCACAAAAATGCAAAAAACTCATTTTGGCCTGAGACCTCATTTGGACCCAAAATATTATGGCCTGTCACATACCTGTATGTCGGCTCACTGGTAGAGCCACTTCAATAAAAAAAAAGGCGGGATTAAACTAGTTTTAAGGTTTCAAACTTGATTTTATGAATTTATATTTTCTAAGAAACTTCAACTATGAAAGACGTATATTTGTCAATAAGATTAATAAGGACAATATCTATGGTGTCCAATATATGCAAATTAATTGAAAAAAATACTTAAAAGGTGTACTAATTTGTATTCTTATTTGTGAATGAATGAATTTTATTCTTATAAACCAAATACATATAGTTACAGAGAAGTAAATAATAACATGCAACATATATTAAGTTTTGTACATGTGTGGAAAAATTACAATTACACTAACCAGGAGATGGGACTTTCATATTAATAATCTTTATATAAATTTACAAAGTTTTCTAATACAACAAAATTACATGAAGAAAATAACTCATTAATTTTGATCAGGAGAGTCGCAAAGACGACACGATCTGTCAGCTCTTGATACATTGTGCCATCTTCCCGTCTCTACTGGTAATCGGTGACCACCACATCTAAATTAACAAAAATTGAACATGTAGTTATATGATGAAATAGATATATATTTTTTCTATTTTCAATTCTGTCTTTAAAATTCTATATCACAAACCTTTTGAAGTAGAATTCATATTTTCAGACCATTCTTGAAAAAACAGTTTTTTTAATTTCTGTTCAACACTACTCGATAACCAAACAGAAGAACAACTATTTTGATTAAGCCAAATATTTGACATTCGACAATTATTAAGTATATTTTGTATAAAAGATAACCATTTGTTTTCATATCCATAATTTATTTTATTCGCATCCTTAATAAATATCAAAATGCACAATAAATACACTATATATCCATATATAAAGAATTTATAAACTATACCATTATGCTTACAGCTCCATTAGCAATATCTGCCCCGCCAACATTCTATAATCCAACAATTGGAACTTACGTTACCCTGAATTGTGTAGTTACATCAGGAACTGCAACTTCAATAAGATGGCTAAGAAACAACGTCATTCTTAATATTAATGCTGATTCAAGACTTACAAATGGAGATGTGTCTACCCCATCTGGTTACTGGTTACTGGTATCTTCCTCCTCACTTAGGAGCACTCCCTTTGGGATGCAACTTTAAAAGCTCATTAAAAGTCTCGTTAAAAATCTATGAATGCTAAGCATATTTTCGCAAACTGTACAGACCACCATTCACCTTAAACTTTCCTTTTGCAGTTATTTACACTCTTATTCACTGTTTAGTTATATGTCCATCATCAATTTAAATGTTAAAAATAGATTTAATGACATGTACAGTCTAGCTGAGTTTCTTACTTCTCTCTATATGGATGTAGTAACAGAAAGTTCTGGTGATTTGCTCAATGTCCATGTAGTTCTTATACTTGAGTTTGATCACACTTGTACTACTGTCCATGGTAGGATCCAGTATAAGTTGTAGTAGAAGATCGTCATTCACTATTTTGCTGTATACATTCCGCTTTATCCTGTCCAGATAGCTCTAATATACTTGTTCCTGATGTTTGCTAGGCAAACACATTTTATCAGAAAGTGTTCTATATCCTCAGTTTCAAGATAGCAAAGTTTACAGATGTCAGTTTCTTTATTATTGCTGAATTTCGCCTTTTTGCTTTGTAACATGTATGTTCCTGTTAATAATCTGACCTTCACTTCAGCCTTTTTTACTTCAATGCAATCATTTGACACCGTTTTCCACACATAATGAGTTTTCCCCATTTTAGGAATGGCAAGAAATTTGAGCGATGTTCTTTTCTTAGCTTCTTCTATCCATTGTTTTTCCCAATATTCCTGTATTCTGTCTTTAATATCTTTTTTCCAATTTGCGCTTGTGGGAATATCTTGTAGCATGTTATAAAGTTCAGGTAATCTATACTTTCTGAGGATATTAGTAATAACATTAGCATAATTCTGAGTATTTGCTTTCATCATGCCATGTTGTCTCTCTATAATTTGAAATTCGATGGTCGTTTTGTCTTGTAGTATAATTCCTAGAAAAGCCAGAGTGTGTCTATCTACTACCAGCGCTATCGGCTCCACTCCTAAGAGAATGTAAGCTGCCAGTTTAGCTGTTCTTTCTGGTAATCCTTGTAGTTGGTTGCAGATTTGAACTTGAAGTCTTTCTAGCTTTATAATGTCAGTAAGTGTGTGATTCAGGACTTCGGCACCATACAAAATACGTGGGATCGCATAAGTTTTCCAGATCTTGTATGAGATGGTTGGACACATTCCTTGTGGAGCATGTAATCCAGGACCTAGTAGAGCATATATCGTTTTTCTTCCTACTCGTATTCTCTCATCAACTTTGATCTTATTGTCAATATTTCTCATCAGGCCAAGATGTTTCGTTTAATTTGTTTGTTCTATGGAGTTGTCATCCATATTGAGTTCAAAGTATGGTGCTTTTTTAGTGAGTGGCACTATATCTGTTTTTGTTGGATTTATTCTTGCAAGATCTTTGTCAGCTAAGATCAGTACAATTTCTAGTAGAGCTTGGGCTTCATGCTTAGAGCATGCTAATATCGCAATGTCATCTGCGCATGTTGGACACCACTCTCAGGTTTCCGATTTGAGCCCCCATTCCTGATCGTTCCAGGGCTTCTAGAATGTTGTTATTGTATCTCTTATATAGCATGGTTGACAGTTTTGATATTGCCTGATTCCCTGAGCCACATCTACCTTTCTCGATAGGTTATTATCCCATTTGACTTTCACAGACACTTCACGATACATGTTTCGCAACATTATCCAGAGATCGCCACAGATACCATCATGGTACAATTTATTAAAGAGAAGTTCGTGATTTAGCCTGTGAAAAGCTTTCTGAGCATCTAGGGTTATGATGTAAAGCTCATCAGATGTCTCTCTACGGTATTCTGCAGCTCTTGTAACTATGAAGGCAGCGTTTAGAGAAGATGATTTTTCGGTAAATCCCCATTGTAATTTACTTTGAATTGGCAAAAGTTTTGGTTCAATTCTCTCCTTCAATATACTTTCTACAATGGTAGATAAAGTGTTGGCCACTGAAATGCCTCGGTAATTTTCAGGGTAGCGTTCGTCTTTATTTGGTTTGAGCACTGGAGTGACGACTCCACTCTTGAGGTTTTCTGGAATATCAAGGTCTCTGAAGATCTTGTTTATAATGTTAACTATAACAGGCACAATTTCATCAGCTCCATATTTAAAGTGCTCGGCACATATTCCATTACTGTCTGCTGACTTTCCAGTTTTCGTTTTTTTTTATCGCTTTTACATTGTCA
The DNA here is from genome assembly GCA_963680875.1 of Bathymodiolus brooksi. Classification (NCBI taxonomy): domain Eukaryota; kingdom Metazoa; phylum Mollusca; class Bivalvia; order Mytilida; family Modiolidae; genus Bathymodiolus; species Bathymodiolus brooksi. The sequence goes on from OY804588.1 coordinate 49,219,715, forward strand.
ATCAGTAATGTACAACAGTCTGATTCGGGCAGCTATGTTTGTCGGGCGGCTGATGCAACAGGGACTGTTGTTAACTCGAACACCATAACTGTTACCCATCAATGTATGTAACCATAGCTATTGTCTTATTAAACTAATCGTCTGACTATTTTTGACATTACATTCATGATGGCCATATCGGATGATGTTCGTGTCACTTAGAAGTAAAATAACGGTGATAATCATGAAACAGCAACTGCTTAGAATTTCTGTGCACATGTGTTCACACCTGGTCTTATTGGGTTTCGTGTTGCTCAATGTGTATGTGTAGTGATGCATCTATCATTGTTTGTCTCTTTGTTCTTTTGTTTTGGCCATTGTTTTTCCGTCTTCGCTTAACAGCTTCTGATAACCACTTTAGTATCTTCAAACTTTTGGTGTTAATATCTAGAACTAATTTGGTTGACATTACGTCATTAATCCCAACATATCAAGCAAATCTATTTTGAATTGCCTAATAATTAGAAGTAACTGGGCCGTCGTGGTCGTGATCGCATGCTAGTTAGATTTATAACTACCTATGCAATCAGTGCCTATCACCACTAGCGTTGTGAGTTTGAATCTCACCCGATATAACATTATGTGATAAAGTTTGGCAGTGACTTGCGACGTGTCGGTGATTTTCTCCGAGTACGCCTGTTTCCCCAGCAATAGAGCTCATCTCCACGATATAACTGAAATGTTGTATACAATGTAGCATCTTCCTCATTAAACGGGGAATGTCTACGATTTTTTCAGATTTGTTAAATCAGAATTTTTCTCCCAAACTTGAACAGATGTGAGTAAAAATTCATTTAAAACAGATAAAAACACCTAAAAGTGGTTTTCACGAAATATTTCGGGGAAAACGTGTTTGCAAGCAATTTGAGTCCGGGCTACTCTAATTCAAGTCAATCAATATCACTCATCTTCTGTATCATGAACTGCGTACGCGCGGAATCGGTTTGTTGATGAAAAGGTCTTCTGTCGGAAAATCTAACCGTGGAAGAAAACTGACTGACCGAAAATGGCTAATAATTTGAGTTTTGATTGATAAATTGTGTTCTTATAGGTAAATATGTGTAATTTATCATTAAACATGTATGAATTATACCTTTTACTCTAAACATAAGTTAAATAAACTGCTTACCTCACCATCCATGTGATAAATCTGGGTCAATGCGTTCTGTGTTATCAAACTAGGTCATGAATAATCAATGAGCTTTAATTGCATCTAATTAATCAAATTTCTGTTTATCTGAGAAGGTTATTTGGTGATATTATTGATTTATCCATCTTATTTTCAAATTGTTGTCAAACTTAAAACTTATGAAAAATCGTAGACACTGTCACTTTAATATATTCGTTCATTTGTTTAGTATTAGGTATATGTACATATTTATCATATAATTCTATTAACTGTCCATTTCGTCGTATACATACTTAATTCATAAATAGATGGGCGGATTCAGGAAGTTGAGTATACAAATAAGATACATTGAGTATGCAATCAAGAGACAGGATTATAAATACAAGCAACCTACACTTTGTATAAAAAGGCTTTTAGCAGTGCAACTTTTATGATATTGTCATTATTACCTTTAATCATGCAACGCCACAGTCATAATGTTACCTCAATTTCATGACAATTTCTTATGGAGATGAGTCTTAGTTTAATTTCAACATAATTATAGATCAACGGAATGAATAAAAATTGCTCTTATGCTTTAATAAAACTAATATTATACATATGAAAACTTATGTGCCACGACGATTACATATAGTATTACCGGTATGCATAATGTTCAAGATTAGAGCGTTCTTTATAACACCACTGTTTGCCCGGTCATGATTGATGATTGGCATTTTATTCACATATGGAAAGAAAACACTTGCATGACCACATGATTTCCTTTCGAGTGGAGGTGAAGGTGTATATACGTTTAACCCCGCCAAGTTTGTTTCATTGAAGTGTCTGTGCAAAGACAGGACAATGATCAGTCATGTATATGTGTTAAGTGTATCAATTGTGCCTCTTTTTACGAATTTACTTTTGGATTTAAGAAATGTTATTTTCTTTAAAGTGGAGGTTAAAGCACATAACAGTAGCTTTACCCTGCCATTCTTTTTCCATTGAAGTGTCTGTACAAAGACAGGCCATTGAGCAGTGATTGCATATGTGTTAGGTGTATCGATTGTAACTCTTTATACAAATTTACTGTTGGATTTAGGAAATGTTCTGACAGTGTGTTATGCTTTGTTTTTAGGAAATGTTCTGACAGTGTGTTATGCTTTGTTTTTAGGAAATGTTCTGACAGTGTGTTATGCTTTGTTTTCAGGAAATGTTCTGACAGTGTATTATGCTTTGTTTTCAGGAAATGTTCTGACAGTGTGTTATGTTTTGTTTTTATGAAATGTTCTGACAGTGTGTTATGTTTTGTTTTTATGAAATGTTCTGACAGTGTGTTATGCTTTGTTTTGAGGAAATGTTCTGACAGTGTGTTATGCTTTGTTTTTAGGAAATGTTCTGACAGTGTGTTATGCTTTGTTTTTAGGAAATGTTCTGACAGTGTGTTATGCTTTGTTTTTAGGAAATGTTCTGACAGTGTGTTATGCTTTGTTTTTAGGAAATGTTCTGACAGTGTATTATGCTTTGTTTTTCATTTCATTTCAGCAATTACAGAGTCATCATCAAGTGATTTGCATGTAGGTGTTATTGAAGGATTAGTTGGCATTATACTTATTGTCATTGTAGGAATTATATTTTATAAGAGACAGAAGAAAGGTAATAATTATGTTTAATCTTATGCTGTGAAAAATTGTGATAATTTTATTTGTTTCCAGCACTAACTTGCTCATTGATTTTGTGTATTATTGGATGTATCCCAATTGAAACGGCGTGGAAGAGCCTGTTTCAAATACCACGTTGCATTGTAAAACAAGGAAGCACGAGCGATACTAGCTACCATGCAGTAAGTTTAGGCTATGCATGCGAAATAAAATTGAAATGAGTGGGTGAATGAGTTGATATTGTAGAACATGAGCAAAGTAATAAATGTATCAAGACGAAGCTTATTAAAACAAGCTTATGTGTGCTTAGCTATAGACCAATTCGCTAAGCTAAATATTTTTGTATTCCACTTGACTGTACAGCAGTCTTAATGTAGACGTATGCCTCAAAAGCAACACACAAAAAATCATAGTAGCTGAACTATATATACAAATATTTTCTTTTGCCATTTAATATTTCAGGTTTGCCAGATGGAAAACAAAATACAAATATGATAGGGTAACACATTTGGCTTAATAATATGTATTTAAGTATTATCTCATTAATCAAATTCATTTGACTTGTTCAATTATACTAACAATATGCGTTTTCGTCCTACTAACGGATATAAAGGTGTATTGTTCTAAAATCAACTTTCAACAATTTTTAAAACATGCGCTTTCTTACTTCTTTGTTCTAAGCTTTACTTAATTCGTATATGCGAATGATTCAATAAGTTTTCGATATTTGTTTCGTACCAATTAATCGATTAGCCTCAAACTGCTCAATTATAGCTTGTATGCATAAACTTTATCTTGGTATCTTCCAACTAGCCCAAAAAAAAGAGATACAAATATAAAACAGAATATTTTATTACCTGAAAGATTTGTCTATGTCTAAAAACCGAGTCAGCGGTGTGATGTTTAGCGTGCTCGCATCCATTGTGGTAGATCGTGGGCTTGAGCCCCGATCGGGTCAAACCAAAGACTATTAAATTGGTATTTGTTGTGTCTCTGCTAAGTACGCAGCATTAAAGGGAAAGAGCAAAGACTGGTTTGATCGGAATCAGGATAATGTGTCCGAGTGGGGCGACTTGTCTATTAGCGGACTGTTGTTATAAAAATACAACTAAGCGTGTAGGTCTAGCACACAGCAAACCTCATCATCATCTCATTGAAAATTAACTTTTTATCGCTATAAAAATATAGTTGAAAAATCGTTGCTAAGCAACAATCACTGACTCACTCTATTTCTGAAAAAAAATATTTCAATATAAAAATCGTTGAATATTCAACTGGTAAATATATACATCGGTTCTAGATTACCATAGTAGTTATATCCTCGTCTAACAATAAGTCCGTCAGTCATTGGATAATGTTTTATTATTTTTTTCATGTTTGAAAACTAAACATTTTTTTCTTTTTAATTATGTTCCTCATCTATTCTTGCTCACATGTGTAACGTTCCATGGAAAAAAGATCGATAATAATTACATACTGACCCATATTTGTTTACCACCCTTTTTCCAAATGGCGTGGTATTACGTCACATAAAGTCGGTCAAAGTTCAATAAAGCACATGATTTTGTCATAGGCTTAAAAAGTAAACCAGATTAAGAAAGTACAGTATTTTAGCTTTTTCAGTATAATTGATTTGTCTGAAAAATTTCAAAGGATGTTTTTTTTAAATAGTTTGAAATTGAAGTATTAAAAATTAAGTATTTGATGCAAATATTAAACTTGCTTACCCACATAAAAAGTATTTAATCCAGTGAATTTGGTGTTTTTGCTTTTGTCAATACAATCTATTAGACCGACATATTTTGGTAAAACAATTAATGACTGATTTCAATTTATTTTAATCACATTTATTATCACAGAGTGGTAACAATACAGTTTTGTTGATGCTATTTGTAATAATGACAGGTTTTTTTTACCCAGCCAATCCCATTTTTCTGTTTGGTTTAATTTAATTCTCTGTTCAATTTATGCTAGAAATTTTGATTATTGCTGTTAAATTAATTCTTTTTCTATCATCTATGTGAATTGCATTTCATTACCCCAAGAAGTAAGGGGTATATTTGTTATTAAAGCAGCAGTGGAAATACAAAATAATCTGCCATTGTGTGACTAATGGAGAGCACTTGCATGTATTTTCCCGGTAAAATCGGCCATTTTCTAGAAAATGGTGGAATCTGAATGATCAATCATCATATTTTCAAAGTATTTTAAAATACAATTTGCTTCGCCTACATTCCAGAAACGGTCATGAACTGTGATGTCGATTATGTCACCAAACCGGAAAAATACAAATGTTTGGGGAATACCATCGATGGAAACATATTTAACAAGCATAATGATCAGGAAAAAAAGACATTAGTAAAAAGAATATTTTTTACTTGCATGGAATTTATTCAATTCAAACTTCTCTGTTTTAATCTCATCTTGTAATTTTGACGTTGAAAAGTATCCCCTCTGTGTTTATGTACGTTATTAATATACAGAATGACGTCATTGGTCCCGTGCTGAGCGAGAATTGTAAATCAAAACAAATGACCGACATTATTGCATGACCGGGCAGATGTCACGGTAGGATATAACAAATATGGCAATGGAAATTTATTGAAATAGCTACCATTAACCACATTACAGCAACGTTACTTCGAACAGTGCAAAGCAGAGTAGAAAGTACCAAGACATATTTAAATAATACATATATCATTTGAATTGAATCAGAACATGGTTTTACAGCTGCAGAATCTTTTATTTTCAATTTTCTGACATTTATTTTCTTTTCTGATAGGATGGAGACAACATTTTCTTCTGAAAATCCAATAATCAGTGAGGTGTACGATTACATCAGAGAGGATACGCATGATACGCATGATGAAAGAAATAGAGGTAAGAATTATAGCATACTTCTACATCTACATTTTATATTCTATATTTGCATATTAAAAAATCACAAAATGTAGGTGAACATATATTAATCTTTGATAGTAAGCATTAGTGTTAGGGTTATGGTGTTCAACGCCACTTTCAACACTATTTCAGTTATATCGTGGCAGTAAGTTTGATTGGTGGAAGAAATCGGAATACCCATAGAAAACCATCGACCTGTCGCAAGTCACTGACAAACCATATCACATATTGTTGTATCGAGTACACCTAGTCGGAGCAGGATTCGAACCCACCAATTGGAACATTATGAACATTTCTCTATATCTTTCAAAGACCGTCGTATTACTAAATTCATCAAAATTACATAGATCGTTGATGATCATTGGTTCCAAGACATAGCCCCATACAGGATGTTGATCGATGTTGTCACAGAAACGAGGACAAATCGATTGCAGGCTTCTTATAAAAAGGGAATGTAAGGTTGTAATGTAAATAAAATAGAAGATATATATACGTTTTCTAAACGGGGGTAATGGTTTTAAACGCCACTTTCAACAATATTTCAGCTATATCGTGGCGGTCAGTTTTATGGGTGGAAAAAACCGAAGTACACCAAGAAAACCACCGACATTCCATTAACAATCTTTATCACATAATATTGTGTCGTGTGTATCTCGCCATGAGCGGGATTCGAACTCACAACGTTAGTGGTGATAGGGATTGATTGCTTAAATAGTTGTAAATCCTACTACCATACGATCACGACGACCCCCTTTCCGAACGTATTAAGATTGTTAGGTGGTTGGTTTATATTAGAATTACAGACCAAAAATATTGGAAAACACATTTTTTACCTCAAAGAACAGTATGTTACATTTAACCCGATATAACGATTTACCCACACCATAATGTATATCTGTGAAAAGGCATATACAAAATATCTAGTTACAAATTTCGCTTTTATTTGTTCGTATTTTGTGGTTGGGATGATATATTGGAGAGTTATAGTTTGTTCTGGTTAATAATAATGAAGATCATGGCTGCTTGACTTTCTCTATCTAAGGATAGTTAACTGCTGGTAATGGACGTCATGATCCCCCCCCCCCTCAAATTACATAATGATTTTCGCACTTAAATATATTTCTTTCATTCATTACAATCGCTACAATCACCCTTACTCTCTTTCCTCGCTACTTTTCAGATCCATGGACCAGGAGAGTAGAACATGTGTGAGTATATATAGCCATGTATATCATTTGATTCACAACTACTCCAACATTAAAGCAATGTACGGTTTGTCATGCAGATATAACTTATATGTCTGATACAAATATATCAGAACATGTACTACCATTCTTGTAAAAATACAATCGATTTGTTCAACCAGGAAGTTAATTTATTTTACATACATTAACTCCATTCATTCCAAATAATGTGTTGAGTGTTTTATGGTAAGAATATAGTAATACATTAGATTGGAACAAGCTTAAATGAATTTAGAGTTCATAGTTAAATCCTTTATAAACGTTTACTGGGTGTTTGAAATATTTGTGAAACAACCCTTAATTATAATCAAATAGAGTTGACAATACACCAATGAAGCTTGAACTATTTGATATATATATGTTTTTATTTGATGTTTGTTTGTTTTATTTGTTTGATGGTGTTTGACGCCACTTTCAACACAATTACAGTTAAATAGTGGCGACCAGTTTTAGTGGTGGAAGAAGCCGGATAACCCGGAAAGAACCACCTATTTTGTAATTTACGAAGCCGGGCGCGAATCCACGCCGTATTGGAGATATGCTTGCATGGATTGCTAAGTAATCCAACTACCTAACTCATTGAACCACCGAGTCCTTGTGTTTTTACTTGAAATCAATGTTTTATTAAAATAAATCATGAATCATCAATACTAAAATTTACCACTGAAAATTAGGCCATAGTTGAAACAATACTAATTGTTGGTATCAGTAATCAAATAACACGTATGTATATCAGTGATCACAATCGTTTTCTCCTAACTGTTTGTCTCTCGGTGGACCTGAAAGGGTATATTTAAGCATTCATCTCTATTTGTTTTTCTTTCATTGTAATTTAAGTTGTATGACTATATCCACATCCAGGAAAAATGTACATCATAATGTAGTGATTGTCATACGCAGGGTAGCGATTCCAAGTCAAGTAAGCAAGATATATACTAGGCTATATAGTGATAGAGAAATTGACCTTATGACGAAAACTCTCCGAAAATATTTCTAAACCACCTTCTTTAAGATGAACCTGTCATATATAGCACATTTATTTGTTGTGTCAAGTTCATTTTAATAAATAGATTGATATGAAAATTTGCATTTCTCAATCTTTATCTTACCTTGAATCGCTACCCTGTGTATAATAATTGGTACCCTTCACTGTGCAGAGTACAGTTTCCCTGGGTGTGATATATCTGTATGTGTATTATAGTTCTTCAGAGACTTACGAAATGCTAGGTATGAAAGACCCTCCAAATACCTATAGTGATTTATCAAGTCGGCAAGGTATGGTATATTTGTAATCTTACTTCTATCTGAACAGATTTTGTTTATTCATGAGTGCACAGTTGAATAGCGGAAGATGTAGTCTTCCTTAACCAATGACACAATCAACACTAACAACACAGGTTCTAACAGGTCACACAAAGCTACATTAGCCGCCTTCATTATCATATCTATCCAAAGTAACGAACATTTCACATTGCATTAGGGGCCGTCGTGGACGTGATCGTATGGTAGTTGGATGTACAACTACCTGTGCAATCAGTTCCTATTACAACTGAAGTAATGAGTTCGAACCTCATTCTTGATGAGGTGTACTCGATACAACATTATATGATATAGTATCAGTGACTTGCGACAGGTCGGTGGTTTTCTGCGGGTTTTGTGGTTTGCACCACCAATAAAACTGTATATATTGTAGCATCTTCCTTGGTAATATATTCGTTCATTTGCTTAGTATTGGATACATGTGCCTATTTATAATATAATTATATTAACTGTCCGTTTTGTCGTATGCATTCTTAATTCATAAATAGATAGGTTTGCTCCACCAAAAAACTGACCGCCACGATATACAAATGTAGCTGGACAATTGTTAAAAGTGGCATTAAACACCATAAGCCAAACCAAGACCAAACCATATTACATTGCATTTAGTTATCCTCTTTACGTCCTTTTGCTTACTTGCTCCCAAAGACTTGTACATTATTTGGCTATTCAATCTTTTGATCATGAGCCTTATTCCAGGAACGTGTCCTGGGCACTAAGTTCGATATATACGTTCTTATTATATACAATATATTTATGGCCGGAGTAGAAGTAAATAACGTTTTTTTTAAACACTTATTTAACGGAACGAACACGATTTAATTTTGTTAAACACATGCGTTATTTAGACATACACAACATATGTTTTTCGTTTTACGTGCGTGGAAAATATTGTTTTTAAGGCTATGCCAACAATCTCCATTTTATATGATTAACAGACATATCTGCATATATAAGAAGCGCCTATTATAGCACCTTAGTTCATCGTCGGTGTTTAATGGGGATCCTATTACTCGATGTTTAGTTTTATGTGTATTTTTTGTAGATCGTTGTTTATCCTTTAGTCCCTTTTCGTTTCGCCATTGTGCTGTCTGTTCTTCTTCGATTTACTGATTCTGATTGTCCCTTTGGTATTTTCAAATTCTTCTTATAGACTATCATTTATTCAAATTACTTTTGTATGACGTCATTGTATTGGAATGTGGGAGAAGTATCAAAACAAACAGCGTAGACGAAGCTACGTTTTAATGTTGGTTCTGTTTGTTTTAAGCATAATAATAAATTTCATAATTTGAATTTTAGGATGTGTTTTTTAATGTTATTATTATTATTATTATTAAACTTAGTACATGTATCGTGTGTTGGTATCATACTTAGTATCATGTCTTACCTGTGGCACGAACTAACCACATCACTACTAGTAGCTATCGTGATTCGTAGCTTGCACAACAGGCTTGACTTGATACAAAGTTGTGTACCAACACAATATGTAGATAATGGGATTTTATCAATATATTCATAGCAATATACGAAAATCGATCTTACATGACATTACTTATAATTTAATTTAACGACTGACTAGTGAAATATTTCGATAGCTGGAAATAGAGTAAACTGTCTCGATTCAATGTAGCTGTTAACGTTTTTGCATAGAATGTGGTAGATTGTGAGTTCGAGCCCTGGTAGGGTCAAGGCAAATTTTATAACTTTTTTTTTATATATTTGCTTCTTCGCTAAGCATGCATATATTAGGAGTAAGAACAAAAACTGATCGGTACCAGAAGCCATAGATTAAAAGACAGACAATACAGAACAAGAACAAAAAGATAAACAATGATCTACACCTTACACTGGTCATGCATGTATAATGACATGTCTTTCTTCTAGCTGTTGCCATAACAAAAATGGACAAGATTTCAAGTCATGAGTTATCCAAAAATGGAATTGAAAAATGGCAATCTTGATCATATTATTTAACAATATTGCTATTGAGTATAAATTTGGATGTTTTTTTCAGGCTTGCCAGATGGAAGAAACTACACAATGTCTAATAGGTAAATAATTTGACTCTTACGATTCAATAAACTATATAAAAAGCAACTATAATCCCTACCCGGGGTTATTTTATCAAATAAACTTAAAAGGGTCCATATGTACGTGGTTCACCTGTGCTCATTTTAGTACAAATAGTTCTTGAACACAATATCCATTACTTATCATTGCATTGACGAGCTCGATAAAATGATATCTTAACATACAGCCTATTTTTGTGACCCCACAGACTTAAATCATGTGGCTTTTATCGTACCTGATTTCAAAAATGGTTTTTTTAAATAGTTTGAAATTGAAGTATTAAAATTTAATTATTTGATGCAAATATTAAACTTGCTTACCCACATAAAAAGTATTTAATCCAGTGAATTTGGTGTTTTTGCTTTTGTCAATACAATCTATTAGACCGACATATTTTGGTAAAACAATTAATGACTGATTTCAATTTATTTTAATCACATTTATTATCACAGAGTGGTAACAATACAGTTTTGTTGATGCTATTTGTAATAATGACAGGTTTTTTTTACCCAGCCAATCTCATTTTTCTGTTTGGTTTAATTTAATTCTCTGTTCAATTTATGCTAGAAATTTTGATTATTGCTGTTAAATTAATTCTTTTTCTATCATCTATGTGAATTGCATTTCATTACCCCAAGAAGTAAGGGGTATATTTGTTATTAAAGCAGCAGTGGAAATACAAAATAATCTGCCATTGTGTGACTAATGGAGAGCACTTGCATGTATTTTCCCGGTAAAATCGGCCATTTTCTAGAAAATGGTGGAATCTGAATGATCAATCATCATATTTTCAAAGTATTTTAAAATACAATTTGCTTCGCCTACATTCCAGAAACGGTCATGAACTGTGATGTCGATTATGTCACCAAACCGGAAAAATACAAATGTTTGGGGAATACCATCGATGGAAACATATTTAACAAGCATAATGATCAGGAAAAAAAGACATTAGTAAAAAGGATATATTTTACTTGCATGGAATTTATTCAATTCAAACTTCTCTGTTTTAATCTCATCTTGTAATTTTGACGTTGAAAAGTATTTCCTCTGTGTTTATGTACGTTATGAATATACAGAATGACGTCATTGGTCCCGTGCTGAGCGAGAATTGTAAATCAAAACAAATGACCGACATTATTGCATGACCGGGCAGATGTCACGATAGAATATAACAAATATGGCAATGGAAATTAATTGAAATAGCTACCATTAACCACATTACAGCAACGTTACTTCGAACAGTGCAAAGCAGAGTAGAAAGTACCAAGACATATTTAAATAATACATATATCATTTGAATTGAATCAGAACATGTTTTACAGCTGCAGAATCTTTTATTTTCAATTTTCTGACATTTATTTTCTTTTCTGATAGGATGGAGACAACATTTTCTTCTGAAAATCCAATAATCAGTGAGGTGTACGATTACATCAGAGAGGATACGCATGATACGCATGATGAAAGAAATAGAGGTAAGAATTATAGCATACTTCTACATCTACATTTTATATTCTATATTTGCATATTAAAAAATCACAAAATGTAGGTGAACATATATTAATCTTTGATAGTAAGCATTAGTGTTAGGGTTATGGTGTTCAACGCCACTTTCAACACTATTTCAGTTATATCGTGGCAGTAAGTTTGATTGGTGGAAGAAACCGGAATACCCATAGAAAACCATCGACCTGTCGCAAGTCACTGACAAACCATATCACATATTGTTGTATCGAGTACACCTAGTCGGAGCAGGATTCGAACCCACCAATTGGAACATTATGAACATTTCTCTATATCTTTCAAAGACCGTCGTATTACTAAATTCATCAAAATTACATAGATCGTTGATGATCATTGGTTCCAAGACATAGCCCCATACAGGATGTTGATCGATGTTGCCACAGAAACGAGGACAAATCGATTGCAGGCTTCTTATAAAAAGGGAATGTAAGGTTGTAATGTAAGTAAAATAGAAGATATATATACGTTTTCTAAACGGGGGTAATGGTTTTAAACGCCACTTTCAACAATATTTCAGCTATATCGTGGCGGTCAATTTTATTGGGTGGAAAAAAACCGAAGTACACCAAGAAAACCACCGACATTCCATTAACAATCTTTATCACATAATATTGTGTTGTGTGCATCTCGCCATGAGCGGGATTCGAACTCACAACGTTAGTGGTGATAGGGATTGATTGCTTAAATAGCTGTAAATCCTACTACCATACGATCACGACGACCCCCTTTCCGAACGTATTAAGATTGTTAGGTGGTTGGTTTATATTAGATTACAGACCAAAAATATTGGAAGACACATTTTTTACCTCAAAGAGCAGTATGCTACATTTAACCCGATATAACGATTTACCCACACCATAATGTATATCTGTGATAAGGCATATACAAAATATATAGTTTCAAATTTCGTTTTTATTTGTTCGTATTTTGTGGTTGGGATGATATATTGGAGAGTTATAATTTGTTCTGGTTAATAATAATGAAGATCATGGCTGCTTGACTTTCTCTATCTAAGGATAGTTAACTGCTGGTAATGGACGTCATGATTTCCCCCCCCCCCTCAAATTACATAATGATTTTCGCACTTAAATATTTTTCTTTCATTCATTACAATCGCTACAATCACCCTTACTCTCTTTCCTCGCTAATTTTCAGATCCAGGGACCAGGAGAGTAGAACATGTGTGAGTATATATAGCTATGTATATCATTTGATTCACAACTACTCCAATTTTAAAGCAATTTACGGTTTGTCATGCAGATATAACTTGTATGTCAGATACAAATATATCAGAACATTTACTACCATTCTTGTAAAAATACAATCGATTTGTTCAACCAGGAAGTTAATTTATTTTACATACATTAATCCATTCATTCCAAATAATGTGTTGAGTGTTTTATGGTAAAAATATTAGTAATAAATTAGATTGGAACAAGCTTAAGTGAATTTAGAGTTCATAGTTAAATCCTTTATAAACTTTTACTGGGTGTTTGAAATATTTGTGAAACAACCCTTAATTATAATCAAATAGAGTTGACAATACACCAATGAAGCTTGAACTATCTGATATATATATGTTCTTATTTGCTGTTTGTTTGTTTGATGGTGCTTAACGCCACTTTCAACACAATTTCAGTTATATAGTGGCGACCAGTTTTAGTGGTGGAAGAAGCCGGATCACCGGAAAGAACCACCGACTATGGGCAAGCAACTGGTAAACTTTATCACTTGCGGCTGCGAGTCGAATGCACTTTTTTTGTAATTTACAAAGCCGGGCGCGAATCCACGCCGTATTGGTGATATGCTTGTATGAATTGTTAAGTTATCCAACTACCTAACTCATTGAACCACACAGTCCTTGTATTTTACTTGATATCTATATTTTATTAAAAATAAATCATGAATCATCAATACTAAAATGTACCACTGAAAATTAGGCCATAGTTGAAACAATACTAATTGTTGGTATCAGTAATCAAATAACACGTATGTATATCAGTGATCACAATCGTTTTCTCCTAACTGTTTGTCTCTCCGTGGACCTGAAAGGGTATATTTAAGCATTCATCTCTATTTGATTTTCTTTCATTGTAATTTAAGTTGCATAACTATATCCACATCCAGGAAAAATGTACATCATAATGTAGTGATTGTCATACACAGGGTAGCGATTCCAAGTCAAGTAAGCAAGATATATACTAGGCTATATAGTGATAGAGAAATTGACCTTATGACGAAAACTCTCAGAAAATATTTCTAAACCACCTTCTTTAAGATGAACCTGTCATATATAGCACATTTATTTTTTGTGTCAAGTTCATTTTAATAAATAGATTGATATGAAAATTTGCATTTCTCAATCTTTATCTTACCTTGAATCGCTACCCTGTGTATAACAATTGGTACCATTCACTGTACAGAGTACAGTTTCCCTGGGTGTGATATATCTGTATGTGTATTATAGTTCGTCAGCGACTTACCAAATGCTAGGTATGAAAGACCCTCCAAATACCTATAGTGATTTATCAAGTCGGCAAGGTATGGTATATTTGTAATCTTACTTCTATCTGAACAGATTTTGTTTATTCATGAGTGCACAGTTGAATAGCGGAAGATGTAGTCTTCCTTAACCAATGACACAATCAACACTAACAACACAGGTTCTAACAGGTCACACAAAGCTACATTAGCCGCCTTCATTATCATATCTATCCAAAGTAACGAACATTTCACATTGCATTAGGGGCCGTCGTGGACGTGATCGTATGGTAGTTGGATGTACAACTACCTGTGCAATCAGTTCCTATCACAACTGATGTAATGAGTTCGAACCTCATTCTTGATGAGGTGTACTCGATACAACATTATATGATATAGTATCAGTGACTTGCGACAGGTCGGTGGTTTTCTGCGGGTTTTGTGGTTTGCACCACCAATAAAACTGTGTATATTGTAGCATCTTCCTTGGTAATATATTCGTTCATTTGCTTAGTATTGGATACATGTGCCTATTTATAATATAATTATATTAACTGTCCGTTTTGTCGTATGCATTCTTAATTCATAAATAGATAGGTTTGCTCCACCAAAAAACTGACCGCCACGATATACAAATGTAGCTGGACAATTGTTAAAAGTGGCATTAAACACCATAAGCCAAACCAAGACCAAACCATATTACATTGCATTTAGTTATCCTCTTTACGTCCTTTTGCTTACTTGCTCCCAAAGACTTGGACATTATTTGGCTATTCAATCTTTTGATCATGAGCCTTATTCCAGGAACGTGTCCTGGGCACTAAGTTCGATATATACGTTCTTATTATATACAATATATTTATGGCCCGGAGTAGAAGTAAATAACGTTTTTTTTAAACACTTATTTAACGGAACGAACACGATTTAATTTTGTTAAACACATGCGTTATTTAGACATACACAACATATGTTTTTCGTTTTACGTGCGTGGAAAATATTGTTTTTAAGGCTATGCCAACAATCTCCATTTTATATGATTAACAGACATATCTGCATATATAAGAAGCGCCTATTATAGCACCTTAGTTCATCGTCGGTGTTTAATGGGGATCCTATTACTCGATGTTTAGTTTTATGTGTATTTTTTGTAGATCGTTGTTTATCCTTTAGTCCCTTTTCGTTGGGCACCACCATGCGCAGGAAAACACAATTAAAGTAAATAAGACACTAGTTAACCTACAAACAACTCGAGGTAAAGAACATAGTTTTTATGTGGAAATCTTAACGGACATCACAACTCGGAACTAGGGACATAAAGACACATAATAGGACGTATGGTGTTTATACATATATGCATATGGTATTTAACGTTTTCCGTGAAAATAATCTAGTCGCCCATACTCGCCGTTAATAACGTTAAAAAAGAAGGGATGACATTTCTGAAGAAGAAAAAACAATGGCTTTATTCTATTTGTATGGTAATCTGTGTTGACATATTTATTTGTATTTCTTGTCTTGTTGTGGACAATATTGTTCTTGATTTTGTATCCGAACAGTCGAATAACCCGAAAAAACACCACTTTTTACTGTTTTTGCTTTAATACTAACAATCACAATTAATGCTGCTACATTGGATAACATAGAAGACCTACAACGATGTCTGGCTATGCTTTATGCTTCTATTTTAGCTCTACGAAGTCTCACGAAACTCTGAGAGAGAGCGAGGAAAGTACACATAAGTATACTGATTTGACAAACTATCAAGGTATGAATTTACACGTTTGAATGTAATATTAACAAATCAAAAGTTAAAGCGTTATCCTTATTATACGGTCTTGGTAATTGATAATTTTCAATAACATGTTGCTCAATCGTTATATTTGTGGGTTTTTTGTTTGTTTTTGTTTTTGTTTTGTTTTTGTTTTTTTGTTTTTTTGTGGTCCATTGTTGGTCTTTTCCTCATGTTTCCTTCAGCCATTGCATGGTCTGTCCTTCTTTGATTTATAATGTCTGATTAAATGCCCCTTTGGTATCTTCAAACTTTTTATTATGTCTTATTATAGTTATTATGAATGGCAGGTGTCTGATAAGAATCTGAAACTGCTTATACTATACATCGCAAGCAGCTGTGCTCATCCAGGTAATTTGGTGGTGTAGGTGTTACTCATCATTTAATTTTCTGTTTTGTGTTTGTTTTCCTCCGTGTGTCTTGTGCACATCATTGACTGTGTCTCTTGAATTTCTACTCTTGAATTCCACTTCGAATTTATCTATTGTTTATTTAACATTGATGCACTATCATATAATTTCCACGAACATCTATTTAGATGCATATAACATATTACAATAATTAAAGTAGAACCAATTATCTATATTACCCTTCATATGTCGATGATTTGTACATTTTCCCTTTGATCATTACACCCTATGTTATCTATAATCAAGTCACCAGTCTGATACAAGGTGTATGATACAAGTCGTTGCATCACAACACTATGGTGATAAAAGATTGCACGAGACGTTATCTGTTGCACTACATGTTCATGACATCATAGTATTGGAATTCGGAGGAAAAGACTGTTAAATGTTCATTCATTTATATTTGTTAGTCCATCCGACAAATCAATGTATCAAGAATTAACTGTCATTTTCACATTTCCAAGGGCATATTGTCAATATTTGCGGATACTGACCGGTCATGTATTGCACATTTCTTCAAAAGAATCATTGTCGGACGTATATTGCGGCATTCAAAGAGTAACGCGAATGAACGGCAAAAAACAACATGACGATATGCGCAAGATGTAATCACTCTCAAAGTATTGTAATAAATTTGCTAATTTAATTCAACCCTTTTTAATTGTTAATTTTTCTTTTTCTTTATTTAAATCTTAGATAAACTTATTACATACATAGTATGTTGATACAATACTTTTATCAGGTTTCGCCTGTTGCGTGATCAAACGCATCACTACTCCTCGCTATCGTGACTCGTAGTGATAATGTTTTACACAACAGGCTTGACTTGATACAAAGTCATGTACAAACACACTATGTGTGTAATGGGTTTATATCGCTATTTTTTAAGGTGACGCCATAAAGTTGTTATTTTAAGTTGATCTATTTGGTGTTCATGTGATGGCCACATTGAACATTGATGCTTATATTACATTTGAAATGTAAAATGATTATTGTGTTCTTTGATCTCATGTTAGAGGATTAAATCTGTATGTATCTGATGGTGGGGTTCGACTTGCACATCACTATATATTTGTTGCTTGTGTGCTTTGTTGTGTTTGCCCTCGTTCTGATTAATATGCCCAACGTTGTCTGTGTCTCTGGATTGCCCATTTTTCTCTACCGTTTACTTGGTATCCTTTTCTTTGATGCTTAGTGTTAATTTGAGATTGTTTCTAAGCATTACAATGTACATGTGAATTTGTAGTCTGATGGTGAAATGAGGAGTGGTTGGATAAAAGGTATATTGGGTGGGATGGGTTTATGGTGTTCAATGCCATTTTCAACATTATTTCAGTTATGTTGTGGCGGTCAGTATTTTTAGTGGATGAAACCGGAGTACCCCGACCTGTCGCAAGTCACTGACAAACTTGATTACATAATATCATATCAAGTACACCTCGTCATGAGCGGGATTCGAACTCTACGTTAGGTATATTGTTATAGAGTTATAATTATTTCCAACGCAGAAGCATGAATGTCCTATGTAATAAGATTGTTTAGAATAAACCATTACAGTATAGATATCAAAAAGCATTTAATGGCCATCAATTTGATACTTTCAAAGAAGAATCTTGAACAATTTGGAGATATCGCTTCTGGTGAAATATTTGTACCTGATGATATCATCCACCCAGGAGTCAGTGTGTCTGCACTGATATGTTTACAGTTCCCAAATCATATCATTATTATTAAAATTAAGGTTCTTCTTTTTCATCAGGCATAGCCCATTTCTATTATCGTCTTTAGACACCTTTGGTTTTTAAGCTTCAAAATGCTTTTAATTTATTTTGCTTTCCATTTTTTAGAAGATACATATACTTGATGAAATAAAAACGTAGATATCAAATTTAGTGCGCGCATTCTTGAATTACCTTTATCAGGAATACTCGAAGTCAAAAGATTGAAAACCAAAATAATTTAAACGCTTTTTGGGAGCAAGAAAACCAAAGGGCCTAAACATGATAACCCAAAATCGGTCTAGGTCACCCATGGCTGAGAGAGGACACCCTTAGTTCTAATTATAATAACATTATTTAGGAATTTAAAATCCCAATACTATGATGGAAAGATATTCCAGAAAAGCGTCATGCGCACAAAATTCATATCTACGCTATTAGTTTTTAAAGTCATATCTATTCGAAATGAATAGGATTAGGTTTAGGGGTATGGTGTTAAGCGCCACTTTCAACAATATTGCAGTTATATCTTGGCGGTCAGTTTTATTGGTGGAGGAAACCAGAGTACCCAGAGAAAACCACCGACTTGCCGCAAATCACTGCCTATCTTATCACATAACGTTGTATCGAGTGCATCTAGTGGTGATATGCACCGATTGTATAAGTAGTTATAAATCCAACTACCATACGATCACGACCACGACAGCCTCTTGACATGAAGATAATTTAGCTAACATGTAATATATTGTGAAGTGTGACAATTTATTTCATGACAGACCTGCCCCTCTGAATAATGTCCTTTGGTTTAAGGTAAGCAGTAGAATTAAGACAAGCATCTATGTATCTTAATAAATACATTAATATGAAAATGGTGTACTCAAAGAAAATATTACTTACAGAAAAACACCAATCAATCAATCAATCAATCAATCAATCAATCAATTAATTAACATGTCAATTTGATACTATACAACCTACATTTTTCAGATCCTAAAGAGACAGAATACATTGACATCCTAATGTAAATATATGAAATGTGTAAATAATTCTAACCTTTTCAGTTCCGAAATAGAGATTTCGGTGAAAAAATCGTGTTGTTCCGAATATTAGCTTTGCTGGATGTAATCTTCCTGGTAGTTGACATCTATTAATTTGCTCTTGACAAATTCAACTGATAAACTGATGAAAATGAATAGGTGACAACTTGGTAATTGTGGAAATATCAGCTCATGTCATCTCAAACCGCATCTGTGAAATATCAGCCCATAGTCTAAAACATATCGTCTGTTCCATGTAATAGTCCATTCAGACCGTAGGAATAGAAGTAAACAACGTTGCTATGTGTGAATGGTAGACAGGTCGACCGTATATTAATATATAATCAGTGCTTCTTTATGAAGCCATGGAAAAAGGGCAAACTCTTTATGGAAAACAATGTCGTTTTAAATTTGTTTTAAAATATGTTTTTTTATATACTGTAAATATTTTATTTAGCCTTCATAACTAAAAAAAAAAGCAATAAAATAATAAGAATAAAACAAACATTATATAGTTATTTTTAGTAGAGGCTGTGTTATGTGTATATTGAAATAAATATTAGAACTCCATGTTACGAACACTCTTAATGTAATGTAGAACGTCTGAAAGCCTTTGTTTTAGCTTTTTTATAGGAAATATTGTACTCTAACTTTGTACAAAATAATTCTCAAACGAATGAGATATATTTTCTCCCGTTTTAATAAACTTTTTGTTTTTTTTTAAAGTTACATATTCTAGCTAATTATATCAAATATTGAAAAAATTGGTTAATACGCCTAAGTCAAAGCATCTTTAATCTTAGAAAACAAAGATCCAGAAACTAATTTTGTTTTTGTTTTTGTGACATATCGAATCCTAACTCACCAATTTCTGTATAAAACAATGGGATGTCTCATGCTAAAACGAAATATTATCGCTCTGATAGTGATGTCGTTTTGTGTTTTTGTGTTTTGCTTTATTTGTGTTTTGCTTTGTTTTCTGTAACCTTTTAGGGAAGACAAAATTATTATGGGTTGTAAATCATATGCATGTCTTTTTCCCGATGAAAAATAAACAGTTTTTAATCTTGTTATTATGTTTCATTTTCCGTCAACTTTAGCGATCAAGAATACAAAAAGGTTCGTGACATATGTGATTGGAGTTTTATGGCTTACCAAATATCTACCCGAAGTCAAAGTAAAAAGTAATATCACATAATGTAATTGATTAGAGCACGTAACAACAGTGGCGATTATATACTGAAAAAAACGGCAATAGTGACTGGTGGTGTGACCATGCCAACAATCACATTATACATCATATTAACCCACAAAATCTCCCCCCCCCCCCGCTTTCCACCAAAAGATTTACCATTGCTAGTACAAACAGTGAAATAATGGGTCATTAACCAGGAATGCATACCTGAGTATCTATTACTAATACAAACAACATTCGTCTGTATGATTCATCAAAGCAGGTAATCGTGAAGTGAGGGAGCAATGGCGCCACTAGTGGGGCAGGAACTGCTACCCTTCCGGAGCACATGCGTTCACCCCCGGTTTTTTTGTGGTGTTCGAGTTACTCGATCTGTAGTTTTAAGTGTATGTTGTGTAGATCATTGTTTTTCTTTTTGCATTTTTTCTTTTCGCAATTGTGTTGTCTTTTATCTTCGATTTACGAATTCTGATTACCCCTTTATTTGGTATCTTCAAATCTTCTGATATGTTTATTATTTTTCTATCATCTGATATATATGGAATGTGGTACAAAATTCACTTTGCTAGAATTATCAATGTATTGCAGTTTATTAATTGACAAATCCTAAGCCAAACAGTACTTACATGATCAATTAGAAAAACTGTCATCTTTGTGAAAGGATTGTTTTAATCCCTTTATTGAAGGGCGCTAGACGTTGTTGTATTTATGAACATTCCATTGAAAATAGACCTCTTAACAGGCAAACAATGACACAAACAACACCATCTATATACAACAATTCATATTACAGAGAAGAGAGGGCCATAGTTGTCTTGATCGTATCGTAGTTAGATTTACAACTATCTATGCAATCAGTGCCTATCACCACTGATGCTGTGAGTTCAAATCTCGATCAGGGCGAGGTGTACAACGTTATGTGATAAAGTGTGTCGGTGATTGCGACAGGTCGGTGATTTTCTCCGGGGACTCCGGTTTCCTCCACCAATAAAACTGACCTCCCCAATATAGCTAAATATTGTTGAACGTGGCGTTAAACACCATCAATCAAACAAACAAACAAACCAAGAAGATATTTCAATTATCTCCCCTTTTCACTATCTTGGCAACAAATACCTCGACAACTGAGCAATAGCTTTCACAGAAAAGATATGGATGTTAATGAACATGAGAGGTAATTCAATTTTATATCTAGACATACATGTAGCTACCATATAAATGCTAGCATATTACTATAGAACAATTACTGAATTTCCGCATCGTCATATCTAGGTGACCAATTTGAGGGACGCTTTATGATGGACCATATTTCCCATTCAGCTGACATTAAGATGAGGATCGTTCCATTGTTCTCGAGGGGTTATGCAGTGCTGACCCACACATTCCAATACAATTAACGACTGACATGTGCATAAGATTGCACATTGTACATATATACTCGATAAAATAGCAACGATCGCGAAAATCCCCTCCATGGAACAAGATATATCCTCCGGAAAGATATAGAAATTTTCAGTAGAGAACTGGTATACAGTATTCATATATGCCACTCAAGGCTATTAGGGGCAATGCACAAAGCCAGAAGTGGCTAGAGTAATTGTTTAATTTTCCTTTTTTACCTTTAAAACCAATTTCCTGTAAATACGTAAGGAAACCATAAAATACCGCGATTACTAATTGAGGGTGCACCGAAACATATAGGTGGGAATACCAACAAAAGAAGAAGAAGAAAAATGGCAGCTTTAGCACAGGACCATATGGGAGGACGAACGACGGAACTACTCTAAGGAAAAATGAACGTATCCACATTTGTTCTGCTTATTTACATGATACCTTGAATTTTAATGAAGAACAATGTGTTGTTTTCAAATATGAAATCTAAAGCTGCAAAATTTGCAATAGTTTGAACACAAATGCTCATTTCCCCAGCTATTTAAGTAATGAAATATTATTTCACAAGGAGCTACGGTAACCTAACTAGCTAAATTGTAAATCGGCTAACATTGCTTAACATTTCCGAGTTGATAATCGGTGAAACGAAAGGAAGACTACACAAACGGAGATTCCGTTATCCATCCGGTATCAGTAACACAACGAAAAACATGAATAGGTAATGTAAATTAAATAGAGCATATTGTTCATTGTTATATCATATACACAGTCATATATAATATAACCTGTTAAGCACAATGGCGTACCCAAAAGGTCCAAGAGCATCCAGAAACTCGACAGCAAAGGCAGCAAACGAAGAGAGTTGGACATGTAAACTATGTGCTGTTGTCTTCCAAGACAACAAAGCTGAACTACTCGAATGTGAGTATTGTGTAGGTCACTTTTGCAGATCTTGCCTGAATCTGACTCCAGCAGAATATAAGTTATTAGGAAAAAGAAATGACTTCCACTGGTATTGTCCACCTTGTCAAGAAAAAGTGGCGAAAAATATCAAAATAGAGAAAGAAGTAGAGGAATGATGTAAGGACCATTTTGCCAGGTATGAGGACAGACTCAATAAACTGGAGGAAGCCATAGCGAAAAAAACTGATATAGAAAAAGTACAAAGTATGATTGACAACAGCAAGACTGATGAAACAACTGGTGCAACGGCTGCAGAAAGTGAGAAGCAGGCAATTGATGCACCAGCGGAATACAAAGAAAGCATCGCAAGGAGGAACAATGTAATGGTTTTTCATGTCGACGAATCTAAAGAAAGTGAAACCAAAGAAAGAAAAGAAGCAGATATAAATTGTATTGAAGGGTTATGTAGAACTGTAGAGACTGATTGCCATACAGTTAAAAATGTAACTCGGCTAGGCAAGAGAAACGAAGAAGCAGAAAAGCCCAGAATCTTGAAGTTAGTCTTCGAATATGATAAATCAAAGGGAAAATGTATGGGGAGTTTAAATAAACTAGGGAAGGCAGGAGCCAAAGTACAATAAAATTACTGTTGTACATGACCTTACACAAAAAGAAAGACAGAGAAACAAAGAGAAATGGGATGAATGCAAAGAATAAAACAAGGAACTAGAATCGGAGGACTCCACATTCAAATACATAATGAAGAGCCCACACTGGGACAAAAGGGTGGCAAAGATCAGAAGGTAGAAGGTTGTCACAAAAAGAAAAATAATATTGTACATACAACCAATGTTTTAAACCAGCACAATGTAAAGAGTTCAAAGGTGAAGGCTTTTAAAAGCTTAAATTGTTTTTATGCTAACGCCAATAGTTTGCCCAAAAACTTTATGAATTAAAAGGACGAGTTCAAGAGGCTACAGATGGCTTTGATATTATAGACATTACTGAAGTATATCCGAAAATGTGCAGATTCCTTCCAGCTAAAGCTGAATTGCAATTAGAAGGCTTTGATCTATTTCTAAGTGAGGGAGATGAACACAAAAGAAGGGTAGCAGTGTACATAAATGAACAACTGAAAGCAGAGGAGATAAAAATCGTTAGTAATTACCATGAAAGGCCATGGATAAAATTAAAGTTGAAAGGGAGTGATGAGCTATTAGTAGGATGCATTTATAAGAGTCTTAATAGTGATAAGGAAATATTGACATTATTAAATAAGATTATCATTAAAGCCCCACTGATGAAACAATTTTCTCACCTGCTGATAATGGGAGACTTTAACTACCCTAAATTAGATTGGACAAACTGGAATAGTAAAGGAGACAAGGAAGGGGATGTGTTTATGGAGAGCATTAGGGACAGTTTCTTATATCAACATGTAGAAGGGTATACACGAACAAGAGAGAGCAGTGAACCCAGTATTATAGACCTCATATTAAATGATATGTTAGTATCTATTTCTATTATTTATCCAAAATCTAATATTTGGTCTGCAACTTGGTCATGATGAGTTGAAGCAATTGTTTTGCACCATACCCATTGCCTCCAACTGGTATTTTATGGAACTTCCTCCATCACATAACTTAGTTTCTGGGATCATATATTTGGTCTGCAACTTGGTCATGATGAGTTGAAGCAATTGTTTTGCACCATACCCATTGCCTCCAACTGGTATTTTATGGAACTTCCTCCATCACATAGCTTAGTTTCTGGGATCATATATTTGGTCTGCAACTCGGTCATGATGAGTTGAAGCAATTTTTTTTGCACCATACCCATTGCCTCCAACTGGTATTTTATGAAACTTCCTCCATCACATAACTTAGTTTCTGGGATCATATCCAGAAATTGCACATGTTGCAAATAAAAAAGTGGAATAAGTGACTTTTAAGGGGCAATAATTTCTACATTGGTCATCTAGCTTTCATAAATATTTCCAGGGACTTGTTTGTTGATCGTTTTTGCAAGTAACAGTTATCAGGTATCTATAGCAGTTTTCTAGCAAACAGCCAACAATTCCATAACCTGGAACTAAATTTACTTTTCAAGGACAATTATTCCTACATGCATGACATCAGTCATCCGATTTCCATTTTTTTATTTGCAAGAATGTTGTCTTGCTTAACATATGTGCAATTTACACTTGCCATCTTTCTGAAACAGTTTCTGGGATAATTTCCAAAAACTACATAAATAACCATGGTAAAAATATCAATCTTTAAAGGGTTTAACTCCACAAATTGGTAATTAAAGATTTTTGAAAACTTCACATCTGGTCTGGTAGATCTTTTTGTGTTGATCAGTTTAAGATATGGCAGAATTTTGATGTCTGCTTTTCGTTTTTGAGTTCTTTTTCAAAATCTTCTGTTTGGCCCCTTATGTTCTATTTTTAGCAACGGCAGTCATGTTTGATAACGGATTAGCATAATATTCAGTAATTTGAATTACCATACCTAAGGATAACGATCATTAATGCAAAGTTGGCTTGGAATTAGTTTAGCAGTTTCAAGAGTTTCAGAGATGATTTTTTTAAATGAGTTAATTACAATGGACACAAAGTAATGGCAATTGTTAGCTCACATGGGTCTTTGGGCCAGGTGAGCTAAAAATGTATGGCATTGCTACATGTAGCATCACATTTTAATTTTTATTCAGTCACAAACAATAATTCGTAAAGAACAAGTTTCTACTAGCCGATTTATTTTTATACTCATATGAGTCGGAGTTTCTTCAAAAGCTTGTAAAAGATAAGAAGATTCATGAGGCTAGAGCCTTTAATTTCACATACAGGTATATTGATGACGTTTTATCTATCAATAATTCTAGATTTGCAGAATTTCTTCCATTGATATATCCTCCAGAGCTGGAAGTTAAAGAGACCACCGATACAGCTCCGTCCGCATCATTTTTGGACTTATACCTGGAATTTGATGACAGTGGTCAACTCAGTACTAAATTTTATGATAAGCGGGACGACTTCAATTTAAAATCATAAATTTTCCAAACATGTGCAGCAATATACCAGCTTCTCCTGCATATCGTGTTTACATCTCGCAATTGATTCGCTATGCAAGGGCCAGTAGCAATTATTCTGATTTCCTGAAACGTCATCTTCATCTGAGAAACAGGCTACTGGACCAGGGCTATGAAAAGATTCGCCTTATTCGATCTCTTAAAAAGTTTATATTCCGATACCAATATCTTGTCGAAATATATTCCGTCTCTGCAGAAAAAATTATAAGCGATGCATTTTCATATAGTGAAAATGTATAAAGATAAGAAGTCAAAAATGTCAAGAATTTTTTTTTTGTCAATGTGTGACGTAAAAATATTTTTGACATTTACGTCACCGAATATGGTACTGCTTTGACAACTATTTTACCTATTTTGTTCCTGTATTTAAATACTGTTACAGTGACAGCCGGAACCTTTGAACCGTAATGAGAGTGGGAGGTTTGGCGCCTTAAAATCTGATTCAACCCACCATTTCTTTAGAAATGCCTGTACCAAGTCAGGGTCATTACGGTTTTCACAGTTTTCCGGTTGTTGACTGATTTTGTCTGTTTATATAATTATGAGTTTTGACTTTCCCTTTGTAAGATTGTTCGGAGTTCGGTAATTTTGTTATTACCTTTATTTACTAACGAGGATGACATGGTGGATAGAATTGTACATGCAAGTCTACTAGGACGTCGCGATCATTGTGCCTTGCTTTTCAAGCTTAATTGCTACTATGAGATAAAATGGAATGCCATACAGAGATTGAATTTCTACAAAGGGGATAATACAGAAATGGCAAAGAAAATGGACTCTAACTGGAAGACCACCCTGAGCGAAAAAGACACATCCTTTGAGTTATTCCCCAAAGCTTTCGAGAGAGCGTAAGAGAAATGTATACCGAAATGTAGCAGTAAAGCTGGGACCAAAGCAAAAAAAACACAACTACCTACCATTGGACGAACGAACAGGAAATAAAACATAAATATCGATGTTGGACAAGATATATGGAGAACAGAGACCCCAAAAAATACAAAGAATTTGTAAGATCTAGAAACAAGGTAAAGACCATGGAAAGGAAAGAAAAATACAAATGGAAAAAGAGATAGCAGAGAACGCTAAAGTAAATCCAAAGATGTTCTGGCAATATGCAAACTCCAAAAGAAAAACTAAATCAGGTATTGGAGAACTAAAAACAACAAATAGTAATGGGGAAGTAGAAACCGCAAAGACAGATAAAGAAAGGGCAGAAGTATTGGCCAACTTCTACAGCAGCGTGTTTACCAGGAAACTTGATGGCGATATACCACAACTAGAAGCATGCCAAATTCAATATCCATTCACATAATCAAAATTGGAGGAATCAGAGGTAAGAAAACTACTACTGGGCATTAATCCAAACAAATCACCTGGTCCAGATGGTCTGCATCCAAAAGCCTTACAGGTGTTAACCAATGTTATAACAGAACCACTTACACTAATATTTAATGTATCAAAAGATACCGGGATAGTTCCAAATATATGAAAGCTAGGAAACATTGTAGCATTGTTTAAAAAAGGAGTAAACACAGACCCTGGTAACAATAGACCGGTAACCTTGACAAGTATCATATGTAAGCTGATGCAGAAACTAGTAAAAAACCAAATAGTAAGTCACATGACTAAGAATAAATTATTTAGCAAGAAACAGTTTGGTTTCATATCAGGTAGGTCAACAACATTACAACTTAATAAGGTAATGAATGAATGGACAGAAATCCTGGATAACGGTGGTAGTATTGACTCTGTGTATATGAACTTCATGAAGGCATTTGATAAGGTACCACATAAGAGGCTTATAAAAAATTGGAGAGTTATGGCATTAACAATAAGACAATAAACTGGGCAAGAAACTTCCTCACAGATAGAAAACAAAAGGTATCAGTGAATGGAGCTGAATCCATTAGCCATCATGTCACCAGCGGAATTCCACAGGGTAGTGTGTACATCAATATGCCAGATCATGTAGAATCAGAGGCATATCTTTTTGCGGGCGACACCAAAGTTTATAAAGAAATTAAAACCCAGACAGATACCATAAGTCTGCAGAAAGATCTGGATAACTTACAAGAATGGTCAGACAAGTGGCTCCTTAAGTTCCGTTGCACCCAAACAAGTGCAAGGTAATGACAGTGTCTAATAAGAGGGGAAATAACAGAGAACAGAAATACCACCTATATGACAGCCAGGGCAAAGAGGTAGAGCTGCAAAATTCAGATGGGGAGAAAGACATAGGTGTCTTAGTTGATGACTAATTAAATTATTCACAACATATACAGCAGAACATAAATAAGGCAAACAGCATAAAGGGCCTCACCAGAAGAACATTAACCTACCTAAATGAGCATAGCTTCAAATATGTATTTCAAGCACTTGGTAGACCACATCTTGAATACGCCCCAATTGTTTGGTCGCCATACAAGCAGCATGACATTGACAGCATAGAGAACGTACAGAGAAGAGCGATCAAACAAATACCATCCTTAAAAGATATGGAGTACTCAGATAGACTAAAGAAATTAAAAATGCCTACCTTGAAATACAGACGCCTCAGAGGTGATATGATTGAAACTTTCAAAATTATCACGGGTATCTATGGCAATGAAGTCACAGAAGGTATATTTGACCTCGACCCTACCACTCGAACTAGGGGTCATAGTAAGAAAATCAAGAAGAAATTCTGCAAAATAAATTTAAGGACATTTTTTTCACCAACAGAATCGTTGATTAATGGAATACTCTGCCACAATCAGTAATTGATGCAAAGGATGTAAGACAATTTGAAATCAGGCTCGATAAATACTGGGAACACCAAGATGTGAAATTTGAGTACAAAGCTAGCATCCAAAACAAGGAAAACACCGGAAACCACATCGAGATAAGTTGTATTAAAGAAGAAGTAGAGGTGGATATAGTGTCGGAGAGCCAGCGTCCACAGATGACCTAACCTAACCTAACAATATTAAAGATATTCTACCAACATGTCTGATCAATCGACCTTTTCCATGGTACTTCGCATCATCAACATATTATATCACAGGACTACTAATCCAGAGGTAACAAGACCTCTCCGTAGACAAAAGCAAGACTACTGAGTAAGATAATTAGAGATATCTTATAATTGTAACGACAAAATTGATGGCATGTGTATTCTCTCTAATCATGCCTTTACCTCAATGAATCGGTGCAGGCGATGCTATGCTCATTTCATTACTAGTATATATCACCTATATCCTCCATGATATTTCACTACTATTTATGACAAATCCGTTGGGAATGCATCACTTTCG
The DNA here is from genome assembly GCA_963680875.1 of Bathymodiolus brooksi. Classification (NCBI taxonomy): domain Eukaryota; kingdom Metazoa; phylum Mollusca; class Bivalvia; order Mytilida; family Modiolidae; genus Bathymodiolus; species Bathymodiolus brooksi. The sequence goes on from OY804588.1 coordinate 49,248,893, forward strand.
CTCGAAAATATTTTCACTATCCATTCCAAAACTACAATCATGTTTAGAAATCCGAATTCAAATCAATACTACAAGCTAATAGCCTTCGCGAGGGCTGGTTGCGGACGGAAATTTACGACAAAAGAGATAATAATATCACATTTTCTATTTAGAATTTTCATTTTAAATCTAGCAACATTCAAGCACCATCTGCATATGGAGTATATATTTCTCAGTTTATGTTATATTCCAGAGTTTATGGTTCATGTCATGTTTTCCGTGATATGTGCTTACTGCTAACAAGAAACTACTGAACCGTGGTTTCCTAGTGGTTAAGTAGCGTCATCACTTAGAAAGGTATGCGGTCGTCATCATGACTTGGTTATCCAAATATCTGTGTCACCAGGGATATAACGGGTTTCTTTTTCTGCATTTTTGCTCAGATGAAGGTAATGACGGGATCGTTGAACAGCGTTTGAAAATGACCATCCGAAGATCATTTTTGCGAAGCTTAGTTCAATTTGATGATTTGATGCAGTGGATTTATTAACGATCTTGAAATTCACTATGGTCAAATTAGTCTTCATTTGCATATTATGCACCCAGAAAATTGACTAGAGGGGAGAATATTAACTTTGATTGATTGTTTGATTGGTGCTTAACCCCATCTGTAATAGTGTTTCAGCTATATCGAGGATATGAATAAATTATAGAAATCACTTTCCATAGCTAGAAGGTCTTTAGAATTAAGACTCTTGTGTATAATGCAAACAAGATATATGGAGAAATATGAGAAGGAAAATGCTAGATAATTTTTAATATTACTTCTATGGGTAGTATCGTTGTTTTCAAAATATTTTCCTTGGTTACCTCGCAAGTTTAAATTGTGCAGTCATAAGCTCAAGTAATGATGATTTTACTTTTGAATTTGATATAATAGGTTCTTTTAAAATCCTTGAGTACGACGAATGCTGTAAATATTGAATTTTATGTCGTTTTCTTTTAAGCTATTACTGAACTGTGCATCGTAATTATTTAAAAGCTCGATGAATATTGTTTTTGTTATTGTATTTGTAAAAATGTCATATTAGATTGTACATTGAATGAATAAATTAACATAGGAATGAGTAGATATACTTTCCCAGTGTTGACAGTCCTTGAATTATTTAAATCATATCAGTGTAGCAAAACTTCCTGCTTTATTATTGCGTGGATGTCAATTAGTCCTCAATACCGGTATATATACTGAACGTAATAGAAACGCGGTATTTTCAAAGTTTGCAAAAATCATCAAATTCTAAATTGGTTATTTATGTGTGCTTGGAGAACATATATCGTGTTTTAAAAACACATTTTACGGTTGACTGCGTACTTTAACTTAGGCGAAAATATTGGGTCTTGGGTCGTGTTTACAAACATGAAAAAAATCGTACAAATCGTACCAATCTCTGTTTATTTAAGACGCAGAAAATTTACAGGGTGTCATTGCCACTATTGAACGCCAGTCTATTGCAACTCACAAGTTGTTCTAGAGATACAACAGCACGTCAGAATACGTACATTCGTCGGCAGCATATGAAATACCAGAGCACCGCAAACAATTGGGAATCACCAGAGACCAATTAGTGATGACACTGTCCGACGTTGATTGATCACCAACACCATAAGATGTCGTCGTCTGACCAGAAGACCCATCCTTACAGTCCACCGTCGTCAAGAACGTCTACAGTGGACTACCCAATGTCAAGACTGGCGTCACTAGCAGTGGACACATATAATTATTATATATTGCAATTTCATCGCAGATGGCAGGAACAAAGGCTCGGTGAACGCTAACTCTGATGCATGCATTATGGAGAGAGACCCATGGGGAGGACCGAGCGTATTATTGTGGAGTAGAATCGGTATAAGCTTCAAATGTGGACTTGTCATCTTCCAAAGCATTGGCCAAGGAAAAGGTAGTGGGGTTATGGGCTCTCTCTACATAGATCAAGGTCTGAGACCCTATGTGGTGCCATTTTTGCACGTCATTGGAACAACACTTTCCACCATGCCAAAGCCCGTGCTCATTTTGGTAGAGCCACAATCAAAACAACATGGTTGCTATTCCATGACCTGTTTTTAATCCGGGCTAAAACCTGATTGAACATCGGTGGAGTGAGATTCCAAGACGACTTGATGAAATCCAAACAAGGTCGACAACGGCAGCTGAACTGGGTGTATCCTTCATCAGGGTTTAGGCTCGTATTACTATGGCACTTATCAACCATTCAATGTACAGATGTGTTACTGTTATCAACACCAATGCAGGAAAAACACGATGCTGACTATCGTTCCTCATTTCTTCTACGATTTCCGATGTATTGCTGACATATGTATCCGAAAAATACCAATTGTTATATTTAGAAATCTGCTTGAAATGACTTTCCGATATTTATAATTAAAGTTGATAGTCATCAAAATAAAATTGGTGCGAAATTTCGTTTGCGGTTCAGTATTGATATAGGTTTTTCCACACTAGTAATTATTTGCATTATTTAAATCACTTTAAACAAAACTTCCTGCTTCATAATCGTCTAGATCACATTTAGTCCAAATTTTGCAAAAACTCATTCTAAATTGGTGATGTTAATTTGTGCAGATCACGTAAATTATCTATATAATCACCCCTCATCACATTTTGTGAAACATTTTACGATTGACTACGTACTTTATCTGAGGCGAAGATATTAGGTCTCGGGATGGTCGTGTTTAAAATCATGAAAAGCTCGTGCAAATCCTACTGGACTTTGCTTATTTAAGTACGCAGAAAATTTTCAGTATCGCTATTGAACGCCAGACGAATGCTAAAGCTCTATCTTGAACAACGAGAGCAAGCTATCTGTGGAGTGAATGTTGGGCAACGGCATCGTCTATTGAGAAATAAAGATGTATATATATTAAATATTGCTGAGTTAGTTTGCTGTCAAATTATAATGTTAAGTATATATGTACCATCTACACACGCTTAGACACATTTCTTATGTCTGTCTCTAGATTTTCCTTACGAGACAAGGTAACACTTCCATTATTGAATCTCCATTTGCATGGAACGGATGTGGTCGAGTGGTGTAGGGCGCTGGACATAAGGCTAAGTGATTGGTGCTGCAGTGTATCAAAGGTGTGAGTTCAAATCCCGTCGAGGGAAGAACAAAAATTTGCCAGCTCAAAAATATAATTATAACACTGTTTGGTTTAATTTTCAGACGAATATATATATAAAGTCTAACGGAATCTACCAACCAGAGAACTTAATGAGTATCGGATCGTCGAGACATGACGTTGCAGCACAAACAAAATAAGTTATGGAAGTCTAGAAGATTGTGCAACGATACCGATAAAGATGTTACAACAAATATATTGACCATCTAATTTTTACAAACTCAGTCTAATTTTGAAAGACATTGAAGAAGGTCATTTGTTGATCGAAAATTGTGTCAATATATTTTTTGTAACATCTTTATCGGTGTCGTTGCACAATCTATGCAAATGATTCAAGGGAGGCAATTGATACACACACCACTGAAATGTCCTTCCCACCACGTTGGATACAAATGATAGACATGATGAAGAAGAACAATTATGACCCAACTTTTCTAGAACACGAACGTAATTAAATTGGTTCATTCTAGTCTGGGTTTGTAACTAGATTAACACAACGGGTGCCACTATTGGAGCAGGAACTCCATACCCATCCGGAGTACATGAGTTCATCCCCGGTCTTTAGTTTTGTATGTGTATGTTTTGTAGATCGTTGTTAGTCCTTTTTTTTGGCCATTGTGTTGTCTGTTCTTCTTCGATTTGCAATTCTGATTATCCCATTGGTATTTTGGTATCTTCAAACTCTTCTAGTCCACATGATTGAGAATTAATAGACATTTTCACATTCCCAATTTTATCCTAAAATTATACGATTTTTATGCATTTTTTAATAAGAGTTGTCTCCCTTATGACGGTCAAAATCCGGTTTGTCAAAAGCAATGGAAAGAATAGTGAATTCTGAATATAATTTTCTCATGATCTGAACGTTATTAAAACAGGATAATTTTATAGTAAATAGAAAATTCATAAGTTCTCACAACAGAAACATTTTAAAGGATTATTTGAAGCATATAGTAAATTTTCAATGAACTTTGCTTGAAAGGGCCTTTCTTCCATTTCAAGCGGAAATAACTCATTTAAAACGTATCATTCTAGAACCAAATTGTGAAATGTGTTGATGGTCTATCTGTATTGTAAAATACAACCAAAGGCGCACTGGATGTAAACGTTATATAGATAAAGCGAATCCTTAAACTCATGCTTTTGTTACAAATCGCAAAATAAATGAGAGCGTTCTGATGGTTGTAGAAATAAATAAAATTACTGTTTTTTTTCTAACTTTTTGTCTTGAAGAACATTTGAGCATGCAACTTTTACAGAGGAGATAACTAATATATGTCACCTAATTGGCATACAATTGAACGTCATTGCGTCGAAATCAAGGATGAAAACGACTCGAGGTCATGCGTTTGGCCTCTAATATTAATGGAGATTCGCGATTATTATTAAGGTTTATTATTTATTTCTAATCTCATTCAAATACGAAGAATGTGTGTTTTTTATTATGTTGGAGCAACAGTACCACGAAGGGTGCCACTACTGTTGCAGGAAGTATTGACCCTACGGAACAAATGAGTTCACCACTGGTTTTTAGTGAGGTTGGTGGTGGTCAAGAGTTTGTCTCTTTGTCATTTATGCTTTTGATTACCCCTTTGGCATAATCAAACATTTCTTATTAATTGCGTTTTTAATATGTTTTTATTTCACATTCTCTGTCGCGTACCTTAATCTCAATATACAATGTAATATAATGGTATGCCATACTCAACATTTCCTTTTCGAAATGGATCCGTCGTGGTCGCTATCGTATGGTAGTTTGCCTATTACCGCTAACGTTGTGAGTTCGAATCCCGCTCTGACAAAGTGTACGCGACAGTTCGGTGGTTTTCTCCAGAGAGTTGAAAAGATACTCGTCGTCTTATTTATTAATATATAAGAAGAAACAACGAAACATGGTGTGAGGTTAATCGAATCCTAAAGAACACAATGCACGTGATGAAAATTATGAACTTTGACAATTTATAAGCTACAGACAAAGCATAAAAAGATTGCAGACATGCCGAACATTATATACAAAGAAAAACAAAATGGCAGACGAAGAGGTCCAACCTCAAATCGTGCATGTGTCCATGGACATTACATTCCCTTCGAAGTTAGATATGACAGGGAACGTTGCCATAAATTGGAAAAAAGTTTAAAAGAGTATGGGAAAATTACGAAATAGCATCAGGACTCAAAACAAAAGAAAATGAGATCAGAACAGCGTCATTCCTTACATACATAGGTGCCGAAGCTCTCGAAATGTATGATGGTTTAAAATTTGACAATGACGCAGATAAGATGAAACTAGAAGTTGTACTTCAGAAATTTGAAACATTCTGTATAGGTGAAACCAATGAAACATACGAAAGATACAAGTTCAATAAAAGGGACCAAGAACAAAGTGAAACAATACACACATACGTAGCATCTCTCAGAACATTATCGAAAACTTGCAATTATGGAGAAATAGAAGAAAGGTTAATTAGAAACAAAATTGTAATAGGCATTAAAGATAACACCACCAGAAAGAAGTTACTACAAGATCACAAGTTGACACTAAAGAAATGTATAGATATATGCAGAGCCAACGAAACAACAACTGAACAACTCAAAAAGATTAGCAACGAGGATGTACAATATGTCAGAAAAAAGACTATAAAACCAACAAAACATGATTCAAAATTCAACACAAACTACTCAAATGAATGCAAGTTCTGTGGAAGGAAACACAAACCAAGCAAATAACTGTGCTCAGCATATGGCAAAACTTGTTCAAACTGTGGAATACAAAAACACTATTGCCTGCAAATGCAGAAAAATAAACATCAGAAAGAGCAGAAATGTACACCAAATAGATGAAACATCTGGCAGTGAGGAAGAAGAATACGTCTTAACAGCACAAACAAATGACTCAAGAGAGGATATAAAAGCTATAGATAAAGATATTTTCCCAAAGAAAATTTTTGCCACCATGCGCATTGACCGAAATGAGATAAAATTTCAATTAGACTGTGGATCTACAGTGAACGTTTTGCCAGAGTATCTGTTCAGACAATTCCTATGTGAAAAAGAACATGTAGAAATAGAGAAAAGTTCTCAAACTCTAGCTATGTTCAACGGAACCGAGACAAAACCGCTTGGCAAGAAGTGATTGACACTAAATTAACAGAAGAACAATAACAAATACACTGTAGAATTTGTGATTGTAAAAGTCGATGTCAAACCTATACTTGGAGCCAGATCTATTCAACACATGAAATTAGTGACAGTAAATCAAGCGAACATTTTGAAATTAAACGAAATTCAAAGCGATAGAAGTGCTGAAGAACAGAACAAAAATTAAATACCTGAAAGCACTGACGGACAAATGACAAAGAAACAAATAGAAGAACGATTTAATAATGTTTTCAACGGGGAAGGAAAACTTGAAGGAAATTTGCATCTAGAGATAGATCCTAATGTGAAACCAATTCAACTTCCTGTCCGAAAAGTTCCAGTAGCAGTCAAAGAGAAGCTTAAGGTCGAATTTGATAGATTAAGTGATTTAGAAATAATCACGCCAGTTCAAGTGCCGACTGAATGGATTTCAGCTATGGTTGTAGTTATGAAACCATATGGGCGCATAAGACTATGCATTGATACAAAGCCTTTAGACAAATAATTAAAACGAAACCACCACCCAACACCGATCATTGACGAAATTTTGCCAGAACTTTCGAGGGCAATATTATTCTCTGTGCTAGATGCTAAAAACGGACTTTGGCACGTTGAACTCGATGAAGCTAGTACCTATTTGACAACTTTCGCAACACCCTGGGGCCGATACAGGTGGAAACGGATGCCGTTCGAGATTTCACCAGCTCCAGAAAAATTTCAAAGAATGACTGAAGCAATAGAATGACTAGATGGTGTTAAAGTTATACACGATGACATTTTACTGTATGCAGTTGGTGATTCTGATGATGAAGCAGGAATAGATCATAACAAGAAATTGCGTGCACTTCTTCAGAGATGTCAGGATACAATTCAAAAAAAGGTTGTTGACGCTCAATGTGCGAGACAAAAGAATCAGATGTTACTCATATGAAAATACATACATAAAAGAATTAAAATCCTACATATAAATAAATAAAAGTACAACAACAACAATATAAATATACAATAGGGTTACACATTTAAATAAATGTTTAATTAGAAATAAATATAAAAATGAGACATTAATGGTTAATGTAACAAACAGCACTGTCACAAATATTTTTGAAAACTGTATGATACCCAAACTCATTCAAAAAGCGGACCACCACAGTGTGGAATATATACTTTGGGCCAATTGAGCAAACTGTATGTCATAATACGACTGGGGGAGACCAACAAAAATAGGAGTGAAGACAGTATATTACATTTTCTCACTGATTCCATTCGGTGATAAGGTCTTAAGTTTTCTAATCCCGAAGCTTTCCCTTTCCCTCATCCCACTTGGGGCAATGGTCAATTATGGTGACCTTCAGTTTGCCGTAAGAATCATGGTTGTCCGTTGATAAGAGTAATAACAAAATTACCGATCTCCGATCTGAGTTGTCTGCTGAGTGGAAGGTCAGGTTTGCAGTTTGCATCGCTTCTATGGCGTTTACTAAGTTGTTGCTTAGTTTATCCGAAGTATTGAAGGTCACATATTGCACATTCCAATAGGTAGATAATGTTTTCCGTCTTGCTGTTGGCAATTCTACTCCTGTATGTGTGCTGCTGAATTTGTGTGTGCATTTGATGTTTTTGCACGTCATACATCGTCTCGAATCACATTGTTGACACTGATCAATGTAGGCAGATCGAGGGGAGATGTCAGTTCTCACCAAGATATCTTTCAAACTTTTGGGTTTCTTAAAAGCCAGGACGGGTGGTTCTTTGAAGATTTTGCACAATTATGGGTGTTTTTGTATGGTTGTTCAGTGCTCACGAACGATGTTGGATAAATAACTGAGCGCATGATGATATGTGAAGAAAAATGGTACTCTGTTGTTCGTCTTCGTTTCTTTATATTGGATGCGGTATTATCTGTCAATACCACTCACTTTGTTAAAACAATGGTTAATGCTCGCATTGTTGTAACCCCTCATCTGCAAAAAGGGTTATATATATCAATATGCAGTAAACAAACAATACAACACACATTAAGCAAAAACAGAAATAAAACTAATAAAAAATCATAAAGCAAAATTTTCTTAGTGCTTAGTAAAATTGATTGCACAATTTTCTGTTCTTTATCTTGTTAAGCATACATTGACTTTCATCTCTTTATACTTTTCATTTCTTTGATGGAAAAAAGGGGGAGATGTGGTGGTGAAAGGGGGTGGGGGCATTTGCGTTTGCCACATTGTTTTAGTTTTTCGGCTTTATTCAGATATCCTATTTGTTTTGTAATATATGAATGTATGAGAGAACAATTTGTACCTGCACAAAAAAATAGCAAGCAAAAACAAAACAAAAAATAATAGTATCACCTTATCTGGTATATATAAAGGACAGACAAGAAGCATATGCTACCTCACTAAGTAAACAACAACATCTAGGGAACTTGAAATGCCAACTTGACCATGTAGCTGTGTCTTATGTAAAGATACATAATGTGTCCAGTCATGTTTAGTCTATAATTAACAGACCAGACATACCTCATTTTATCTGTTCTGTCTAGCGGTCAACAATTATGAAACGAAAGTTAAAGCAATGATGGTCAACAATAGACCACGAATATCAACAAAGCGTAAAATCTGATTTCACCTGAGCTCCTGGCTTGGAACAGGTACAAAACTGTGATGGGGTTGAGCAACTTAATAGGATTACAATCCTCTTTTTGAAAATAGGATTTCTAATGGCAACACATATATAAACAAACGATAAACAAAACCTGGACAGATCTTCTTCCACTATCACACTATCACCAGCATGAATGACAACTTCAACCTGAACAGTACAAAAGCAGGGCAACTAATGTTTGTTGTTATCTGACTAATAGCTGTGGGGAAAACAGCTTTTTGTTCGTCTAACATTATAAATAGTGTCACTAGTGGGAACTGCTTACCCTTCCGGAGAACCTGAGTTCACACCCGATTTTTAGTGGGGTTCGTGTTACTCGATCTTTAGTTTTATATGTATATTTTGTAGATCGTTGTTTGTCCTTTTGTACTTTTTCTTTTGGCCATTGTAATGTCTGTTCTTCTTCGATATTCGGATTCTGATGACCCTCTTGGTATCTTCAAACTCTTCTTATAGTAAGGTATGATTGGGAAGTAGTTTTTGTCTGTGCCACTTGTGATACCTTAGCATATTAGTATTGTCCTGCCCGTCGTAAAACGCGGTAGAATATAATATGTTTTCTATCGCAGTCATTAATGCATGTTCTACCGATACTAATGGAAACAACAAATAAACGGATCAAAGATAAACGACATTCACAAGCTAAGAACATACATAATATATTCATATATGAAAATGCTTTTGAATTTAAAATAACTGAGAGTTTTTACGTTCGGTAGTGTCCTCACATTGCGTAAATCTAAAATATGTATTTAGAGGGAAAAAAACACATTAAGAGCTTGGAGAGTACATTTGTTTATCCCATAAAATTTAAAGATCCCTTTGAAGAAATGTTGACACATTAAGATATATTAAGTAAATAATTACATAGTATGAATATTATTATTTGTTCAAAGGATAAACTAAATTGTTGGCGGGCTGGAGAAATATTATCAAACAAATTAACAAATAGGACGTGTGTCAGCACTGGTATTTCTTCTGAAAAATCAGAATGAATATTTAAAATAATCTATAAGACTAAGGTTTTAATCTCTCTAACCTTGATCAGCTGATTTACATTTCGTCCATTTTGAATATACGCTCCAGACTTGCGTTTGTGGGTTTATTTGTTAATGGTTGCTGGCTTCCGCCTCATTAATGAGGTTTTCATAATTTGAAATGTACATTAGTAACACTTGGTTTTTTTATCCTGTAACCGTGTGATTGTTAGCTCTGAAAAGGGATAAAATAAAGCTATGTTATTTTAGTCATTGGCCTAATACATTTTACGTAACTTACCTGATTAAAAGGGTCATGTGAGCTATTGTCACTTGGCATTCGTCGACATTTCCATTTGGTAAGAATGTTCATTAAATGGTCCTTTCAGGAGAACTTGAAGATACCAAAGGGGTAATCAGAATTCGTAAATCGAAGAAGTACCGACAGCATAATGGCCAAAAGAAAAAGGGACAACAACGATCTACAAACATACACATAAAACTAAAGATCGAGTGACACAAACCCCATTGAAAACCCGGTGTGAACTCAGGTGTTCCGGATGGGTAGGCAGTTCCTGCTCCACTAGTGGCACCCGTCGTGTTAATCTAGTTGCAAACCCTGTGCTAAGTCATTAATGAGGAAAGGATCGGAGTTGTTCATGACAAGTGGAACATATCAGTGATCATTTGTGAGACACAGATATTCCATAATGGTCAACCAAGTCATGATGGCGACTGTGAAACTTTAGAAGTGATGACTTCAACTTAACCAAGAGGACCCGTTGGTTCAGTAGCTTCCTTGCAACTCTCTATCAAGGAATTCCTGATAGGAATCACAAACTCTGGAATATCGCATCAAATGAGATATATATACTCCATATGCAGGTGCTGCTGGAATGTTGCTACATATAAATGGAAAATTCACAATTGTCGTTCTCAACCGCCCCTCATTTTCAATTGCGATGTGCAGGTCAAGGTATGAAGCAGATCTATTTGTATCTGTGGTATACTTTATTTCAAGCTCAATGGGATATATGCGATCAACTAAATCATCAAACCTAGAATTATTTAGTGAAAGGACATCTTCTATATAGCGGAACGTGAAATTAAAGGATCGGTTAGCTTCTTTTCGCTTTTCTTGAGAAGTCCCTGTATGAAGTCTGCCTCATACGAATAAACGTACACATCGACGAGAAGAGGAGCACAGTTTGTACCCATATGCATTCCGACCGTCTGTTGGAAAACACGTCCACCAAACATAGCAAATATATTGTCAATAAAAAACTCGAGCATGGTGAAGATATCAGTTTCAGAGAAAGTTTTTGGTAGAATCAGAGTGGGTTTTTTTTACAAAATAATACCTGTCTCGTCCTAACACAAGGTATTTGTATCTATGTTGGCCAGTCTTTTTGATGACAGAGAGACCAACTCCCTTAATCTGTCCTTCAGCTTAGGATGAGGAATAGTTGTGTAGAGGGTAGAGAAGTCAAATGTTTTAATGCTATTGCAAGCGGAAAGTGACCTAGATTGAATGTACTCAAACAGATCTTTAAAGTTATTCAGAATTCACATCTGATTCACACAACCCCTCGAAAAGCTAGTGTCACAGTAAGTCTCAAGCCCAGTTTTGATCGCCGATAGAATACATGTTAATAATTTGGAAAGAAGTTTCGCGGAGCACTGTATACAGCAATAGGGTGAGGAATAGTTGTTTAGAGGGTAGAGAAGTCAAATGTGTTAATGCCATTACAGGCGGAAAGTGACCTAGATTGAATTTACTCAAACAGATCTTTAAAGTTCTTCAGAATTCACATCTGATTCACACAACCCCTCGAATAGCTAGTGTCACAGTAAGTCTCAAGCCCAGTTTTTATCGCCGATAGAATGCATGTTAATAATTTGGAAAGAGGTTTCATGGAACATTGTATACAACAATATTCTCGACGAACGGTGTACAAGGAAAACAACTTAGCAAGAAAAACATTTGATTTAACTACTGTACAGTTGAATATCAAGTCATCTCATCATAATTTTAACATTTTAAATAATAAAAAGTAATAATAAAGGGTTATTACATGAACATTGGTGAATATTGTCCCGATCAGTCTATCATATTGCACGAGCTTGCGAGTGCAATATGATATATTGTGAGGAACAATATTCATCAATATTCCTGCAATAATCCTTTTATTATATAGTAATAAATGTTTTATGCCTAAGGGAATTTTTAAATAAATATTGAATATTTTATTTGATTTAAGTGGAATATTCAACTACCGGCTACTTCAAATATTCATATTTGAACTAGTGCAATATATATTTTATACTTAGCGTGCAAATACAAGGATATATTGCAGGATTATTTTCCTTTAAAATTAAAAGGAAAATATTTATTACTATATAATAATACATGTTATTGCTTTGATCCATCTGATCGATATATATATTTTGTACATATTAAGGGTGTAGGCCTGGGTAACCCCAAAATTTTCCCATCGTTCAATTTTTTTTAAATTTGCATCATGGCATAGTTATGTTTAAATACATTATCTGCCAAAGTTTCACCGTGTCATTTTCTCCATAACACATCCTAAATGTAGCAATTTTGGGGGTATTAGTGACGCCAGATGGTAATACTAGTTTCGGAAGATTCTAATAGATATACAAATTTATTTCTGATTGAAAGGGATTATTTTGGCTCTAATACACTTGAGAGTGTTGTTGTTGAATAAATATGAAATATCTAGTATATCTGAATATCCTGTTTGGAGATAATCACGTGCAAAACAGCGGAAACTACAAAAAGGGGGGATGCCCTGAGGACCACCTTGGTATTAAAAATCGGATAAAAAATTTCCTGTCTATTAATTTCCACCAGAAAAAGTCACACTGAAAAATAGACATATAGACATCATTGCACCAAATTTTGCAAACTTTTACCGTCAGATCTTTGAAATATTCAAATTTATGTTTTTCATGGATGGCACCCAAAAAAAAATGAAATTGTCGAGGAAAGTTATCACACACTCATCCTTTGCTAGTTTCTTTGTTTTTGAGATGAAAAAATAACTAGCTACCAATAACAAAAAGCTTTTGAATTCTTATAATTGACACAGCGGATCTCCAAATTAACAAATGACTGCATTTGTCTTTTTTATTTTCAGGTCGGCTGGGGAGTGGGAGGGGTGGTTTTAGGTTGACTCTACTTGATTAATTAATTAAAAAAAACAAAAACAAACACAGACAGCCACCCAGCTGTATTGTTAGATTCCTTCAAATTCTGTGCTCCAGTTGTATTCGTTTGATTCTGGTTATTCTTTAGTTGTCTTGGGAAAAGCGGGCGGCGGTATAAGAGAGGATCAGATATTACAATTTTTTTCCCAAACATAGCTTTCTATTTTTTTACTACCATAACATGAATTTACTCTACAGTTTCATAATATCTAAGATTCTGGTGTATATATTTAATTTTTTTTGACAAACCCTTGCAATTCAATATAAAAAGGTTGTCGCACAAATTGTGTTACATTTCTGGCATTTTTGACAACATATCGATGAACATTTTTTTCTGGAAGGAGAAATTTCAATAATATTTTGTGGACACCGGCATATAATAATAACACACTGCCTGGCACTGGCATAAGCAGCAATAAGATATAAAAATACAAGGAGCACATCTATGTAAAGGTAAACGGAGTCATTTTTTCAACTGGTCATATCCAGTGTAAACAATCTTTGTCACCAAGAAGCTTGGAATTTGAGAAGACACTGAAAATAGAGTTATCTCCCATACCCCAGGCCTACACCCTTAAAAGACGCTTATATTTACGACTTCAAACAGTTTATGACATAACATATTAAAGGTTTGTAATACTTGTAGTTAGATTTGTTAAGATTTTATCATCATAATTAAACTATCAAGCAGAACAAAAAATATTAATGATCTACCATTTAAATTTGTTCCTCACTTAGTAGATTATTAGATAAAATTTTCTGCATAACATTCACATTTATTTTTAGCAGAATCATAGTTGCATATTTAATATGGTAGCCAAAATCTGTCAAGGTTACCTATGTGTATGAAACTAAAAGTTTTAATTTATCGAAAACTAAAACACATCTCATACATACCATATCTTTATTTCTAATGTATGCAGATCGTTGTTTGTCCTTTTGTACTTTTTCCTTTGGCCATTGTGTTTTCTGTTCTTTGATTTACGGATTCTGACTACCCCTTTCGAATCTTAAAACTCTTCTTATTAAGCTTTTTACTAGAATTGAGACGAGCATGCTGGCCCAGTATATCAATGTGGGTATTAATCGTCCCCCACCAATACTATTCTCAAAAGTTATATATCTACACGATCGGAGATCCAGTGGTTCGGTCCGTTTATATATATCAGGGATATGTTTCACCATTTAGTCTGGTTGTGGAATAACTTGTTTTATCTAGGTATATGATCATCCCTAGCTTCTGTGGATTTGTGCTGCTTTATATGTTGGCCTTCCATTGACGGCGTCTGATTAACCTTTTGGTATCTTCAATTTTTTATTTCGTTAGGTGTGTGCTCTTCACTGAATCTTTAGTTGTCTGTCTAGTATTTTGTAGTAAACACGTAGATATCACACCAAGCACACACGACACGTTTCTGGAACAAAGTTAACCTTCATCAGGTACGCTCAAGATCAAAAGATTGGAAAGCTAAATAACATAAAATCTTTGGGAGCAAGTTAATCAAAAAGACTAAGCATAAATAGGTTTTGTAGATTATTGTTTGTCCTTAGGTGCATTTTGGCCCTTGTGTGATTGACCGTCTCTGCTTACCTCTTTTGGTATCTTCAAAAGTTTAGCTCCATGTTGTCTGTCCTTTTGTGATGGACGGTCTCTGATTATCCCTTTTGGTGTCGTCAAAGGCTTTGCCCTTGTGTTGTCTGTCCTGTGATTGACTGTCTCTGTTTATCTCTTTTGGTATCTTCAAACATTTGGCCCCTGTGTTGTCTGTCCTTCTGTGATTGACGGAGTCTGATTACTCCTTTGGTATCTTCAAACTGTTGGCCCCTGTGTTGTCTGTCCTTCTGTGATTAATGGTCTTGGATTATCCCTTTTGGCATCTTCAAACTTTTGACCTTGTGTTGTCTGTCCTTCTGTGATTGACGGTATCTGATTATCCTTTTTGGTATCTTCAAACTGTTGACCTTTGTGTTGTCTGTCCTTCTGTGATTGACGGTCTTTGATTACCTCTTTTGGTTCTTCAAACTTTTGGCTCTTGTGTTGTCTGTCCTTCTGTAATTGACGGTCTCTGATTATCCTTTTTAGTATCTTCAAACTTTTGACCTTTGTGTTGCCTGTCCTTCTGTGATTGACGGTCTTTGATTACCCCTTTTGGTTTCTTCAAATTTTGGCTCTTGTGTTGTCTGTCCTTCTTCTGTTATTGACGATCTTTGATTACCACTTTTGGTATCTTCAAACTTTTGGCCCTTGTGTTGTCTGTCCTTCTGTGTTTGACGGTCTTTGATTACACCTTTTGGTTTCTTCAAACTTTTGACTGTTATATTGTCTGTCCTTCTGTGATTGACGGTCTCTGAATACCCCTTTTGGTATCTTCAAACTTTTGGCTCTTCTGTTGTCTGTCCGTCTGTGATTGACGGTTTCTGATTACCTCTGTTGGTATCTTCAAACCTTTGACCCTTGTGTTTTGTGTCCTTCTGTGATTGACGGTCTTTGATTACACCTTTTGGTTTCTTCAAACTTTTGGCCCTGGTGTTGTCTGTCTTGTGATCGACGGTCTCTGATTACCTCTTTTGGTATCTTCAAACTTTTGACCCTTGTGTTGCCTGTCCTTCTGTGATTGACGGTCTTCGATTACACATTTTGGTTTCTTCAAACTTTTTGCTCTTGTGTTGTTTGTCCTTCCGTGATTGACGGTCTTTCATTACCCCTTTTGGTTTCTTCAACATTTTGGCTCTTGTGTTGTGTGTCCTGTGATTGACGGTGTCTGATTACCACTTTTGGTATCTTCAAACTGTCGACCCTCGCGTTGTCTGTCCTTCTGTGATAGACATTCTTTGATTACCTCTTTTGGTATCTTCAAACTTTTGGCCCTTGTGTTTTCTGTCCTTCTGGGATTGACGGTCTCTGGTTATCCCTTTTGACATCTACAAACTTTTGACCCTGTGTTGTCTGTCCTTCTGTGATTGACGGTCTCTGATTACCCCTTTTGGTTTCTTCAAACTGTTGGCTCTTGTGTTTTCTTTCCTCCTGTGATTGACGGTCTTTGATTACCCCTTTTGGTTTCTTCAAACATGTGGCCCAAGTGTTGTCTGTCCTTCTGTGATTGACGTCTCTGATTACCCCTTTTGGTTTCTTCATACGCTTGGCCCTTGTGTTGTCTGCCCTTCTGTGATTGACGGTCTTTGATTACCCCTTTTGGTTTCTTCAAACTTTTGGCACCTGTGTTGTCTGTCCTTCAGTGATTGACGGTCTTTGATTACCCCTTTTTGTTTCTTCAAACTTTTGGCTCTTGTGTTGTCTGTCCTTCTGTGATTGACGGTCTTTGATTATCTCTTTTGGTTTCTTCAAACTTTCGGCCCTTGTATTGTCTGGCCTTCAGTTATTGACGGTCTCTGGTTACCTCTTTTGGCATCTTCAAACGTTTGACCCTTGTGTGGTCTGTCCTTCTGTGATTGACGGTCTTTGATTATCTCTTTTGGTTTCTTCAAACTTTCGGCCCTTGTATTGTCTGGCCTTCTGTGATTGACGGTCTCTGGTTACCTCTTTTGGTATCTTCAAACGTTTGACCCTTGTGTTGTCTGTCCTTCTGTGATTGACGGTCTTTGATTATCTCTTTTGGTATCTTCACACTTTTGGCCCCTGTGTTGTTTGTCCTTCTGTGATTGACGGTCTTTGATTATCTCTTTTGGTATCTTCAAACTTTTGACCCTTGTGTTGTCTGTCCTTCTGTGATTGTGGATCTCTGGTTTCCTCTTTCGATTTCTTCAAACTTTTGGCCTTTGCGTTGTCTGTCTTTCTGTGAATGACGGTCTTTGATTACCTCTTTTGGTATCTTCAAACGTTTGACCCTTGTGTTGTCTGTCCTTCTGTGATTGACGGTCTTTGATTATCTCTTTTGGTATCTTCACACTTTTGGCCCCTGTGTTGTTTGTCCTTCTGTGATTGACGGTCTTTGATTATCTCTTTTGTTATCTTCAAACTTTTGGCCTTTGTGTTGTCTATCCTTCTGTGATTGACGGTCTTTGATTACCACATTGTCCAGTAGATATTTGTTAGAAATAGACACAATAAAAAAGTGGCGAGGTTAAACCCAAACCTCTCCTCTTTGTGAAATTTGTTATTCTGTTAACATATATATACAATACAAAAAAATGACGTTTGGAAAAGGGTAAATAAATGCAATTTCTCACGGCTTCCATTCTGCTACCCCTCCATTCCAAGTAAAAGATAAAACAAATAATAAATACGTAAAATATTCATGACATGGGTTTTACAGCAGTATTTAACAACGAGAATAAAATGTAGATAAATAATATGAAATGTAACACCCTGTCTATTTATACCATAATATTTGAATAAACTATTTATCATCTTTCGTAATAATAAAAAAAATCATTTTCTACCGTTTATAGGTTCAGAGATTTCATAACATATTTTTAATAAAAAAAAAAACACATTTTGATATGTATCATGTCTCTGACTCTATTTTATGTTATGCTTGATCTTATCAACGGTCGTGTGTTGAATCTTGTTTGTATCCCTTCATAGTTTTATTATAGATGGTGACAATATCATTTTTGCTAATAACATCCGGATCTATAGAAAATGTCCCAAAAAAAAGTATGACTGTGAAATCATATGAGGAAAGTACAAATTGTATATTACATGTTCTTATATGCACATTTTTTCTTTATTTTGATTACATCTTTAGTACATATGACTTTCCACAAAGAGAATCCCACTCGTAGCGAAGTGAATTCGATACAACATCATGTGATAAAGTTTTGTCAGGTTGGTGTTTTTTCTCTGGATACTCAGGTTTCCTCCACCAATATGAACGCAACGACACAGATGAAATATTTCTATAAGGGGCTTTAAAAACCCTAACCCTAACCCTATGTTTCCCTATTAGAATCAAAATAATTCATGGAGGCTACAGTTAGTATAACGTTCTTACATGTGTAACATTATTTCCGTTTTACTTTATCGATTTTAAGACTATTATATGCAAACTATGTTTTCAATTATATTTTTCTTAAAGACTTATTATAAAGTATATACATTCCGGCTTTAATTACTAATATTTTAGTTATCCAAATCGGACATGAATTGATTTTAGGGTGTGTTATTTAAAAAAATGTTTAATATGATATAGAAACGACCGAATGCTTTTATTTGTCAACTAACTGTATTTTACTGGTTAGAGTACATGACGGGTACATCATTCAAGACCACATAACCATTTACACGTATTAACTACTGTGTATTTATTTTTGATCTTAACCAATGTTTGTTTTACTGTAATTTGAGTTTTGTCAATAAATACAATTTTTCATTATTATCATTATTTTTAACATCTTGAATAGAAAAAGACTTTTTACACAAATAACATTGTCATTTCACGTTGAATTCGTTGTATCAACATTTAATAAGAAACAGAAAAGAATTTCTATTAAAACAAAAAGGTACAGTCAAGATTATATTAAGAGGTCACCTTTGAGACAAAGCAAAAGTGGTCTCTTAAGACAGATGATCTCTTAAATGAGGTTCCATTAATATTATTTTTTATTACATGACAAGACAAATGTGACCTGTAAATACAGGCGACTGTTTAATAGAGGTGGCCTCGTGGGCAGGTTTGACTGTATATGTAACGCTACGAACAATGTCAGTATCCTTAAACGATCTTATAGCTCAAATACCCATGTGTCATTCATATTGAATTGTAAGAGACCACTTATCCCTACTAGCTAACTATATGTGTTAAGTTGTTAATATTCGGCTATTTAAAATATTTAAAGATCTCCCCATCTATAATTGAAGCATACTTAAGGTAGAAAATACACTCTCAAACATCCACAGAACAATTAACCTCATATTATACTTTCTTTATGATGGATGAATGGGATGTTTAAAGATGGATTATTTTACAACAAATAACGAACTGATCACGCGTACTGTTAAAAGTTAATAAATATACTTTTATTCGTTAGATATAAATATGTCGATTTGAAACCCAAGTTTTACTGGAAAATGATTTAAAAAAAAATGAAAAACAGAAAATTCTAAATGGTGAGGACTTGTTACTAGACAGTAGATGTGCTGAAGCTAAGATTCTATTGAAAGTTTATTCATTCAGAAGATCCTTAGGAAACGCTACCAAGCCATGGACCTTTAATAAGACAAGCAAGGTGAGCACTTATATATGTTATCATTATATACATTTACATTGGGAACAGTTGACTATAGTTTGTAACGTACTTGGAGTGTTCCGCCCTCTTACACATAAAAAATTATTTCATAGAATTCGAAAAAAGAGGAGGGGCGTTGTAGCCGCTACAAAATACTAATTTGTCGGCCTTATCCAAATCTGCTGTGGCAGTCAACAGTCGTGACATCCCTCCTTCATTTCTGTATTGTTTATATATTGTTCAACTTATTCTCGTCCAGAATATACATGAATTATTTGCCGTTGTACGCTAAGCAACAAATAATCAATTAATCAATCAATTAAAATAAGTTCATATTATATTTTTACCTTTGGATGTAGGGGACGCCGTGGTCGTGATTGTATGGTAGTTAGATTTACAACTACCTATGTAATCAGTGCCTATCGCCACTAAAGTTGTGAGTTCGAACTCCGTTCATGGCGAGGTGTACTCGATACAACAGTATGTGATAAAGCTTGTCAGTGACTTGCGACAGGTCGGTGGTTTCCTCCATCAATAAATCTGACAGCCACGATATAGCTAGAATATTGTTGAAAGTGGCGTTAAGCACCATAATCAAAACTTTGGATGTATTTGGGTAGCATTTAATGGTGAGATCTAGCAATGAGAGAAAAAGGACAAGAAGACAAACAATGTACAATAAAACAGTACACAGAAAACTAAAATATTAAACAACATGAACCCCACTAAAACCGGAGGTGAACTCATGTGCGCCGAAATGGTTAGCAGTTCCTGGTCCACATGTGACATTGCTTGTGTTACTGTAAAACGACACCAGCATCATATGATATGAAAATTGTCTTAGATACCAGTATACGCTAATAAATAGAAATACCTTACATAAAACATCACCCTACCAATATGAACTTGTCCTTTCCACATCCATCTCCATGGGTATCCGCGATCTTCCTGTCAACTATTGACAAATATCATAAATTTCAGGTAAAATTGTCTTGTAGTGAATATAAATATTATTACTTTCTAGTCCTAAAATAAAGCTTGTATGGTGTAGGAACAAACCACAAAATAGAGTTTGTATCGTGTAGGGAAAAAAACACATAATAGAGCTTGTATGGTGTCGTAACAAAGAACAAAATAGAGCTTGCATCGTGTAGCAACAAACCACACAATAGAGCTTGTATCGTGTAGCAACAAACCACCAAATAGATACAGATCTCATGTTAATGTACAGATGGACCTTCATACAAACGTAACCAAGAACTAATGACATGCTATCTGTTAAAAAAAACACAAAATCAGGAAGATACAGATCTCATGTTAATGTAAGGATGGACATTCGTAAAAACGTACCCAAGAACTAATGATATGCTATCAGTAGAAAAACACAAAATCAGGAAGATACAGATCTCATGTTAATGTAAGGATGGATCTTCGTACAAACGTACCCAAGAGCTAATGACATTTTATCTATGAAAGACCACAAAATCAGGTAGATACAGTTCTCCTGTTAATGTAAGGTTGGACCTTCGTACAAACGTACCCAAGAACTAATGACATGCTATCTATCAAAAACCACAAAATCAGGTAGATACAGTTCTCCTGTTAATGTAACGATGAACCTTCGCACAAATGTACCCAAGAACTAATGACATGTTATCAATAGAAAAACACAAAATCAGGTAGATACAGATCTCATGTTAATGTAAGGAAGGACATTCGTACAAACGTACCCAAGAATTAATGACATGCTATCTACAAAAAACCACAAAATCAGGTGGATACAGATCTCATGTTAATGTAAGGAAGGACCTTCGTACAAACGTACCCAAGAACTAATGACATGCTATCTATTAAAAACCACAAAATAAGGTAGATACAGTTCTCCTGTTAATGTAAGGATGAACCTTCGTACAAATGTACCCAAGAACTAATGACATGCTATCTGTAAAAAAACCACAAAATCAGGAAGAAACAGATATCATGTTAATGTAAGGGTGGACCTTCATACAAACGTACCCAAGAACTAATGACATGCTATCTGTAAAAAAACCCACAAAATCAGGTAGATACAGTTCTCCTGTTAATGTAAGGATGGACCTTCGTACAAATGTACCCAAGAACTAATGACATGTTATCTGTAAAAAAAACCCACAAAATCAGGTAGATACAGATGTCATGTTAATGTAAGGATGGACCTTCGTACAAACATACCCAAGAACTAATGACATGCTATCTGTAAAAAAACCCCACAAAATCAGGTAGATACAGATCTTATGTTAATGTAAGGATGGACATTTATACAAACGTACCCAAGAACTAATGACATGCTATCTATCAAAAACCACACAATCAGGTAGATACAGATCTCATGTTAATGTAAGGATGAACCTTCGTACAAATGTACCCAAGAACTAATGACATGCTATCTGTTAAAAAAAAACACAAAATCAGGTAGATACAGATCTCATGTTAATGTAAGGACCTTCGTACAAACGTACCCAAGAACTAATGACATGTTATCTATGAAAAACCACAAAATCAGGTAGATACAGATCTCATGTTAATGTAAGGATGGACTTTCATACAAACGTACCCAAGAACTAATGACAGGCTATCTGTTAAAGAAAACACAAAATCAGGTAGATACAGATCTCATGTTCATGTAAGGATAGACCTTCGTGCAAACGTACCCAAGAACTAATGACATCCTATCTATTAAAAAACTGATCAAGGCCACCATATAAATATATACCAATACAATTTGGTCTAAGGGGTATGATGCTGACTTTGACTTTTGTTGAAAATGTCAGAAAGCACCCAGAACCCTAGTCTTGTGATTCAATAAAAGTTTGTTGTTAAAGAAGTTTGAGATCTAAAATTAGGGACAAAGGGATCATCGGACATCACTGGTGTATGTAACACTAAAAGTAATGGATAAATTGGATAACTACGTTTTAATTACAATCGCCTCGGAACAATGCCCCGCAACATATTTATTCATTCAATGTTTTATCTATTTTTAGAAACTGTGCGCTTTAAAATATATTTATTTTGGCTTGGTGGGGTGGGATGTGCGGGCATTTGGATGTACACAATGCATTCTAATAGTAAAGTAATATGTTTAATTATCAATTCGTTGAAATACATTCGCGTTTATTACAGGGCTCTTTTTATCTCATATTGTGGCGTTCGTGTTGCTCGATCTGTTTTCTGTGTAATGTTTTATAGATCATTGTTTGTCCTTTTATCCTTTTTCTTTTGGCTATTGCGCTGTCTGTCACTTCTTCGACTTACGACTTCGGACCCCCCCCCCCCCTTTGGTATCTTCAAACTTTTCCAGTAACAGTATTGAAATATAATCAGCTTTCCACTAGTGGAGCAGGAACTGCTTACCCTTCCGGAACACCTGAGTTCACCTCCAGTTTTTAGTGGGGTTCGGGTTACTCGATCTTTAGTTTTATATTTATGTGTTGTAGATCGTTTTTTGTTCTTTTTTACTTTTTCTTTTCTTCGATATAGGGATTCTGATTGCCCCTTTGGTATCTTCAAACTCTTCTTCCTTCTGCTAATATTCCGATTTCCTTTTAACATTTATGATATTAACAATATACATTGCTACAAATATAGATGTGTGTGTTTGTGTGTGTGTATTCGTGTGTTGCGAAAATATGTCACTTAACGTGTCTCTGTGTAATAATTCTGTTGTCCAAATAAAGGTTTTACAATGATCGTCCAAATAAAGGTTTAACAATGATCGTCCAAATAAAGGTTTTACAATGATCGTTCAAATAAAGGTTTTACAATGATCGTCCCAATAAAGGTTTAACAGTGGTCGTCCAAATAAAGATTTTACAATGATCGTCCAAATAAAGGTTTAACAATGATCGTCCAAATAAAGGTTTTACAATGAACGTCCAAATAAATGTTTTACAATGATCGTCCAAATAAAGGTTTTACAATGATCGTCCAAATAAAGGTTTTACAATGATCGTCCAAATAAGGGTTTTACAATGATCGTCCAAATAAAGGTTTTAGAATGATCGTCCAAACAAAGGTTTTACAATGATCGTCCAAATAAAGGTTTTACAATGATCGTCCAAATAAAGGTTTTAAAATGATCGTCCAAATAAAGGTTTTACAATGATCGTCCAAATAAAGGTTTTACAATAATCGTCCAAATAAAGGTTTTAAAATGATCGTCCAAATAAAGGTTTTACAATGATCGTCCCAATAAAGGTTTAACAGTGATCGTCCGAATAAAGGTTTTACAATGATCGTCCAAATAAAGGTTTTACAATGATCGTCCAAATAAAGGTTTTACAATGATCGTCCAAATAAAGGTTTTACAATGATCGTCCAAATAAAGGTTTTACAATGATCGTCCAAATAAAGGTTTTAAAATGATCGTCAAAATAAAGGTTTTACAATGATCGTCCAAATAAAGGTTTTACAATAATCGTCCAAATAAATGTTTTACAATGATCGTCCAAATAAAGGTTTAACAGTGATCGTCCAAATAAATGTTTTACAATGATCGTCCAAATACAGGTTTTACAATGATCGTCCAAATAAAGGTTTTACAATGGTCGTCCAAATAAAGGTTTTACAATGATCGTCCAAATACAGGTTTTACAATGATCCTCCAAATAAAGGTTTTACAATGATCGTCCAAATAAAGGTTTTACAATGATCGTCCAAATAAAGGTTTAACAATGATCGTCCAAATAAAGATTTAACAATGATCGTCCAAATAAATGTTTTACAATGATCGTCCAAATACAGGTTTTACAATGATCGTCCAAATAAAGGTTTTACAATGATCGTCCAAACAAAGGTTTAACAGTGATCGTCCAAATAAAGGTTTTACAATGATCGTCCAAATAAAAGTTTTACAATGATCGTCCAAATAAAGGTTTTACAATGATCGACCAAATAAAGGTTTTACAATGATCGTCCAAATAAAGGTTTTACAATGATCGTCCAAATAAAGGTTTTACAATGATCGTCCAAATAAAGGTTTTACAATGATCGTCCAAATAAATGTTTAACAGTGATCGTCCAAATAAAGGTTTTACAATGATCGTCCAAATAAAGGTTTTACAATGATCGTCTACAAGTTTATGTTAGACTTAGATTCAAATAAACAAGTAAACACATGAAAAAAGTAAACATCCAAAACATCCAATTAACTTCACGTTCACTCTTAGCAAAAATCGCATTAAATCAAGTTAAGCAAGACAGACATGTATGGTCCTCATCTAGTGCTTGATTTGAGACAGGCGCATAAATGAGGTGGGCCAAAACCCGTCAGTGGTCTCCAAGCAACCCTTTCTGGATATATAGAGACATAAACTAATCAATAGAGGAAAACGTCCACATATTCCTTTCATCCAAACAGTGCACATAGTCTCACAGAAAAGACGGTATTGTAAACAGTACAATACAAAGCACACGCTATATAAACAAAACCAATTAAATAATGATAATGACAATTACTAGAGAAAACCGAAGGGACAATCAAAAATGGACAATCAAGATATACAGACAACATTGGGCACAAAACATACAACGAAGGCAAACACAACAAAATCACAGAACACTAAAAAGACGAGGAAGAGGGTCAGTGATATCACGTAGGAAACTATCTTCCAGCTAAAAGGCTAATATATATTGGTTATAACCCATAACATACATAAAAAACAAAATAACACAATTTTAAAATAATTTAAATTGTACTTGACAAAAGTGAGATGTAGTAATATAATATGTTGATAGAAAATTCTTGAAATATTATAAAAAAAATAATCGTACTTAGAAACGTGTTTATGAATCAAAGTTGAACGTCAGTTACAATTAAATAAAAATGGTGCTAACAAAAGATACATTTAATATCTATATTGTTTGTTCTGGATGTCAATCATGCTGAGCATGGTATAAGGTATTACATCTATATACTGCGTAACAAGCTCAATAAAATCTAAAGTGACGTTTCACAAGTCACTGACCAACTTAATGATAACAGTTTGTATACCTCGTTACATGTGGGTATTGACATTGAAACGTCTGCAATTGAACAGTCATATTTAAACTGTATCAGGAATAGGTGTCCTTTCCAATCTTTTGGTATTGAGCGTCACTGATGAAGGCTATTCCAGAAACGCGTCTTGCGCACTAGATTTGATATCTACATTTGTGTTTATAATGCTGTTTGTTTGTATCTTTGTCACCAATGTGCTCTTTATATATGCTTGGTGAAGCTATCATACCACAATTGTAATTTAATTAGTATTTTTCGCAATCTTAGAATTCTCGAATTGAATTGATTGATTGATTGATTGATTGATTGATTGATTGATTGATTGATTGATTGATCGATTGATTGATTGATTGATTGATTGATTGATTGATTGATTGATTGATTGATTGATTGATTGATTGATTGATTGATTGATTGATTGATTGATTGATTTATTTATTGATTGATTGATTGATTTATTGATTGATTGATTGATTGTGGAATTTCTATGTTTCGATTGATTAAAGACATTTTAGTTTAATTACAATTTGAGGGTTCACATTAAACTATCATGATGATGAAAATAGTTTGCTTCATGTCAATAAGAAGAGAGGTCTGGGCCCATAAAACTAGTACAAACCCGCCACTTTTTATTGAAGTGCTTGTACCAACCAGGAAAGTGATCGGTCATGTATGAGTGTGCTAAGGGTATCAATTTTGCTGCTGTTCTTGCGATTTTTTTATATTTTGAAATTGGTTCGACAGTTTGGTATTTTTTGTTTTTTCATTTTATTAAAACGATTGAGTAATTTCAAGAAGAGAGGTATTAGGAGTTTGCAGGATTTTGAGATTTCGGATCGATTCTGCTCAAGAAAGCCTCATCTAGTATTTAACTTATTTAACTTTGGTTTTCATTGCTTGGAATCAAGCACCAGTAACTGATTTTAGATTGATTAATTGTCTGATTACAGCGACACATATTTTATACATATCCAGCACGAGAACAAATTCAGTAATATCTAATACCATATAGGATTTTGGGAGAGATTTGACATCTGGGTCGTTTGACATCCACCGGCAATGTTTGGCAAGTTGGGTAGGGAGGAATAATATAGTCTTTTACCAAGCTACAATGTGCCTTCTCTTGTTTGCAATCTACAAAATGAGTATTTAACGTGCAGTGAACGCGACCCTCTCAAACAAGTTACCCATTATGGTCAACAATCAACTGACAAGTTCCACCGGATGGGCACCAACTATCTCCGTCACATGGGGACGGGCTAGATAGCTCTTTGGAATGAGCCAAGGGAACCATCACCAATACTAAAACATTGAATACAGAAAAGGGCATGTGGCGTGCTATCTCAATATTGGCATAATATAAGATATTTATTGAAATCGCAGAATACCTCCAATAGAATTTATGAGTATTTGTTTCTAAATGAAATGTTTTGTACTTATATCTCATACATGAATTAGAACAAGTATATAAGATAATATACGACATGTACATAAGACAAATTCGATAGTGAAATCTGAATAAGATGTGATATAATTACAATGTATTCTAGTATATCTTTTGCATTATTAAAGAAGATTTGTTGACAAGGAAGTCACGTTCTTGTTCAAGTAAAACGAATCTTTACATTATTATTACATTTTGTTGTTAAAAACTTTCATTCCGATCATAAAAGATAATATAAACCACGATCCACCCCTACATGGTATTGTATAGACATGGAGGTAAAACATGTCACAATGAAATTAAAGAAATGTTCTTGCACAATCGCCAAAGAATTTAAGATAAAGCTTACACACCTGCATGTAATTTATAATCAGTGTGAATATATATTTAATACAATTTTAAATTAAATAGTTAATTTATAAAGTAGTTCGTTTTCATTGCAACGTAATTGCTTTTTAATACACATATGAGATTTATTTGTTACCTTTAAAGGGTATAATAAGGGTAATAACAAAATTACCGAACTCCGAACAATCTTACAAAGGGAAAGTAAAAACTCATAATTATATAAACAGACAAATCAGTCAACAACCGGAAAACTGTGAAAACGTAATGACCCTGACTTGGTACAGGCATTTCTAAAGAAATGGTGGGTTGAATCAGATTTTAGGGCGCCAAACCTCCCGCTCTCATTACGGTTCAAAGGTTCCGGCTGTCACTATAACAGTATTTAAATACAGGAACAAAATAGGTAAAATAGTTGTCAAAGCAGTACCATATTCGGTGACGTAAATGTCAAAAATATTTTTACGTCACACATTGACAAAAAAAATATCCTTGACATTTTTTGACTTCTTTATCTTTATACATTTTCACTATATGAAAATGCATCGCTTATAATTTTTTCGGCAGAGACGGAATATATTTCGACAAGATCTTGGTATCGGAATATAAACTGTTTAAGAGATCGAATAAGGCGAATCTTTTTATAGCCCTGGTCCAGTAGCCTGTTTCTCAGATGAAGATGACGTTTCAGGAAATCAGAATAATTGCTACTGGCCCTTGCATAGCGAATCAATTGCGAGATGTAAACACCATATGCAGGAGAAGCTGGTATATTGCTGCACATGTTTGGAAAATTTATGATTTTAAAATTGAAGTCGTCCCGCTTATCATAAATTTTAGTACTGATTTGACCACTGTCGTCAAATTCGAGGTATAAGTCCAAAAATGATGCGGACGAAGCTGTATCGGTGGTCTCTTTAACTTCCAGCTCTGGAGAATATATCAATGGAAGAAATTCTGCAAATCTAGAATTATTGATAGATAAAACGTCATCAATATACCTGTATGTGAAATTAAAGGCTCTAGCCTCATGAATCTTCTTATCTTTTACAAGCTTTTGAAGAAACTCCGACTCATATGAGTATAAAAATAAATCGGCTAGAAGAGGGGCACAATTCGTACCCATTGGTATGCCGACGACCTGTTGAAACAGTGTCCCTCCAAAGGAGACAAATATGTTATCGCTGAGGAACTCCAGCATACTGATCACTTGTTCCTCGGAGTAGCATGTTTTACCTTTTTGAATTTTGTTTGAAAAATATGTGGAATTGTAGCCTAGCACAACAAATTTTGAGCCATAGTTTCTATGACTAAAAGCTTTATGAATTGTTTCTTTTAACCGGGTTTTTAATTTGTCATGCGGTAGGGGGGTATATAGAGTTGAAAAATCAAAAGTTTTGATGGCGGATACCTGAGTGAAAGATCTTGATTTCAGGTTATCCAAAAGATCTTTAGAGTATGTGATTGTAGTTTCATATCAGCGTTTTGAAATATGTTGTTGTTGATCTCTTCACATATAAATACTGTGAAATCATTTAAATTCATGGATTTCAATTTTCATGGTTTCGTTTATTTGATCCATTTATTAGAAAATGAATATCGCACAATTGCAGAATAAAACATTTAAATGTTCGCTGTGCATCTTCACATATTCATTTTATCCTGGAAAAATTACCATCTATGGACATTTATGTTTGTATATTGTCATCTTCCAATAACGTATTTCACTCCCGGTGTCTTGGTCGGGGTCCACGTTGCTCATGTTGTTTTGTGTTTTTTTTTATGTCCTATTATGTGTCTTTATGTTCTCAGCTACAATTTCCGCATACAAACGATGGCCGGTTCATCTATACCTCAAGTTGTTTGTTTTATTTACATTATTTGGCTTTGTTTGTGTATAGTGGTTTTCAATACACATTGTGTTGTGTTTTTCTTCGTCTTGTTGACAGTTTCTCTGGAATGTCCATTTCTGATTGCTCTTCAGTATTCTCTAAAGTTTATTGTAATACCCTCTTCCAATGGGATACAGAGCAAATAATAATGGAATCTCATTATTATGCATACTACACATTAATTGTGTACATAGTGTGATATAACGTGCATGATAGCATTATAAGCCTATGCCTTGAACTTGTCAAAAATATCTAAGCATAAGTGATAGTCATTATAATATTAGAATAAACCAGTTTTCTATGTAATTTAGAGCTTTAAGTTTATAGTATAATCTTATCATTATTGTGTTTTCAATAGAAAGCAATTTGTCAATTTTAAACGTTATCCTTCATAATTCAGACACACTAGTTTTCACACTCACACACACTCCAAGATTAAAGTCTGTCACCTTCATCTAGTAGATAAACTTCTCCTGTATTGTTATTTAAATCCCCCATAAATTTAAAAATTATTGTCATACAACAATTATTGTAACTTGGGATTGTACACAAGATGCGTAAAACGTTTAACTGTTCATGCATTTTGAGTGTTTTTTTTATATACGTAACAGATATTACCGAAAATGAAAAAACAACATACAAGAGGATAGCTATATATACTGGTATAACATATTTAGTGAAATGGAATAATGCGATATTACATTTAATTATAATATATTATTCGACAACACGCGAGTATTCAATATTTCGTAATGTCATTTTACAACATAATAATATTTGTCATGGTACTCCTCCTATTAGGAGAAATCATGCCTTATTTTATTATTTGTGTTTGTTTGTGCATAGTGGTGTCCAAATCATAAAACATGTTGTGTTGCTTTGTTTTATATTCCTTCGAGTTGCGTACCCTATGTTGCCAGTTTCTTTGGATTTATAAATTTTCGATTTTGCCTTCGGTATTCTCTAGCGTTTATCGCCAACCAATATAGCTGAATTATTGTTTTATTGGTCTTAGACATCCATAACCACGACACATTTTCTTCTGTTTATTCAAAGGTTGTGGTATGTAACCCACCTTTCAACAATATTGCAGTTATATCGTGACGGCCAGCTTCATTGGTGGGGAAAACCTGGAGAAAACCACATACATGCCTCAATTTCCTGACAAACTTTATCACATGATATTGTATCGAGTACACCTCACAATGAGCGGAGTTCGAACTCACTATTTTAACGGTGATATACATTGATTGCACAGGTAGTTGTAAATTCAACTACAATACGATCACGACCACAACGACCCCTTTCTTTGTTCAGGTTTGCGTCACAAAATGTGTTCTACATTACTATTGCTTTGTAAATAAGGACTTCATGATGGCTGCAATACATGAAGTATGAGATAAATAACTGATCTCACCCCCGGTTTCATTGTATGATATAGTAGTATTGTGTTTTATACATTAGCCTAATAAAGCTAATAAGCCACACCCCTGTCATAATAACACTTTTCACATTGGCCTAGTAAATGTGAAATGGTGCCACACCCCTGTCATAATAACACTTTTCACATTGGCCTAATATAGATATTAGACCACACCCCTGTCATAATAACACTTTTTATATTAGCCTGATAACGTTATTAAGCCACGCCCCCCTTGTCGGAACTATTGAGGTATCAATAGGGTTTCTGTTATCTTTTTTTATTATTAAATTGAATAACATCTTTTTTGCAAATTTTATTTCAGGATAAATACAATATTGGTATATTGACGTCAATATAGAATGTATGTGGCTCGGCACGAAACGAATGGAAAGACTCCCTGAAAGCTCGTCTTTCCCCCGTTTCTAAGCCTCGCCACATACATTCTATATTTACCGTCAATACACCAATATTGTATATATATATATGCATTTAACCCCGCTGCGATTAAATGATGCTTAATGCATAAGCTTATATATAAATTAACTGGTCTAACTCGCTGATTTCTTCAGAGACAAATGCTCTCTATGTGACTGTAATGAAGTAGAAGATTTTGTGGACCTACCTAATTCTATAAAAAAATAATTGTTGATTGGAGATAGTGGTTTTTAAATAAATGAAATTGAAGGCATGCATTTAGATTTAATGGGAAGAAATCTTTTAAAGAAGTTATACCATGAAAGAAATATTATTTTAGCACAATCAAATGCTTTATGACTATTGTTTTATTGATAAAACTTGTATCATTTATCATGTATGTCTGTATTTTACTTTAAGACATGTTTTATGCATTATGTAGATTTTTGTAGTTTTATGTATATGATGACTTTTTATGTATTGTCTAATTAATAGTCTTCTTATATCGAAATACTTATTTCATACTATGAACATTTTATTCTACATATTGTCGTTTGTAAATATAACTGTATTATATAATGGACGCAGCCACTATTACCTCGGTAGTGGTTGCCCACGTTGTAAAGCGGTAGATTTCCAAATAATATACATAGCGCGTGTGGTCGAGTAGTCTATGGCGCTGGACGTAAGGCTAAGCGAATGGTGCTGTAGTGTATCAATGGTGTGGGTTCAAATCCCGTCGAGGGAAGAACAAAAATTTGACAGCTCTAAAATCTAATTATAACACTGTTTGGTTTAATTTTCAGACGTATATATACATCTATATATATATATAAACGTCTGAAAAAGGGACCAACGTATGAACCTATGGGATGTCGGATCGGAAACAAGTGTTAACGATTCTGTGCAAAAAAAACAAAAGGATAAATAAACGTCTAAAATGCAGCCCAACAACATAAAAAAGATGTTAAAATATAACAAAAATAACTATAAGTCTACAAAAAGACTATAATTATAATCAAATTGACGGATATTTCGCTTGACCGACAAGCTTCATCAGCATCTGTAATCTGATCTGCAAGATGATCTGAGGATCAGATTGTCACGTGACCATCATAGTCTTGAACTTTATATTATTCAAATATATATGTACACTAATTTATAAATAAAATGAAAACAATGAGAAAATGTAATGATGAAATTTACCAACTAGCTAATGACCAGGCACTGGTTAAAAAGTTAAAAAAACAAAAATTTAGGCCTTTTTGCTTATGCCCTCCGGATGTAATGTTCGTAACTCGCGGATCCAAAAACTTTCTCTTTTTTGTCTTTGATTCTCTTTCCAACTTGGATTGTGGTCAATGATATAAATTTTGGATCTACCAAAGTCATCCAATGAGTGCCCCAGCGACACAAAGTGTTGACTCACGGGCAAGAGCGTCTTTTTCGTAAGGTCACTTCTGTGTCCATTCATTCTTTTGTTGAATGGTTGGACACTTTCTCGTACGTATTGCGACCCGCAGACGTGACAGCCAAGGAGGTAAACCACATTAAGTGTTTTGCAATTGACATTGCAAAAGGTCTTATACTCCTTTCCTGTCGTTTTGCTATGGAACACTTGTGCGTGTTGCAATTGGAGACATCACTTGCAACGCTTGTCACCACATAGTTTACACTGGCCAACCGTCGATGAAGGTCTAGATACCGCAGCTCTGACCAGTGTATCCTTAATGTGTTTAGGTCGCCGGAACGCTACAACGGGTGGTTCAGGAAACAACTTGGTCAGCGTTTCACCTTTTTCAATTTCTTTCCAATGATGATGGACAATGTCTGAAATTTTCTCTAAAGAGGGATAGTAAGTGAGAAAAAGGGGAACCCGTTTGTTGATCTTTTTTCTTTGTACTCCAGGAGGTCATTTCTGTTAATTTCACTGGCCTTTGAAACCCCACTCTCTATAACTTTGTCATTATATCCCCGTCTCTTCAAATGATGGCGTAAATCTCCTAGTCTTTGCTTGGTGGTTTCAACAGTGGAGCATATTCGTTTTACCCTATTGGCTTGGTTGAATGGGATACTCTTAAGACAGTGCTTAAGATGGCAACTACTGGGTGAAATGTATTGATGTTTGTCTGTGGGTTTAAAGTATAAATCAGTTGGCATGTTGCCCTCCTTGCTCGTGGTGGTAGTATCAAGGAAGGACATTTTGGATATCGACGCTTCGTGTGTGAATTTTATAGACGGATGGATACTGTTGGCATGTTCGAAAAATTTATCAAGCTCTTTATCGCTATGTATCAACGTCATCTATAAATCGGAACCATGAAATAGGTTGTTTAAGTCACGAGAGGAGTAATGGTTCTTCTAGGTCTCACATAAAAATATTAGCATAGGAGGGTGTCATTTTGGTTATTATATGTTATTCAGCTATCAGACAGGGTATATGATGTGACATTCCCGGCTTAGGATATATATTCCCTGAGGCGCAGCCGAAGGGAATATATATCATACGCCGGGAATGTCACATTATATACCCTGTCTGATAGCTGAATAACAGATATATTACGAATTTAACCATTGTTTAAATACAACATCCAACTGTATTAAATAATTTTGCCTCTTTTATTTTCATTTTTCGTATCTCTAGATGTCCGTTTCCGTACCTTTGACGTCATTCTTCAATGGCGTCAAAATATGTGTCGCGTCACATTTCATGTATGGGGTGTGTCATGAAGGAAAATACTGTACTAAATTTCTAAATCAATACAGATTCATATGTAGTAAAGTTTATAAACTTTATAAATATAACATTAATATATCACATAACAAAACAACGGGTTTGCGAAACAGTTTCAATAATTTAAATGTTAACAACATGTAAATAAAACCTTGGTGTGGCCCCATGACGTCGAAAGTTTTCAAGGCTCAACGTTTTGTTTATTTGTTATGGTACAGCCGTGGAATATAGGAGTTTGCTGAATCGATCAGGTATTTGTGACGGAATTAACCGTTGTAATATTTGTTTGCTCGTATAGCCGTTATGAGTATAAAAACAGCATATAATTTGGTAAAAATACATTTATTATTCCGTATTATACCATTGATTCGGTGAAGCGTAATGTTTTGTCGTCCATGTTTTAATCGTTTTTGGGGACTGAAATATATACCCCGTCTGTTTTCCAAATATATGCTGACATTCAGGGTTGAAGAACCAATGAAAATATGTGTAACAAACTAAATTCGTAATATAGTTGGATGTTGTATTTTAAAAAAAAGTTAAATCCGTAATATATCTGTTATTCAGCTATCAGACAGGGTATATAATGTGACATTCCCGGCTGTGCCTCAGGGAATATAAACTCTAAGCCGGGAATATCACATTATATACCCTGTCTGATAGCTGAATAACATATAATATTAGAGATGCATGTATTAACTTGTCGGACGCCGGTTTAGATGTTAACTAACCTCGGGTTTACATAGAAATTCGTATTTTCTATTATGTGTTCTAGTGCTTTACTTTCTTTGTGGTGTTTCTTTATCCTGGATTGTGATTTTTGTTTTCTTCTCTTTTCTTTGTAATTTAGCCTTGTCTGAATATGTCAAAATACATCATTTTATAATTGCTAATTGTATTAAACATATTCCTGGATAAGTATAGTTTCCTCCGTCAATTAAACTGTTAAAAGACAAAATAAAATAATAATACAATTTTCACTATAATATGTCCTGATTTTGACTCTCTGTGTTCGACTTGTGCAAGGTCCAGTAATCTAACCCGGGTTGTTCTGGGGATATTATATGTTAATCACGTGCTAAACAAGGTCTATATAATGTTACATTCCGGCTTTAGTATTTATATACTCCAAGCCGTTAGTCTTTTCACACTCCCAGGTAAGAACATTTTCATGCCAATATAGTATCGGACAATATGAGACGTTATCCAGCAATTGTGTGATTTTGAGTACTGATAAAGGGGGTCAAATAAACTTCAGTGTTTTTAGTCATGGACCAAATACAACTTTCCTGATACCTGAGTCATAGACAGCGACAGCAAGAAGCGGTAGCTATATAAGAGCGGACTTCACTGAGGACACCACTGAAAATTATTATAACGACGCTTGCTTAAGCTATTTTCAGACAATTTGACACTTGTTTTGGACTTTTTGACATTCAGGATTTACACAATATACGTACATTGTCGGTAAACATAAAATTAATTTGCACTCGCCAAAAGCTGGCTTTTCTGCCAGTTTCCATAGCTCTTACTAATAACTTTTACATTATTCGACAATGTGCCTATATTGGACATATTTATTTATCTCAGTGCATATCTATTGTGTGTATAAGTTATATATGTAGATGTCATTTACTAGTACACATATTACGTCAATACAGAAATAAGATAGTTTACATCATGTAATTATTTTCTCACCTTCAATACAAAAGTGAACTTTAGACAACGTAGTACGTTTTTGTGGTTTTAATTTGTGTCTATAATTTGTCATCCTATACTTTAGGTATTGACCATCACATTGTAGCACGAACTAAGTTTGGAAAAAGCAGTCTCCACTAAACAACATTTAGCTTTTTATTATATTTTGTGCCATAAAAAAACTAATTTAACCCCACCACTTTTTATTGAAGTGTCTGTACGAAGACATGAAAATGAGTGATCGTGTAATTGTGTGCTAAGGGTAGCTAATTTGCATCTTTCTACCATTGTTCTATTTGCTTTTGAAACTGTTCTTTTATTTTCATATTATTTTTGTCTGCTTTCCACATTTTAAAGAAGGAAATACTAAGTAAGATATCGAAGTTTAAGTTCTGTGAAAGGATGTAAATTATCGGTTCCCTATTTTCGTGGATTTTCCATAAACGACATCTTCGTGAGTGTTAACTTCCTGAATGACGAATTCCTCACCCCACCCCCTCAATAAAAAGTGAAGGGGTTAAACTAGTTTGATGGGGCCCAGATCTCCTCTCTTAAGGTAACATATTTATCAGTAGTTTTATTGGAAGGTCACAAGTTTATTGTGGTAATGAGTATTTGTCCAATCATCGGTCATCAAGTGTTTTAAAGTTTGTAAATCAAATAACTCATAATTACTGTCTAATGGGAGCAATCATTGCAATGGCACGAACATTCTATATTTTAAAATTTTATCAAAGTTTTATCTTAAGCATATTATTTATGTTTCTCGCGTCTTAAGAACTTACCAGTCCATGAATATATTTTAAAAAGTAAAAAAAAAACCGACTTAATATGATTACTTATCATTTAAATGACTAATGAAATGATATTTAGGGGAGTATCGTGGAATGAGAGGTGTTGTGTTAAGATTTATGGTAATGACCTTCCCTAATGTTCATTTGTTGGTATACGCTACACCTAATGGCTATCCAATTGCGCGTAAAATGTATATGATATGTAAAAAAATGTCGACATTACATGCAGTTTTCAAAATTAGACTAATATATTCATAGAAGAGTACACTTTAAAAAAAATGAATTATCACGAGTTCGTTTCTTGTCTAATTTAAATGAAATAAAAGTGAGATATTCTACGGTTTTATCCAACACTTTTAAAATAATATTACTGAAATATTCACGAATTAAACAGAAAATTGAATGTCTGATGTAAAGGTTAACTATATATAAATATTTTGTAGGAACTGATGTGGTATTATTTGTGTTTAATTTGATTACTTGTGACTTATTTATGCAATTGTACTCGAAACTTATTATTTGCAAAACTATCATTAAATATACATTAGAAAAAGACAGCAGAAAAACTGTCACCTCTCAACGGCAATTGAGATAAAAACAAACAATAAAAACCTGTACAAAATTGTTTCCACATTCTGTCACAATAAGTCAATGAATACTTGTTCCTTGTTCATAATACATCACGATTCTTATCATGAGTAACGCGACGGGGTGTCAATAGTGGAGCAGGAGTTGCTTACCATCCCGGATCACATGATTTCATCCCTGGTTTTCAGTGGGGGCGTGATATTGTTTCTGGTTGTAATTTGTGGACCACTGTTGTCATTTTGTTCTTTTGTCTTTTGGTCATTGCATTGTCTGTCCTCTGTCCTTCGATTTCCGGCTTGTGATTACCCCGTTGGTATCTTCAAACATTTTCTTGGAAACTTAACTCACTTTTGCCAAAATACCATACAATTGGAATACAGTGATCTGGCGACATCATTTAGCTGTTCAAGAGCCCTCCCTCCCTCACTCACTCGCTGACTGATTGACTCACTCACTTACTCATTTATTCAACTGCTTTATTTACTTACTCACTTACTCACTCACTCACTCATTTACTCAACTGCTTTATTTATTTACTCACTCACTCACTTATTTACTCAACTGCTTTAATTGAACGCCAGGAAAGAGGAAGAGCTAGTTAAATAAGACAACATAATGGACAAACAAGTGGTCGAGTGCTGCTACAAGTACATGTATATACATCCTTATCGCAGTCTTCATTTGAATTAGAGTCCACATGGTCCCATTTCAAAAATACAACTAAATTTATCAATAATAAAATCAACATGTAAGTCAATCTATATCGGCATTTTATGATAGCTTCAATATAATTTTTTATAACATTTACATACATGCATTGTACTCATATATTATAACTACTTACTAATCACTGATAGAATTGTCAAGATTTTGGCTTTATCTATTGTATCATTACAATTGGCCGTTAGCAAAATTTTTAGTTCAGATTTTAAAGTCTGTTTCCATATATTACAAAGTACATTTTGATTGATATGAATTTTGTCATATTTAACTTTGTTTCTTGCCTTCCAAATAGACCACTTAAATATAAAAATTAATGTATTTAATAGAAGTTCATGTTTACCCCCCATATTGAACCCAAACATCATGTTTTTCTCATTTAAATTAACAGTTCCCACATTTAAAGTGTTTATTAAAATTGTGATGTTTGATATGAATCGATTAGATATAATGCATTTAAAAAACAAATGTTGAAGATCTTCTTGAATGTTCGATTCTTTACAAAGGTGACATCTTCCATTGGATAGGTTCATTTTTCTAAGTCTACTTTCGGTGTAAATAATGTTATGGTTGCATTTCCATTGGAATTCTTTAATTTTATTACTGATGTCCAGTCTTTTAAGATTATTCCAAATTTTTGGCCAGTCAAATTCTTCATTATAAACATTATTCCATTTATCTTGACATTTTGGTATTGATTTTGTATTCAATATTTTTTGTATAATTTTAATCTTCACGTCTTTTGTATTAATAATTTTGCCTCTAATATCTGTAAGTGTTAAATTATTTTACAATTTCATTTTATTTCTACTTTTAGTTTTGTTTTCTATATCATTATTTTCATTTTTTAAGAACTTTAAGTAGTCTTTTGGAATACATTTCTTAATTTTAGAGTATTCTGAGATACAGTTTCTCCTGTCTATCAGCTTAGAATATAATAAATCACAATCGATGAATTGTTTTGAGTTTTCATCCCATATGTCTTGAATAGTTTTTATATTACTTCTTAAAAATGAAGAAAATATTAAAGGTTTATTTTGGAAGGTTATATTACAATTCCCAAATAATCTAACATGCAAGATATCTGTTTTGGTTTCCACCTTTTGTACACATTGTAAAAATTTTGTCCATGCTTGGATTGATTTTTGATAGAACAAGGGATACCTGTTTAAATTTAAGGATGAAACATTTGAGCATTTGCAAATAAAAAAAGTTTCATTAAATTTAAAATCAAGTCTACTTAACCAATATTTTCCAATAGCATTCCTTAATTTCATGTGATCTTTAAATATAACACTTGTTGTCTGAACCTAAACCGTAAAAGGAAGTTGTAGATTGTTGTTGCATATATACGTGTGTGCAGGAATATATAGAAAAGGGCGTTATTTGTTTACTAGTAAGGAGGCTGTGGATTAATTCAGACCACGGAGTGATCAAATTAGTTTTTGGTAAGAACAAAACACGGTCAGGTCCAAGGTAATGACCGGTAAGAGTGGAATTCTCTCGTAAGCTCAAGAGGATCAGAAATTAGTAGATGTACATGATTTATAAAGTAATTGTATTTTCACTGATTTTACAACCAACGGTCGGTAGGAGATCCTTCACCGTCTTGATTTTATGGGGGAGGGGTGATGCACCCCGTCTGAATCTGCTTCTGATAACGTTATTTAGATGTGGATCATAATTACTAGTGTTAAACGCCACCGCCCCCCCCCCCCCCTTACCCCCTCACTCACACAGATAATTTGCTACCGACAAACGGGACAAATTGTATCAAATATGTTTTCTCAATTACACCTCATAACAGGCGAAAGTCGAACTCGGAAATATCATAGTTGAGAAAAACACTGAATAAGTAGTTTAATATCAAATGACTTATGTTCGCGGCCACGGCAGCGTGTAATTTGGCGAGGAAAGTGCTTAATAAACAAATATGGGTTTAGTCGACTAAGTAGCTCGAGTCCTGTTTCTCTTTTTTAATTTGTATCAACAGAAGTTTGTTTATTTTGTTGTTCGGTATTTTACTGGAAGAGATGTTTCTTTTGTCGAAATCTTAACGAGTGTCACGCCTTATAATTTTTACAATTTATTTTCGTTCTCCTAAATACCTAAATATCTTCCATCAGTTTACTTTACAACTCATTCAAATGATTAAACTTTAATAACCTCGGAAAATTGGACAGTACTGTAAAACCTGTATTAAGAGTTCACCATTGAGACAAAGACAAAGTGGGCTTATAAGACAGGTGACCTCTTAAAAGAGGCTCAATTCATATGAAGCTTCCATGACAGGACAATGAAAAGGTGACAGTTTTATACAGGAGGCTGCTTAATAGAGGTGACTGTATAGGCAGATTTGACTGTATATGAATTGCTTTTTTAATACCGTAATAATAATATAACACCACACCCATAGTAATTCGTAGCACTTAAATTGCGTAATTGTTATGTGTTCATCCTATCAATTACATAATTGTCGTCAAATCTTTAAGAATAAAATTTTATTTCAATTTAAAGTCTTTGTCAATATTATACAATTTACGAATATTGTAATACCACAAGCTCATATCCTTTGTAAATATTCCTAGCTTAATTTAATGGGCATATTTCTACAGAAATTGTTTATTTCGCATTTGTTTTGTAATTCTGACCTGACTTAATATTTCAAATTAAATGAAAAACAAAATATACCACACCCTCGAAACAGTTCCAAAATTCAATGGAAAAATCGGTACGGGCACTTCAATAAAAGTGGCAGGTTAAAATAGTTTTATCTACCAAAACCTTATTGTGTCATGTTTGTAATACGCTCAGTTATAGATAATTGTTATACTTCATGAACAAATCCTTTCATTGCATTGGCTGAACGGCAGTTGATATCCTACTGTAACTTTGTATTTTACCAATTTAGCTACAGCCTCGCAATAAAACCCTCTGAGAAGTATCACTCTCTGAGTGATATCACCGTCTCAAACCGAACATTGCCGCATCTCGAAAAAATATCACCCTCCCCGTCCGAGTTTTGCCGATTACTCGAGCCGAACATTGCCGAATCCAGAAAATATCACCCTTTCCGTAAAATTTTGTCGATTGCTCTGATATCGTTATTTCCGTATCAATAGCCGATTTAGTGCACTTTATTAAAAACATTAATGAAATGAACACTACAAAATAAATCCATAAATGTATGTTTTACTAAACTACCATTAAAATGTCATTCAGTATGATAAAAACAAAATGCTTCAGTGGAGGGGGTTGTGGTATATGACCACACTCTGACAAAAATTATCATCCTCAACATTCGTCTCTGGTGATATTTTTTTCCTCGTGTGGTAATCTACCATAATACCCTCCACTAAAGGCAGTGTGTTTAGAATAAATTTAGTCTGATATTTTACTTCTGTAAACATCTCAGAATTAACTTCTGAAGAAAAGACCTTATCCCCGGGTTGATAAAAATGTCGGCTTTTGATTTGTCGATGACCTGTTGGTACAAAACCCATGCTACCGGCTGGTAGTTACGTAACGTCACTGGATGTCATTACGTTGCAAAAGATGGAGTAAAGCGTAAACAATCTCAAAGCGCTTTGCATTCAACATGGAATGGAGAACGGAGGACGTATTTCTTAAGAGAGAAAAAATCAAGCGTCTCAATAAATGCAGAAAAAACAAACAATGCACCAAATAATGTTGAGAGATTTAAAGTTCCTACGGTATTGATGGTCATGTTTAACAGTGTAACATTTTGTTGATTCGCGCTACATGAAACGTTGATTTTGTTGTCATGTGTCTTTATAGAAATGGCCAATTGTTTGAATACAATCATTTTAAAATCATTTCTCATTATTGTTTTCACATCAATTCTTCATTTGTTTTATTATAGGAATAAACGCATTTTTTCCGGAGTTTATTAATGTATAACCTGGACCAAGTCACTCACAAACAAATAAAAGTCCGAAGGACTTTTATGTAAGTTTGTCAGTGACTTGGTCCAGGTTATACATTAATAAACTCCGGAAAAATGCGTTTAATCCTTATAATTCTGTAGCTAAGTTTTTTTTCTTCATTTGTTTTGAAAATTTACCTTTGGGGATCCCCAGTACGCACACATACATTCCATCGGCTTCGATGTGTGTCGGCCATGAACAACAAAATGAACTAACCTTATTTCCTACTTTAAACTAGACGGTGATGTAATTAAGTTACCGATATTTTCCAATTTGATGGCATTTTGCATTTAGCTACTCAAACAAGTAAAATGCCCACAAAATCATAAAATAAACCAGTAACCAGCTTGTGTCAATCAGCGTCCCTTGTAATCAACGTCACAGGATGACGATATATTACAAAAGTCAAAGTCGATAGATGGTTGTCTTAAGTATTTTTTCCGGAATTTTTTTTATGTCAACAATACAAGCTTTTTTTTTCATTGGCATTTATTATTTTATTTCATATCTAACAATAATTGTCGATTATTAACAATAAACATTGTTTCTTTTATCTTTTTTTATTATCGGGAATTCAAGCCGCCATGTTGTTTACATTACGAAAAAAGTAGTCCGCTGAACATCGTCTATCGAAAAATAAACTGACAAAACCCCGCGTCCATAAGCGCTTATACCCAATCAGATTATAGGATTTCTAATTATGTAAATCATATAAGAATTGTCGTACTATAATACCATCCACAATATGTACCACGCATATTTTTTTTATCAATAGAATTCTCGATCCTATTACTAGTGACGTCATAAATAATGTAACACTATCCACGTGACAATACGCGCCAAATACAAGAAATTAAATTACAACAAAATAAGACCAAAAAAACGTTAAAAATGATTAGCTGTAGGGGATACCCCCTACACTTTATCGAAATTCACCCAAATTTTCACATGAGCTATGGCATTTGACTCCGCAAGTACAAAAACGTCATGATTACGTTATAAAAAGAACAAGAAAATCCATTAAAAATCAGTTTTTGTTTTCAAACCGGGGATAAAATCGTTATCTACGTGTCTACCCGTGGGCATTGAGATTGTACCACCCTTCAGCACTACTGTACAGCCTTCGACTTCGCCTCAGGCTATACAGAAGTGCTTCAGGGTGGTACAATCTCAATGCCCACGGGTCGACACGTAGATAACTTATAAACGCCAATTTGAAATCCAGATCCTGGCTTGGGACAGATAAAACATGTGGTAACATAGAATTGCAGACATAAGATTAAAATAAGATTGCAGTTATAAGATTGATTGATTATTGCTTAGCGTCCAGCAAGGTGTATTGCAGCTATATTCATGACGAAAACAAGTTCAACAATTTATAAAAAACTATATACAGAAACGAGGAATGACATTTGACTAGTATATACATGACAATAGGATCAGATACAAGTTTTACAACTAAAAGCATCTTCTCCTTTATAATGATTGATTGATTGTTTTTTGGTGCTTAACGCCACTTTCAGCAATATTTCAGCTATATCATGGCGACCAGTTTTAGTGGTGGAAGAAGCCGGAGTTTAGTTTAAACATATGTTATTGTCCAAAAACATGACAATAGGATCAGATACAAGTTTTTCAACTTAAAACATCTTCTCCTTTATATAAACAATATTCAAATACAGTTGAACATAAATACACAAAAGCTACAGTCTTTCTTAATAATTAGAAAAAAAACAACAAAAAACAACAACATGAAATGTACGAGTGCAACACAATTTGATAGTTGCCAAATGACAAATCAAACAGACCTTTACAATAATTGGACTAGTTTATAGACCACACGTAGAATGAAGAAAATCAATCATTGTTTTACAATGTAGTGGGATTATTAATTCGGTAAAGGTAGGATCTTTTAAAATTTAGTTTCAAAATATATAACAATATCATTATTTATTCAGTAAGAATTTTAACATAAAGTGCTCACACGTGTGTATTGCAACATTTACTAATTCACACCAGGTCAGCCACAAACCAATTGTCACCTGATTACATTCACGATAATCAGCGGAAAGAAACGCGACATGTTTCCTTAATATATGTCTGTACAGTAATGAATACATGCCTATCTGTGTCAATATTATAAATTTGACTTCCAAACAGCAAGGTGTTTAAGTCAATGTGTACATTTGCAGCTAATAAAGAGCGGTACAAATATTGCTTTGTGCATCAAACCTCTTGCAGTACAAACAAAATGTTCAGCATTCTCTGTGGAATATCCACAAGAACAAGATGGGCTATCAATCAATTTAGCATGAAATAGATCATTATGTAATGCACTACAATTATTCCTTATTCTAGTATGCAGTATATTTAAATATATGTTGCCAATATTATAATAGGAGGGGGGTTTAGCATTTTTATAGTAGTGTTGTTTCAATTTGTATTTGAAGGATTCAAAAGTTGAAAGTTGACGTATTCTCAGGTCTAGTAAATTCCATAACTTGGTCGTCGACGGAAACAATGACTGTTGGAATATCGATAATCTGTTTGTAGTTTGACTAATATTATGACTATTTTGTAAATTATAGTTGTTAATAGTTTCTCCAACACTGGGAGGAATCAAATCACATAAAAACTCAGGAGAATTACCAACATTTAATTTATAAAACATACATAATTTGTTAGCCTCTCGCCTAGTGCTAAGTTTCTCCCAACCCGCCTCCCTGTATATTGAATCCAAACTTGTGTAGCATGTTAGCCCTGTAACAATACGAGCCGCTTCCAATTGTAGTCTTTCTAGTCTATCAGAATTGACTTGCCCCCAGTTATCCCATACCTCAGATGAATATTCCAAAATTGGTCTAATGAAAGTAAAATAAATATTTTCCAAATATTCCCTCTTTAATCTAAATTTAAGCTTCCGCAAGACATTAAGTTGCTTTGAAGTTCTCTGAATTAGGCTGTCTATATGTTTTGTCAATCACTACTGAAAATTATGCCTAAATGTTTGTGCTTATTAACAGAATTAAGGACGATACCGTCGAAATCAAAGCTGAGTTCATCTTGTTGGTTTCTAATATTGAATATCATTATCTCAGTTTTATTAGGATTAAATTTTGCTAACCGAGTATC
Source organism: Bathymodiolus brooksi (assembly GCA_963680875.1). Classification (NCBI taxonomy): domain Eukaryota; kingdom Metazoa; phylum Mollusca; class Bivalvia; order Mytilida; family Modiolidae; genus Bathymodiolus; species Bathymodiolus brooksi. The sequence goes on from OY804588.1 coordinate 49,293,434, forward strand.
CCCCCACTTTTTTATATTGTTTAGGTCGATATTAATCATATTTTTTAAAGTAGATTCGTCTAAGGCTGTATGTCCAATAGATGTATCGTCGGCAAAAAGTCTACTGAGTCCAAGCATGTCATCGGCTATGTCATTTATGAATACTAAGAATAACAGAGGACTAAGGACTGACCCTTGGGGAACACCAGCTTTTAAATCATCTAACTCAGATAATGCTTCTTTGATAGCTACTTTTTGTGATCTGTTAGTAAGATAGCTTTTAAGCAACATGAGTAAATCTCCCTTAATGCCATATCTTTCTAATTTTAATAGAAGCCCCCCAATCCAAACACGATCAAACGCTTTACTTACATCAGCAAACGTAATACTTGTAAAACATTTGCTATCAAGTGCAGTCAAAATAGTGTGATATATCTCAAGTAATTGGTGAGTATTCGAAAGGTCAGGGATAAAACCTGATTGGAATTTGCATAGAAGGATATTTTTATGTAAATGGTTAAAAATGTTTTTAAATACAATTTTTTCAAATATTTTACTAATACACAAGATAATAATGAAACTGGTCTATAATTTGAAGATAAGGATTTGTCGCCGTTTTTGAATAAAGGAATCACATGAGCAATTTTCCAGGACCGTGGATATTTTTTTTAGGCGTAAAGATTTGTTAAAAAGTAAACATAGCGGTTTGGTTATTTCGTTTTTTATAGATACAATCATTGTGTTGCTAATTTTATCAGGACCAGTAGCCTTATTACTATCTAAAATAGAAATTATATCAATGATTTCTTCTTCTCTCACCCAAATATTTTCAAGCACATTACCTCCCCTGTCATCAAACTCTGGTAAAGTTTTGTTTTCGTCGACTAAATTAATGATCGAACAAAAATAGTTATTTAAGACATCTGCCTTTTCTTTACCCTCATAAGACAAGCAATAATTATTTTTGGTGTCTTGAATAGGAGAAATATCGTTCATTGTAGACTCTCCCTTCAGAAGTGTATTGATGGTCTTCCAATAAGTTTTACTATTTATAGTTTTAAATTCGTTCAAATTTTCATTTATATTAGTATAACATTTTTCTTTTAGTTGTTTCTTTCAATTATTAACCCGGTTTCTTTGAACAATAAGAAATAAGTGCAGAGTTACCAGCCATGAATATGGCGGCATGAAATTTTGAGAGGTAATAAAAAGAGATAATATGGTGTAAAAATTATGTAAACAGCACATTAACTGATGTAAAAATAACTTGAAAGTGATTGGAACAATATATGATTGAAATGTGTGCTTAATAAATATTACCAGAACTCTTATTATCAGTGATTTGAACTTTGTAAACAAAGGATTTGATATGAATATAAACAAATATGGCCGACGAACATAATACTCCGATAAAAACAGGTTTGAAAAGAGATTTACCATATAGTCCAAACGATATATCACCCTCTATAAAACAATCGGAAAAAGTAGTTAGAACAAACACCTTGTCTTCTTCTCCATCACTTTCCGAGACCGTGATGTCCAACCAAACGGTCTCTACATCGCCATCGGAAGGTGAAACGGTATTGCAATTGTCAGATGTGGTATGTGCAGTTATAACTAATCCGCAATTTGTGGATGCTATCATCCCAATGGTACTAGACAAAGTCCACGAAGCCGTGAGACCGCACGTCGAAAAAATTGTTAACGATCGTCTACAGCCCTACATAGAAACAATTGAACATACTAAAACTACTGTACTAGCACAGGAAACTGTCATACAACAACAGAACCAAGCAATAAATAATCTTACAAACAAAATCAACAAACTGGGCTCTAGAATAGAAGAACAAGAACAGTACTCGAGACGAACGATTCTGCGTTTTAATAACGTAAAAGCACCAACAAATGATCGGGGCGAAATACGCAGGCCAATAGATACTGATGCTCTAGTCCTAAATATATGCAACACTAAGCTAGGACTACAACTTAACTCCAAGGACATAGGCAGATCGCATCCCATTGGCGAAGTTAAATATGGTAAAATCTCCATCATCACACGTTTCCTTTCTTTTCGGCAAGACATGGTATTTTCACACAAGAAAAAGCTGAAGGGACATCCTGATAACCTTTTCATTACCGAAAATCTTACTAGATACCGCTACGGACTATTAAAGAAGCTCAACTCTCTACGAGCAGATGGAAAGCTACATTCTTTTTGGACTCATGATGGGTCAATAATTGTGAAACGTTCCGAAAATTATGGATTCATGACTGTCAAAACAAAAGCTGATATACAAAATCTTGGCGGTGTATTTACTGACGAAGAAATTGTAGATGATTATTAAACATTTTGTATATAAATGATCTGTCAGTTAAGTTTGTTTTGAAAGACCATGTGCGTTTGTTTACTAACAATATGTGTATGTTAACTGTTCGGACAATAGTTTTCCAGTTTCATTGTTTAACCTTGCACGCATAAACGCACGTTAGGAATACCGCGGCTATTTCAATCATAAAATTACCTGAATCAAAAGGATTTAAATCTACCTGTTTTGTTGTTGCTGTTAAATGTACATCTATGTTAAATAACAGTAATATTTATTTATTATAAATACGAAATGCTATCATATTTTTGTGGAATAATCTACTGCTATATATACACTGTATTCTACTTCTAGTAATTAACTAGTACTACATTTGTTGCTTTATTGTTAGCAGTTATATCATAATTAAAACGGCAATTTCATTGTAATTGAACTGTTATACTTTATGTATATATATATATTTATTGACGTAATTATTTAATCAGTCACGGAAATCACTGTCATCAAAGAGCTCCTGTCGGAAAAGCTCTGCCATCTTCCGGTACAAGTCAATTAGGCATGTTTGACATACAGGCGACAACAAAAAGTAAGTATATCTTGAATCCAGAAGATGTCGTTATCGGTAGATTATTTTTGCTTGTTTTTACTTATATATTACTGTAGTTATCTTCATCGATTACTCAGATATAGATAGAATGATGGACATAAACAATGAAAAATGCTAATAATGAGATTGAAATCATCAAATAAAGCTATAAAAAGTAGTTTATATATGTAATTAAAGTAAACAAACCCTTTGTAATGTTTATATACATGATAGTTTGCACTGGTGTGCTACCATGAATAGTTTTAGATTTAATACAGCGAAAAACACAATGCTTATTTACGTACATTCGTTCCGGCTCTGTCAGCCACTACTTTCCGGTTTGGTCGCAAAAAATTGTGTTTCAGTAGAACCGGTTTTGTCTATGTAAAAAATTGAAAGAATAGCGAAAACAGCTCAATATCACAATTATGTTTTCTTTTTGTAATTTATTTAAGGTTCAATATAACACTTGTCAAGGGTATGTTCGACTTGCAAATTGATAAAAAGAAAAACAAAATGTCATCAATGAAAAAGTTGTGAAAAAAAACAACAGCACATCTTCAAAATATTTTACATGTGGATGTTTTGTATAACATTAAAAGGAAGAAATACAAAACGGTTTGTGCAGAATTGGCATTCACCAAGTCACCTTCGACAGAATGGTCATGATTTTCTATAGAACTTATAATTCTTTTTCTTTATTTGCTATGCAGTTGGATTATTACAATATTCAAAGTGCTTGATCAAAAGAAGGAACGCTCACTGTTTATATAGATATCAAGTAACTCTTATTCTTTTGGATTAATTTTTGTTTTCAAATAATATATTGAAGGACAGTAAGAAATTTTGATTAAACAAATTAATAAAAAAATAAATAAAAATAGGGAACCGCATCAGTAGCGTAATGGTTAGCGTGCTCGCCTCGAGTGCGATAGATTGTGGGTACTAGATACGATAACGTAACCATCATTCCGCTTGTGCTCCAGTTAGGGTTACGAATCGGTCCCATTCAACGTATGGGAGCAAATAAAAATTTTCGTTAACTGAATATTTCAACTTTCTTTTTGCATATCTGGTCATAACTTATTATTCCCTACAATTTTTAAGTAATGGCGATACGAAATAAGTGTTACAATACCTGTTTCTACCATCACGATCGATTTAGTTATTCGAAAATTATTTCTTGTCCGCCATGGCACCTTACGTATGCTCTCGTGATGGGCGGAGCCTATCCATATATGGATCTGAATGCCAAATATGAAAAACTTTACTATTAATTTTTACTACGATTGATCCAAATAAGGATATCTCCAAAACGAGGCAATTGCACGTGCAATAACAACTTGTAAACAAAATGTCGGACAGAAAGAAGATTTCATGCATTCAAATTTTCAGATGGATATAAGTCTACCATGGATTGATGCAGCGTTTACTTAACACCTCAAGGTTTACCTAAATATATTTATCTTTCACCCCCGTTAATTTTTCCAACCACTTACAACGGAATTAGGACAAAAAACCGCCCGGTGTGAATCACTCCGGGCGCTGCTCCCATACGTTGAATGGGACCGATTCGTATCCCTCGCTGGGAGCAAAAGCGGACTGTGGGTTACGTTATCGTATCTATGTGGGTACGAGCCGCGGTCTTGTCAAACAAAAGAATATACAATTGGTATTTGTTGCTTCTCCGTTAAGAACGCAGCATTAAGGAGAAAGAGCAAAGACTGGTTGGCTCGGAATCAGAATAATGTGTCCGAGTGGAGCGACATATCTACCCAATGACTGTTGTTAGCTCACCTTGCCAAAGGTAATGTGAGCTTTTACCATCACTTGGCGCCCGTCGTCCGTCGTCTGTCATCTGTTTACTTTTCACATTTTAATCTTCTCCTCTGAAAGGCCTCAGCCAAATGAAGTGAAACTTAAGTAGGAAGCATCTATGGAAGGTCGTCTGTAACGATTACTCATTTCGTCCCGATCCGTTAACAAACATGATCGCCTCAGGCGATTCTTGTTTCTGATTAGCAGATTTTTTTAAATATTCTCCTCTAAAACTTCTTAGCCAAATGAACCAAAACTTAGTAAATGCAACTATGGAAGGTCTTATATAAAGATTGCTCATTTCATCCCGATCTCACAAATTGAACACAAATATGACTTGTCCCGCATTTCATGAAACGACTCCTCAACGGCTGTTATACTGATATGATTCATCTGTAAAGTAGCAGATACTAGTAAGTGAATGCTGAATGTAAAGATACACAAACATATGTATGGAGCTCCCAATAGAATATAAATTTAGCAATCAAATTGTCTGAAGCTTATACAAATAAAATGAGGGTAATCGCAAGATTGAAACATGAGATGCTTTAATAGTATTTCTTTGCTGCCCAGTTAATGTTTTTTTTTATCCTGTTCTATTCGAGTAGTCGCATGGTATTGACCGGATATTTTTTGCTAGATATTTGTATTTGGTACCTGATTCATGTTGAGCGACGGTAAGAAACAGTAACAGCATTCAATATGCTTATAAACTTATAAGCGCGGAATTCACAGAGGACACAATCAAAAACGATAAGAACAACGCTTGTTTCTGCTCTTTTTAGACAATGTGACAGTTTCTTTGGGTCTTTTAAAATAACACGATAGATACAATATACGTACATTGTCAGAAAATATATAATTCATTTCCACTCGCTGCGAAACGGGTAAGAAAAACTCGTCAAAACTCGTATATATAAATTTAATATTTTCGACAATGTACATAATTATATTGTCTATTTTTTTACTCGCCCTCGTTTCACTCCTCAGAAAATATTTTTTTATTTACTAAAATAATGTAATATAAATAAGACTCGACACAGTGTAGGGTTTTGCTTTCGTTACAAGATCGCATAGCATTATTATAAATATATATCAACATAACACATTCATTCAGTCTGTCATTTCTACTCCCCCCTCCCCCCCAAAAAAAATACAAAATATATACGAGTGATTGAAATTCTTTTGGCATTAATATTGGTGGATGGGCAGGGGACTTTAACATCCAAAGCACGAACTTTTTTTGTATTACAACTTGTAACGAACGTTGCATTAATCGAGTACACCTAACATTTTCTGTATATACAAACTGCCAAAATCGTTCGTGCGGAAAGGAATTCAATACTACAGCCTTTGTTAATTTGCTTATCTGTAATGTTAATGTAAACATTATACTGTGAAGAAATGTAAATATCGTTTCCACGAAGTTATTTCCACAGAGTGACTTACTTCGTTATCAACGAGTATAAAATCAAAATATTGTATTATAAAAAGAATCTCCCACTACTCAAGGGATGTGCCTGTACAGTGAGTGTAGCGTATTGAGCACCAACCGTGATGCCAGTGCCACAAAAAGCATAACAAAAATCAAGTGGTCGTGACAGTAGCAATTTAACATAGAAATAACGATTTTTTTATTGTACAAAATAGCTGAAATTAGCAGCCATGGCGAATCTTCATACTAATGATCAGTATTTATCGCTTTTGAGATATTTCCTAATCATAACTATTGCTAAATTGCTATATAATGCTCAATAATAATACGATCAGTCGTATTTACATACTGACAAATCCGTTTCTTAATAAATGACACAGCCGGTTTCTATACATGTTTACATTTTGACCAAGCCGGATTTCAAAAACATCTGTTGACATCATGTTTTAGGGTATGACTAGTTACTAACTGACTTTTCCTCAACAAAATAATATTTCTAAGTAAAATCAATCATTCATCAATACTTTTTTCTTTTTTGGCAACATTTAATTCATTCGTAAATGCAAGATATAGCGATATTTCAGTTGATTGTAGTGATTTTGATGCCGGATTCCTTATAACTTATAGAAAAATCTAATTTTACACTGCAAAAATAAATGATATTTGGACAAAAAATGAAATTAATAATAATAACAATCATAAAGCTTCATAATTCAAAACATTATATTCACAGTATGTTCATAAATACTTACGATAATTATCTGTGTCTTCTTTAAAAATACTGCTTTAAAATATCCCGGATGTTGACCAAGCATTTTCGATCGGAGCTCTTTGACGACAGTGGAAATAGTTGCTGTGTTATCTTGTTATTCTGCATTAAATCGTGTGAATGTTCTCTTATATATTTGTATAAAAATAAGTTGGCATTTTTGCATACAAAGTCGTTATCCTATGTTGATAATATGGATCACGATCGGTTCGATAAGTAATATCTTGTGTAAATAGTCACGGTTGAAAGCTTGCTTTACTAAACGTTAAACATAATGTTTCATGTCAGATATTCTTTTTTCAACAGTAAATAGAAAACAAATTAGTTGATTGTATTGTCAAATCAATACTAAACTACATGTATGTAACATTATGTGAGATGGTCAGTATATTACACTTGTATACGTTTATTTTTCAGGTCTATCTTCTCAGTTATTTTTCTTAAATAATTAAGCAATGCATATGCTAATGTTCCTTATGTGTATATATAATTATTTTGTTCTTTGATTAACTAGAGTATATTGTAAAAATATGATACCACCATTTTTTTCTCTTTTGAATTCGTGTTTTTGTCAACTTCTACAAAAATGATTTGTTTTTTGTACATATTGTTTGCAATGTTTTTAACACCGTTTGATTTTTTTGCACTTATCATGATTTGCCCTAGGTCGGCCACAACTTGTCACATTTATTATTATATCTTTATGATAGCCCAACCATTTTTATTTTGCAGACATCTTATTTTTGACAATGGGTAGTGATATCATATCACATATAATTGCTGTAGGGATGTTCTATCATAAAATTAGCATTGCTTGTAAAAAGATGTCATTTATTCATTTTCGTTTTAGCGACATACTGTTTTCACTATATGTTAGATTTTTTAAGTTTATCAAAGCAGGGTTGACTATGTTCCGGTCTAATCTTACGGCAATGTCATTTTGTTTGATCATTATTTATACGCTTATAATCGCTGGGGATGTGGAACTGAATCCTGGCCCTGGGGAAATACCAGTAAATTTTGAAGATCACTGTTTGTCAATTTTTCACGGCAACATTAGAAATCTTCGTAATAAGGTAGATTATATTTCCAATATTATTGAAGATTATGATATTGTATTTTTTACAGAGTCACATCTTGATAAATTGGTATTAGACAAAAATATACATTTTTCGGGTTACGATATTCCAGTGCGAAAAGATAGAAACTCCGATGGAGGTGGTATAATAATGTATTATAGACCTCATGTTAATATCAAAAGACGCGTAGATTTGGAGAACCCACTTGTTGAATGTATGTGGTTCGAATTAAAAACCAAGCTACAAAATATTTTAATAAATATAATTTACAGATCTGAGACAGTCTCATCATCGTTTTTGGGACTTCTTTGATGCTATGTTGAAAAATGCAATGGAAGAATATAATCATTTGATATGCATGGATGAATTGAACAAAAACCTTTTAAATTTACCGTCAAATATAAATGATTTGATTAGTATTAATGGACTTTTCAATGCAATACACCAGCCTACTCATTTTGATTCACGCACTGGTAGCTCTTCATTACTTGATCCGATTTTGATAACGGACTCTATTCAGTATGTGGACTCTGATACTATGCATATTGACAGATCTATTAGTGATCATGATGGTACTTATATAACAATAAGAAGTGGTTATAGTAACTCAAAAAGTTTTAGGAGACTTATCTGGGATTATAAAAAAGGGGACTATAATATAATGAAACAAAAAAGTTTGAATTTGATTGGGATGCCTTAATTAAAAGAGAACCTGGTATTGACAAAGCATGTATTAATTTTACCAATGTAGTTCTTTCTGTGTCAGAAGAGTGTATTCCTAGACGAGAGGTTACTATTAGATGTATTGATAAAATATGGTTCGATTCAAATATTCGGAGGGAGATACGTAAACGAGACCGGTTCCGCAGAAAATACTTAAAACTCAAGACTGCATTATCTCAAACTATTTTCAAACAACAAAGAATCCGAAGTACCCGGAGAGAACCACCGACCATGGGCAAGCAACTGGTAAGCTTGACCACTTACAGCTGCCAGTCGAGTGCACCCGTTTTGTAATCTACAAAGCCGGGAGCGAACCCACGTCGTATTGCTGATAGGCTTGCATGGGTTTCTATGTAATCTCTAACTCTCTAACTCATTGAGCCACCCGGATCCTCTCTCCCTCTCCTTTATATAAACAATATGCATATACAGTTGAACATTATATGTTATTCAGCTATCAGACAGGGTATATATATACCCTGTCTGATAGCTGAATAACAGATATATTACGGATTTAACCAATTGTTTTTAAATACAACTTCCAACTGTATTAAATAAATTTACCTCTTTTATTTTCATTTTTCGTATCTCTAGATGTCCGTTTCCGTACCTTTGACGTCATTCTTCAATAAACTTTATAAATATAACATTAATATATCACATAACAAAACAACGGGTTTGCGAAACAGTTTCAATAATTTAAATGTTAACAACATGTAAATAAAACCTTGGTGTGGCCCCATGACGTCGAAAGTTTTCAAGGCTCAACGTTTTGTTTACTTGTTATGGTACAGCCGTGGAACATAGGAGTTTGCTGGATCGATCAGGTATTTGTGACGGAATTAACCGTTGTAATATTTTGTTGTTCATGCAGCCGTTTTGAGTATAAAAACAGCATTTAATTTGGTAAAAATACATTTATTATTCCGTATTATACCATTGATTCAGTGAAGGTAATCGTCCATGTTTTAATTGTTGTTGGGGACTGAAATATATACCCCGTCTGTTTTCCGAATATATGCTGACATTCAGGGTTGAAGAACCAATGAAAATATGTGTAACAAACTAAATTCGTAATATAAATACACATAAGCTACAATAGTCATTAATAACAAAGACATGAAATGTACGAGTGAAACACGATTTGTTACTTGACAAATAACAAATCGAATCCACCTAAACTATAATTGAACCCTATAGAACACACAGAGTGAAAAAAGCAGGATTATTAATTCCATAAAGGTAGAATTTAGTTACGAAATATATAATTATAAAGCTATATATTACGAGTTACGTTATGTATCGTTTATGACTAGAGGCCGTCGTGATCATGATCGTATGGTAGATGGATTTATAATTACATATGCACTCAGTACCAATCACCACTAGCCTTTTGAGTTCGAATCCTGGCGAGGTGTACTCGATACAACATTATGTGATACAATTTGTCAGTGATTTGAGGCACTATCACTAATCATTTTTCTTTTATCTTTCAGATAAAAATATGGAATAAAATGGAGATTTTAGATATGTCCTTTACTTTGTCTCTGTTAGTATTTCTAACATGTCTTCAGCCAGGTACGTATGACATTGTATAGTGAAGCATGTCTAAACGAGAATCTTGTATAAACAGAACTCTGTATTAGTTTAAGTTTTAATTTTAATCATCACGACGGATGTCACTATGGGAACAGGAAGTGCTCACCCTTCCGGAGAACCTGCTTTCCCCCTATTTTTTATGGGATTCGTGTTACTCGATCTTTAGCTTTATATGTATGTATTGCAGATCGTTGTTTGTCCTTTTGTACTTTTTCTTTTGGCCATTGTATTGTCTGTCCTTCTTCGATATACGGATTCTGATTGCCCCTTTGGTATCTTCAAACTCTTCTTATTAATTAATTCAACATAATATTATAATGTTCAACTATATATGATACATAAAAGAAAGTAACTCTGTATTAAGTACCAAATGTAGGAAATCTTTGTTAATTTAACCTATATAAACTGAATACCTGTCTATTCAGAAAGTACAAGTTGGTCCTAAGCAGGTTTCATCTAGACAGGTTTCATAGTTCAATCTAATTAAAATTAGATGTTTGTTGTATTTTTTTTCTGGTGAGACATTAAGATCTAACAGCATCACGTTTGGGACAATTTTATGTTACCTTTCATTCATCTTGGGGGGAGTGTTATGGTGTTTAACGCCACTTTCAACAATACTTACGTTATATCGTGCCGACCCGTTTTATTGGTGGAGAAAACTAGTTTCCCGGAGAAAATTACCGACTTGCCACATAATGATGTATCGAGTACACCTCGCCATGAGCGGGATTCTAACTCAAACCGTTAGTGATGATACGTGCTGATTGCATATGTAGTTATAGCTCCAACTACCATACGGTCACTATCAAGACGGTCCCTTTTATTCATATTTGGCCATCCAATCATATGCAAGACAGTTAGATATATTGGTCAGCCGAGCAACAACTCTTGGAGTGTGCTCGATTTTGATAACTTGAAACTTAGTAGGCTCATTGCTGATTGGTAGGTTGATAACATGAACCCCGACCTGACAAAATATAGGATGTGGTTATACGTTAATGTATTGCCAAAGAAAAAAAGATACAACAAACAAACATCTAGCTTTAATAAGATTGATCATTTTTCGATTTTATCAAATGTATTGATATAGTAAAGGAATGCTAAATATACCAACAGAATAAACAGAAGCCGTAAGTCGAAGATAGACAGACAATGTAATGACAAAATGAAAAGTAGACGAATACAACAATGGCTCAAGAAGTAGTTTGAATATACCAAAGGGATAATCAGAATCCGTAAATCGAAGAAGAACAGACAACACAATGGTCAAAAGAAAAAGAACAAAAGGACAAACAGCGATCTACAAAACATACACATAAAACTAAAGATCGAGTAACACGAACCCTTAAAGGGTTGATTTAGCTAGAAGTTCTGATATCAGTTCAAAATTAGAGATGATTCATGATAACTACAGAAAACCATTGAAAATAAGTGAAGCTCACTACAAAAGACTACTGAAAATCAAAAATAGGTTATTAGTGAAAATAATAAAAAGTAGATATCTAATTTAGTGCGCACGTCACGTGTCAGGAATATTCTTAATCAGGTACGCTCAAAGTCGAAAGATTGGATAAATAATGTTATCTCTCTTTACATGTTGTTTTTATATGTTTCTAAAAACTAGCACCGCTATATTTAAATGTAGATACATTGTAAAGTAGGGCCCGGGTGGCTCAATGAGTTAGGTAGTTGGATTACGTAACAACCTAAATTACAAAAAGGGTGCACTCGACTCGCAGCTGCAAGTGATAACGTTTCCCAGTTGCTTGTCCATGGTCGGTGGATCTCACTAGGTACTCCGGCTTCATCCACCACTAAAACTGGTCGCCATGATATAGCTGAAATATTCCTGAAAGTGGCGTTAAGCACAGAATTCAAATTCATATTTAAATGTAGATACATTGTAAGGTAACTGAATCAATAATCTGATTGATATAAAATATGAGGAGCCGTCGCGTGATCGTATGGTAGTTGGAGTTACAACTACCTATGCAAACAGTGCCTAGCACCACTGATGTTGTGAAATCGAATCTCGATCGGGGTGAGGTGTACTTGATACAACAATATGTGATAAACTATGTCAATGACATGCGGCAGGTCGGTGGTTTACTCCGGGTACTCGCCAATAAAACTGACCGCCACGATATAACTGGAATATTGTTGAAAGTGGCGTTAAACACTATAAACCTAAACCCCAAAAGGACCCTACCTATTTATGTAAAATATGTTGTCTTCTAGGTTGGGGTCAATGTAATGGAACAGCACTAGTTATACAGTTAGAGTTATTTACCAAAGTGTATATACAGTCACCAGGTTTTCAAGCAGGAGAATATCCACAGTAAGTTTTACCACAAATAAGCAATAAAACATGCTTGTTTAAATACTAAAATTTACCATGTTTTCAAAACAAAATAGAAAAGGGGTTTTTACTACTAAATGGACAGCAATTGTTCACATATGATTCTACGATGGATAATTGTTTGTCTGAAAACCCAAGGTATATAGATATAGACCTAATGAGATACACCCCTTCCATCACGAGCGTCAGGTATTTGTGGGAATTAATCAATCTAACAATTCTCTCTCCGGAAGGAGGCGGAAATGAGTTTTCCTTGTTTAGAGAATGTCATGCTCCTTGCACTTACAATACAACATCAGTTAGCTTCGATTTACATATTCTGGTTACCTCTTTGGTGTCCTAAAACTCTTCTTGTAAGGTTTGGTCGTGTGTGGTCCATTGTAAAAAAAAATAAAATTCAGGCCTCGATCTTTAGTTTGATGTGTGGTGTTTGTAGATCAATGTTTGCTCTTTTGTCGTTTTGATGTTGGCTGTCCTTCTTTAGTTTACGGCTTCTATTAATAGATTATCCCTTTGGTATCTTCGAACTTGTCTATTATATCCTCGCATTTGTTCCTTGTATGACTATAGATGAAATACTACCCCTTTGCTGTTAAACACAATCTATTAGTCAACATATTTAGAATGAGTACAAATAAATCTAACATAGTATATAATAAAATTTTAAATACACAAATGGGGTAATCAGAAGACGTAAATCGAAGAAGTACAGACAACACAATGGCCAAAAGAAAACGGACAATTAGTACAGTCCCCGTATTATTGACACCTATGTAATGCCAAAAGTGAAATTTCTTTATTAATTTGATAAGTCAATGCATAGTATGTAACCGTAAGTATATGTTATTGGCTTAAATTATACAAATGGTCATATCTATATACATGAAGAATAGTTTGAAATCAGTATTTCTCTTAAAATTCTAGTTTTTGGATACGATATCTTTGATGAAGAATATTTCGATTTCAACTACATTCGACCAATTCTAGGATATTCTATGCACAGATCATGTATATCAATGGACAGACAATCGAAACAGAACAACAAAGAATGATATACAATACACCACACAAGAAAACCGAAGAGTGATCAACAAGAACCCCACTGAAAAAGGGTGGACTCAGGTGCTCAGGAAGAGTACACAGTTCCTACTCCACTGGTGGCACCTGTTGTGTTATTCTTGTCATAGTTATCGTTGCCGGTAAAATGTTATAGTTTTCAAAAGATATAAAGTTTTGTAATATTATAATTACTACCCGGAACAAATAAATAATCATGACAATACAAAGCTAATTTGCACTGATTGTGTGTTCTACTGAAGCCATATGCAACACTATTTATATCCTCAAGATTTGCATATTAATGTAAGCTGTACAAAATAGTACAACCTCTATCTGTACATTTAAAATTGACAGCAAACACAATCTTGAGAATATTATAAGGAAAATGTGTTGTTATATACATGTAAAGGGCAATTTTTAACATTAACATGACACTCATTTAGCACGACACTATATACATCAATTAATATAGTGGATGTAGTCGAGAGGTCTAGGGCGCTGGACGTCAGGCTAAGCGAATGGTGCTGCAGTGTATCAATCAATGGTGTGAGTTCAAATCCCGTCGAGGGAAGAACAAAAATTTGACAGCTCTAGAATCTAATTCCAACACTGTTTGGTTTCATTTACAGACGTATATATATATATATGGCAGTGATCATAGCAACCATGCGTAGAATATTTAGTGTTTAATAAAATTTTAGATTCTGCGATTATAATAATATGTACATATTTCTAATCTGTTTTTGCAGAAATTTATCATGTGCATGGAGATTTGACCGTTCACGAAATACGAGTGAAATCATATACACTCTTCATCTTGAAGGAATGAAGAACACACCAGACACCATATCATTATATGGAGGTAGGCATACATTATCTCGTCTTCTCTCTCATGGTCCTGTAAGTTATCATGGTCTATTCAAATTTGGGGTTATGGGTAAGGGTTGCGATGTTTAACGCCACTTTCCATAATATTTCAGTTATATCGTAGATGTCAGTTTTATTGGTGGAGAAAATCGGGTTGCCCGGAGAACACCATCGACCATTGGAAAGTAACCAATAAACCTTCTAGCATAATGTTGTGTGGAATTTACACCTCGTCTGAACGGAACTCATAAATACAGTGGTGATAGGCACTGATTGTAAATCCAACAACCATACGATCACCACCACGACGACACGTGGTCAATACACTTTATGTTATAGTTTTTGTACATTTTGTGTATCCATCGATTAATCCTGTACTAAGGTATTACCGCATCAGTGGTGTAATGGTTAGCGTGCTCTC
Organism: Bathymodiolus brooksi; assembly: GCA_963680875.1. NCBI lineage: Eukaryota > Metazoa > Mollusca > Bivalvia > Mytilida > Modiolidae > Bathymodiolus > Bathymodiolus brooksi. The sequence goes on from OY804588.1 coordinate 49,308,455, forward strand.
CTCGAGTGCAGTAGATCGTGGGTTCGAGCACCAGGTAGGTCTAAACATATATTTGTAAAATTGGCATATGTTACATCTTTACTAAGAAGTAAGAGAACAGACTAATTGATTCAGTGACCTAGCACTATAAAAATCAACCAAGTGTGTTAATCTAGTACAAAGCGGACATTATCATCATCATCATCATCCTCATCCTCATCCTCATCATCATCTCATCGACTGTATCTGGTTGCCATGATATAGCTGAATTGCTCATATATGAGGTAAGCAATAATCAGTCACTCACTGTACTAAGGCAAGGAATTGGTCTCTAAACTGAATTCGCTCAATTTGTTTGCGACAGGAACCGTTTTAGGTACAAACACTTTGTAATACCATTGATATCTACATATACAATAAAGACCTATCTATAGGGGTCTGACTTACGCCCCATATGGAGGTGTGTCTACTCAATGTAATTGATATCTTTTACATAGACGTTAGAGAATATCGAATGGACAATCAAGAATGGACACTCCAGATAAACTGACAAAACTGGGTACACAAGACACAAGACGAAGACAAACAAACAAGCAAAAGAAGAAAAATAATGTTAAGGTTACGATGTTTTACGCCACTTTCAACAATATTTTAGCTATATCGTGGAGGTCAGTTCTATTGGTGGAGGGAACCGGATGTGCCACGAGAAAACTATCAACCTCTCGCAAGTCACCGAGAAACAAACAGAAGAAGACAAAAATATGTGTTGGACACCACTATGCGCCAACAAACACAACGAATAACGTAAATAAAACATAACAAACAATTTAACAATGAATTACATGTCAGTTGCAGTTAACGTTGCTTGTGTTTGATACTGCAGTGTCTTCCCCAATCAAAATAAACCTACAGTCACAGTATATTTATTGTTACACTCACTACGCTGATCTCCAGTCATCATGTCAAAACGTTCATCCTACCGAAACTTTCATCCAGCCGAAACCTTCATCCTGCTAAACTCTAACCTGTTGTAGAAATGTTGTGTGCGAACTTTAATTCTTGAATCTTTGTTCCGCGTACGTATTATGAGGGTCGTTGTGGTCATGATCGTGTGGTAGTTGCCCAAGTAATCGGTGCCTATCATCACTGATGTTGTGAGTTCAAATCTCGATCACGCCGAGATGTACAACATTATGTGATAAAGTTGATCAGTTACAGGCGACAGGTCGGTGGTTTTCCCCAGGTCCTCCGGTTTTCTCTACCAAAAACAAAAACTGACCGCCACGATATAAATGAAATATTGTTAAAAATGGCGATAAACATCATCAAACCAACCAAAATCAATCCTGGTCTTCTCATTTTTACTCTGGTTTCTATCTATATATTTCGTTGTTAATTGTTGAATTGGCATGTTTCTTTTTATCAATATAGCATATGAATATGAGGAGGCGGGTGCCACGTGGCGAGCGTGAGCTGCTTATTCTTCCCGAGTTTATGAGTTCACCGCCGATTTGTAGTGGTGTTCGTGTTGTTCAATCTTTAGTTTTCTGTGCAGTGTTTTGTAGATCATGCTTTGTCGTATTGTCCTTATTCATTTGGCCATTGTATTGTATGTCATTCTTTGATTTCCACTAAAGTTGTTCGAACCCCGTTCATGGCGAAGAGTACTCGATTCAGCATTATATGATACAATTTGACAGTGACTTGCGACAGGTCGGTGGTTTGTTTCTGGTACTCCGATTTCCTCTACCAATGAAACTGAACATCACGATATAACTGAATTGTTAATGAAAGTGGCGTTAAACACCATCAACCACCATCTTCTTCCATTGATGGCTTCTGATTACCTCTTTGTATCTTTAAACTGTTCTTCATTTATATGTATGATTTAAGCTAATAACATAATATTAAGCTTAAATACTATGCCTAGACTTATCAAATTGATAAAGCAATTTCACTTTTGGCATTGTATAGGTGTCGACAATACGGGGACTGCACTATTTGATAAGACTACCAGCATATCTCAGGATTACACTCAACGTAAGGTAGTAGATCATAACTCTTTGTTTCTACTATTTACAACAGACGATGTTGAGTCAAATGATGGAGATGGATTTGAAATGTACATTCTTGAATCTGAAGATTACTGTAAGTAATATAGCAAATTGTATTTCAATTTGTTTGTTAGCTTGCTTGGTGGTGTTTAACGCCACTTTCAACAATGTGGTCAGTTTTATTGGTGGAGGAAACCGGAGGACCCGGAGAAAACCACATACCTGTTTCAAGTCACTGACAAACTTTAACACATAATGTAGTACACTTCGCCCTGATCGAGATTAGAACTCACAACACCAATGGTGATAGGCACTGATTACATGGGTAGTTGTGAATGCAACTGCCATACGATCACGGACATGACGGCCCCTTTAATTCAATTTGAGCAGTCTAATTCCACTGGATAGATTTTTGTTATATACTGTCACTGACCTAGTTACCTGTTGTGGTTTGGGAAGCTAGTTATCAATCCAGTTCACTTCCTGTTGATAGAAAATATCAAAAGGCACAATCAAGGGATAATTGTAGAATTTAAATATTTAATTTAAAATATTACTGCCCATTGATTATTGTGATTTTTCTGAAGGATAAACAAAATATTAATGCAAAGTTTATATGTATTAGGCGCAAAAATTGGAAAAGACTTGTTGAACTTCACCTTTGTCCCAATATTAACCCTAATACACATAAGCTATATATCTTAAGGTTAGGGTTATGGTGTTTAACGCCACTTTCATCAATATCACTTATATTGTGGCGGTCAGTTTTATTGGAAGACAAACTTTATCATATAATGTTGTATCGAATACACCACGCCTGAGCGGGATTCGAACTCCCAACGGTAGTGGAGATAGGCACTGATTGCATTGATAATTATAAATCCAACTATCATACGATCACGACAACGACGGCCCCCTTTATATTAAAGACACTCCACTAATATTTTATTGTTTTACAGGTGTCATAAAATTAAACATGTCTTAGATGAATTAAAACACATTTTTAATAGCATTTTTGAAAAAAATATAGTACTTGTTGAGGAAAACTTAATTATTGGGGTGTATGAGGGAGAAATAACTGAAAATCTACTTTTAATGAATTTAGTAATTTGTATATTAAAATGGGTAATTTGGAAAACAGGAAATTATATAAAATATAATAAAAGTACTTACAGGGAAGCAATAGTTATCACAAATCTCAAAAATGAACTCAGAAGTAATATACAAATGATGATTAAGAACCCAGAAGTTCGAAACTTATATAATATTAGGAAATTACAGCTATTATTGGATACATTATGAATTTAGTTGTATTAATAATTCCTTTCATTGTTTACTGTGTAAAAATGTATGTTTATAAATTGAATATGAGAGATAAAATATGATTTATTTGCTTATGGTATTGTATTCTTACTACAACTGTACCAGTATTTATTTATTTAATTATATTGTTCATTGTAAATATTTGTAAACCTTTGAGCTTTCCTGGCACCCAGAGGTAAATTGTTCATAGGTGTAATATAGATATAATAAAAAAAAAAAAAATATTATATATATATATATATATCAACACTAAATTGCATTGCTCATATGTTTAGATAGACGCTAGAAAATACCCTATACATATTTAATTAATGTACGTTGTCGATTAAAAGATCCCCAAAAAACTGTAGATTGATTAGTTGATGGCTTGAAGTCCAGTGGCAAATATTTTAATATTTGGTTTTCCAATCTTTTCAGCTTGAGCGTACCCGATGAAAGTTACTCGTGCGCACCAAATTGGACGTTTTTATTTCATGCATATTCATGACGCAAACAAGCCCAACAATATATAAAAGTGAAATAAAAATGAGGACGGAATGAAACATCAGAGGCAACGTCTTCGACTGCCATTTAAAATGTTTTGTAGGCTCTACAATGATAGCCTTCTGTAGGGGCTACAATGTGTCTACTGTTTGTTTCATTCGAAATAGAGGTTCTTAACGTGCTGATGGCGTAGCAATTTACCTGCACAATACTCACTACAAACCACGTCAGTCTTTCCATATTATGAGCTATAACCTGGCGAAACAAGAAGTAGACTGTATTTCCCACCTATAGACCTACTGGGCAGCTTCATGGGCTGCGCTCTGTTGGTGGAATGGATGAATAGAATCAGTTTCAACAATATTGCAGTATATCGTTTCCGTTTATCAGTTGCATTGGCACATAATATATAATTACCAGGAAGAAATAACCGATTAACCAAATACAATTGTACCGACTACACATCACTATGAGAGAAATATGAATTCCCAATTTCTGTTATGACAGACACAGGTAAAATAGGGAGATGTAGCTCTAACAGCCGTACGTTCATGGTCGTGAGGGTTGCTATATTTTAAGAAGGTCACCGAAGACAAATAAGCGTTCATGAAAAACGATGGAACAAGTAAGAATTGACAATCCAGAGACACTGGCAACATTGGGCACACAAGACACAGTACGAAGACAAACAAAGCAGACAAACACAACAAAGCACAGAAAACTAAAACGATGACCAACTCGAACCCCACTAAAAACCGAGGGTGAACCCAGGTGCTCGCGAAATGTTAGCAGTTCCTGCTTCTTATAAGAGGTACCAATGCTAAAGAAATGACGGGAATTATGGTTGAGTCTTTATCTCAAGGGAGAATATAAATATATTTTGGGGGAAAAACTTAAATAAATTTCTCTGTCGTGTCAAATGATCAGCATTTAAGGCGCTATAACTTAATCTAAAAAAGAAAATCCTGACTGGAATTGTTAACCCTCACTGTTTAAACTTTCTTTTCATGACCTAGATTTTATTACATCTAGGTGTGAAACCTATAATTAATTTCTTTTAGGTTTTCTACTAAATTTGTGTTTTTTCGAGCCTACCTGGCCATTTTATCTTAAGTTTAACCTTTCGAAGACCATACATTTTCTGAAACGTCCATGATTCCTCTACGTTCTGTCAAAATATCAGGCCATGTTTAAAGTCTTGCAGTGAAATGCCAGGCTATGGAAAATACCTACTCTAAAAATAGCTCTGTCATCCCCCAGAAATTCCCTATTTATAGGTCATGCATCAAATCCTCCATATCCATATTAAAATACAATTAAATCAATCAAATTTGGGCTCAAAATAATCCTTATACATTTAACTTCAATTATCAATTTAATTATTCCATTCCATTCAGTATTTGTCACAATACAACAAAGTGAAAGGAACTTTTTTTTTAAAAGGGACTACTTTTGTTCTTAGCTCTGATTGGTTGATTTACTGGTTTGACACCTAAAGAGCAACACAACTTGCTTCTCTAACCCTTTATTGGCCTTATTTCTATTCCTTAGGCAATATCAACCACAAAAAACCTCATAAGGTATGTGGCTGTCTAATATTTGCGAGTATAAGTGTTCAAATGCAAAGGTACCCCCTTGAAGATTTTTAATGAAAACATCTCCATTTACAGCTGTTGAGTTCAGACTGTGTAATATACCAAAACTTACCTATTTTCTTATATATTACAGTTATTAAGTTAATTTCTAACATAATAAGCAATTTTTACACATATATATGCCTCAGTTGTATATTTAATAGCTAAATACTATGAAATGTTTGCATTTAGCCCCCCCTTTTTTCGTCCCATAAAATGAGTTCACATCATTCTTAATTTTGTTAATTCATGCTTTAACCCCATAAATTATGTAGTTTAAGGAATGAAATAAGTTTTTGTATATAGATCTACAGTTGAAATTCCTTCTAATTCCATCAAATATGCAAAAATATGATTTATTGATATTCAAGTTTTGGAATTTCTTATGGTACAAAACTATAATTTCCCCCAAAACTCAATAAAAATATGCTTCCACATCATTTTTTTCCCACTGTTTAAGTAAGCTGGATGTTCAAATGTACTGTTACAGCCAAATAATACTCTAAAACATGAAATCCAAATTGACAATTTGAAAAATTGACAGAAAATGCTAAGCAGTCAAAATATTTTTTCTGAGATCACTTAAATTACCAGGTTTTTACTACATAATTTTCAACTAAAACTGCTTTCTATACCCTTATATTATTTTATAAGTACATTGTACATGTATTCTAACTGAAACTATCAAAATTTACCAGGAAAAAGTTGTAGGATTGAAAAAAATCCAATCATGATATCACCATAATCTATATTTGAAGTCAACAAACTGCTGCATGATGACATTTCTTAAATTCTTAATATCAACCATATTTTCAATATTATATGCCCTTCTACTGCAAAAACACATTCAATAACATATTCCAAATAACTATAAAGTCATAAATAAAAATAAAATGAGTTGCAATACCCTCTGTCCATGTATATCCAGTGTTTGGGAGCAATATTCCAAAATATTACATAACATGCATTTCGACCATGTAATCTGACACCACAATGCATTTTGTAACATTTTTGTATGAAAAATGTCACTCTGTGTCTGTTGTGACATTATTAGGCTAATTTGAACATGATAGCAACAAAAGTTCAATTTGATATTTTTTAACTTAAGGTGTGAAACCTATAATTAATTTCTTTAAGGTTTTCTACTAAATTTGTGTTTTTTCGAGCCTACCTGGCCATTTTATCTTAAGTTTAACCTTTCGAAGACCATACATTTTCTGAAACGTCCATGATTCCTCTACGTTCTGTCAAAATATCAGGCCATGTTTAAAGTCTTGCAGTGAAATGCCAGGCTATGGAAAATACCTACTCTAAAAATAGCTCTGTCATCCCCCAGAAATTCCCTATTTATAGGTCATGCATCAAATCCTCCATATCCATATTAAAATACAATTAAATCAATCAAATTTGGGCTCAAAATAATCCTTATACATTTAACTTCAATTATCAATTTAATTATTCCATTCCATTCAGTATTTGTCACAATACAACAAAGTGAAAGGAACTTTTTTTTTAAAAGGGACTACTTTTGTATACGTTCTTAGCTCTGATTGGTTGAATTACTGGTTTGACACCTAAAGAGCAGCACAACTTGCTTCTCTAGCCCTTTATTGGCCTTATTTCTATTCCTTAGGCAATATCAACCACAAAAAACCTCATAAGGTGTGTGGCTGTCTAATATTTGCGAGTATAAGTGTTCAAATGCAAAGGTACCCCCTTGAAGATTTTTAATGAAAACATCTCCATTTACAGCTGTTGAGTTCAGACTGTGTAATATACCAAAACTTACCTATTCTCTTATATATTACAGTTATTAAGTTAATTTCTAACATAATAAGCAATTTTTACACATATATATGCCTCAGTTGTATATTTAATAGCTAAATACTATGAAATGTTTGCATTTAGCCCCCCCTTTTTTCGTCCCATAAAATGAGTTCACATCATTCTTAATTTTGTTAATTCATGCTTTAACCCCATAAATTATGTAGTTTAAGGAATGAAATAAGTTTTTGTATATAGATCTACAGTTGAAATTCCTTCTAATTCCATCAAATATGCAAAAATATGATTTATTGATATTCAAGTTTTGGAATTTCTTATGGTACAAAACTATAATTTCCCCCAAAACTCAATAAAAATATGCTTCCACATCATTTTTTTCCCACTGTTTAAGTAAGCTGGATGTTCAAATGTACTGTTACAGCCAAATAATACTCTAAAACATGAAATCCAAATTGACAATTTGAAAAATTGACAGAAAATGCTAAGCAGTCAAAATATTTTTTCTGAGATCACTTAAATTACCAGGTTTTTACTACATAATTTTCAACTAAAACTGCTTTCTATACCCTTATATTATTTTATAAGTACATTGTACATGTATTCTAACTGAAACTATCAAAATTTACCAGGAAAAAGTTGTAGGATTGAAAAAAATCCAATCATGATATCACCATAATCTATATTTGAAGTCAACAAACTGCTGCATGATGACATTTCTTAAATTCTTAATATCAACCATATTTTCAATATTATATGCCCTTCTACTGCAAAAACACATTCAATAACATATTCCAAATAACTATAAAGTCATAAATAAAAATAAAATGAGTTGCAATACCCTCTGTCCATGTATATCCAGTGTTTGGGAGCAATATTCCAAAATATTACATAACATGCATTTCGACCATGTAATCTGACACCACAATGCATTTTGTAACATTTTTGTATGAAAAATGTCACTCTGTGTCTGTTGTGACATTATTAGGCTAATTTGAACATGATAGCAACAAAAGTTCAATTTGATATTTTTTAACTTAAGGTGTGAAACCTATAATTAATTTCTTTAAGGTTTTCTACTAAATTTGTGTTTTTTCGAGCCTACCTGGCCATTTTATCTTAAGTTTAACCTTTCGAAGACCATACATTTTCTGAAACGTCCATGATTCCTCTACGTTCTGTCAAAATATCAGGCCATGTTTAAAGTCTTGCAGTGAAATGCCAGGCTATGGAAAATACCTACTCTAAAAATAGCTCTGTCATCCCCCAGAAATTCCCTATTTATAGGTCATGCATCAAATCCTCCATATCCATATTAAAATACAATTAAATCAATCAAATTTGGGCTCAAAATAATCCTTATACATTTAACTTCAATTATCAATTTAATTATTCCATTCCATTCAGTATTTGTCACAATACAACAAAGTGAAAGGAACTTTTTTTTTAAAAGGGACTACTTTTGTATACGTTCTTAGCTCTGATTGGTTGAATTACTGGTTTGACACCTAAAGAGCAGCACAACTTGCTTCTCTAGCCCTTTATTGGCCTTATTTCTATTCCTTAGGCAATATCAACCACAAAAAACCTCATAAGGTGTGTGGCTGTCTAATATTTGCGAGTATAAGTGTTCAAATGCAAAGGTACCCCCTTGAAGATTTTTAATGAAAACATCTCCATTTACAGCTGTTGAGTTCAGACTGTGTAATATACCAAAACTTACCTATTCTCTTATATATTACAGTTATTAAGTTAATTTCTAACATAATAAGCAATTTTTACACATATATATGCCTCAGTTGTATATTTAATAGCTAAATACTATGAAATGTTTGCATTTAGCCCCCCCTTTTTTCGTCCCATAAAATGAGTTCACATCATTCTTAATTTTGTTAATTCATGCTTTAACCCCATAAATTATGTAGTTTAAGGAATGAAATAAGTTTTTGTATATAGATCTACAGTTGAAATTCCTTCTAATTCCATCAAATATGCAAAAATATGATTTATTGATATTCAAGTTTTGGAATTTCTTATGGTACAAAACTATAATTTCCCCCAAAACTCAATAAAAATATGCTTCCACATCATTTTTTCCCACTTTTTAAGTAAGCTGGATGTTCAAATGTACTGTTACAGCCAAATAATACTCTAAAACATGAAATCCAAATTGACAATTTGAAAAATTGACAGAAAATGCTAAGCAGTCAAAATATTTTTTCTGAGATCACTTAAATTACCAGGTTTTTACTACATAATTTTCAACTAAAACTGCTTTCTATACCCTTATATTATTTTATAAGTACATTGTACATGTATTCTAACTGAAACTATCAAAATTTACCAGGAAAAAGTTGTAGGATTGAAAAAAATCCAATCATGATATCACCATAATCTATATTTGAAGTCAACAAACTGCTGCATGATGACATTTCTTAAATTCTTAATATCAACCATATTTTCAATATTATATGCCCTTCTACTGCAAAAACACATTCAATAACATATTCCAAATAACTATAAAGTCATAAATAAAAATAAAATGAGTTGCAATACCCTCTGTCCATGTATATCCAGTGTTTGGGAGCAATATTCCAAAATATTACATAACATGCATTTCGACCATGTAATCTGACACCACAATGCATTTTGTAACATTTTTGTATGAAAAATGTCACTCTGTGTCTGTTGTGACATTATTAGGCTAATTTGAACATGATAGCAACAAAAGTTCAATTTGATATTTTTTAACTTAAGGTGTGAAACCTATAATTAATTTCTTTAAGGTTTTCTACTAAATTTGTGTTTTTTCGAGCCTACCTGGCCATTTTATCTTAAGTTTAACCTTTCGAAGACCATACATTTTCTGAAACGTCCATGATTCCTCTACGTTCTGTCAAAATATCAGGCCATGTTTAAAGTCTTGCAGTGAAATGCCAGGCTATGGAAAATACCTACTCTAAAAATAGCTCTGTCATCCCCCAGAAATTCCCTATTTATAGGTCATGCATCAAATCCTCCATATCCATATTAAAATACAATTAAATCAATCAAATTTGGGCTCAAAATAATCCTTATACATTTAACTTCAATTATCAATTTAATTATTCCATTCCATTCAGTATTTGTCACAATACAACAAAGTGAAAGGAACTTTTTTTTTAAAAGGGACTACTTTTGTATACGTTCTTAGCTCTGATTGGTTGAATTACTGGTTTGACACCTAAAGAGCAGCACAACTTGCTTCTCTAGCCCTTTATTGGCCTTATTTCTATTCCTTAGGCAATATCAACCACAAAAAACCTCATAAGGTATATGGCTGTCTAATATTTGCGAGTATAAGTGTTCAAATGCAAAGGTACCCCCTTGAAGATTTTTAATGAAAACATCTCCATTTACAGCTGTTGAGTTCAGACTGTGTAATATACCAAAACTTACCTATTTTCTTATATATTACAGTTATTAAGTTAATTTCTAACATAATAAGCAATTTTTACACATATATATGCCTCAGTTGTATATTTAATAGCTAAATACTATGAAATGTTTGCATTTAGCCCCCCCTTTTTTCGTCCCATGAAATGAGTTCACATCATTCTTAATTTTGTTAATTCATGCTTTAACCCCATAAATTATGTAGTTTAAGGAATGAAATAAGTTTTTGTATATAGATCTACAGTTGAAATTCCTTCTAATTCCATCAAATATGCAAAAATATGATTTATTGATATTCAAGTTTTGGAATTTCTTATGGTACAAAACTATAATTTCCCCAAAGCTCAATAAAAATATGCTTCCACATCATTTTTTCCCACTGTTTAAGTAAGCTGGATGTTCAAATGTACTGTTACAGCCAAATAATACTCTAAAACATGAAATCCAAATTGACAATTTGAAAAATTGACAGAAAATGCTAAGCAGTCAAAATATTTTTTCTGAGATCACTTAAATCACCAGGTTTTTACTACATAATTTTCAACTAAAACTGCTTTCTATAGCCTTATATTATTTTATTAGTACATTGTACATGTATTCTAACTGAAACTATCAAAATTTACCAGGAAAAAGTTGTAGGATTGAAAAAAATCCTATCATGTTCTTAGCTCTGATTGGTTGAATTACTGGTTTGACACCTCTAGGACCGATTAATAAATTTAAACCCCGTTTTCTCGAATTCCTATGAGTTGTCTCCCTTGATAACTGGAAGTGGTTCAATCGTGATAGCTTTCATCTTAGTTTATCACGGATGAAATGAAAATCATCGGTTCGTACACGCCAGTTGCATTGGTACACAAGACCTAATTACAAGGAAAAAATAACCAAGGTTCAGCTTAATCTATCACGGATAAAATGAAAATCAACGTTCCGTTGAATTGTAAAATGACTGACATTGACATTGACATAATCCATGTCGTGGTCTTTGTGTTTTCAGTGAGTTCATTCCAGATGAAAGGTGATTGTTCGTCTTGTTGGTATTAGTAGAATTGTGTTGCCTGTCCTTCTTCGATATACGGATTCTGATTGCCCCTTTGGTGTCTTCAATCCTTCTTACCATCACTGTTTAAATTTTCTTGTCATAGCAAAGAGGTTTTGTCGTACATAACTCAAAGTAACGATTACAAAAGTACATCTATGTTTTATTTTTGTTTAAAGAATTAATTTTCTCAAGTATCTACCTTTATTTAGCAGGAACAGACTGCTTAACAAGAAATCAGATTCAGCCACAACCAACTACTCAGTACCTCACTAGTCCAGAGTTCCCTCAAAAGTATCCCTTGTAAGTACATTTGTATATTAATACGTTTATTTGCCTGTTTGTTTGTTTGATGGTGTTTAATGCCACTTTCAAGAATATTTCAGCTATATCGTGGCGGTCAGTTTTATTGGTGGAGGAAACCGGAGGACCCGTGGAAAATCAGCAACCTGTCGCTAGTCACTGACAAACTTTATCACATAATGTTGTACGCCTCGCCCTGATCGAGATTCGAACTCACACCATCAGTGGTGATAGGAACTGCTTATTCACCCGGAGTACCTGAGTTCACCCCCGGGATTAATGGGGTTCATGATGTTGCTCGATGTGCTCGGTGTAGTGTTTTTGTCCATTTGTCCTTTTTCCTTTGGTCACTGCGTTGTCTGTCCTACTTCGATATACGGATTCTAATTACCCCTATGGTATCTTCAATCTCCTCTATCTTTAGTGTTTGCATTTAATTTTTAACATATGGAGCTTCCCAAGACCCTGAATAATCGTAGAGAATCAGTTAAAGTGATATCGATATTTTTCAGGCGACATTCTATATGTGCGAAGTAAAATATATCGGAAATTTTCCAAATATGTGCAGCAATATACCAGCCTCTCTTGAAACGTCATCTTTATCTGAGAAACAGGCTACTGGACCAGGGCTATGAAAAGATTCGCCTTATTCGATCTCTTAAAAACTTTATATTCCGATACCAAGATCCTGTCGAAAAATATTCTGTCTCTGTAGAGACGATAATAAACGATGGATTTTCATAAAATATAGAAAATGTATAAAGATAAGGATTAAGTAATCGTGGCTTAGACATGACGTCATTCAACATCTCATTTGAAATCAAATTGTGTAAGAAGATGACCATTTAGTTAAATCGTTCTGCAGAGACGATAATAAACGATGGATTTTCATAAAGTACTGCGTTGACTACTATTATACATAATTTGTCCCAGTACTGTTAAAAAAAAACTGTTATAGTGACAAGGGGAACCTTTTAACGTAATGGAAGTGGGAGGTTTGGCGCCGTAAAATCTGATTCAACCCACCATTTCTTTGGAAATGCCTGTACCAAGTCAGGGCCATTGCGGTTTTCCAAGTTTTTCGGTTGTTGACTGATTTTGTCTGTTTGTTGATTTATGAGTTTTGGAAGATTGCTCGGTGATCGGTAATTTTGTTATTACCCTTATTTATTATATCACGGTATTTATAATTTAACCAATAAATGAGGTCAAAATAGAATTCTTCTTAATTTCATATTAAGAATAACGGCCAACGTAGATACAAATTCCTTGTGCTAGGAAGGGACAGATATTTATTTTTCTACCAAAAAGTTCTCTAAAACTGATATCATCAGCATGCTGGAGTTTTTGATTGACAACATATTTGTTATCTTTGGTGGACGTGTTTTTCAACAGACAGTCGGCATACCTATAGGTACATACTGTGCACCTCTTTTCGCCGCTTGTTCCTTCATTCGTATGAGGCAAACTTCATACAGGGGTTTCTCAAGAAAAACGAAAAGAAACTAGGCCGATCCTTTAATTTCACGTTCCGCTATATTGATGATGTCCTTTTCAATACACCAACCTGGACATGTAATCACAGGTGATCTGAATATCATTCAACATGAAAGTCTCCGAAAGGTGATTTCTCATTGTCCTAAATTCAGAGAACCTCAACACATCAATTGGAAACATAATTTCAAGATAATTATGGATGCTGTTGAAGATTATGCCAAAAGGTGGATAAAGAGAGAAGTAGACCAATATCCTGAGTTAGAGTCCTTGTCAGACTGGGTTAGAACAATTAGGTCTATAGTACAAGGTCGGATTCACAAACTCAAAAATTGTGTTAATAGTCGACCTACGTCTGTATTTAAAGACCAAGAAGCTGTTAAGTGTCTTTCCTCTCTTCATGACAAATATGTTATCGTTCCTGCGGACAAGGCTTCCAACAATATCGTGTTTGTATGTAAATCATATTACTTCGAATGCCTAATCAAGGAATTAGGCATAAATAACAACACCTCTAGTAATACCACATACAAACGACTTCGTTCGACAAAGATGAAATCCTAGCTAACCACAGATCATTCATGACCTCTTTAAACATTCCCTCTGGTAAAGAGTCTGAGGATTTACCCTATTTATATTGGTTGGATTCCTAAACTCCATAAGACACCATACAAAGAAAGGTACATAGCGGGATCATCAACATGTTCGACGAAAGAATTGTCTATTCACCTGACAAATATTCTGTCTGCAGTAAAAGAGGGACAACAGAAATATTGTGAAACTGTTTACTCGCGTAGTGGCATAAATCACATGTGGATTTTGAAAAACTCTAAAGATCTTTTGGATAACCTGAAATCAAGATCTTTCTCTCACGTATCCTCCATCAAAACTTTTGATTTTTCAACTCTATATACCACCCTACCGCATGACAAATTAAAAACCCGCTTAAAAGAAACAATTCACAAAGCTTTCAGTCATAGAAACTATGGCTCAAAATTTGTTGTGTTAGGCTACAATTCCACATATTTTTCAAACAAAATTCAAAAAGGTAAAACATGCTACTCCGAGGAACAAGTATGCTGGAGTTCCTCATCGATAACATATTTGTCTCCTTTAGAGGGATACTGTTTCAGCAGGTCGTCGGCATACCAATGGGTACGAATTGTGCCCCTCTTCTAGCCGATTTATTTTTATACTCATATGAGTCGGAGTTTCTTCAAAAGCTTGTAAAAGATAAGAAGATTCATGATTTCACATACAGGTATATTGATGACGTTTTATCTATCAATAATTCTAGATTTGCAGAATGTCTTCCATTGATATATCTTCCAGAGCTGGAAGTTAAAGAGACCACAGATACCACTTCGTCCGCATCATTTTTGGACTTATACCTCGAATTTGACGACAGTGGTAAAATCAGTACTAATATTTATGATAAACGGGACGACTTCAATTTTCCAAATATGTGCAGCAATATACCAGCTTCTCCAGCATATGGTGTTTACATCTCGCAATTGATTCGTTATGCAAGGGCCAGTAGCAATTATTCTGATTTCCTGAAACGTCATCTTCATCTGAGAAAAAGGCTACTGGACCAGGGCTATAAAAAGATTCGCCTTATTCGATCTCTTAAAAAGTTTATATTCCGATACCAAGATCTTGTCGAAATATATTCCGTCTCTGCAGAAAAGATTATAAACGATGGATTTTCATATAGTGAAAATGTATAAAGATAACGTGTCAACAAAAATGTCAAAATTATATTTTTATCAATGTGAGACGTGAAAGTGTCTGACATTTACTTCACTGAGTTTGTTGCTGCTTTTACAACTATTTTACCTGTTTTGTTCAAGTATTGTTATAAATACTGTTATAGTGACAGCCGGAAACTTTGAGCCGTAATGAAAGGGGGAGGTTTGGCGCTTTAAAATCTGATTCAACCCACCATTTCTTTAGAAATGCCTGTACCAAGTCAGGGTCATTACGGTTTTCACAGTTTATCGGTTGTTGACTGATTTTGTGTTTATATACTTATGAGTTTTGACTTTCCCTTTGTAAGATTGTTCGGAGTTCGGTAATTTTGTTATTACCCTTATTCACTGAATAATTCCAAGTTTGGTGATTTCATTAATCGCATCTATCCCATTGAGCTTGAAATAAGGGATACCACAGATACAGATAAGTCTGCTTCGTACCTTGACCTACACCTCAAAATTTACATTGAAGGGCGGTTAAGAAAGAAATATTGTGACAAAAGAGATGATTTCAATTTTCCCGTTGTGAAAGCTCCATTCATATGTAACAACATTTCAGTAGCACCTGCATATGGAGTATATATCTCTCAGTTGATACGTTATTCAGAGTTTGTGGTTCCTATCAGGATTTCCTTGATAGGGGGTTGCTGCTTACAAGGAAGCTACTGAACAAAGGGTTCCTCTTAGTTAAGTTGAAGTCATCACTTCGAAAGTTTTACGGTCGCCACCACGACTTGGTTGGCCGTTATGGTATATCTGTTTCACAAATGACCACGGATATGTTCCACTTGTCGCAAACACTTCCCGGTCCTATCCTCGTTGATGACTTATCACCGGGTTTGTAACTAGATTAACACGACGGTTGTCACTAGTGGAACAGGAACTGCCTACCCGTCCGGAGCACCTGAGTTAACCCACGGTTTCTAGTGGGGTTCGTGTTACTCGATCTTTAGTTTTATTTGTATGTTTTGTTGATCGTTGTTTGTCCTTTTGTACTTTTTCTTTTTTGGCCATTGTGTTTTCTGTTCTTCTTCGATATACGGATTCTGATTACCCTTTGGTATCTTCAAATTCTTCTTCTTCGATATACGGATTCTGATTCCCACTTTGGCATCTTCAAACTCTTCTTATGTACAGTTTGTCTGTCGGGATGTTGTGTTCTATGCTGTTATCTGTAATAGAAATATTACCTTTTCATATACATTGTATATATATTTCAATGTTGATCAAGTTCTAATTTATTCATAGGCTATCTTTGGTTGTTAATTATCAACGTTTACTTAAGTGGCATGAACATTTCCAACGAGAATAAGAATTAAGCTTTATTGCTTGATAATTTAGAAATATTTAGCTAGTGTGGGATTGCTGATGTATTTCTAACCTTTAACCGTATACCATTGACCTTTTCCCCAGTGTTTATTCAGTATTTTTATTTTCAGTGATACTAAGTGTTCATGGAACATAACTACTACAGATGAAGTTGTAGTATCAGTGATATATATGGATGTGGAGACGAAAACATCGACCACATGTTATGATTACGTGACTATGGGTGGTAAGCACATCAACTATATTTTCAGTCAAACACTTTCCTGGTAGATTTAGACTCCTGTTTAGACTCTTTGGATCACTTGCTCTCAAAGACTAATATCAAATTATTTGGTTTTCCAATCTTTTGATTACTAGAGTACCTGATGAATGTTTCTCCAGAAATACGTCTTGCGCACTAATTTAGATATCTAAGTTTGTATTACTATCACTGGTTCTATACTTCTACTGGTGGACTATTAGTCACCGATGGTATCATCCGACCAGTAGTGAGTGCTCGGCACTGACATGTGTTTTTAAATATATTTATTTTTGAAATTGACTGTTCCTAAATAATGTAATTGGTTAAAATTAAGATACCCCTCCTTTAGACTATGTGAACTTAGCCGATGTTGACTGCTCTTTGGATTAATTGCTCCCAAAGACAATTAAAGTATGTAGATTTCGAATAGTTTTACTATTGTCGTACTTGATGGCAACTTCTGTGTCAGGCAGATTAAATATATTATGCATAATGTTCAATATTTTCGCTCTTTATTATCACGCTGTTCGTCTAGTTATATGTTAGGGTCAGCATTTTATTCATATGTGGATAGCGTTTATATGACCCCATCATTTCGTGAAGAGGGGATATTTGGGCTAATAAAACTAATTAAACCTCACCACTTTTTATTGAAGTGCCTGTATCAAGTCAGGAAAATGTACGGTCATGTATTTGTTTGTTATGTGTGTTATGTTAACGTCTTTCTCCGATTTTGGATTTTGGAACTGTGTGGATGCTTATCTTTTGTTTTTCATTCCATTTAAAGCCTTCGCGAACATTTTGATTTCGTTTTTAGATTCCAGACGTCTATGTGCATCTTGGGAATTCAATTTTGAGAAAGCATATGTCTTCAACGATTCCTTTTTAATAACATTCACAAGTGATGATATGCAATCAGAACATGGCTTTGTCTTGTCTTACGTTGAACGCAAGTACAATACAACAGAAGAACAAACGTCCATGACAACAACATACCCGGCAACAGACGTACAGACAGACACGTCCTCTGGTATTACTACCGCAGGAGTGGCATCGTCATCAGATACCATTTCAGTGTCGAACACATCTACAATTCACTCGACGGCTACTCTTGAGACTACATCAACAACAACTCTGACAGATTCGACAACTAATATACACCAAGGTACGTTTAATTATAACAGTGCATCAATAGCAGTACAGTGTAATTATTTTAATTGTAATAAAAAGTAGATACATGTATCTAATTTAGTGTGCACACCGCCTTTCAAGAATAACCTTCATCAGTTATACTTAAAGTCGAAAGATTGGATAAAGATTGCCATGTCTCTTTAAATTTGTCTTTGTATGTTTATAGAATCCTAACAAAGATATATGTGTATGTAGATACTTTGTCAAGTAACTGAATTAGTTATCCGATTTATAGGTCTGTGGTGTTTAACGCCACTTTCAACAATATTTTAGTTATATCGTCGCGGTCAGTTTTATCGGTGGAGGAAACCGGATGTGCCACGAGAAAACTATCAGCCTCTCGCACTCATAACTTTAGTGGTTATAGGCATTGATTGCACAGGTAGTTGAAAATCTAACTATCATATGATTACGGCCACGACGACCCCTGTGATGGTTCACGATAAGTACGGAATACCATTGAAATTTTCACGAATAAGCATAAAGATAAAGAATGTCATCTCTTTTTAAAAATATAGCGAAGATATATTTGTATATAGATACTTTGTGAAGTAATTGAATCAGTTTTCCGATTTATATAAAATATGTTGTCTTCTAGCTTGGGGTCATTGTAATGGAACAACACTGGTTGTGCAGTTACAGTTATTTAGCAAAGTTAAAATACAGTCACCGGGTTTTCAAGCAGGACAGTATCCACAGTAAGTTTTACCACAAATAGGCAATAAAGCATGTTTATATAAATACTAAAATGTACCATGCTTTCAGATCAAAATAGAAAATTGATTTTACTCCCCCCCGTGGTATGTAAATATAGACCTACTATATCCGTTATGAGACACGCCCCTTCATAGCGTGCGTCAGCTAGTGGTGGGAATGTATCAAATTAACATTTCTCCCTCAGGAAGGGGGCAGGAATGAGTCTCCCGTGACTAGAAAACGTCATACTCCTTGAGCTTACAATACAACAAGCAGCAGTCTTCTTGGTAAACGTGGTCATTGATGGCCCTTTGCAAAGAAGCTAAAATTCAGGCCTCGATTATTGTTTTTTTGTGCAATGTTTTGTAGATCGTTGTTTGTCCTGTTGTCGTTTTTCTGTTGGCTGTTATGTTGTCTGTCCTTCCTCGAATTACGGCTTCTAATAATAGATTACCCCTTTGGTATCTTCAAACTTTTCTATTTTATCCTCGTTTTCTATTAATCTCTTTTCTTACAACTTGTTCCCTGTCTTACTATGGCTGAAATATTACTTATTTAATGTTAAAAAACAATCAATTAATCAACCGATTGCGAATGAGTACAAAGCAATCTACCATCGTATATAACAAAAGTTGTAATGCACAAATGGGGTAATCAGAAGCCGTAAATCAAAGAAGTACAGACAACACAATGGCCAAAAGAAAAAGGCTAACAGGACAAATAGTGCAGTCCTCGTATTATCGACATCTATGTAATGCCAAAGTGAAATTTCTTTATTAATCTGATATGTCAAGGCATAGTATTTAAGCTTAAGCATATGTTATTGGCTTAAATTATACAAATGGTCATATTTATATACTTGAAGAATAGTTTGAAATCAGTATTTCTCTTAAACTTCTAGTTTTTGGATACGAGATCTTTGACGAAGAATATTTCGATTTCAACTACATTCGACCAATTCTCTGATATTATATGCACAAATCATGTATATCAATGGACAGACAATCGAAACAGAACAACAAGGAATGATATACAATACACCACACAAGAAAACTGAAGAGTGAGGAAGAAGAATCCCACTAAAAAAAGGGTGCACTCAGGTGCTCAGGAAGAGTAAACAGTTCCTACTGCACTAGTGGCACTGTTGTGTTATTCTTGTCATAGTTATCGTTGCTGGTAAAATGTTATACTTTTCAAAAGATATAAATTTTGTAATATTATAATTACTACCCGGAACAAATAAATAATCATGACAATACAAAGCTAATTTGCACTGATTGTGTGTTCTACTGAAGCCATATGCAACAATATTTATATCCTCAAGACTTGCATATTAATGTAAGCTGTAACAATTAGTACAACCTCTATCTGAACATTTAAAATTGACAGCAAACACAATCTTGAGAATATTATAAGGAAAATGTGTTGTTATATACATGTAAAGGGCAATTTTGAAAACTAACATGACACTCATTTAGTACGACACTATATACATCAATTAATATATATATATATATATATGTGTGTATGCGTCTGAAAATTAAACCAAACAGTGCTAGAATTAGATTTTAGAGCTGTCAAATTGTTGTTTTTCCCTCGACGGGATTTGAACCCACACCATTGATACACTGCAGCACCATTCGCTTAGCCCTACGTCCAGCGCCCTAGACCACTCGACCACATCCACTCTCTATATATGTGTATATATATATATATATATACGGCAGTGGCCATAGCAACCATGCGTAGAATATTTAGTGTTTAATAAAATTTTAGATTCTGCGATTATAATAATATGTACATATTTCTAATCTGTTTTTGCAGAAATTTATCATATGCATGGAGATTCGACCGTTCACGAAATACGAGTGAAATCATATACACTCTTCATCTTAAAGGAATGAAGAACACACCAGACACCATATCATTATATGGAGGTAGGCATACATTATCTCGTCTTCTCTCTCATGGTCCTGTAAGTTATCATGGTCTATTCAAATGTGGGGTTATGGGTGAGGGTTGCGATGTTTAACGCCACTTTCCATAATATTTCAGTTATATCGTAGATGTCAGTTTTATTGGTGGAGAAAACCGGGTTGCCCGGAGAACACCATCGACCACTGGAAAGTAACCGATAAACTTTCTAGCATAATGTTGTGTGGAATACACCTCGTCTGAATGGAACTCATAAATACATTGGTGATAGGCACTGATTGTAAATCCAACAACCATACGATCACCACCACGACGACACGTGGTCAATACACTTTATGTTATAGTTTTTGTACATTTTGTGTATCCATCGATTAATCCTGTACTAAGGTATAACCGCATCGGTGGTGTAATGGTTAGCGTGTTCTCCTCGAGTGCAGTAGATCGTGAGTTCGAGCACCAGGCAGGTCTAAACATATATTTGTAAAATTGGCATATGTTACATCTTTACTAAGAAGTAAGAGAACAGACTAATTGATTCAGTGAGCTAGCACTATAAAAATCAACCAAGTGTGTTAATCCAGTACAAAGCGGACATTATCATCATCCTCATCCTCATCATCATCATCATCTCATCGACTGTATCTGGTTGCCATGATATAGCTGAATTGCTCATATATGAGGTAAGCAATAATCACTCACTCACTGTACTAAGGCAAGGAATTGGTCTCTAAACTGAATTCGCTCAATTTGTTTGCGACAGGAACCGTTTTAGGTACAAACACTTTGTAATACCATTGATATCTACATATACAATAAAGACTTATCTATAGGGGTTTGACTTACGCCCCATATGGAGGTGTGTCTACTCAATGTAATTGATATCTTTTACATAGACGTTAGAGAATATCGAATGGACAATCAAGAATGGACACTCCAGATAAACTGACAAAATTGGGTACACAAGACACAAGACGAAGACAAACAAACAAGCAAAAGAAGAAATATAATGTTAAGGTTACGATGTTTAACGCCACTTTCAACAATAGTTTAGCTATATCGTGGAGGTCAGTTCTATTGGTGGAGGGAACCAGATGTGCCACGAGAAACCTATCAATCTCTCGCAAGTCACCGAGAAACAAACAGAAGAAGACAAAAATATGTGTTGGACACCACTATGCGCCAACAAACACAACGAATAACGTAAATAAAACATAACAAACAATTTAACAATGAATTACATGTCGGTTGCAGTTAACGTTGCTTGTGTTTGATACTGCAGTGTCTTCCCCAATCAAATAAACCTACAGTCACAGTACATTTATTGTTACACTCACTACGCTGATCTCCAGTCATCATGTCAAAACGTTCATCCTACCGAAACTTTCATCCAGCCGAAACCTTCATCCTGCTAAACTCTAACCTGTTGTAGAAATGTTGTGTGCGAACTTTAATTCTTGAATCTTTGTTCCGCGTACGTATTATGAGGGTCGTCGTGGTCATGATCGTGTGGTAGTTGCCTAAGTAATCGGTGCCTATCATCACTGATGTTGTGAGTTCAAATATCGATCGCGTCGAGGTGTACAACAATATGTGATAAAGTTGATCAGTTACAGGCGACAGGTCGGTGGTTTTCCCCAGGTCCTCCGGTTTTCTCTACCAAAAACACTGACCGCCACGATATAAATGAAATATTGTTAAAAATGGCGATAAACATCATCAAACCAACCAAAATCAATCCTGGTCTTCTCATTTTTACTCTGGTTTCTATCTATATATTTCGTTGTTAATTGTTGAATTGGCATGTTTCTTTTTATCAATATATCATATGAACATGAGGAGGCGGGTGCCACGTGGCGAGCGGGAGCTGCTTATTCTTCCCGAGTTTATGAGTTCACCGCCGATTTGTAGTGGTGTTCGCGTTGTTCAATCTTTAGTGTTCTGTGCAGTGTTTTGTAGATCATGCTTTGTCGTATTGTCCTTATTCATTTGGCCATTGTATTGTATGTCATTCTTTGATTTCCACTAAAGTTGTTCGAACCCCGTTCATGGCGAAGAGTACTCGATTCAGCATTATATGATACAATTTGACAGTGACTTGCGACAGGTCGGTGGTTTGTTTCTGGTACTCCGATTTCCTCTACCAATGAAACTGAACATTACGATATAACTGAATTGTTAATGAAAGTAGCGATAAACACCATCAACCACCATCTTCTTTCATTTATGGCTTCTGATTACCTCTTTAGTATCTTTAAACTGTTCTTCATTTATATGTATGATTTAAGCTAATAACATAATATTAAGCTTAAATACTATGCCTAGACTTATCAAATTGATAAAGCAATTTCACTTTTGGCATTGTATAGGTGTCGACAATACGGGGACTGCACTATTTGATAAGACTACCAGCATATCTCAGGATTACACTCAACGTAAGGTAGTAGATCATAACTCTTTGTTTCTACTATTTACAACAGACGATGTTGAGTCAAATGATGGAGATGGATTTGAAATGTACATTCTTGAATCTGAAGATTACTGTAAGTAATATAGCAAATTGTATTTCAATTTGTTTGTTAGCTTGCTTGATGGTGTTTAACGCCACTTTCAACAATGTGGTCAGTTTTATTGGTGGAGGAAACCGGAGGACCCGGAGAAAACCACATACCTGTTTCAAGTCACTGACAAACTTTAACACATAATGTAGTACACTTCGACCTGATCGAGATTAGAACTCACAACACCAACGGTGATAGGCACTGATTACATAGGTAGTTGTGAATACAACTGCCATACGATCACGGACATGACGGCCCCTTTAATTCAATTTGAGCAGTCTAATTCCACTGGATAGATTTTTGTTATATACTGTCACTGACCTAGTTACCTGTTGTGGTTTGGGAAGCTAGTTATCAATCCAGTTCACTTCCTGTTGATAGAAAATATCAAAAGGCACAATCAAGGGATAATTGTAGAATTTAAATATTTAATTTAAAATATTACTGCCCATTGATTATTGTGATTTTCCTGAAGGATAAACAAAATATTAATGCAAAGTTTATATGTATTAGGCGCAAAAATTGGAAAAGACTTGTTGAACTTCACCTTTGTCCCAATATTAACCCTAATACACATAAGCTATATATCTTAAGGTTAGGGTTATGGTGTTTAACGCCACTTTCATCAATATCACTTATATTGTGGCGGTCAGTTTTATTGGAAGACAAACTTTATCATATAATGTTGTATCGAATACACCACGCCTGAGCGGGATTCGAACTCCCAACGGTAGTGGAGATAGGCACTGATTACATTGCTAGTTATAAATCCAACTATCATACGATCACGACAACGACGGCCCCCTTTATATTAAAGACACTCCACTAATATTTTATTGTTTTACAGGTGTCATAAAATTAAACATGTCTTAGATGAATTAAAACACATTTTTAATAGCATTTTTGAAAAAAATATAGTACTTGTTGAGGAAAACTTAATTATTGGGGTGTATGAGGGAGAAATAACTGAAAATCTACTTTTAATGAATTTAGTAATTTGTATATTAAAATGGGTAATTTGGAAAACAGGAAATTATATAAAATATAATAAAAGTACTTACAGGGAAGCAATAGTTATCACAAATCTCAAAAATGAACTCAGAAGTAATATACAAATGATGATTAAGAACCCAGAAGTTCGAAACTTATATAATATTAGGAAATTACAGCTATTATTGGATACATTATGAATTTAGTTGTATTAATAATTCCTTTCATTGTTTACTGTGTAAAAATGTATGTTTATAAATTGAATATGAGAGATAAAATATGATTTATTTGCTTATGGTATTGTATTCTTACTACAACTGTACCAGTATTTATTTATTTAATTATATTGTTCATTGTAAATATTTGTAAACCTTTGAGCTTTCCTGGCACCCAGAGGTAAATTGTTCACAGGTGTAATATAGATATAATAAAAAAAAATAAAAATATTATATATATATATATATATATATCAACACTAAATTGCATTGCTCATATGTTTAGATAGACGCTAGAAAATACCCTATACATATTTAATTAATGTACGTTGTCGATTAAAAGATCCCCAAAAAACTGTAGATTGATTAGTTGATGGCTTGAAGTCCAGTGGCAAATATTTCAATATTTGGTTTTCCAATCTTTTCAGCTTGAGCGTACCCGATGAAAGTTACTCGTGCGCACCAAATTGGACGTTTTTCTTTCATGCATATTCATGACGCAAACAAGCCCAACAATATATAAAAGTGAAATAAAAATGAGGACGGAATGAAACATCAGAGGCAACGTCTTCGACTGCCATTTAAAATGTTTTGTAGGCTCTACAATGATAGCCTTCTGTAGGGGCTACAATGTGTCTACTGTTTGTTTCATTCGAAATAGAGGTTCTTAACGTGCTGATGGCGTAGTAATTTACCTGCACAATACTCACTACAAACCACGTCAGTCTTTCCATATTATGAGCTATAACCTGGCGAAACAAGAAGTAGACTGTATTTCCCACCTATAGACCTACTGGGCAGCTTCATGGGCTGCGCTCTGTTGGTGGAATGGATGAATAGAATCAGTTTCAACAATATTGCAGTATATCGTTTCCGTTTATCAGTTGCATTGGCACATAATATATAATTACCAGGAAGAAATAACCGATTAACCAAATACAATTGTACCGACTACACATCACTATGAGAGAAATATGAAATCCCAATTTCTGTTATGACAGACACAGGTAAAATAGGGAGATGTAGCTCTAACAGCCGTACGTTCATGGTTGTGAGGGTTGCTATATTTTAAGAAGGTCACCGAAGACAAATAAAAGTTCATGAAAAACGATGGAACAAGTAAGAATTGACAATCCAGAGACACTGGCAACATTGGGCACACAAGACACAGTACGAAGACAAACAAAGCAGACAAACACAACAAAGCACAGAAAACTAAAACGGTGACCAACTCGAACCCCACTAAAAACCGAGGGTGAACCCAGGTGCTCGCGAAATGTTAGCAGTTCCTGCTTCTTATAAGAGGTACCAATGCAAAAGAAATGACGGGAATTATGGTTGAGTCTTTATCTCAAGGGAGAATATAAATATATTTTGGGGGAAAAACTTAAATAAATTTCTCTGTCGTGTCAAATGATCAGCATTTAAGGCGCTATAACTTAATCTAAAAAAAAAATCCTGACTGGAATTGTTAACCCTCACTGTTTAAGCTTTCTTTTCATGACCTAGATTTTATTACATCTAGGTGTGAAACCTATAATTAATATCTTTAAGGTTTTCTACTAAATTTGTGTTTTTTCGAGCCTACCTGGCCATTTTATCTTAAGTTTAACCTTTCGAAGACCATACATTTTCTGAAACGTCCATGATTCCTCTACGTTCTGTCAAAATATCAGGCCATGTTTAAAGTCTTGCAGTGAAATGCCAGGCTATGGAAAATACCTACTCTAAAAATAGCTCTGTCATCCCCCAGAAATTCCCTATTTATAGGTCATGCATCAAATCCTCCATATCCATATTAAAATACAATTAAATCAATCAAATTTGGGCTCAAAATAATCCTTATACATTTAACTTCAATTATCAATTTAATTATTCCATTCCATTCAGTATTTGTCACAATACAACAAAGTGAAAGGAACTTTTTTTTAAAAGGGACTACTTTTGTTCTTAGCTCTGATTGGTTGAATTACTGGTTTGACACCTAAAGAGCAACACAACTTGCTTCTCTAACCCTTTATTGGCCTTATTTCTATTCCTTAGGCAATATCAACCACAAAAAACCTCATAAGGTATGTGGCTGTCTAATATTTGCGAGTATAAGTGTCCAAATGCAAAGGTACCCCCTTGAAGATTTTTAATGAAAACATCTCCATTTACAGCTGTTGAGTTCAGACTGTGTAATATACCAAAACTTACCTATTTTCTTATATATTACAGTTATTAAGTTAATTTCTAACATAATAAGCAATTTTTACACATATATATGCCTCAGTTGTATATTTAATAGCTAAATACTATGAAATGTTTGCATTTAGCCCCCCCTTTTTTCGTCCCATAAAATGAGTTCACATCATTCTTAATTTTGTTAATTCATGCTTTAACCCCATAAATTATGTAGTTTAAGGAATGAAATAAGTTTTTGTATATAGATCTACAGTTGAAATTCCTTCTAATTCCATCAAATATGCAAAAATATGATTTATTGATATTCAAGTTTTGGAATTTCTTATGGTACAAAACTATAATTTCCCCCAAAACCCAATAAAAATATGCTTCCACATCATTTTTTCCCACTGTTTAAGTAAGCTGGATGTTCAAATGTACTGTTACAGCCAAATAATACTCTAAAACATGAAATCCAAATTGACAATTTGAAAAATTGACAGAAAATGCTAAGCAGTCAAAAT
Organism: Bathymodiolus brooksi; assembly: GCA_963680875.1. NCBI lineage: Eukaryota > Metazoa > Mollusca > Bivalvia > Mytilida > Modiolidae > Bathymodiolus > Bathymodiolus brooksi. Next base: position 49,335,580 of record OY804588.1, read on the forward strand.
ATTGTTTCTGAGATCACTTAAATTACCAGGTTTTTACTACATAATTTTCAACTAAAACTGCTTTCTATACCCTTATATTATTTTATAAGTACATTGTACATGTATTCTAACTGAAACTATCAAAATTTACCAGGAAAAAGTTGTAGGATTGAAAAAAATCCAATCATGATATCACCATATTCTATATTTGAAGTCAACAAACTGCTGCATGATGAAACTTTTTAAATTCTTAATATCAACCATATGTTCAATATTATATGCCCTTCTACTGCAAAAACACATTCAATAACATATTCCAAATAACTATAAAGTCATAAATAAAAATAAAATGAGTTGCAATACCCTCTGTCCATGTATATCCAGTGTTTGGGAGCAATATTCCAAAATATTACATAACATGCATTTCGACCATGTAATCTGACACCACAATGCATTTTGTAACATTTTTGTATGAAAAATGTCACTCTGTGTCTGTTGTGACATTATTAGGCTAATTTGAACATGATAGCAACAAAAGTTCAATTTGATATTTTTTAACTTAAGGTGTGAAACCTATAATTAATTTCTTTAAGGTTTTCTACTAAATTTGTGTTTTTTCGAGCCTACCTGACCATTTTATCTTAAGTTTAACCTTTCGAAGACCATACATTTTCTGAAACGTCCATGATTCCTCTACGTTCTGTCAAAATATCAGGCCATGTTTAAAGTCTTGCAGTGAAATGCCAGGCTATGGAAAATACCTACTCTAAAAATAGCTCTGTCATCCCCCAGAAATTCCCTCTTTAAAGGTCATGCATCAAATCTTCCATATCCATATTAAAATACAATTAAATCAATCAAATTTGGGCTCAAGATAATCCTTATACATTTAACTTCAATTATCAATTTAATTATTCCATTCCATTCAGTATTTGTCACAATACAACAAAGTGAAAGGAACTTTTTTTTAAAAGGGACTACTTTTGTTCTTAGCTCTGATTGGTTGAATTACTGGTTTGACACCTAAAGAGCAACACAACTTGCTTCTCTAACCCTTTATTGGCCTTATTTCTATTCCTTAGGCAATATCAACCACAAAAAACCTCATAAGGTATGTGGCTGTCTAATATTTGCGAGTATAAGTTTTCAAATGCAAAGGTACCCCCTTGAAGATTTTTAATGAAAACATCTCCATTTACAGCTGTTGAGTTCAGACTGTGGAATATACCAAAACTTACCTATTCTCTTATATATTACAGTTATTAAGTTAATTTCTAACATAATAAACAATTTTTACACATATATATGCCTCAGTTGTATATTTAATAGCTACATACTATGAAATGTTTGCATTTAGCCCCCCCTTTTTTCGTCCCATAAAATGAGTTCACATCATTCTTAATTTTGTTAATTCATGCTTTAACCCCATAAATTATGTAGTTTAAGGAATGAAATAAGTTTTTGTATATAGATCTACAGTTGAAATTCCTTCTAATTCCATCAAATATGCAAAAATATGATTTATTGATATTCAAGTTTTGGAATTTCTTATGGTACAAAACTATAATTTCCCCCAAAACTCAATAAAAATATGCTTCCACATCATTTTTTCCCACTGTTTAAGTAAGCTGGATGTTCAAATGTACTGTTACAGCCAAATAATACTCTAAAACATGAAATCCAAATTGACAATTTGAAAAATTGACAGAAAATGCTAAGCAGTCAAAATATTGTTTCTGAGATCACTTAAATTACCAGGTTTTTACTACATAATTTTCAACTAAAACTGCTTTCTATAGCCTTATATTATTTTATAAGTACATTGTACATGTATTCTAACTGAAACTATCAAAATTTACCAGGAAAAAGTTGTAGGATTGAAAAAAATCCAATCATGATATCACCATATTCTATATTTGAAGTCAACAAACTGCTGCATGATGAAATTTTTTAAATTCTTAATATCAACCATATTTTCAATATTATATGCCCTTCTACTGCAAAAACACATTCAATAACATATTCCAAATAACTATAAAGTCATAAATAAAAATAAAATGAGTTGCAATACCCTCTGTCCATGTATATCCAGTGTTTGGGAGCAATATTCCAAAATATTACATAACATGCATTTCGACCATGTAATCTGACACCACAATGCATTTTGTAACATTTTTGTATGAAAAATGTCACTCTGTGTCTGTTGTGACATTATTAGGCTAATTTGAACATGATAGCAACAAAAGTTCAATTTGATATTTTTTAACTTAAGGTGTGAAACCTATAATTAATTTCTTTTAGGTTTTCTACTAAATTTGTGTTTTTTCGAGCCTACCTGGCCATTTTATCTTAAGTTTAACCTTTCGAAGACCATACATTTTCTGAAACGTCCATGATTCCTCTACGTTCTGTCAAAATATCAGGCCATGTTTAAAGTCTTGCAGTGAAATGCCAGGCTATGGAAAATACCTACTCTAAAAATAGCTCTGTCATCCCCCAGAAATTCCCTATTTATAGGTCATGCATCAAATCTTCCATATCCATATTAAAATACAATTAAATCAATCAAATTTGGGCTCAAAATAATCCTTATACATTTAACTTCAATTATCAATTTAATTATTCCATTCCATTCAGTATTTGTCACAATACAACAAAGTGAAAGGAACTTTTTTTTTAAAAGGGACTACTTTTGTTCTTAGCTCTGATTGGTTGAATTACTGGTTTGACACCTAAAGAGCAACACAACTTGCTTCTCTAACCCTTTATTGGCCTTATTTCTATTCCTTAGGCAATATCAACCACAAAAAACCTCATAAGGTATGTGGCTGTCTAATATTTGCGAGTATAAGTGTTCAAATGCAAAGGTACCCCCTTGAAGATTTTTAATGAAAACATCTCCATTTACAGCTGTTGAGTTCAGACTGTGTAATATACCAAAACTTACCTATTATCTTATATATTACAGTTATTAAGTTAATTTCTAACATAATAAGCAATTTTTACACATATATATGCCTCAGTTGTATATTTAATAGCTAAATACTATGAAATGTTTGCATTTAGCCCCCCCTTTTTTCGTCCCATAAAATGAGTTCACATCATTCTTAATTTTGTTAATTCATGCTTTAACCCCATAAATTATGTAGTTTAAGGAATGAAATAAGTTTTTGTATAAAGATCTACAGTTGAAATTCCTTCTAATTCCATCAAATATGCAAAAATATGATTTATTGATATTCAAGTTTTGGAATTTCTTATGGTACAAAACTATAATTTCCCCCAAAACTCAATAACAATATGCTTCCACATCATTTTTTCCCACTGTTTAAGTAAGCTGGATGTTCAAATGTACTGTTACAGCCAAATAATACTCTAAAACATGAAATCCAAATTGACAATTTGAAAAATTGACAGAAAATGCTAAGCAGTCAAAATATTTTTTCTGAGATCACTTAAATTACCAGGTTTTTACTACATAATTTTCAACTAAAACTGCTTTCTATAGCCTTATATTATTTTATAAGTACATTGTACATGTATTCTAACTGAAACTATCAAAATTTACCAGGAAAAAGTTGTAGGATTGAAAAAAATCCAATCATGATATCACCATATTCTATATTTGAAGTCAACAAACTGCTGCATGATGAAATTTTTTAAATTCTTAATATCAACCATATTTTCAATATTATATGCCCTTCTACTGCAAAAACACATTCAATAACATATTCCAAATAACTATTAAGTCATAAATAAAAATAAAATGAGTTGCAATACCCTCTGTCCATGTATATCCAGTGTTTGGGAGCAATATTCCAAAATATTACATAACATGCATTTCGACCATGTAATCTGACACCACAATGCATTTTGTAACATTTTTGTATGAAAAATGTCACTCTGTGTCTGTTGTGACATTATTAGGCTAATTTGAACATGATAGCAACAAAAATTCAATTTGATATTTTTTAACTTAAGGTGTGAAACCTATAATTAATTTCTTTAAGGTTTTCTACTAAATTTGTGTTTTTTCGAGCCTACCTGGCCATTTTATCTTAAGTTTAACCTTTCGAAGACCATACATTTTCTGAAACGTCCATGATTCCTCTACGTTCTGTCAAAATATCAGGCCATGTTTAAAGTCTTGCAGTGAAATGCCAGGCTATGGAAAATACCTACTCTAAAAATAGCTCTGTCATCCCCCAGAAATTCCCTATTTATAGGTCATGCATCAAATCTTCCATATCCATATTAAAATACAATTAAATCAATCAAATTTGGGCTCAAAATAATCCTTATACATTTAACTTCAATTATCAATTTAATTATTCCATTCCATTCAGTATTTGTCACAATACAACAAAGTGAAAGGAACTTTTTTTTTAAAAGGGACTACTTTTGTTCTTAGCTCTGATTGGTTGAATTACTGGTTTGACACCTAAAGAGCAACACAACTTGCTTCTCTAACCCTTTATTGGCCTTATTTCTATTCCTTAGGCAATATCAACCACAAAAAACCTCATAAGGTATGTGGCTGTCTAATATTTGCGAGTATAAGTGTTCAAATGCAAAGGTACCCCCTTGAAGATTTTTAATGAAAACATCTCCATTTACAGCTGTTGAGTTCAGACTGTGTAATATACCAAAACTTACCTATTCTCTTATATATTACAGTTATTAAGTTAATTTCTAACATAATAAGCAATTTTTACACATATATATGCCTCAGTTGTATATTTAATAGCTAAATACTATGAAATGTTTGCATTTAGCCCCCCCTTTTTTCGTCCCATGAAATGAGTTCACATCATTCTTAATTTTGTTAATTCATGCTTTAACCCCATAAATTATGTAGTTTAAGGAATGAAATAAGTTTTTGTATAAAGATCTACAGTTGAAATTCCTTCTAATTCCATCAAATATGCAAAAATATGATTTATTGATATTCAAGTTTTGGAATTTCTTATGGTACAAAACTATAATTTCCCCCAAAACTCAATAACAATATGCTTCCACATCATTTTTTCCCACTGTTTAAGTAAGCTGGATGTTCAAATGTACTGTTACAGCCAAATAATACTCTAAAACATGAAATCCAAATTGACAATTTGAAAAATTGACAGAAAATGCTAAGCAGTCAAAATATTTTTTCTGAGATCACTTAAATTACCAGGTTTTTACTACATAATTTTCAACTAAAACTGCTTTCTATAGCCTTATATTATTTTATAAGTACATTGTACATGTATTCTAACTGAAACTATCAAAATTTACCAGGAAAAAGTTGTAGGATTGAAAAAAATCCAATCATGATATCACCATATTCTATATTTGAAGTCAACAAACTGCTGCATGATGAAATTTTTTAAATTCTTAATATCAACCATATTTTCAATATTATATGCCCTTCTACTGCAAAAACACATTCAATAACATATTCCAAATAACTATTAAGTCATAAATAAAAATAAAATGAGTTGCAATACCCTCTGTCCATGTATATCCAGTGTTTGGGAGCAATATTCCAAAATATTACATAACATGCATTTCGACCATGTAATCTGACACCACAATGCATTTTGTAACATTTTTGTATGAAAAATGTCACTCTGTGTCTGTTGTGACATTATTAGGCTAATTTGAACATGATAGCAACAAAAATTCAATTTGATATTTTTTAACTTAAGGTGTGAAACCTATAATTAATTTCTTTAAGGTTTTCTACTAAATTTGTGTTTTTTCGAGCCTACCTGGCCATTTTATCTTAAGTTTAACCTTTCGAAGACCATACATTTTCTGAAACGTCCATGATTCCTCTACGTTCTGTCAAAATATCAGGCCATGTTTAAATTCTTGCAGTGAAATGCCAGGCTATGGAAAATACCTACTCTAAAAATAGCTCTGTCATCCCCCAGAAATTCCCTATTTATAGGTCATGCATCAAATCTTCCATATCCATATTAAAATACAATTAAATCAATCAAATTTGGGCTCAAAATAATCCTTATACATTTAACTTCAATTATCAATTTAATTATTCCATTCCATTCAGTATTTGTCACAATACAACAAAGTGAAAGGAACTTTTTTTTTAAAAGGGACTACTTTTGTTCTTAGCTCTGATTGGTTGAATTACTGGTTTGACACCTAAAGAGCAACACAACTTGCTTCTCTAACCCTTTATTGGCCTTATTTCTATTCCTTAGGCAATATCAACCACAAAAAACCTCATAAGGTATGTGGCTGTCTAATATTTGCGAGTATAAGTGTTCAAATGCAAAGGTACCCCCTTGAAGATTTTTAATGAAAACATCTCCATTTACAGCTGTTGAGTTCAGACTGTGTAATATACCAAAACTTACCTATTCTCTTATATATTACAGTTATTAAGTTAATTTCTAACATAATAAGCAATTTTTACACATATATATGCCTCAGTTGTATATTTAATAGCTAAATACTATGAAATGTTTGCATTTAGCCCCCCCTTTTTTCGTCCCATAAAATGAGTTCATATCATTCTTAATTTTGTTAATTCATGCTTTAACCCCATAAATTATGTAGTTTAAGGAATGAAATAAGTTTTTGTATATAGATCTACAGTTGAAATTCCTTCTAATTCCATCAAATATGCAAAAATATGATTTATTGATATTCAAGTTTTGGAATTTCTTATGGTACAAAACTATAATTTCCCCCAAAACTCAATAACAATATGCTTCCACATCATTTTTTCCCACTGTTTAAGTAAGCTGGATGTTCAAATGTACTGTTACAGCCAAATAATACTCTAAAACATGAAATCCAAATTGACAATTTGAAAAATTGACAGAAAATGCTAAGCAGTCAAAATATTTTTTCTGAGATCACTTAAATTACCAGGTTTTTACTACATAATTTTCAACTAAAACTGCTTTCTATAGCCTTATATTATTTTATTAGTACATTGTACATGTATTCTAACTGAAACTATCAAAATTTACCAGGAAAAAGTTGTAGGATTGAAAAAAATCCAATCATGATATCACCATATTCTATATTTGAAGTCAACAAACTGCTGCATGATGAAATTTTTTAAATTCTTAATATCAACCATATTTTCAATATTATATGCCCTTCTACTGCAAAAACTCATTCAATAACATATTCCAAATAACTATTAAGTCATAAATAAAAATAAAATGAGTTGCAATACCCTCTGTCCATGTATATCCAGTGTTTGGGAGCAATATTCCAAAATATTACATAACATGCATTTCGACCATGTAATCTGACACCACAATGCATTTTGTAACATTTTTGTATGAAAAATGTCACTCTGTGTCTGTTGTGACATTATTAGGCTAATTTGAACATGATAGCAACAAAAGTTCAATTTGATATTTTTTAACTTAAGGTGTGAAACCTATAATTAATTTCTTTAAGGTTTTCTACTAAATTTGTGTTTTTTCGAGCCTACCTGGCCATTTTATCTTAAGTTTAACCTTTCGAAGACTATACATTTTCTGAAACGTCCATGATTCCTCTACGTTCTGTCAAAATATCAGGCCATGTTTAAAGTCTTGCAGTGAAATGCCAGGCTATTGAAAATACCTACTCTAAAAATAGCTCTGTCATCCCCCAGAAAATTCCCTATTTATAGGTCATGCATCAAATCCTCCATATCCATATTAAAATACAATTAAATCAATCAAATTTGGGCTCAAAATAATCCTTATACATTTAACTTCAATTATCAATTTAATTATTCCATTCCATTCAGTATTTGTCACAATACAACAAAGTGAAAGGAACTTTTTTCTTAAAAGGGACTACTTTTGTTTTTAGCTCTGATTGGTTGAATTACTGGTTTGACACCTAAAGAGCAACACAACTTGCTTCTCTAACCCTTTATTGGCCTTATTTCTATTCCTTAGGCAATATCAACCACAAAAAACCTCATAAGGTATGTGGCTGTCTAATATTTGCGAGTATAAGTGTTCAAATGCAAAGGAACCCCCTTGAAGATTTTTAATGAAAACATCTCCATTTACAGCGGTTGAGTTCAGACTGTGTAATATACCAAAACTTACCTATTCTCTTATATATTACAGTTATTAAGTTAATTTCTAACATAATAAGCAATTTTTACACATATATATGCCTCAGTTGTATATTTAATAGCTAAATACTATGAAATGTTTGCATTTAGCCCCCCCTTTTTTCGTCCCATAAAATGAGTTCACATCATTCTTAATTTTGTTAATTCATGCTTTAACCCCATAAATTATGTAGTTTAAGGAATGAAATAAGTTTTTGTATATAGATCTACAGTTGAAATTCCTTCTAATTCCATCAAATATGCAAAAATATGATTTATTGATATTCAAGTTTTGGAATTTCTTATGGTACAAAACTATAATTTCCCCCAAAACTCAATAAAAATATGCTTCCACATCATTTTTTCCCACTGTTTAAGTAAGCTGGATGTTCAAATGTACTGTTACAGCCAAATAATACTCTAAAACATGAAATCCAAATTGACAATTTGAAAAATTGACAGAAAATGCTAAGCAGTCAAAATATTGTTTCTGAGATCACTTAAATTACCAGGTTTTTACTACATAATTTTCAACTAGAACTGCTTTCTATACCCTTATATTATTTTATAAGTACATTGTACATGTATTCTAACTGAAACTATCAAAATTTACCAGGAAAAAGTTGTAGGATTGAAAAAAATCCAATCATGATATCACCATATTCTATATTTGAAGTCAACAAACTGCTGCATGATGAAATTTTTTAAATTCTTAATATCAACCATATTTTCAATATTATATGCCCTTCTACTGCAAAAACACATTCAATAACATATTCCAAATAACTATAAAGTCATAAATAAAAATAAAATGAGTTGCAATACCCTCTGTCCATGTATATCCAGTGTTTGGGAGCAATATTCCAAAATATTACATAACATGCATTTCGACCATGTAATCTGACACCACAATGCATTTTGTAACATTTTTGTATGAAAAATGTCACTCTGTGTCTGTTGTGACATTATTAGGCTAATTTGAACATGATAGCAACAAAAGTTCAATTTGATATTTTTTAACTTAAGGTGTGAAACCTATAATTAATTTCTTTAAGGTTTTCTACTAAATTTGTGTTTTTTCGAGCCTACCTGGCCATTTTATCTTAAGTTTAACCTTTCGAAGACCATACATTTTCTGAAACGTCCATGATTCCTCTACGTTCTGTCAAAATATCAGGCCATGTTTAAAGTCTTGCAGTGAAATGCCAGGCTATGGAAAATACCTACTCTAAAAATAGCTCTGTCATCCCCCAGAAATTCCCTATTTATAGGTCATGCATCAAATCCTCCATATCCATATTAAAATACAATTAAATCAATCAAATTTGGGCTCAAAATAATCCTTATACATTTAACTTCAATTATCAATTTAATTATTCCATTCCATTCAGTATTTGTCACAATACAACAAAGTGAAAGGAACTTTTTTTTAAAAGGGACTACTTTTGTTCTTAGCTCTGATTGGTTGAATTACTGGTTTGACACCTAAAGAGCAACACAACTTGCTTCTCTAACCCTTTATTGGCCTTATTTCTATTCCTTAGGCAATATCAACCACAAAAAACCTCATAAGGTATGTGGCTGTCTAATATTTGCGAGTATAAGTGTCCAAATGCAAAGGTACCCCCTTGAAGATTTTTAATGAAAACATCTCCATTTACAGCTGTTGAGTTCAGACTGTGTAATATACCAAAACTTACCTATTTTCTTATATATTACAGTTATTAAGTTAATTTCTAACATAATAAGCAATTTTTACACATATATATGCCTCAGTTGTATATTTAATAGCTAAATACTATGAAATGTTTGCATTTAGCCCCCCCTTTTTTCGTCCCATAAAATGAGTTCACATCATTCTTAATTTTGTTAATTCATGCTTTAACCCCATAAATTATGTAGTTTAAGGAATGAAATAAGTTTTTGTATATAGATCTACAGTTGAAATTCCTTCTAATTCCATCAAATATGCAAAAATATGATTTATTGATATTCAAGTTTTGGAATTTCTTATGGTACAAAACTATAATTTCCCCCAAAACTCAATAAAAATATGCTTCCACATCATTTTTTCCCACTGTTTAAATAAGCTGGATGTTCAAATGTACTGTTACAGCCAAATAATACTCTAAAACATGAAATCCAAATTGACAATTTGAAAAATTGACAGAAAATGCTAAGCAGTCAAAATATTTTTTCTTAGATCACTTAAATTACCAGGTTTTTACTACATAATTTTCAACTAAAACTGCTTTCTATACCCTTATATTATTTTATAAGTACATTGTACATGTATTCTAACTGAAACTATCAAAATTTACCAGGAAAAAGTTGTAGGATTGAAAAAAATCCAATCATGATATCACCATATTCTATATTTGAAGTCAACAAACTGCTGCATGATGAAATTTTTTAAATTCTTAATATCAACCATATTTTCAATATTATATGCCCTTCTACTGCAAAAACACATTCAATAACATATTCCAAATAACTATAAAGTCATAAATAAAAATAAAATGAGTTGCAATACCCTCTGTCCATGTATATCCAGTGTTTGGGAGCAATATTCCAAAATATTACATAACATGCATTTCGACCATGTAATCTGACACCACAATGCATTTTGTAACATTTTTGTATGAAAAATGTCACTCTGTGTCTGTTGTGACATTATTAGGCTAATTTGAACATGATAGCAACAAAAGTTCAATTTGATATTTTTTAACTTAAGGTGTGAAACCTATAATTAATTTCTTTAAGGTTTTCTACTAAATTTGTGTTTTTTCGAGCCTACCTGGCCATTTTATCTTAAGTTTAACCTTTCGAAGACCATACATTTTCTGAAACGTCCATGATTCCTCTACGTTCTGTCAAAATATCAGGCCATGTTTAAAGTCTTGCAGTGAAATGCCAGGCTATGGAAAATACCTACTCTAAAAATAGCTCTGTCATCCCCCAGAAATTCCCTATTTATAGGTCATGCATCAAATCCTCCATATCCATATTAAAATACAATTAAATCAATCAAATTTGGGCTCAAAATAATCCTTATACATTTAACTTCAATTATCAATTTAATTATTCCATTCCATTCAGTATTTGTCACAATACAACAAAGTGAAAGGAACTTTTTTTTAAAAGGGACTACTTTTGTTCTTAGCTCTGATTGGTTGAATTACTGGTTTGACACCTAAAGAGCAACACAACTTGCTTCTCTAACCCTTTATTGGCCTTATTTCTATTCCTTAGGCAATATCAACCACAAAAAACCTCATAAGGTATGTGGCTGTCTAATATTTGCGAGTATAAGTGTCCAAATGCAAAGGTACCCCCTTGAAGATTTTTAATGAAAACATCTCCATTTACAGCTGTTGAGTTCAGACTGTGTAATATACCAAAACTTACCTATTTTCTTATATATTACAGTTATTAAGTTAATTTCTAACATAATAAGCAATTTTTACACATATATATGCCTCAGTTGTATATTTAATAGCTAAATACTATGAAATGTTTGCATTTAGCCCCCCCTTTTTTCGTCCCATAAAATGAGTTCACATCATTCTTAATTTTGTTAATTCATGCTTTAACCCCATAAATTATGTAGTTTAAGGAATGAAATAAGTTTTTGTATATAGATCTACAGTTGAAATTCCTTCTAATTCCATCAAATATGCAAAAATATGATTTATTGATATTCAAGTTTTGGAATTTCTTATGGTACAAAACTATAATTTCCCCCAAAACTCAATAAAAATATGCTTCCACATCATTTTTTCCCACTGTTTAAATAAGCTGGATGTTCAAATGTACTGTTACAGCCAAATAATACTCTAAAACATGAAATCCAAATTGACAATTTGAAAAATTGACAGAAAATGCTAAGCAGTCAAAATATTTTTTCTTAGATCACTTAAATTACCAGGTTTTTACTACATAATTTTCAACTAAAACTGCTTTCTATACCCTTATATTATTTTATAAGTACATTGTACATGTATTCTAACTGAAACTATCAAAATTTACCAGGAAAAAGTTGTAGGATTGAAAAAAATCCAATCATGATATCACCATATTCTATATTTGAAGTCAACAAACTGCTGCATGATGAAATTTTTTAAATTCTTAATATCAACCATATTTTCAATATTATATGCCCTTCTACTGCAAAAACACATTCAATAACATATTCCAAATAACTATAAAGTCATAAATAAAAATAAAATGAGTTGCAATACCCTCTGTCCATGTATATCCAGTGTTTGGGAGCAATATTCCAAAATATTACATAACATGCATTTCGACCATGTAATCTGACACCACAATGCATTTTGTAACATTTTTGTATGAAAAATGTCACTCTGTGTCTGTTGTGACATTATTAGGCTAATTTGAACATGATAGCAACAAAAGTTCAATTTGATATTTTTTAACTTAAGGTGTGAAACCTATAATTAATTTCTTTAAGGTTTTCTACTAAATTTGTGTTTTTTCGAGCCTACCTGACCATTTTATCTTAAGTTTAACCTTTCGAAGACCATACATTTTCTGAAACGTCCATGATTCCTCTACGTTCTGTCAAAATATCAGGCCATGTTTAAAGTCTTGCAGTGAAATGCCAGGCTATGGAAAATACCTACTCTAAAAATAGCTCTGTCATCCTCCAGAAATTCCCTATTTATAGGTCATGCATCAAATCTTCCATATCCATATTAAAATACAATTAAATCAATCAAATTTGGGCTGAAGATAATCCTTATACATTTAACTTCAATTATCAATTTAATTATTCCATTCCATTCAGTATTTGTCACAATACAACAAAGTGAAAGGAACTTTTTTTTAAAAGGGACTACTTTTGTTCTTAGCTCTGATTGGTTGAATTACTGGTTTGACACCTAAAGAGCAACACAACTTGCTTCTCTAACCCTTTATTGGCCTTATTTCTATTCCTTAGGCAATATCAACCACAAAAAACCTCATAAGGTATGTGGCTGTCTAATATTTGCGAGTATAAGTTTTCAAATGCAAAGGTACCCCCTTGAAGATTTTTAATGAAAACATCTCCATTTACAGCTGTTGAGTTCAGACTGTGGAATATACCAAAACTTACCTATTCTCTTATATATTACAGTTATTAAGTTAATTTCTAACATAATAAACAATTTTTACACATATATATGCCTCAGTTGTATATTTAATAGCTACATACTATGAAATGTTTGCATTTAGCCCCCCCTTTTTTCGTCCCATAAAATGAGTTCACATCATTCTTAATTTTGTTAATTCATGCTTTAACCCCATAAATTATGTAGTTTAAGGAATGAAATAAGTTTTTGTATATAGATCTACAGTTGAAATTCCTTCTAATTCCATCAAATATGCAAAAATATGATTTATTGATATTCAAGTTTTGGAATTTCTTATGGTACAAAACTATAATTTCCCCCAAAACTCAATAAAAATATGCTTCCACATCATTTTTTCCCACTGTTTAAGTAAGCTGGATGTTCAAATGTACTGTTACAGCCAAATAATACTCTAAAACATGAAATCCAAATTGACAATTTGAAAAATTGACAGAAAATGCTAAGCAGTCAAAATATTGTTTCTGAGATCACTTAAATTACCAGGTTTTTACTACATAATTTTCAACTAAAACTGCTTTCTATAGCCTTATATTATTTTATAAGTACATTGTACATGTATTCTAACTGAAACTATCAAAATTTACCAGGAAAAAGTTGTAGGATTGAAAAAAATCCAATCATGATATCACCATATTCTATATTTGAAGTCAACAAACTGCTGCATGATGAAATTTTTTAAATTCTTAATATCAACCATATTTTCAATATTATATGCCCTTCTACTGCAAAAACACATTCAATAACATATTCCAAATAACTATAAAGTCATAAATAAAAATAAAATGAGTTGCAATACCCTCTGTCCATGTATATCCAGTGTTTGGGAGCAATATTCCAAAATATTACATAACATGCATTTCGACCATGTAATCTGACACCACAATGCATTTTGTAACATTTTTGTATGAAAAATGTCACTCTGTGTCTGTTGTGACATTATTAGGCTAATTTGAACATGATAGCAACAAAAGTTCAATTTGATATTTTTTAACTTAAGGTGTGAAACCTATAATTAATTTCTTTAAGGTTTTCTACTAAATTTGTGTTTTTTCGAGCCTACCTGGCCATTTTATCTTAAGTTTAACCTTTCGAAGACCATACATTTTCTGAAACGTCCATGATTCCTCTACGTTCTGTCAAAATATCAGGCCATGTTTAAAGTCTTGCAGTGAAATGCCAGGCTATGGAAAATACCTACTCTAAAAATAGCTCTGTCATCCCCCAGAAATTCCCTATTTATAGGTCATGCATCAAATCTTCCATATCCATATTAAAATACAATTAAATCAATCAAATTTGGGCTCAAAATAATCCTTATACATTTAACTTCAATTATCAATTTAATTATTCCATTCCATTCAGTATTTGTCACAATACAACAAAGTGAAAGGAACTTTTTTTTAAAAGGGACTACTTTTGTTCTTAGCTCTGATTGGTTGAATTACTGGTTTGACACCTAAAGAGCAACACAACTTGCTTCTCTAACCCTTTATTGGCCTTATTTCTATTCCTTAGGCAATATCAACCACAAAAAACCTCATAAGGTATGTGGCTGTCTAATATTTGCGAGTATAAGTGTCCAAATGCAAAGGTACCCCCTTGAAGATTTTTAATGAAAACATCTCCATTTACAGCTGTTGAGTTCAGACTGTGTAATATACCAAAACTTACCTATTTTCTTATATATTACAGTTATTAAGTTAATTTCTAACATAATAAGCAATTTTTACACATATATATGCCTCAGTTGTATATTTAATAGCTAAATACTATGAAATGTTTGCATTTAGCCCCCCCTTTTTTCGTCCCATAAAATGAGTTCACATCATTCTTAATTTTGTTAATTCATGCTTTAACCCCATAAATTATGTAGTTTAAGGAATGAAATAAGTTTTTGTATATAGATCTACAGTTGAAATTCCTTCTAATTCCATCAAATATGCAAAAATATGATTTATTGATATTCAAGTTTTGGAATTTCTTATGGTACAAAACTATAATTTCCCCCAAAACCCAATAAAAATATGCTTCCACATCATTTTTTCCCACTGTTTAAGTAAGCTGGATGTTCAAATGTACTGTTACAGCCAAATAATACTCTAAAACATGAAATCCAAATTGACAATTTGAAAAATTGACAGAAAATGCTAAGCAGTCAAAATATTTTTTCTGAGATCACTTAAATTACCAGGTTTTTACTACATAATTTTCAACTAAAACTGCTTTCTATACCCTTATATTATTTTATAAGTACATTGTACATGTATTCTAACTGAAACTATCAAAATTTACCAGGAAAAAGTTGTAGGATTGAAAAAAATCCAATCATGATATCACCATATTCTATATTTGAAGTCAACAAACTGCTGCATGATGAAATTTTTTAAATTCTTAATATCAACCATATTTTCAATATTATATGCCCTTCTACTGCAAAAACTCATTCAATAACATATTCCAAATAACTATAAAGTCATAAATAAAAATAAAATGAGTTGCAATACCCTCTGTCCATGTATATCCAGTGTTTGGGAGCAATATTCCAAAATATTACATAACATGCATTTCGACCATGTAATCTGACACCACAATGCATTTTGTAACATTTTTGTATGAAAAATGTCACTCTGTGTCTGTTGTGACATTATTAGGCTAATTTGAACATGATAGCAACAAAAGTTCAATTTGATATTTTTTAACTTAAGGTGTGAAACCTATAATTAATTTCTTTAAGGTTTTCTACTAAATTTGTGCTTTTTCGAGCCTACCTGGCCATTTTATCTTAAGTTTAACCTTTCGAAGACCATACATTTTCTGAAACGTCCATGATTCCTCTACGTTCTGTCAAAATATCAGGCCATGTTTAAAGTCTTGCAGTGAAATGCCAGGCTATGGAAAATACCTACTCTAAAAATAGCTCTGTCATCCCCCAGAAATTCCCTATTTATAGGTCATGCATCAAATCCTCCATATCCATATTAAAATACAATTAAATCAATCAAATTTGGGCTCAAAATAATCCTTATACATTTAACTTCAATTATCAATTTAATTATTCCATTCCATTCAGTATTTGTCACAATACAACAAAGTGAAAGGAACTTTTTTTTTAAAAGGGACTACTTTTGTTCTTAGCTCTGATTGGTTGAATTACTGGTTTGACACCTAAAGAGCAACACAACTTGCTTCTCTAACCCTTTATTGGCCTTATTTCTATTCCTTAGGCAATATCAACCACAAAAAACCTCATAAGGTATGTGGCTGTCTAATATTTGCGAGTATAAGTGTTCAAATGCAAAGGTACCCCCTTGAAGATTTTTAATGAAAACATCTCCATTTACAGCTGTTGAGTTCAGACTGTGTAATATACCAAAACTTACCTATTCTCTTATATATTACAGTTATTAAGTTAATTTCTAACATAATAAGCAATTTTTACACATATATATGCCTCAGTTGTATATTTAATAGCTAAATACTATGAAATGTTTGCATTTAGCCCCCCCTTTTTTCGTCCCATAAAATGAGTTCATATCATTCTTAATTTTGTTAATTCATGCTTTAACCCCATAAATTATGTAGTTTAAGGAATGAAATAAGTTTTTGTATATAGATCTACAGTTGAAATTCCTTCTAATTCCATCAAATATGCAAAAATATGATTTATTGATATTCAAGTTTTGGAATTTCTTATGGTACAAAACTATAATTTCCCCCAAAACTCAATAACAATATGCTTCCACATCATTTTTTCCCACTGTTTAAGTAAGCTGGATGTTCAAATGTACTGTTACAGCCAAATAATACTCTAAAACATGAAATCCAAATTGACAATTTGAAAAATTGACAGAAAATGCTAAGCAGTCAAAATATTTTTTCTGAGATCACTTAAATTACCAGGTTTTTACTACATAATTTTCAACTAAAACTGCTTTCTATAGCCTTATATTATTTTATTAGTACATTGTACATGTATTCTAACTGAAACTATCAAAATTTACCAGGAAAAAGTTGTAGGATTGAAAAAAATCCAATCATGATATCACCATATTCTATATTTGAAGTCAACAAACTGCTGCATGATGAAATTTTTTAAATTCTTAATATCAACCATATTTTCAATATTATATGCCCTTCTACTGCAAAAACACATTCAATAACATATTCCAAATAACTATAAAGTCATAAATAAAAATAAAATGAGTTGCAATACCCTCTGTCCATGTATATCCAGTGTTTGGGAGCAATATTCCAAAATATTACATAACATGCATTTCGACCATGTAATCTGACACCACAATGCATTTTGTAACATTTTTGTATGAAAAATGTCACTCTGTGTCTGTTGTGACATTATTAGGCTAATTTGAACATGATAGCAACAAAAGTTCAATTTGATATTTTTTAACTTAAGGTGTGAAACCTATAATTAATTTCTTTAAGGTTTTCTACTAAATTTGTGTTTTTTCGAGCCTACCTGGCCATTTTATCTTAAGTTTAACCTTTCGAAGACTATACATTTTCTGAAACGTCCATGATTCCTCTACGTTCTGTCAAAATATCAGGCCATGTTTAAAGTCTTGCAGTGAAATGCCAGGCTATGGAAAATACCTACTCTAAAAATAGCTCTGTCATCCCCCAGAAAATTCCCTATTTATAGGTCATGCATCAAATCCTCCATATCCATATTAAAATACAATTAAATCAATCAAATTTGGGCTCAAAATAATCCTTATACATTTAACTTCAATTATCAATTTAATTATTCCATTCCATTCAGTATTTGTCACAATACAACAAAGTGAAAGGAACTTTTTTTTTAAAAGGGACTACTTTTGTTTTTAGCTCTGATTGGTTGAATTACTGGTTTGACACCTAAAGAGCAACACAACTTGCTTCTCTAACCCTTTATTGGCCTTATTTCTATTCCTTAGGCAATATCAACCACAAAAAACCCCATAAGGTATGTGGCTGTCTAATATTTGCGAGTATAAGTGTTCAAATGCAAAGGTACCCCCTTGAAGATTTTTAATGAAAACATCTCCATTTACAGCTGTTGAGTTCAGACTGTGTAATATACCAAAACTTACCTATTCTCTTATATATTACAGTTATTAAGTTAATTTCTAACATAATAAGCAATTTTTACACATATATATGCCTCAGTTGTATATTTAATAGCTAAATACTATGAAATGTTTGCATTTAGCCCCCCCTTTTTTCGTCCCATAAAATGAGTTCACATCATTCTTAATTTTGTTAATTCATGCTTTAACCCCATAAATTATGTAGTTTAAGGAATGAAATAAGTTTTTGTATATAGATCTACAGTTGAAATTCCTTCTAATTCCATCAAATATGCAAAAATATGATTTATTGATATTCAAGTTTTGGAATTTCTTATGGTACAAAACTATAATTTCCCCCAAAACCCAATAAAAATATGCTTCCACATCATTTTTTCCCACTGTTTAAGTAAGCTGGATGTTCAAATGTACTGTTACAGCCAAATAATACTCTAAAACATGAAATCCAAATTGACAATTTGAAAAATTGACAGAAAATGCTAAGCAGTCAAAATATTGTTTCTGAGATCACTTAAATTACCAGGTTTTTACTACATAATTTTCAACTAAAACTGCTTTCTATAGCCTTATATTATTTTATTAGTACATTGTACATGTATTCTAACTGAAACTATCAAAATTTACCAGGAAAAAGTTGTAGGATTGAAAAAAATCCAATCATGATATCACCATATTCTATATTTGAAGTCAACAAACTGCTGCATGATGAAATTTTTTAAATTCTTAATATCAACCATATTTTCAATATTATATGCCCTTCTACTGCAAAAACACATTCAATAACATATTCCAAATAACTATAAAGTCATAAATAAAAATAAAATGAGTTGCAATACCCTCTGTCCATGTATATCCAGTGTTTGGGAGCAATATTCCAAAATATTACATAACATGCATTTCGACCATGTAATCTGACACCACAATGCATTTTGTAACATTTTTGTATGAAAAATGTCACTCTGTGTCTGTTGTGACATTATTAGGCTAATTTGAACATGATAGCAACAAAAGTTCAATTTGATATTTTTTAACTTAAGGTGTGAAACCTATAATTAATTTCTTTAAGGTTTTCTACTAAATTTGTGTTTTTTCGAGCCTACCTGGCCATTTTATCTTAAGTTTAACCTTTCGAAGACTATACATTTTCTGAAACGTCCATGATTCCTCTACGTTCTGTCAAAATATCAGGCCATGTTTAAAGTCTTGCAGTGAAATGCCAGGCTATGGAAAATACCTACTCTAAAAATAGCTCTGTCATCCCCCAGAAAATTCCCTATTTATAGGTCATGCATCAAATCCTCCATATCCATATTAAAATACAATTAAATCAATCAAATTTGGGCTCAAAATAATCCTTATACATTTAACTTCAATTATCAATTTAATTATTCCATTCCATTCAGTATTTGTCACAATACAACAAAGTGAAAGGAACTTTTTTTTTAAAAGGGACTACTTTTGTTTTTAGCTCTGATTGGTTGAATTACTGGTTTGACACCTAAAGAGCAACACAACTTGCTTCTCTAACCCTTTATTGGCCTTATTTCTATTCCTTAGGCAATATCAACCACAAAAAACCCCATAAGGTATGTGGCTGTCTAATATTTGCGAGTATAAGTGTTCAAATGCAAAGGTACCCCCTTGAAGATTTTTAATGAAAACATCTCCATTTACAGCTGTTGAGTTCAGACTGTGTAATATACCAAAACTTACCTATTCTCTTATATATTACAGTTATTAAGTTAATTTCTAACATAATAAGCAATTTTTACACATATATATGCCTCAGTTGTATATTTAATAGCTAAATACTATGAAATGTTTGCATTTAGCCCCCCCTTTTTTCGTCCCATAAAATGAGTTCACATCATTCTTAATTTTGTTAATTCATGCTTTAACCCCATAAATTATGTAGTTTAAGGAATGAAATAAGTTTTTGTATATAGATCTACAGTTGAAATTCCTTCTAATTCCATCAAATATGCAAAAATATGATTTATTGATATTCAAGTTTTGGAATTTCTTATGGTACAAAACTATAATTTCCCCCAAAACTCAATAACAATATGCTTCCACATCATTTTTTCCCACTGTTTAAGTAAGCTGGATGTTCAAATGTACTGTTACAGCCAAATAATACTCTAAAACATGAAATCCAAATTGACAATTTGAAAAATTGACAGAAAATGCTAAGCAGTCAAAATATTTTTTCTGAGATCACTTAAATTACCAGGTTTTTACTACATAATTTTCAACTAAAACTGCTTTCTATAGCCTTATATTATTTTATTAGTACATTGTACATGTATTCTAACTGAAACTATCAAAATTTACCAGGAAAAAGTTGTAGGATTGAAAAAAATCCAATCATGATATCACCATATTCTATATTTGAAGTCAACAAACTGCTGCATGATGAAATTTTTTAAATTCTTAATATCAACCATATTTTCAATATTATATGCCCTTCTACTGCAAAAACTCATTC
This sequence comes from Bathymodiolus brooksi, assembly GCA_963680875.1. Taxonomy (NCBI): domain Eukaryota; kingdom Metazoa; phylum Mollusca; class Bivalvia; order Mytilida; family Modiolidae; genus Bathymodiolus; species Bathymodiolus brooksi. The sequence continues at coordinate 49,356,370 of OY804588.1, forward strand.
AATAACATATTCCAAATAACTATAAAGTCATAAATAAAAATAAAATGAGTTGCAATACCCTCTGTCCATGTATATCCAGTGTTTGGGAGCAATATTCCAAAATATTACATAACATGCATTTCGACCATGTAATCTGACACCACAATGCATTTTGTAACATTTTTGTATGAAAAATGTCACTCTGTGTCTGTTGTGACATTATTAGGCTAATTTGAACATGATAGCAACAAAAGTTCAATTTGATATTTTTTAACTTAAGGTGTGAAACCTATGATTAATTTCTTTAAGGTTTTCTACTAAATTTGTGTTTTTTCGAGCCTACCTGGCCATTTTATCTTAAGTTTAACCTTTCGAAGACTATACATTTTCTGAAACGTCCATGATTCCTCTACGTTCTGTCAAAATATCAGGCCATGTTTAAAGTCTTGCAGTGAAATGCCAGGCTATGGAAAATACCTACTCTAAAAATAGCTCTGTCATCCCCCAGAAAATTCCCTATTTATAGGTCATGCATCAAATCCTCCATATCCATATTAAAATACAATTAAATCAATCAAATTTGGGCTCAAAATAATCCTTATACATTTAACTTCAATTATCAATTTAATTATTCCATTCCATTCAGTATTTGTCACAATACAACAAAGTGAAAGGAACTTTTTTTTTAAAAGGGACTACTTTTGTTTTTAGCTCTGATTGGTTGAATTACTGGTTTGACACCTAAAGAGCAACACAACTTGCTTCTCTAACCCTTTATTGGCCTTATTTCTATTCCTTAGGCAATATCAACCACAAAAAACCCCATAAGGTATGTGGCTGTCTAATATTTGCGAGTATAAGTGTTCAAATGCAAAGGTACCCCCTTGAAGATTTTTAATGAAAACATCTCCATTTACAGCTGTTGAGTTCAGACTGTGTAATATACCAAAACTTACCTATTCTCTTATATATTACAGTTATTAAGTTAATTTCTAACATAATAAGCAATTTTTACACATATATATGCCTCAGTTGTATATTTAATAGCTAAATACTATGAAATGTTTGCATTTAGCCCCCCCTTTTTTCGTCCCATAAAATGAGTTCACATCATTCTTAATTTTGTTAATTCATGCTTTAACCCCATAAATTATGTAGTTTAAGGAATGAAATAAGTTTTTGTATATAGATCTACAGTTGAAATTCCTTCTAATTCCATCAAATATGCAAAAATATGATTTATTGATATTCAAGTTTTGGAATTTCTTATGGTACAAAACTATAATTTCCCCCAAAACCCAATAAAAATATGCTTCCACATCATTTTTTCCCACTGTTTAAGTAAGCTGGATGTTCAAATGTACTGTTACAGCCAAATAATACTCTAAAACATGAAATCCAAATTGACAATTTGAAAAATTGACAGAAAATGCTAAGCAGTCAAAATATTTTTTCTGAGATCACTTAAATTACCAGGTTTTTACTACATAATTTTCAACTAAAACTGCTTTCTATACCCTTATATTATTTTATAAGTACATTGTACATGTATTCTAACTGAAACTATCAAAATTTACCAGGAAAAAGTTGTAGGATTGAAAAAAATCCAATCATGATATCACCATATTCTATATTTGAAGTCAACAAACTGCTGCATGATGAAATTTTTTAAATTCTTAATATCAACCATATTTTCAATATTATATGCCCTTCTACTGCAAAAACACATTCAATAACATATTCCAAATAACTATAAAGTCATAAATAAAAATAAAATGAGTTGCAATACCCTCTGTCCATGTATATCCAGTGTTTGGGAGCAATATTCCAAAATATTACATAACATGCATTTCGACCATGTAATCTGACACCACAATGCATTTTGTAACATTTTTGTATGAAAAATGTCACTCTGTGTCTGTTGTGACATTATTAGGCTAATTTGAACATGATAGCAACAAAAGTTCAATTTGATATTTTTTAACTTAAGGTGTGAAACCTATAATTAATTTCTTTAAGGTTTTCTACTAAATTTGTGTTTTTTCGAGCCTACCTGGCCATTTTATCTTAAGTTTAACCTTTCGAAGACCATACATTTTCTGAAACGTCCATGATTCCTCTACGTTCTGTCAAAATATCAGGCCATGTTTAAAGTCTTGCAGTGAAATGCCAGGCTTTGGAAAATACCTACTCTAAAAATAGCTCTGTCATCCCCCAGAAATTCCCTATTTATAGGTCATGCATCAAATCCTCCATATCCATATTAAAATACAATTAAATCAATCAAATTTGGGCTCAAAATAATCCTTATACATTTAACTTCAATTATCAATTTAATTATTCCATTCCATTCAGTATTTGTCACAATACAACAAAGTGAAAGGAACTTTTTTTTAAAAGGGACTACTTTTGTTCTTAGCTCTGATTGGTTGAATTACTGGTTTGACACCTAAAGAGCAACACAACTTGCTTCTCTAACCCTTTATTGACCTTATTTCTATTCCTTAGGCAATATCAACCACAAAAAACCTCATAAGGTATGTGGCTGTCTAATATTTGCGAGTATAAGTGTCCAAATGCAAAGGTACCCCCTTGAAGATTTTTAATGAAAACATCTCCATTTACAGCTGTTGAGTTCAGACTGTGTAATATACCAAAACTTACCTATTTTCTTATATATTACAGTTATTAAGTTAATTTCTAACATAATAAGCAATTTTTACACATATATATGCCTCAGTTGTATATTTAATAGCTAAATACTATGAAATGTTTGCATTTAGCCCCCCCTTTTTTCGTCCCATAAAATGAGTTCACATCATTCTTAATTTTGTTAATTCATGCTTTAACCCCATAAATTATGTAGTTTAAGGAATGAAATAAGTTTTTGTATATAGATCTACAGTTGAAATTCCTTCTAATTCCATCAAATATGCAAAAATATGATTTATTGATATTCAAGTTTTGGAATTTCTTATGGTACAAAACTATAATTTCCCCCAAAACCCAATAAAAATATGCTTCCACATCATTTTTTCCCACTGTTTAAGTAAGCTGGATGTTCAAATGTACTGTTACAGCCAAATAATACTCTAAAACATGAAATCCAAATTGACAATTTGAAAAATTGACAGAAAATGCTAAGCAGTCAAAATATTTTTTCTGAGATCACTTAAATTACCAGGTTTTTACTACATAATTTTCAACTAAAACTGCTTTCTATACCCTTATATTATTTTATAAGTACATTGTACATGTATTCTAACTGAAACTATCAAAATTTACCAGGAAAAAGTTGTAGGATTGAAAAAAATCCAATCATGATATCACCATATTCTATATTTGAAGTCAACAAACTGCTGCATGATGAAATTTTTTAAATTCTTAATATCAACCATATTTTCAATATTATATGCCCTTCTACTGCAAAAACACATTCAATAACATATTCCAAATAACTATAAAGTCATAAATAAAAATAAAATGAGTTGCAATACCCTCTGTCCATGTATATCCAGTGTTTGGGAGCAATATTCCAAAATATTACATAACATGCATTTCGACCATGTAATCTGACACCACAATGCATTTTGTAACATTTTTGTATGAAAAATGTCACTCTGTGTCTGTTGTGACATTATTAGGCTAATTTGAACATGATAGCAACAAAAGTTCAATTTGATATTTTTTAACTTAAGGTGTGAAACCTATAATTAATTTCTTTAAGGTTTTCTACTAAATTTGTGTTTTTTCGAGCCTACCTGGCCATTTTATCTTAAGTTTAACCTTTCGAAGACCATACATTTTCTGAAACGTCCATGATTCCTCTACGTTCTGTCAAAATATCAGGCCATGTTTAAAGTCTTGCAGTGAAATGCCAGGCTATGGAAAATACCTACTCTAAAAATAGCTCTGTCATCCCCCAGAAATTCCCTATTTATAGGTCATGCATCAAATCCTCCATATCCATATTAAAATACAATTAAATCAATCAAATTTGGGCTCAAAATAATCCTTATACATTTAACTTCAATTATCAATTTAATTATTCCATTCCATTCAGTATTTGTCACAATACAACAAAGTGAAAGGAACTTTTTTTTAAAAGGGACTACTTTTGTTCTTAGCTCTGATTGGTTGAATTACTGGTTTGACACCTAAAGAGCAACACAACTTGCTTCTCTAACCCTTTATTGGCCTTATTTCTATTCCTTAGGCAATATCAACCACAAAAAACCTCATAAGGTATGTGGCTGTCTAATATTTGCGAGTATAAGTGTCCAAATGCAAAGGTACCCCCTTGAAGATTTTTAATGAAAACATCTCCATTTACAGCTGTTGAGTTCAGACTGTGTAATATACCAAAACTTACCTATTTTCTTATATATTACAGTTATTAAGTTAATTTCTAACATAATAAGCAATTTTTACACATATATATGCCTCAGTTGTATATTTAATAGCTAAATACTATGAAATGTTTGCATTTAGCCCCCCCTTTTTTCGTCCCATAAAATGAGTTCACATCATTCTTAATTTTGTTAATTCATGCTTTAACCCCATAAATTATGTAGTTTAAGGAATGAAATAAGTTTTTGTATATAGATCTACAGTTGAAATTCCTTCTAATTCCATCAAATATGCAAAAATATGATTTATTGATATTCAAGTTTTGGAATTTCTTATGGTACAAAACTATAATTTCCCCCAAAACCCAATAAAAATATGCTTCCACATCATTTTTTCCCACTGTTTAAGTAAGCTGGATGTTCAAATGTACTGTTACAGCCAAATAATACTCTAAAACATGAAATCCAAATTGACAATTTGAAAAATTGACAGAAAATGCTAAGCAGTCAAAATATTTTTTCTGAGATCACTTAAATTACCAGGTTTTTACTACATAATTTTCAACTAAAACTGCTTTCTATACCCTTATATTATTTTATAAGTACATTGTACATGTATTCTAACTGAAACTATCAAAATTTACCAGGAAAAAGTTGTAGGATTGAAAAAAATCCAATCATGATATCACCATATTCTATATTTGAAGTCAACAAACTGCTGCATGATGAAATTTTTTAAATTCTTAATATCAACCATATTTTCAATATTATATGCCCTTCTACTGCAAAAACACATTCAATAACATATTCCAAATAACTATAAAGTCATAAATAAAAATAAAATGAGTTGCAATACCCTCTGTCCATGTATATCCAGTGTTTGGGAGCAATATTCCAAAATATTACATAACATGCATTTCGACCATGTAATCTGACACCACAATGCATTTTGTAACATTTTTGTATGAAAAATGTCACTCTGTGTCTGTTGTGACATTATTAGGCTAATTTGAACATGATAGCAACAAAAGTTCAATTTGATATTTTTTAACTTAAGGTGTGAAACCTATAATTAATTTCTTTAAGGTTTTCTACTAAATTTGTGTTTTTTCGAGCCTACCTGGCCATTTTATCTTAAGTTTAACCTTTCGAAGACCATACATTTTCTGAAACGTCCATGATTCCTCTACGTTCTGTCAAAATATCAGGCCATGTTTAAAGTCTTGCAGTGAAATGCCAGGCTTTGGAAAATACCTACTCTAAAAATAGCTCTGTCATCCCCCAGAAATTCCCTATTTATAGGTCATGCATCAAATCCTCCATATCCATATTAAAATACAATTAAATCAATCAAATTTGGGCTCAAAATAATCCTTATACATTTAACTTCAATTATCAATTTAATTATTCCATTCCATTCAGTATTTGTCACAATACAACAAAGTGAAAGGAACTTTTTTTTAAAAGGGACTACTTTTGTTCTTAGCTCTGATTGGTTGAATTACTGGTTTGACACCTAAAGAGCAACACAACTTGCTTCTCTAACCCTTTATTGGCCTTATTTCTATTCCTTAGGCAATATCAACCACAAAAAACCTCATAAGGTATGTGGCTGTCTAATATTTGCGAGTATAAGTGTCCAAATGCAAAGGTACCCCCTTGAAGATTTTTAATGAAAACATCTCCATTTACAGCTGTTGAGTTCAGACTGTGTAATATACCAAAACTTACCTATTTTCTTATATATTACAGTTATTAAGTTAATTTCTAACATAATAAGCAATTTTTACACATATATATGCCTCAGTTGTATATTTAATAGCTAAATACTATGAAATGTTTGCATTTAGCCCCCCCTTTTTTCGTCCCATAAAATGAGTTCACATCATTCTTAATTTTGTTAATTCATGCTTTAACCCCATAAATTATGTAGTTTAAGGAATGAAATAAGTTTTTGTATATAGATCTACAGTTGAAATTCCTTCTAATTCCATCAAATATGCAAAAATATGATTTATTGATATTCAAGTTTTGGAATTTCTTATGGTACAAAACTATAATTTCCCCCAAAACCCAATAAAAATATGCTTCCACATCATTTTTTCCCTCTGTTTAAGTAAGCTGGATGTTCAAATGTACTGTTACAGCCAAATAATACTCTAAAACATGAAATCCAAATTGACAATTTGAAAAATTGACAGAAAATGCTAAGCAGTCAAAATATTTTTTCTGAGATCACTTAAATTACCAGGTTTTTACTACATAATTTTCAACTAAAACTGCTTTCTATACCCTTATATTATTTTATAAGTACATTGTACATGTATTCTAACTGAAACTATCAAAATTTACCAGGAAAAAGTTGTAGGATTGAAAAAAATCCAATCATGATATCACCATATTCTATATTTGAAGTCAACAAACTGCTGCATGATGAAATTTTTTAAATTCTTAATATCAACCATATTTTCAATATTATATGCCCTTCTACTGCAAAAACACATTCAATAACATATTCCAAATAACTATAAAGTCATAAATAAAAATAAAATGAGTTGCAATACCCTCTGTCCATGTATATCCAGTGTTTGGGAGCAATATTCCAAAATATTACATAACATGCATTTCGACCATGTAATCTGACACCACAATGCATTTTGTAACATTTTTGTATGAAAAATGTCACTCTGTGTCTGTTGTGACATTATTAGGCTAATTTGAACATGATAGCAACAAAAGTTCAATTTGATATTTTTTAACTTAAGGTGTGAAACCTATAATTAATTTCTTTAAGGTTTTCTACTAAATTTGTGTTTTTTCGAGCCTACCTGGCCATTTTATCTTAAGTTTAACCTTTCGAAGACCATACATTTTCTGAAACGTCCATGATTCCTCTACGTTCTGTCAAAATATCAGGCCATGTTTAAAGTCTTGCAGTGAAATGCCAGGCTTTGGAAAATACCTACTCTAAAAATAGCTCTGTCATCCCCCAGAAATTCCCTATTTATAGGTCATGCATCAAATCCTCCATATCCATATTAAAATACAATTAAATCAATCAAATTTGGGCTCAAAATAATCCTTATACATTTAACTTCAATTATCAATTTAATTATTCCATTCCATTCAGTATTTGTCACAATACAACAAAGTGAAAGGAACTTTTTTTTAAAAGGGACTACTTTTGTTCTTAGCTCTGATTGGTTGAATTACTGGTTTGACACCTAAAGAGCAACACAACTTGCTTCTCTAACCCTTTATTGGCCTTATTTCTATTCCTTAGGCAATATCAACCACAAAAAACCTCATAAGGTATGTGGCTGTCTAATATTTGCGAGTATAAGTGTCCAAATGCAAAGGTACCCCCTTGAAGATTTTTAATGAAAACATCTCCATTTACAGCTGTTGAGTTCAGACTGTGTAATATACCAAAACTTACCTATTTTCTTATATATTACAGTTATTAAGTTAATTTCTAACATAATAAGCAATTTTTACACATATATATGCCTCAGTTGTATATTTAATAGCTAAATACTATGAAATGTTTGCATTTAGCCCCCCCTTTTTTCGTCCCATAAAATGAGTTCACATCATTCTTAATTTTGTTAATTCATGCTTTAACCCCATAAATTATGTAGTTTAAGGAATGAAATAAGTTTTTGTATATAGATCTACAGTTGAAATTCCTTCTAATTCCATCAAATATGCAAAAATATGATTTATTGATATTCAAGTTTTGGAATTTCTTATGGTACAAAACTATAATTTCCCCCAAAACCCAATAAAAATATGCTTCCACATCATTTTTTCCCTCTGTTTAAGTAAGCTGGATGTTCAAATGTACTGTTACAGCCAAATAATACTCTAAAACATGAAATCCAAATTGACAATTTGAAAAATTGACAGAAAATGCTAAGCAGTCAAAATATTTTTTCTGAGATCACTTAAATTACCAGGTTTTTACTACATAATTTTCAACTAAAACTGCTTTCTATACCCTTATATTATTTTATAAGTACATTGTACATGTATTCTAACTGAAACTATCAAAATTTACCAGGAAAAAGTTGTAGGATTGAAAAAAATCCAATCATGATATCACCATATTCTATATTTGAAGTCAACAAACTGCTGCATGATGAAATTTTTTAAATTCTTAATATCAACCATATTTTCAATATTATATGCCCTTCTACTGCAAAAACACATTCAATAACATATTCCAAATAACTATAAAGTCATAAATAAAAATAAAATGAGTTGCAATACCCTCTGTCCATGTATATCCAGTGTTTGGGAGCAATATTCCAAAATATTACATAACATGCATTTCGACCATGTAATCTGACACCACAATGCATTTTGTAACATTTTTGTATGAAAAATGTCACTCTGTGTCTGTTGTGACATTATTAGGCTAATTTGAACATGATAGCAACAAAAGTTCAATTTGATATTTTTTAACTTAAGGTGTGAAACCTATAATTAATTTCTTTAAGGTTTTCTACTAAATTTGTGTTTTTTCGAGCCTACCTGGCCATTTTATCTTAAGTTTAACCTTTCGAAGACCATACATTTTCTGAAACGTCCATGATTCCTCTACGTTCTGTCAAAATATCAGGCCATGTTTAAAGTCTTGCAGTGAAATGCCAGGCTTTGGAAAATACCTACTCTAAAAATAGCTCTGTCATCCCCCAGAAATTCCCTATTTATAGGTCATGCATCAAATCCTCCATATCCATATTAAAATACAATTAAATCAATCAAATTTGGGCTCAAAATAATCCTTATACATTTAACTTCAATTATCAATTTAATTATTCCATTCCATTCAGTATTTGTCACAATACAACAAAGTGAAAGGAACTTTTTTTTAAAAGGGACTACTTTTGTTCTTAGCTCTGATTGGTTGAATTACTGGTTTGACACCTAAAGAGCAACACAACTTGCTTCTCTAACCCTTTATTGGCCTTATTTCTATTCCTTAGGCAATATCAACCACAAAAAACCTCATAAGGTATGTGGCTGTCTAATATTTGCGAGTATAAGTGTCCAAATGCAAAGGTACCCCCTTGAAGATTTTTAATGAAAACATCTCCATTTACAGCTGTTGAGTTCAGACTGTGTAATATACCAAAACTTACCTATTTTCTTATATATTACAGTTATTAAGTTAATTTCTAACATAATAAGCAATTTTTACACATATATATGCCTCAGTTGTATATTTAATAGCTAAATACTATGAAATGTTTGCATTTAGCCCCCCCTTTTTTCGTCCCATAAAATGAGTTCACATCATTCTTAATTTTGTTAATTCATGCTTTAACCCCATAAATTATGTAGTTTAAGGAATGAAATAAGTTTTTGTATATAGATCTACAGTTGAAATTCCTTCTAATTCCATCAAATATGCAAAAATATGATTTATTGATATTCAAGTTTTGGAATTTCTTATGGTACAAAACTATAATTTCCCCCAAAACCCAATAAAAATATGCTTCCACATCATTTTTTCCCTCTGTTTAAGTAAGCTGGATGTTCAAATGTACTGTTACAGCCAAATAATACTCTAAAACATGAAATCCAAATTGACAATTTGAAAAATTGACAGAAAATGCTAAGCAGTCAAAATATTTTTTCTGAGATCACTTAAATTACCAGGTTTTTACTACATAATTTTCAACTAAAACTGCTTTCTATACCCTTATATTATTTTATAAGTACATTGTACATGTATTCTAACTGAAACTATCAAAATTTACCAGGAAAAAGTTGTAGGATTGAAAAAAATCCAATCATGATATCACCATATTCTATATTTGAAGTCAACAAACTGCTGCATGATGAAATTTTTTAAATTCTTAATATCAACCATATTTTCAATATTATATGCCCTTCTACTGCAAAAACACATTCAATAACATATTCCAAATAACTATAAAGTCATAAATAAAAATAAAATGAGTTGCAATACCCTCTGTCCATGTATATCCAGTGTTTGGGAGCAATATTCCAAAATATTACATAACATGCATTTCGACCATGTAATCTGACACCACAATGCATTTTGTAACATTTTTGTATGAAAAATGTCACTCTGTGTCTGTTGTGACATTATTAGGCTAATTTGAACATGATAGCAACAAAAGTTCAATTTGATATTTTTTAACTTAAGGTGTGAAACCTATAATTAATTTCTTTAAGGTTTTCTACTAAATTTGTGTTTTTTCGAGCCTACCTGGCCATTTTATCTTAAGTTTAACCTTTCGAAGACCATACATTTTCTGAAACGTCCATGATTCCTCTACGTTCTGTCAAAATATCAGGCCATGTTTAAAGTCTTGCAGTGAAATGCCAGGCTTTGGAAAATACCTACTCTAAAAATAGCTCTGTCATCCCCCAGAAATTCCCTATTTATAGGTCATGCATCAAATCCTCCATATCCATATTAAAATACAATTAAATCAATCAAATTTGGGCTCAAAATAATCCTTATACATTTAACTTCAATTATCAATTTAATTATTCCATTCCATTCAGTATTTGTCACAATACAACAAAGTGAAAGGAACTTTTTTTTAAAAGGGACTACTTTTGTTCTTAGCTCTGATTGGTTGAATTACTGGTTTGACACCTAAAGAGCAACACAACTTGCTTCTCTAACCCTTTATTGGCCTTATTTCTATTCCTTAGGCAATATCAACCACAAAAAACCTCATAAGGTATGTGGCTGTCTAATATTTGCGAGTATAAGTGTCCAAATGCAAAGGTACCCCCTTGAAGATTTTTAATGAAAACATCTCCATTTACAGCTGTTGAGTTCAGACTGTGTAATATACCAAAACTTACCTATTTTCTTATATATTACAGTTATTAAGTTAATTTCTAACATAATAAGCAATTTTTACACATATATATGCCTCAGTTGTATATTTAATAGCTAAATACTATGAAATGTTTGCATTTAGCCCCCCCTTTTTTCGTCCCATAAAATGAGTTCACATCATTCTTAATTTTGTTAATTCATGCTTTAACCCCATAAATTATGTAGTTTAAGGAATGAAATAAGTTTTTGTATATAGATCTACAGTTGAAATTCCTTCTAATTCCATCAAATATGCAAAAATATGATTTATTGATATTCAAGTTTTGGAATTTCTTATGGTACAAAACTATAATTTCCCCCAAAACCCAATAAAAATATGCTTCCACATCATTTTTTCCCACTGTTTAAGTAAGCTGGATGTTCAAATGTACTGTTACAGCCAAATAATACTCTAAAACATGAAATCCAAATTGACAATTTGAAAAATTGACAGAAAATGCTAAGCAGTCAAAATATTTTTTCTGAGATCACTTAAATTACCAGGTTTTTACTACATAATTTTCAACTAAAGCTGCTTTCTATACCCTTATATTATTTTATAAGTACATTGTACATGTATTCTAACTGAAACTATCAAAATTTACCAGGAAAAAGTTGTAGGATTGAAAAAAATCCAATCATGATATCACCATATTCTATATTTGAAGTCAACAAACTGCTGCATGATGAAATTTTTTAAATTCTTAATATCAACCATATTTTCAATATTATATGCCCTTCTACTGCAAAAACACATTCAATAACATATTCCAAATAACTATAAAGTCATAAATAAAAATAAAATGAGTTGCAATACCCTCTGTCCATGTATATCCAGTGTTTGGGAGCAATATTCCAAAATATTACATAACATGCATTTCGACCATGTAATCTGACACCACAATGCATTTTGTAACATTTTTGTATGAAAAATGTCACTCTGTGTCTGTTGTGACATTATTAGGCTAATTTGAACATGATAGCAACAAAAGTTCAATTTGATATTTTTTAACTTAAGGTGTGAAACCTATAATTAATTTCTTTAAGGTTTTCTACTAAATTTGTGTTTTTTCGAGCCTACCTGGCCATTTTATCTTAAGTTTAACCTTTCGAAGACCATACATTTTCTGAAACGTCCATGATTCCTCTACGTTCTGTCAAAATATCAGGCCATGTTTAAAGTCTTGCAGTGAAATGCCAGGCTATGGAAAATACCTACTCTAAAAATAGCTCTGTCATCCCCCAGAAATTCCCTATTTATAGGTCATGCATCAAATCCTCCATATCCATATTAAAATACAATTAAATCAATCAAATTTGGGCTCAAAATAATCCTTATACATTTAACTTCAATTATCAATTTAATTATTCCATTCCATTCAGTATTTGTCACAATACAACAAAGTGAAAGGAACTTTTTTTTAAAAGGGACTACTTTTGTTCTTAGCTCTGATTGGTTGAATTACTGGTTTGACACCTAAAGAGCAACACAACTTGCTTCTCTAACCCTTTATTGGCCTTATTTCTATTCCTTAGGCAATATCAACCACAAAAAACCTCATAAGGTATGTGGCTGTCTAATATTTGCGAGTATAAGTGTCCAAATGCAAAGGTACCCCCTTGAAGATTTTTAATGAAAACATCTCCATTTACAGCTGTTGAGTTCAGACTGTGTAATATACCAAAACTTACCTATTTTCTTATATATTACAGTTATTAAGTTAATTTCTAACATAATAAGCAATTTTTACACATATATATGCCTCAGTTGTATATTTAATAGCTAAATACTATGAAATGTTTGCATTTAGCCCCCCCTTTTTTCGTCCCATAAAATGAGTTCACATCATTCTTAATTTTGTTAATTCATGCTTTAACCCCATAAATTATGTAGTTTAAGGAATGAAATAAGTTTTTGTATATAGATCTACAGTTGAAATTCCTTCTAATTCCATCAAATATGCAAAAATATGATTTATTGATATTCAAGTTTTGGAATTTCTTATGGTACAAAACTATAATTTCCCCCAAAACCCAATAAAAATATGCTTCCACATCATTTTTTCCCACTGTTTAAGTAAGCTGGATGTTCAAATGTACTGTTACAGCCAAATAATACTCTAAAACATGAAATCCAAATTGACAATTTGAAAAATTGACAGAAAATGCTAAGCAGTCAAAATATTTTTTCTGAGATCACTTAAATTACCAGGTTTTTACTACATAATTTTCAACTAAAACTGCTTTCTATACCCTTATATTATTTTATAAGTACATTGTACATGTATTCTAACTGAAACTATCAAAATTTACCAGGAAAAAGTTGTAGGATTGAAAAAAATCCAATCATGATATCACCATATTCTATATTTGAAGTCAACAAACTGCTGCATGATGAAATTTTTTAAATTCTTAATATCAACCATATTTTCAATATTATATGCCCTTCTACTGCAAAAACACATTCAATAACATATTCCAAATAACTATAAAGTCATAAATAAAAATAAAATGAGTTGCAATACCCTCTGTCCATGTATATCCAGTGTTTGGGAGCAATATTCCAAAATATTACATAACATGCATTTCGACCATGTAATCTGACACCACAATGCATTTTGTAACATTTTTGTATGAAAATGTCACTCTGTGTCTGTTGTGACATTATTAGGCTAATTTGAACATGATAGCAACAAAAGTTCAATTTGATATTTTTTAACTTAAGGTGTGAAACCTATAATTAATTTCTTTAAGGTTTTCTACTAAATTTGTGTTTTTTCGAGCCTACCTGGCCATTTTATCTTAAGTTTAACCTTTCGAAGACCATACATTTTCTGAAACGTCCATGATTCCTCTACGTTCTGTCAAAATATCAGGCCATGTTTAAAGTCTTGCAGTGAAATGCCAGGCTATGGAAAATACCTACTCTAAAAATAGCTCTGTCATCCCCCAGAAATTCCCTATTTATAGGTCATGCATCAAATCCTCCATATCCATATTAAAATACAATTAAATCAATCAAATTTGGGCTCAAAATAATCCTTATACATTTAACTTCAATTATCAATTTAATTATTCCATTCCATTCAGTATTTGTCACAATACAACAAAGTGAAAGGAACTTTTTTTTTAAAAGGGACTACTTTTGTTCTTAGCTCTGATTGGTTGAATTACTGGTTTGACACCTAAAGAGCAACACAACTTGCTTCTCTAACCCTTTATTGGCCTTATTTCTATTCCTTAGGCAATATCAACCACAAAAAACCTCATAAGGTATGTGGCTGTCTAATATTTGCGAGTATAAGTGTTCAAATGCAAAGGTACCCCCTTGAAGATTTTTAATGAAAACATCTCCATTTACAGCTGTTGAGTTCAGACTGTGTAATATACCAAAACTTACCTATTCTCTTATATATTACAGTTATTAAGTTAATTTCTAACATAATAAGCAATTTTTACACATATATATGCCTCAGTTGTATATTTAATAGCTAAATACTATGAAATGTTTGCATTTAGCCCCCCCTTTTTTCGTCCCATAAAATGAGTTCACATCATTCTTAATTTTGTTAATTCATGCTTTAACCCCATAAATTATGTAGTTTAAGGAATGAAATAAGTTTTTGTATATAGATCTACAGTTGAAATTCCTTCTAATTCCATCAAATATGCAAAAATATGATTTATTGATATTCAAGTTTTGGAATTTCTTATGGTATAAAACTATAGTTTCCCCCAAAACTCAATAAAAATATGCTTCCACATCATTTTTTCCCACTGTTTAAGTAAGCTGGATGTTCAAATGTACTATTACAGCCAAATAATACTCTAAAACATGAAATCCAAATTGACAATTTGAAAAATTGACAGAAAATGCTAAGCAGTCAAAATATTGTTTCTGAGATCACTTAAATTACCAGGTTTTTACTACATAATTTTCAACTAAAACTGCTTTCTATACCCTTATATTATTTTTTAAGTACATTGTACATGTATTCTAACTGAAACTATCAAAATTTACCAGGAAAAAGTTGTAGGATTGAAAAAAATCCAATCATGATATCACCATATTCTATATTTGAAGTCAACAAACTGCTGCATGATGAAATTTTTTAAATTCTTAATATCAACCATATTTTCAATATTATATGCCCTTCTACTGCAAAAACACATTCAATAACATATTCCAAATAACTATAAAGTCATAAATAAAAATAAAATGAGTTGCAATACCCTCTGTCCATGTATATCCAGTGTTTGGGAGCAATATTCCAAAATATTACATAACATGCATTTCGACCATGTAATCTGACACCACAATGCATTTTGTAACATTTTTGCATGAAAAATGTCACTCTGTGTCTGTTGTGACATTATTAGGCTAATTTGAACATGATAGCAACAAAAGTTCAATTTGATATTTTTTAACTTAAGGTGTGAAACCTATAATTAATTTCTTTAAGGGTTTCTACTAAATTTGTGTTTTTTCGAGCCTACCTGGCCATTTTATCTTAAGTTTAACCTTTCGAAGACCATACATTTTCTGAAACGTCCATGATTCCTCTACGTTCTGTCAAAATATCAGGCCATGTTTAAAGTCTTGCAGTGAAATGCCAGGCTATGGAAAATACCTACTCTAAAAATAGCTCTGTCATCCCCCAGAAATTCCCTATTTATAGGTCATGCATCAAATCCTCCATATCCATATTAAAATACAATTAAATCAATCAAATTTGGGCTCAAAATAATTCTTATACATTTAACTTCAATTATCAATTTAATTATTCCATTCCATTCAGTATTTGTCACAATACAACAAAGTGAAAGGAACTTTTTTTTAAAAGGGACTACTTTTGTTCTTAGCTCTGATTGGTTGAATTACTGGTTTGACACCTAAAGAGCAACACAACTTGCTTCTCTAACCCTTTATTGGCCTTATTTCTATTCCTTAGGCAATATCAACCACAAAAAACCTCATAAGGTAGTGGCTGTCTAATATTTGCGAGTATAAGTGTTCAAATGCAAAGGTACCCCCTTGAAGATTTTTAATGAAAACATCTCCATTTACAGCTGTTGAGTTCAGACTGTGTAATATACCAAAACTTACCTATTCTCTTATATATTACAGTTATTAAGTTAATTTCTAACATAATAAGCAATTTTTACACATATATATGCCTCAGTTGTATATTTAATAGCTAAATACTATGAAATGTTTGCATTTAGCCCCCCCCCCTTTTTTCGTCCCATAAAATGAGTTCACATCATTCTTAATTTTGTTAATTCATGCTTTAACCCCATAAATTATGTAGTTTAAGGAATGAAATAAGTTTTTGTATATAGATCTACAGTTGAAATTCCTTCTAATTCCATCAAATATGCAAAAATATGATTTATTGATATTCAAGTTTTGGAATTTCTTATGGTACAAAACTATAATTTCCCCCAAAACTCAATAAAAATATGCTTCCACATCATTTTTTCCCACTGTTTAAGTAAGCTGGATGTTCAAATGTACTGTTACAGCCAAATAATACTCTAAAACATGAAATCCAAATTGACAATTTGAAAAATTGACAGAAAATGCTAAGCAGTCAAAATATTTTTTCTGAGATCACTTAAATTACCAGGTTTTTACTACATAATTTTCAACTAAAACTGCTTTCTATACCCTTATATTATTTTATAAGTACATTGTACATGTATTCTAACTGAAACTATCAAAATTTACCAGGAAAAAGTTGTAGGATTGAAAAAAATCCAATCATGATATCACCATATTCTATATTTGAAGTCAACAAACTGCTGCATGATGAAATTTTTTAAATTCTTAATATCAACCATATTTTCAATATTATATGCCCTTCTACTGCAAAAACACATTCAATAACATATTCCAAATAACTATAAAGTCATAAATAAAAATAAAATGAGTTGCAATACCCTCTGTCCATGTATATCCAGTGTTTGGGAGCAATATTCCA
Source organism: Bathymodiolus brooksi (assembly GCA_963680875.1). Classification (NCBI taxonomy): domain Eukaryota; kingdom Metazoa; phylum Mollusca; class Bivalvia; order Mytilida; family Modiolidae; genus Bathymodiolus; species Bathymodiolus brooksi. The sequence continues at coordinate 49,373,553 of OY804588.1, forward strand.
AAATATTACATAACATGCATTTCGACCATGTAATCTGACACCACAATGCATTTTGTAACATTTTTGTATGAAAAATGTCACTCTGTGTCTGTTGTGACATTATTAGGCTAATTTGAACATGATAGCAACAAAAGTTCAATTTGATATTTTTTAACTTAAGGTGTGAAACCTATAATTAATTTCTTTAAGGTTTTCTACTAAATTTGTGTTTTTTCGAGCCTACCTGGCCATTTTATCTTAAGTTTAACCTTTCGAAGACCATACATTTTCTGAAACGTCCATGATTCCTCTACGTTCTGTCAAAATATCAGGCCATGTTTAAAGTCTTGCAGTGAAATGCCAGGCTATGGAAAATACCTACTCTAAAAATAGCTCTGTCATCCCCCAGAAATTCCCTATTTATAGGTCATGCATCAAATCCTCCATATCCATATTAAAATACAATTAAATCAATCAAATTTGGGCTCAAAATAATCCTTATACATTTAACTTCAATTATCAATTTAATTATTCCATTCCATTCAGTATTTGTCACAATACAACAAAGTGAAAGGAACTTTTTTTTTAAAAGGGACTACTTTTGTTCTTAGCTCTGATTGGTTGAATTACTGGTTTGACACCTAAAGAGCAACACAACTTGCTTCTCTAACCCTTTATTGGCCTTATTTCTATTCCTTAGGCAATATCAACCACAAAAAACCTCATAAGGTATGTGGCTGTCTAATATTTGCGAGTATAAGTGTTCAAATGCAAAGGTACCCCCTTGAAGATTTTTAATGAAAACATCTCCATTTACAGCTGTTGAGTTCAGACTGTGTAATATACCAAAACTTACCTATTCTCTTATATATTACAGTTATTAAGTTAATTTCTAACATAATAAGCAATTTTTACACATATATATGCCTCAGTTGTATATTTAATAGCTAAATACTATGAAATGTTTGCATTTAGCCCCCCCTTTTTTCGTCCCATAAAATGAGTTCACATCATTCTTAATTTTGTTAATTCATGCTTTAACCCCATAAATTATGTAGTTTAAGGAATGAAATAAGTTTTTGTATATAGATCTACAGTTGAAATTCCTTCTAATTCCATCAAATATGCAAAAATATGATTTATTGATATTCAAGTTTTGGAATTTCTTATGGTACAAAACTATAATTTCCCCCAAAACTCAATAAAAATATGCTTCCACATCATTTTTTCCCACTGTTTAAGTAAGCTGGATGTTCAAATGTACTATTACAGCCAAATAATACTCTAAAACATGAAATCCAAATTGACAATTTGAAAAATTGACAGAAAATGCTAAGCAGTCAAAATATTGTTTCTGAGATCACTTAAATTACCAGGTTTTTACTACATAATTTTCAACTAAAACTGCTTTCTATACCCTTATATTATTTTTTAAGTACATTGTACATGTATTCTAACTGAAACTATCAAAATTTACCAGGAAAAAGTTGTAGGATTGAAAAAAATCCAATCATGATATCACCATATTCTATATTTGAAGTCAACAAACTGCTGCATGATGAAATTTTTTAAATTCTTAATATCAACCATATTTTCAATATTATATGCCCTTCTACTGCAAAAACACATTCAATAACATATTCCAAATAACTATAAAGTCATAAATAAAAATAAAATGAGTTGCAATACCCTCTGTCCATGTATATCCAGTGTTTGGGAGCAATATTCCAAAATATTACATAACATGCATTTCGACCATGTAATCTGACACCACAATGCATTTGGTTACATTTTTGTATGAAAAATGTCACTCTGTGTCTGTTGTGACATTATTAGGCTAATTTGAACATGATAGCAACAAAAGTTCAATTTGATATTTTTTAACTTAAGGTGTGAAACCTATAATTAATTTCTTTAAGGTTTTCTACTAAATTTGTGTTTTTTCGAGCCTACCTGGCCATTTTATCTTAAGTTTAACCTTTCGAAGACCATACATTTTCTGAAACGTCCATGATTCCTCTACGTTCTGTCAAAATATCAGGCCATGTTTAAAGTCTTGCAGTGAAATGCCAGGCTATGGAAAATACCTACTCTAAAAATAGCTCTGTCATCCCCCAGAAATTCCCTATTCATAGGTCATGCATCAAATCCTCCATATCCATATTAAAATACAATTAAATCAATCAAATTTGGGCTCAAAATAATCCTTATACATTTAACTTCAATTATCAATTTAATTATTCCATTCCATTCAGTATTTGTCACAATACAACAAAGTGAAAGGAACTTTTTTTTTAAAAGGGACTACTTTTGTTCTTAGCTCTGATTGGTTGAATTACTGGTTTGACACCTAAAGAGCAACACAACTTGCTTCTCTAACCCTTTATTGGCCTTATTTCTATTCCTTAGGCAATATCAACCACAAAAAACCTCATAAGGTATGTGGCTGTCTAATATTTGCGAGTATAAGTGTTCAAATGCAAAGGTACCCCCTTGAAGATTTTTAATGAAAACATCTCCATTTACAGCTGTTGAGTTCAGACTGTGTAATATACCAAAACTTACCTATTCTCTTATATATTACAGTTATTAAGTTAATTTCTAACATAATAAGCAATTTTTACACATATATATGCCTCAGTTGTATATTTAATAGCTAAATACTATGAAATGTTTGCATTTAGCCCCCCCTTTTTTCGTCCCATAAAATGAGTTCACATCATTCTTAATTTTGTTAATTCATGCTTTAGCCCCATAAATTATGTAGTTTAAGGAATGAAATAAGTTTTTGTATATAGATCTACAGTTGAAATTCCTTCTAATTCCATCAAATATGCAAAAATATGATTTATTGATATTCAAGTTTTGGAATTTCTTATGGTACAAAACTATAATTTCCCCCAAAACTCAATTAAAATATGCTTCCACATCATTTTTTCCCACTGTTTAAGTAAGCTGGATGTTCAAATGTACTATTACAGCCAAATAATACTCTAAAACATGAAATCCAAATTGACAATTTGAAAAATTGACAGAAAATGCTAAGCAGTCAAAATATTGTTTCTGAGATCACTTAAATTACCAGGTTTTTACTACATAATTTTCAACTAAAACTGCTTTCTATAGCCTTATATTATTTTATAAGTACATTGTACATGTATTCTAACTGAAACTATCAAAATTTACCAGGAAAAAGTTGTAGGATTGAAAAAAATCCAATCATGATATCACCATATTCTATATTTGAAGTCAACAAACTGCTGCATGATGAAATTTTTTAAATTCTTAATATCAACCATATTTTCAATATTATATGCCCTTCTACTGCAAAAACACATTCAATAACATATTCCAAATAACTATAAAGTCATAAATAAAAATAAAATGAGTTGCAATACCCTCTGTCCATGTATATCCAGTGTTTGGGAGCAATATTCCAAAATATTACATAACATGCATTTCGACCATGTAATCTGACACCACAATGCATTTGGTAACATTTTTGCATGAAAAATGTCACTCTGTGTCTGTTGTGACATTATTAGGCTAATTTGAACATGATAGCAACAAAAGTTCAATTTGATATTTTTTAACTTAAGGTGTGAAACCTATAATTAATTTCTTTAAGGGTTTCTACTAAATTTGTGTTTTTTCGAGCCTACCTGGCCATTTTATCTTAAGTTTAACCTTTCGAAGACCATACATTTTCTGAAACGTCCATGATTCCTCTACGTTCTGTCAAAATATCAGGCCATGTTTAAAGTCTTGCAGTGAAATGCCAGGCTATGGAAAATACCTACTCTAAAAATAGCTCTGTCATCCCCCAGAAATTCCCTATTTATAGGTCATGCATCAAATCCTCCATATCCATATTAAAATACAATTAAATCAATCAAATTTGGGCTCAAAATAATCCTTATACATTTAACTTCAATTATCAATTTAATTATTCCATTCCATTCAGTATTTGTCACAATACAACAAAGTGAAAGGAACTTTTTTTTTAAAAGGGACTACTTTTGTTCTTAGCTCTGATTGGTTGAATTACTGGTTTGACACCTAAAGAGCAACACAACTTGCTTCTCTAACCCTTTATTGGCCTTATTTCTATTCCTTAGGCAATATCAACCACAAAAAACCTCATAAGGTATGTGGCTGTCTAATATTTGCGAGTATAAGTGTTCAAATGCAAAGGTACCCCCTTGAAGATTTTTAATGAAAACATCTCCATTTACAGCTGTTGAGTTCAGACTGTGTAATATACCAAAATTTACCTATTCTCTTATATATTACAGTTATTAAGTTAATTTCTAACATAATAAGCAATTTTTACACATATATATGCCTCAGTTGTATATTTAATAGCTAAATACTATGAAATGTTTGCATTTAGCCCCCCCTTTTTTCGTCCCATAAAATGAGTTCACATCATTCTTAATTTTGTTAATTCATGCTTTAACCCCATAAATTATGTAGTTTAAGGAATGAAATAAGTTTTTGTATATAGATCTACAGTTGAAATTCCTTCTAATTCCATCAAATATGCAAAAATATGATTTATTGATATTCAAGTTTTGGAATTTCTTATGGTACAAAACTATAATTTCCCCCAAAACTCAATAAAAATATGCTTCCACATCATTTTTTCCCACTGTTTAAGTAAGCTGGATGTTCAAATGTACTATTACAGCCAAATAATACTCTAAAACATGAAATCCAAATTGACAATTTGAAAAATTGACAGAAAATGCTAAGCAGTCAAAATATTGTTTCTGAGATCACTTAAATTACCAGGTTTTTACTACATAATTTTCAACTAAAACTGCTTTCTATACCCTTATATTATTTTTTAAGTACATTGTACATGTATTCTAACTGAAACTATCAAAATTTACCAGGAAAAAGTTGTAGGATTGAAAAAAATCCAATCATGATATCACCATATTCTATATTTGAAGTCAACAAACTGCTGCATGATGAAATTTTTTAAATTCTTAATATCAACCATATTTTCAATATTATATGCCCTTCTACTGCAAAAACACATTCAATAACATATTCCAAATAACTATAAAGTCATAAATAAAAATAAAATGAGTTGCAATACCCTCTGTCCATGTATATCCAGTGTTTGGGAGCAATATTCCAAAATATTACATAACATGCATTTCGACCATGTAATCTGACACCACAATGCATTTGGTAACATTTTTGCATGAAAAATGTCACTCTGTGTCTGTTGTGACATTATTAGGCTAATTTGAACATGATAGCAACAAAAGTTCAATTTGATATTTTTTAACTTAAGGTGTGAAACCTATAATTAATTTCTTTAAGGGTTTCTACTAAATTTGTGTTTTTTCGAGCCTACCTGGCCATTTTATCTTAAGTTTAACCTTTCGAAGACCATACATTTTCTGAAACGTCCATGATTCCTCTACGTTCTGTCAAAATATCAGGCCATGTTTAAAGTCTTGCAGTGAAATGCCAGGCTATGGAAAATACCTACTCTAAAAATAGCTCTGTCATCCCCCAGAAATTCCCTATTTATAGGTCATGCATCAAATCCTCCATATCCATATTAAAATACAATTAAATCAATCAAATTTGGGCTCAAAATAATCCTTATACATTTAACTTCAATTATCAATTTAATTATTCCATTCCATTCAGTATTTGTCACAATACAACAAAGTGAAAGGAACTTTTTTTTTAAAAGGGACTACTTTTGTTCTTAGCTCTGATTGGTTGAATTACTGGTTTGACACCTAAAGAGCAACACAACTTGCTTCTCTAACCCTTTATTGGCCTTATTTCTATTCCTTAGGCAATATCAACCACAAAAAACCTCATAAGGTATGTGGCTGTCTAATATTTGCGAGTATAAGTGTTCAAATGCAAAGGTACCCCCTTGAAGATTTTTAATGAAAACATCTCCATTTACAGCTGTTGAGTTCAGACTGTGTAATATACCAAAACTTACCTATTCTCTTATATATTACAGTTATTAAGTTAATTTCTAACATAATAAGCAATTTTTACACATATATATGCCTCAGTTGTATATTTAATAGCTAAATACTATGAAATGTTTGCATTTAGCCCCCCCTTTTTTCGTCCCATAAAATGAGTTCACATCATTCTTAATTTTGTTAATTCATGCTTTAACCCCATAAATTATGTAGTTTAAGGAATGAAATAAGTTTTTGTATATAGATCTACAGTTGAAATTCCTTCTAATTCCATCAAATATGCAAAAATATGATTTATTGATATTCAAGTTTTGGAATTTCTTATGGTACAAAACTATAATTTCCCCCAAAACTCAATAAAAATATGCTTCCACATCATTTTTTCCCACTGTTTAAGTAAGCTGGATGTTCAAATGTACTGTTACAGCCAAATAATACTCTAAAACATGAAATCCAAATTGACAATTTGAAAAATTGACAGAAAATGCTAAGCAGTCAAAATATTGTTTCTGAGATCACTTAAATTACCAGGTTTTTACTACATAATTTTCAACTAAAACTGCTTTCTATACCCTTATATTATTTTATAAGTACATTGTACATGTATTCTAACTGAAACTATCAAAATTTACCAGGAAAAAGTTGTAGGATTGAAAAAAATCCAATCATGATATCACCATATTCTATATTTGAAGTCAACAAACTGCTGCATGATGAAATTTTTTAAATTCTTAATATCAACCATATTTTCAATATTATATGCCCTTCTACTGCAAAAACACATTCAATAACATATTCCAAATAACTATAAAGTCATAAATAAAAATAAAATGAGTTGCAATACCCTCTGTCCATGTATATCCAGTGTTTGGGAGCAATATTCCAAAATATTACATAACATGCATTTCGACCATGTAATCTGACACCACAATGCATTTTGTAACATTTTTGTATGAAAATGTCACTCTGTGTCTGTTGTGACATTATTAGGCTAATTTGAACATGATAGCAACAAAAGTTCAATTTGATATTTTTTAACTTAAGGTGTGAAACCTATAATTAATTTCTTTAAGGTTTTCTACTAAATTTGTGTTTTTTCGAGCCTACCTGGCCATTTTATCTTAAGTTTAACCTTTCGAAGACCATACATTTTCTGAAACGTCCATGATTCCTCTACGTTCTGTCAAAATATCAGGCCATGTTTAAAGTCTTGCAGTGAAATGCCAGGCTATGGAAAATACCTACTCTAAAAATAGCTCTGTCATCCCCCAGAAATTCCCTATTTATAGGTCATGCATCAAATCCTCCATATCCATATTAAAATACAATTAAATCAATCAAATTTGGGCTCAAAATAATCCTTATACATTTAACTTCAATTATCAATTTAATTATTCCATTCCATTCAGTATTTGTCACAATACAACAAAGTGAAAGGAACTTTTTTTTTAAAAGGGACTACTTTTGTTCTTAGCTCTGATTGGTTGAATTACTGGTTTGACACCTAAAGAGCAACACAACTTGCTTCTCTAACCCTTTATTGGCCTTATTTCTATTCCTTAGGCAATATCAACCACAAAAAACCTCATAAGGTATGTGGCTGTCTAATATTTGTGAGTATAAGTGTTCAAATGCAAAGGTACCCCCTTGAAGATTTTTAATGAAAACATCTCCATTTACAGCTGTTGAGTTCAGACTGTGTAATATACCAAAACTTACCTATTCTCTTATATATTACAGTTATTAAGTTAATTTCTAACATAATAAGCAATTTTTACACATATATATGCCTCAGTTGTATATTTAATAGCTAAATACTATGAAATGTTTGCATTTAGCCCCCCCTTTTTTCGTCCCATAAAATGAGTTCACATCATTCTTAATTTTGTTAATTCATGCTTTAACCCCATAAATTATGTAGTTTAAGGAATGAAATAAGTTTTTGTATATAGATCTACAGTTGAAATTCCTTCTAATTCCATCAAATATGCAAAAATATGATTTATTGATATTCAAGTTTTGGAATTTCTTATGGTACAAAACTATAATTTCCCCCAAAACTCAATAAAAATATGCTTCCACATCATTTTTTCCCACTGTTTAAGTAAGCTGGATGTTCAAATGTACTGTTACAGCCAAATAATACTCTAAAACATGAAATCCAAATTGACAATTTGAAAAATTGACAGAAAATGCTAAGCAGTCAAAATATTGTTTCTGAGATCACTTAAATTACCAGGTTTTTACTACATAATTTTCAACTAAAACTGCTTTCTATAGCCTTATATTATTTTATAAGTACATTGTACATGTATTCTAACTGAAACTATCAAAATTTACCAGGAAAAAGTTGTAGGATTGAAAAAAATCCAATCATGATATCACCATATTCTATATTTGAAGTCAACAAACTGCTGCATGATGAAATTTTTTAAATTCTTAATATCAACCATATTTTCAATATTATATGCCCTTCTACTGCAAAAACACATTCAATAACATATTCCAAATAACTATAAAGTCATAAATAAAAATAAAATGAGTTGCAATACCCTCTGTCCATGTATATCCAGTGTTTGGGAGCAATATTCCAAAATATTACATAACATGCATTTCGACCATGTAATCTGACACCACAATGCATTTTGTAACATTTTTGTATGAAAATGTCACTCTGTGTCTGTTGTGACATTATTAGGCTAATTTGAACATGATAGCAACAAAAGTTCAATTTGATATTTTTTAACTTAAGGTGTGAAACCTATAATTAATTTCTTTAAGGTTTTCTACTAAATTTGTGTTTTTTCGAGCCTACCTGGCCATTTTATCTTAAGTTTAACCTTTCGAAGACCATACATTTTCTGAAACGTCCATGATTCCTCTACGTTCTGTCAAAATATCAGGCCATGTTTAAAGTCTTGCAGTGAAATGCCAGGCTATGGAAAATACCTACTCTAAAAATAGCTCTGTCATCCCCCAGAAATTTCCTATTTATAGGTCATGCATCAAATCCTCCATATCCATATTAAAATACAATTAAATCAATCAAATTTGGGCTCAAAATAATCCTTATACATTTAACTTCAATTATCAATTTAATTATTCCATTCCATTCAGTATTTGTCACAATACAACAAAGTGAAAGCAACTTTTTTTTTAAAAGGGACTACTTTTGTTCTTAGCTCTGATTGGTTGAATTACTGGTTTGACACCTAAAGAGCAACACAACTTGCTTCTCTAACCCTTTATTGGCCTTATTTCTATTCCTTAGGCAATATCAACCACAAAAAACCTCATAAGGTATGTGGCTGTCTAATATTTGCGAGTATAAGTGTTCAAATGCAAAGGTACCCCCTTGAAGATTTTTAATGAAAACATCTCCATTTACAGCTGTTGAGTTCAGACTGTGTAATATACCAAAACTTACCTATTCTCTTATATATTACAGTTATTAAGTTAATTTCTAACATAATAAGCAATTTTTACACATATATATGCCTCAGTTGTATATTTAATAGCTAAATACTATGAAATGTTTGCATTTAGCCCCCCCTTTTTTCGTCCCATAAAATGAGTTCACATCATTCTTAATTTTGTTAATTCATGCTTTAACCCCATAAATTATGTAGTTTAAGGAATGAAATAAGTTTTTGTATATAGATCTACAGTTGAAATTCCTTCTAATTCCATCAAATATGCAAAAATATGATTTATTGATATTCAAGTTTTGAAATTTCTTATGGTACAAAACTATAATTTCCCCCAAAACTCAATAAAAATATGCTTCCACATCATTTTTTCCCACTGTTTAAGTAAGCTGGATGTTCAAATGTACTGTTACAGCCAAATAATACTCTAAAACATGAAATCCAAATTGACAATTTGAAAAATTGACAGAAAATGCTAAGCAGTCAAAATATTGTTTCTGAGATCACTTAAATTACCAGGTTTTTACTACATAATTTTCAACTAAAACTGCTTTCTATAGCCTTATATTATTTTATAAGTACATTGTACATGTATTCTAACTGAAACTATCAAAATTTACCAGGAAAAAGTTGTAGGATTGAAAAAAATCCAATCATGATATCACCATATTCTATATTTGAAGTCAACAAACTGCTGCATGATGAAATTTTTTAAATTCTTAATATCAACCATATTTTCAATATTATATGCCCTTCTACTGCAAAAACACATTCAATAACATATTCCAAATAACTATAAAGTCATAAATAAAAATAAAATGAGTTGCAATACCCTCTGTCCATGTATATCCAGTGTTTGGGAGCAATATTCCAAAATATTACATAACATGCATTTCGACCATGTAATCTGACACCACAATGCATTTTGTAACATTTTTGTATGAAAATGTCACTCTGTGTCTGTTGTGACATTATTAGGCTAATTTGAACATGATAGCAACAAAAGTTCAATTTGATATTTTTTAACTTAAGGTGTGAAACCTATAATTAATTTCTTTAAGGTTTTCTACTAAATTTGTGTTTTTTCGAGCCTACCTGGCCATTTTATCTTAAGTTTAACCTTTCGAAGACCATACATTTTCTGAAACGTCCATGATTCCTCTACGTTCTGTCAAAATATCAGGCCATGTTTAAAGTCTTGCAGTGAAATGCCAGGCTATGGAAAATACCTACTCTAAAAATAGCTCTGTCATCCCCCAGAAATTCCCTATTTATAGGTCATGCATCAAATCCTCCATATCCATATTAAAATACAATTAAATCAATCAAATTTGGGCTCAAAATAATCCTTATACATTTAACTTCAATTATCAATTTAATTATTCCATTCCATTCAGTATTTGTCACAATACAACAAAGTGAAAGCAACTTTTTTTTAAAAGGGACTACTTTTGTTCTTAGCTCTGATTGGTTGAATTACTGGTTTGACACCTAAAGAGCAACACAACTTGCTTCTCTAACCCTTTATTGGCCTTATTTCTATTCCTTAGGCAATATCAACCACAAAAAACCTCATAAGGTATGTGGCTGTCTAATATTTGCGAGTATAAGTGTTCAAATGCAAAGGTACCCCCTTGAAGATTTTTAATGAAAACATCTCCATTTACAGCTGTTGAGTTCAGACTGTGTAATATACCAAAACTTACCTATTCTCTTATATATTACAGTTATTAAGTTAATTTCTAACATAATAAGCAATTTTTACACATATATATGCCTCAGTTGTATATTTAATAGCTAAATACTATGAAATGTTTGCATTTAGCCCCCCTTTTTTTCGTCCCATAAAATGAGTTCACATCATTCTTAATTTTGTTAATTCATGCTTTAACCCCATAAATTATGTAGTTTAAGGAATGAAATAAGTTTTTGTATATAGATCTACAGTTGAAATTCCTTCTAATTCCATCAAATATGCAAAAATATGATTTATTGATATTCAAGTTTTGGAATTTCTTATGGTACAAAACTATAATTTCCCCCAAAACTCAATAAAAATATGCTTCCACATCATTTTTTCCCACTGTTTAAGTAAGCTGGGTGTTCAAATGTACTGTTACAGCCAAATAATACTCTAAAACATGAAATCCAAATTGACAATTTGAAAAATTGACAGAAAATGCTAAGCAGTCAAAATATTGTTTCTGAGATCACTTAAATTACCAGGTTTTTACTACATAATTTTCAACTAAAACTGCTTTCTATACCCTTATATTATTTTATAAGTACATTGTACATGTATTCTAACTGAAACTATCAAAATTTACCAGGAAAAAGTTGTAGGATTGAAAAAAAAACAATCATGATATCACCATATTCTATATTTGAAGTCAACAAACTGCTGCATGATGAAATTTTTTAAATTCTTAATATCAACCATATTTTCAATATTATATGCCCTTCTACTGCAAAAACACATTCAATAACATATTCCAAATAACTATAAAGTCATAAATAAAAATAAAATGAGTTGCAATACCCTCTGTCCATGTATATCCAGTGTTTGGGAGCAATATTCCAAAATATTACATAACATGCATTTCGACCATGTAATCTGACACCACAATGCATTTTGTAACATTTTTGTATGAAAAATGTCACTCTGTGTCTGTTGTGACATTATTAGGCTAATTTGAACATGATAGCAACAAAAGTTCAATTTGATATTTTTTAACTTAAGGTGTGAAACCTATAATTAATTTCTTTAAGGTTTTCTACTAAATTTGTGTTTTTTCGAGCCTACCTGGCCATTTTATCTTAAGTTTAACCTTTCGAAGACCATACATTTTCTGAAACGTCCATGATTCCTCTACGTTCTGTCAAAATATCAGGCCATGTTTAAAGTCTTGCAGTGAAATGTCAGGCTATGGAAAATACCTACTCTAAAAATAGCTCTGTCATCCCCCAGAAATTCCCTATTTATAGGTCATGCATCAAATCCTCCATATCCATATTAAAATACAATTAAATCAATCAAATTTGGGCTCAAAATAATTCTTATACATTTAACTTCAATTATCAATTTAATTATTCCATTCCATTCAGTATTTGTCACAATACAACAAAGTGAAAGGAACTTTTTTTTAAAAGGGACTACTTTTGTTCTTAGCTCTGATTGGTTGAATTACTGGTTTGACACCTAAAGAGCAACACAACTTGCTTCTCTAACCCTTTATTGGCCTTATTTCTATTCCTTAGGCAATATCAACCACAAAAAACCTCATAAGGTATGTGGCTGTCTAATATTTGCGAGTATAAGTGTTCAAATGCAAAGGTACCCCCTTGAAGATTTTTAATGAAAACATCTCCATTTACAGCTGTTGAGTTCAGACTGTGTAATATACCAAAACTTACCTATTCTCTTATATATTACAGTTATTAAGTTAATTTCTAACATAATAAGCAATTTTTACACATATATATGCCTCAGTTGTATATTTAATAGCTAAATACTATGAAATGTTTGCATTTAGCCCCCCCTTTTTTCGTCCCATAAAATGAGTTCACATCATTCTTAATTTTGTTAATTCATGCTTTAACCCCATAAATTATGTAGTTTAAGGAATGAAATAAGTTTTTGTATATAGATCTACAGTTGAAATTCCTTCTAATTCCATCAAATATGCAAAAATATGATTTATTGATATTCAAGTTTTGAAATTTCTTATGGTACAAAACTATAATTTCCCCCAAAACTCAATAAAAATATGCTTCCACATCATTTTTTCCCACTGTTTAAGTAAGCTGGATGTTCAAATGTACTGTTACAGCCAAATAATACTCTAAAACATGAAATCCAAATTGACAATTTGAAAAATTGACAGAAAATGCTAAGCAGTCAAAATATTGTTTCTGAGATCACTTAAATTACCAGGTTTTTACTACATAATTTTCAACTAAAACTGCTTTCTATACCCTTATATTATTTTATAAGTACATTGTACATGTATTCTAACTGAAACTATCAAAATTTACCAGGAAAAAGTTGTAGGATTGAAAAAAATCCAATCATGATATCACCATATTCTATATTTGAAGTCAACAAACTGCTGCATGATGAAATTTTTTAAATTCTTAATATCAACCATATTTTCAATATTATATGCCCTTCTACTGCAAAAACACATTCAATAACATATTCTAAATAACTATAAAGTCATAAATAAAAATAAAATGAGTTGCAATACCCTCTGTCCATGTATGTCCAGTGTTTGGGAGCAATATTCCAAAATATTACATAACATGCATTTCGACCATGTAATCTGACACCACAATGCATTTTGTAACATTTTTGTATGAAAAATGTCACTCTGTGTCTGTTGTGACATTATTAGGCTAATTTGAACATGATAGCAACAAAAGTTCAATTTGATATTTTTTAACTTAAGGTGTGAAACCTATAATTAATTTCTTTAAGGTTTTCTACTAAATTTGTGCTTTTTCGAGCCTACCTGGCCATTTTATCTTAAGTTTAACCTTTCGAAGACCATACATTTTCTGAAACGTCCATGATTCCTCTACGTTCTGTCAAAATATCAGGCCATGTTTAAAGTCTTGCAGTGAAATGCCAGGCTATGGAAAATACCTACTCTAAAAATAGCTCTGTCATCCCCCAGAAATTCCCTATTTATAGGTCATGCATCAAATCCTCCATATCCATATTAAAATACAATTAAATCAATCAAATTTGGGCTCAAAATAATCCTTATACATTTAACTTCAATTATCAATTTAATTATTCCATTCCATTCAGTATTTGTCACAATACAACAAAGTGAAAGCAACTTTTTTTTTAAAAGGGACTACTTTTGTTCTTAGCTCTGATTGGTTGAATTACTGGTTTGACACCTAAAGAGCAACACAACTTGCTTCTCTAACCCTTTATTGGCCTTATTTCTATTCCTTAGGCAATATCAACCACAAAAAACCTCATAAGGTATGTGGCTGTCTAATATTTGCGAGTATAAGTGTTCAAATGCAAAGGTACCCCCTTGAAGATTTTTAATGAAAACATCTCCATTTACAGCTGTTGAGTTCAGACTGTGTAATATACCAAAACTTACCTATTCTCTTATATATTACAGTTATTAAGTTAATTTCTAACATAATAAGCAATTTTTACACATATATATGCCTCAGTTGTATATTTAATAGCTAAATACTATGAAATGTTTGCATTTAGCCCCCCTTTTTTTCGTCCCATAAAATGAGTTCACATCATTCTTAATTTTGTTAATTCATGCTTTAACCCCATAAATTATGTAGTTTAAGGAATGAAATAAGTTTTTGTATATAGATCTACAGTTGAAATTCCTTCTAATTCCATCAAATATGCAAAAATATGATTTATTGATATTCAAGTTTTGGAATTTCTTATGGTACAAAACTATAATTTCCCCCAAAACTCAATAAAAATATGCTTCCACATCATTTTTTCCCACTGTTTAAGTAAGCTGGGTGTTCAAATGTACTGTTACAGCCAAATAATACTCTAAAACATGAAATCCAAATTGACAATTTGAAAAATTGACAGAAAATGCTAAGCAGTCAAAATATTGTTTCTGAGATCACTTAAATTACCAGGTTTTTACTACATAATTTTCAACTAAAACTGCTTTCTATACCCTTATATTATTTTATAAGTACATTGTACATGTATTCTAACTGAAACTATCAAAATTTACCAGGAAAAAGTTGTAGGATTGAAAAAAAAACAATCATGATATCACCATATTCTATATTTGAAGTCAACAAACTGCTGCATGATGAAATTTTTTAAATTCTTAATATCAACCATATTTTCAATATTATATGCCCTTCTACTGCAAAAACACATTCAATAACATATTCCAAATAACTATAAAGTCATAAATAAAAATAAAATGAGTTGCAATACCCTCTGTCCATGTATATCCAGTGTTTGGGAGCAATATTCCAAAATATTACATAACATGCATTTCGACCATGTAATCTGACACCACAATGCATTTTGTAACATTTTTGTATGAAAAATGTCACTCTGTGTCTGTTGTGACATTATTAGGCTAATTTGAACATGATAGCAACAAAAGTTCAATTTGATATTTTTTAACTTAAGGTGTGAAACCTATAATTAATTTCTTTAAGGTTTTCTACTAAATTTGTGTTTTTTCGAGCCTACCTGGCCATTTTATCTTAAGTTTAACCTTTCGAAGACCATACATTTTCTGAAACGTCCATGATTCCTCTACGTTCTGTCAAAATATCAGGCCATGTTTAAAGTCTTGCAGTGAAATGCCAGGCTATGGAAAATACCTACTCTAAAAATAGCTCTGTCATCCCCCAGAAATTCCCTATTTATAGGTCATGCATCAAATCCTCCATATCCATATTAAAATACAATTAAATCAATCAAATTTGGGCTCAAAATAATTCTTATACATTTAACTTCAATTATCAATTTAATTATTCCATTCCATTCAGTATTTGTCACAATACAACAAAGTGAAAGGAACTTTTTTTTAAAAGGGACTACTTTTGTTCTTAGCTCTGATTGGTTGAATTACTGGTTTGACACCTAAAGAGCAACACAACTTGCTTCTCTAACCCTTTATTGGCCTTATTTCTATTCCTTAGGCAATATCAACCACAAAAAACCTCATAAGGTATGTGGCTGTCTAATATTTGCGAGTATAAGTGTTCAAATGCAAAGGTACCCCCTTGAAGATTTTTAATGAAAACATCTCCATTTACAGCTGTTGAGTTCAGACTGTGTAATATACCAAAACTTACCTATTCTCTTATATATTACAGTTATTAAGTTAATTTCTAACATAATAAGCAATTTTTACACATATATATGCCTCAGTTGTATATTTAATAGCTAAATACTATGAAATGTTTGCATTTAGCCCCCCCTTTTTTCGTCCCATAAAATGAGTTCACATCATTCTTAATTTTGTTAATTCATGCTTTAACCCCATAAATTATGTAGTTTAAGGAATGAAATAAGTTTTTGTATATAGATCTACAGTTGAAATTCCTTCTAATTCCATCAAATATGCAAAAATATGATTTATTGATATTCAAGTTTTGAAATTTCTTATGGTACAAAACTATAATTTCCCCCAAAACTCAATAAAAATATGCTTCCACATCATTTTTTCCCACTGTTTAAGTAAGCTGGATGTTCAAATGTACTGTTACAGCCAAATAATACTCTAAAACATGAAATCCAAATTGACAATTTGAAAAATTGACAGAAAATGCTAAGCAGTCAAAATATTGTTTCTGAGATCACTTAAATTACCAGGTTTTTACTACATAATTTTCAACTAAAACTGCTTTCTATACCCTTATATTATTTTATAAGTACATTGTACATGTATTCTAACTGAAACTATCAAAATTTACCAGGAAAAAGTTGTAGGATTGAAAAAAATCCAATCATGATATCACCATATTCTATATTTGAAGTCAACAAACTGCTGCATGATGAAATTTTTTAAATTCTTAATATCAACCATATTTTCAATATTATATGCCCTTCTACTGCAAAAACACATTCAATAACATATTCTAAATAACTATAAAGTCATAAATAAAAATAAAATGAGTTGCAATACCCTCTGTCCATGTATGTCCAGTGTTTGGGAGCAATATTCCAAAATATTACATAACATGCATTTCGACCATGTAATCTGACACCACAATGCATTTTGTAACATTTTTGTATGAAAAATGTCACTCTGTGTCTGTTGTGACATTATTAGGCTAATTTGAACATGATAGCAACAAAAGTTCAATTTGATATTTTTTAACTTAAGGTGTGAAACCTATAATTAATTTCTTTAAGGTTTTCTACTAAATTTGTGCTTTTTCGAGCCTACCTGGCCATTTTATCTTAAGTTTAACCTTTCGAAGACCATACATTTTCTGAAACGTCCATGATTCCTCTACGTTCTGTCAAAATATCAGGCCATGTTTAAAGTCTTGCAGTGAAATGCCAGGCTATGGAAAATACCTACTCTAAAAATAGCTCTGTCATCCCCCAGAAATTCCCTATTTATAGGTCATGCATCAAATCCTCCATATCCATATTAAAATACAATTAAATCAATCAAATTTGGGCTCAAAATAATCCTTATACATTTAACTTCAATTATCAATTTAATTATTCCATTCCATTCAGTATTTGTCACAATACAACAAAGTGAAAGGAACTTTTTTTTTAAAAGGGACTACTTTTGTTCTTAGCTCTGATTGGTTGAATTACTGGTTTGACACCTAAAGAGCAACACAACTTGCTTCTCTAACCCTTTATTGGCCTTATTTCTATTCCTTAGGCAATATCAACCACAAAAAACCTCATAAGGTATGTGGCTGTCTAATATTTGCGAGTATAAGTGTTCAAATGCAAAGGTACCCCCTTGAAGATTTTTAATGAAAACATCTCCATTTACAGCTGTTGAGTTCAGACTGTGTAATATACCAAGACTTACCTATTCTCTTATATATTACAGTTATTAAGTTAATTTCTAACATAATAAGCAATTTTTACACATATATATGCCTCAGTTGTATATTTAATAGCTAAATACTATGAAATGTTTGCATTTAGCCCCCCCTTTTTTCGTCCCATAAAATGAGTTCACATCATTCTTAATTTTGTTAATTCATGCTTTAACCCCATAAATTATGTAGTTTAAGGAATGAAATAAGTTTTTGTATATAGATCTACAGTTGAAATTCCTTCTAATTCCATCAAATATGCAAAAATATGATTTATTGATATTCAAGTTTTGGAATTTCTTATGGTACAAAACTATAATTTCCCCCAAAACTCAATAAAAATATGCTTCCACATCATTTTTTCCCACTGTTTAAGTAAGCTGGATGTTCAAATGTACTATTACAGCCAAATAATACTCTAAAACATGAAATCCAAATTGACAATTTGAAAAATTGACAGAAAATGCTAAGCAGTCAAAATATTGTTTCTGAGATCACTTAAATTACCAGGTTTTTACTACATAATTTTCAACTAAAACTGCTTTCAATACCCTTATATTATTTTATAAGTACATTGTACATGTATTCTAACTGAAACTATCAAAATTTACCAGGAAAAAGTTGTAGGATTGAAAAAAAAACAATCATGATATCACCATATTCTATATTTGAAGTCAACAAACTGCTGCATGATGAAATTTTTTAAATTCTTAATATCAACCATATTTTCAATATTATATGCCCTTCTACTGCAAAAACACATTCAATAACATATTCTAAATAACTATAAAGTCATAAATAAAAATAAAATGAGTTGCAATACCCTCTGTCCATGTATGTCCAGTGTTTGGGAGCAATATTCCAAAATATTACATAACATGCATTTCGACCATGTAATCTGACACCACAATGCATTTTGTAACATTTTTGTATGAAAAATGTCACTCTGTGTCTGTTGTGACATTATTAGGCTAATTTGAACATGATAGCAACAAAAGTTCAATTTGATATTTTTTAACTTAAGGTGTGAAACCTATAATTAATTTCTTTAAGGTTTTCTACTAAATTTGTGCTTTTTCGAGCCTACCTGGCCATTTTATCTTAAGTTTAACCTTTCGAAGACCATACATTTTCTGAAACGTCCATGATTCCTCTACGTTCTGTCAAAATATCAGGCCATGTTTAAAGTCTTGCAGTGAAATGCCAGGCTATGGAAAATACCTACTCTAAAAATAGCTCTGTCATCCCCCAGAAATTCCCTATTTATAGGTCATGCATCAAATCCTCCATATCCATATTAAAATACAATTAAATCAATCAAATTTGGGCTCAAAATAATCCTTATACATTTAACTTCAATTATCAATTTAATTATTCCATTCCATTCAGTATTTGTCACAATACAACAAAGTGAAAGGAACTTTTTTTTTAAAAGGGACTACTTTTGTTCTTAGCTCTGATTGGTTGAATTACTGGTTTGACACCTAAAGAGCAACACAACTTGCTTCTCTAACCCTTTATTGGCCTTATTTCTATTCCTTAGGCAATATCAACCACAAAAAACCTCATAAGGTATGTGGCTGTCTAATATTTGCGAGTATAAGTGTTCAAATGCAAAGGTACCCCCTTGAAGATTTTTAATGAAAACATCTCCATTTACAGCTGTTGAGTTCAGACTGTGTAATATACCAAGACTTACCTATTCTCTTATATATTACAGTTATTAAGTTAATTTCTAACATAATAAGCAATTTTTACACATATATATGCCTCAGTTGTATATTTAATAGCTAAATACTATGAAATGTTTGCATTTAGCCCCCCCTTTTTTCGTCCCATAAAATGAGTTCACATCATTCTTAATTTTGTTAATTCATGCTTTAACCCCATAAATTATGTAGTTTAAGGAATGAAATAAGTTTTTGTATATAGATCTACAGTTGAAATTCCTTCTAATTCCATCAAATATGCAAAAATATGATTTATTGATATTCAAGTTTTGGAATTTCTTATGGTACAAAACTATAATTTCCCCCAAAACTCAATAAAAATATGCTTCCACATCATTTTTTCCCACTGTTTAAGTAAGCTGGATGTTCAAATGTACTGTTACAGCCAAATAATACTCTAAAACATGAAATCCAAATTGACAATTTGAAAAATTGACAGAAAATGCTAAGCAGTCAAAATATTGTTTCTGAGATCACTTAAATTACCAGGTTTTTACTACATAATTTTCAACTAAAACTGCTTTCAATACCCTTATATTATTTTATAAGTACATTGTACATGTATTCTAACTGAAACTATCAAAATTTACCAGGAAAAAGTTGTAGGATTGAAAAAAAAACAATCATGATATCACCATATTCTATATTTGAAGTCAACAAACTGCTGCATGATGAAATTTTTTAAATTCTTAATATCAACCATATTTTCAATATTATATGCCCTTCTACTGCAAAAACACATTCAATAACATATTCCAAATAACTATAAAGTCATAAATAAAAATAAAATGAGTTGCAATACCCTCTGTCCATGTATATCCAGTGTTTGGGAGCAATATTCCAAAATATTACATAACATGCATTTCGACCATGTAATCTGACACCACAATGCATTTTGTAACATTTTTGTATGAAAAATGTCACTCTGTGTCTGTTGTGACATTATTAGGCTAATTTGAACATGATAGCAACAAAAGTTCAATTTGATATTTTTTAACTTAAGGTGTGAAACCTATAATTAATTTCTTTAAGGTTTTCTACTAAATTTGTGTTTTTTCGAGCCTACCTGGCCATTTTATCTTAAGTTTAACCTTTCGAAGACCATACATTTTCTGAAACGTCCATGATTCTTCTACGTTCTGTCAAAATATCAGGCCATGTTTAAAGTCTTGCAGTGAAATGCCAGGCTATGGAAAATACCTACTCTAAAAATAGCTCTGTCATCCCCCAGAAATTCCCTATTTATAGGTCATGCATCAAATCCTCCATATCCATATTAAAATACAATTAAATCAATCAAATTTGGGCTCAAAATAATCCTTATACATTTAACTTCAATTATCAATTTAATTATTCCATTCCATTCAGTATTTGTCACAATACAACAAAGTGAAAGGAACTTTTTTTTTAAAAGGGACTACTTTTGTTCTTAGCTCTGATTGGTTGAATTACTGGTTTGACACCTAAAGAGCAACACAACTTGCTTCTCTAACCCTTTATTGGCCTTATTTCTATTCCTTAGGCAATATCAACCACAAAAAACCTCATAAGGTATGTGGCTGTCTAATATTTGCGAGTATAAGTGTTCAAATGCAAAGGTACCCCCTTGAAGATTTTTAATGAAAACATCTCCATTTACAGCTGTTGAGTTCAGACTGTGTAATATACCAAGACTTACCTATTCTCTTATATATTACAGTTATTAAGTTAATTTCTAACATAATAAGCAATTTTTACACATATATATGCCTCAGTTGTATATTTAATAGCTAAATACTATGAAATGTTTGCATTTAGCCCCCCCTTTTTTCGTCCCATAAAATGAGTTCACATCATTCTTAATTTTGTTAATTCATGCTTTAACCCCATAAATTATGTAGTTTAAGGAATGAAATAAGTTTTTGTATATAGATCTACAGTTGAAATTCCTTCTAATTCCATCAAATATGCAAAAATATGATTTATTGATATTCAAGTTTTGGAATTTCTTATGGTACAAAACTATAATTTCCCCCAAAACTCAATAAAAATATGCTTCCACATCATTTTTTCCCACTGTTTAAGTAAGCTGGATGTTCAAATGTACTGTTACAGCCAAATAATACTCTAAAACATGAAATCCAAATTGACAATTTGAAAAATTGACAGAAAATGCTAAGCAGTCAAAATATTGTTTCTGAGATCACTTAAATTACCAGGTTTTTACTACATAATTTTCAACTAAAACTGCTTTCTATACCCTTATATTATTTTATTAGTACATTGTACATGTATTCTAACTGAAACTATCAAAATTTACCAGGAAAAAGTTGTAGGATTGAAAAAAATCCAATCATGATATCACCATATTCTATATTTGAAGTCAACAAACTGCTGCATGATGAAATTTTTTAAATTCTTAATATCAACCATATTTTCAATATTATATGCCCTTCTACTGCAAAAACACATTCAATAACATATTCCAAATAACTATAAAGTCATAAATAAAAATAAAATGAGTTGCAATACCCTCTGTCCATGTATGTCCAGTGTTTGGGAGCAATATTCCAAAATATTACATAACATGCATTTCGACCATGTAATCTGACACCACAATGCATTTTGTAACATTTTTGTATGAAAAATGTCACTCTGTGTCTGTTGTGACATTATTAGGCTAATTTGAACATGATAGCAACAAAAGTTCAATTTGATATTTTTTAACTTAAGGTGTGAAACCTATAATTAATTTCTTTAAGGTTTTCTACTAAATTTGTGCTTTTTCGAGCCTACCTGGCCATTTTATCTTAAGTTTAACCTTTCGAAGACCATACATTTTCTGAAACGTCCATGATTCCTCTACGTTCTGTCAAAATATCAGGCCATGTTTAAAGTCTTGCAGTGAAATGCCAGGCTATGGAAAATACCTACTCTAAAAATAGCTCTGTCATCCCCCAGAAATTCCCTATTTATAGGTCATGCATCAAATCCTCCATATCCATATTAAAATACAATTAAATCAATCAAATTTGGGCTCAAAATAATCCTTATACATTTAACTTCAATTATCAATTTAATTATTCCATTCCATTCAGTATTTGTCACAATACAACAAAGTGAAAGGAATTTTTTTTTTTAAAAGGGAGTACTTTTGTTCTTAGCTCTTATTGGTTGAATTACTGGTTTGACACCTAAAGAGCAACATAACTTGCTTCTCTAACCCTTTATTGGCCTTATTTCTATTCCTTAGGCAATATCAACCACAAAAAACCTCATAAGGTATGTGGCTGTCTAATATTTGCGAGTATAAGTGTTCAAATGCAAAGGTACCCCCTTGAAGATTTTTAATGAAAACATCTCCATTTACAGCTGTTGAGTTCAGACTGTGTAATATACCAAAACTTACCTATTCTCTTATATATTACAGTTATTAAGTTAATTTCTAACATAATAAGCAATTTTTACACATATATATGCCTCAGTTGTATATTTAATAGCTAAATACTATGAAATGTTTGCATTTAGCCCCCCCTTTTTTCGTCCCATAAAATGAGTTCACATCATTCTTAATTTTGTTAATTCATGCTTTAACCCCATAAATTATGTAGTTTAAGGAATGAAATAAGTTTTTGTATATAGATCTACAGTTGAAATTCCTTCTAATTCCATCAAATATGCAAAAATATGATTTATTGATATTCAAGTTTTGGAATTTCTTATGGTACAAAACTATAATTTCCCCCAAAACTCAATAAAAATATGCTTCCACATCATTTTTTCCCACTGTTTAAGTAAGCTGGATGTTCAAATGTACTGTTACAGCCAAATAATACTCTAAAACATGAAATCCAAATTGACAATTTGAAAAATTGACAGAAAATGCTAAGCAGTCAAAATATTGTTTCTGAGATCACTTAAATTACCAGGTTTTTACTACATAATTTTCAACTAAAACTGCTTTCTATACCCTTATATTATTTTATAAGTACATTGTACATGTATTCTAACTGAAACTATCAAAATTTACCAGGAAAAAGTTGTAGGATTGAAAAAAATCCAATCATGATATCACCATATTCTATATTTGAAGTCAACAAACTGCTGCATGATGAAATTTTTTAAATTCTTAATATCAACCATATTTTCAATATTATATGCCCTTCTACTGCAAAAACACATTCAATAACATATTCCAAATAACTATAAAGTCATAAATAAAAATAAAATGAGTTGCAATACCCTCTGTCCATGTATGTCCAGTGTTTGGGAGCAATATTCCAAAATATTACATAACATGCATTTCGACCATGTAATCTGACACCACAATGCATTTTGTAACATTTTTGTATGAAAAATGTCACTCTGTGTCTGTTGTGACATTATTAGGCTAATTTGAACATGATAGCAACAAAAGTTCAATTTGATATTTTTTAACTTAAGGTGTGAAACCTATAATTAATTTCTTTTAGGTTTTCTACTAAATTTGTGCTTTTTCGAGCCTACCTGGCCATTTTATCTTAAGTTTAACCTTTCGAAGACCATACATTTTCTGAAACGTCCATGATTCCTCTACGTTCTGTCAAAATATCAGGCCATGTTTAAAGTCTTGCAGTGAAATGCCAGGCTATGGAAAATACCTACTCTAAAAATAGCTCTGTCATCCCCCAGAAATTCCCTATTTATAGGTCATGCATCAAATCCTCCATATCCATATTAAAATACAATTAAATCAATCAAATTTGGGCTCAAAATAATCCTTATACATTTAACTTCAATTATCAATTTAATTATTCCATTCCATTCAGTATTTGTCACAATACAACAAAGTGAAAGGAATTTTTTTTTTTAAAGGGACTACTTTTGTTCTTAGCTCTTATTGGTTGAATTACTGGTTTGACACCTAAAGAGCAACATAACTTGCTTCTCTAACCCTTTATTGGCCTTATTTCTATTCCTTAGGCAATATCAACCACAAAAAACCTCATAAGGTATGTGGCTGTCTAATATTTGCGAGTATAAGTGTTCAAATGCAAAGGTACCCCCTTGAAGATTTTTAATGAAAACATCTCCATTTACAGCTGTTGAGTTCAGACTGTGTAATATACCAAAACTTACCTATTCTCTTATATATTACAGTTATTAAGTTAATTTCTAACATAATAAGCAATTTTTACACATATATATGCCTCAGTTGTATATTTAATAGCTAAATACTATGAAATGTTTGCATTTAGCCCCCCCTTTTTTCGTCCCATAAAATGAGTTCACATCATTCTTAATTTTGTTAATTCATGCTTTAACCCCATAAATTATGTAGTTTAAGGAATGAAATAAGTTTTTGTATATAGATCTACAGTTGAAATTCCTTCTAATTCCATCAAATATGCAAAAATATGATTTATTGATATTCAAGTTTTGGAATTTCTTATGGTACAAAACTATAATTTCCCCCAAAACTCAATAAAAATATGCTTCCACATCATTTTTTCCCACTGTTTAAGTAAGCTGGATGTTCAAATGTACTGTTACAGCCAAATAATACTCTAAAACATGAAATCCAAATTGACAATTTGAAAAATTGACAGAAAATGCTAAGCAGTCAAAATATTGTTTCTGAGATCACTTAAATTACCAGGTTTTTACTACATAATTTTCAACTAAAACTGCTTTCTATACCCTTATATTATTTTATAAGTACATTGTACATGTATTCTAACTGAAACTATCAAAATTTACCAGGAAAAAGTTGTAGGATTGAAAAAAATCCAATCATGATATCACCATATTCTATATTTGAAGTCAACAAACTGCTGCATGATGAAATTTTTTAAATTCTTAATATCAACCATATTTTCAATATTATATGCCCTTCTACTGCAAAAACACATTCAATAACATATTCCAAATAACTATAAAGTCATAAATAAAAATAAAATGAGTTGCAATACCCTCTGTCCATGTATGTCCAGTGTTTGGGAGCAATATTCCAAAATATTACATAACATGCATTTCGACCATGTAATCTGACACCACAATGCATTTTGTAACATTTTTGTATGAAAAATGTCACTCTGTGTCTGTTGTGACATTATTAGGCTAATTTGAACATGATAGCAACAAAAGTTCAATTTGATATTTTTTAACTTAAGGTGTGAAACCTATAATTAATTTCTTTAAGGTTTTCTACTAAATTTGTGCTTTTTCGAGCCTACCTGGCCATTTTATCTTAAGTTTAACCTTTCGAAGACCATACATTTTCTGAAACGTCCATGATTCCTCTACGTTCTGTCAAAATATCAGGCCATGTTTAAAGTCTTGCAGTGAAATGCCAGGCTATGGAAAATACCTACTCTAAAAATAGCTCTGTCATCCCCCAGAAATTCCCTATTTATAGGTCATGCATCAAATCCTCCATATCCATATTAAAATACAATTAAATCAATCAAATTTGGGCTCAAAATAATCCTTATACATTTAACTTCAATTATCAATTTAATTATTCCATTCCATTCAGTATTTGTCACAATACAACAAAGTGAAAGGAACTTTTTTTTTAAAAGGGACTACTTTTGTTCTTAGCTCTGATTGGTTGAATTACTGGTTTGACACCTAAAGAGCAACACAACTTGCTTCTCTAACCCTTTATTGGCCTTATTTCTATTCCTTAGGCAATATCAACCACAAAAAACCTCATAAGGTATGTGGCTGTCTAATATTTGCGAGTATAAGTGTTCAAATGCAAAGGTACCCCCTTGAAGATTTTTAATGAAAACATCTCCATTTACAGCTGTTGAGTTCAGACTGTGTAATATACCAAAACATACCTATTCTCTTATATATTACAGTTATTAAGTTAATTTCTAACATAATAAGCAATTTTTACACATATATATGCCTCAGTTGTATATTTAATAGCTAAATACTATGAAATGTTTGCATTTAGCTCCCCCTTTTTTCGTACCATAAAATGAGTTCACATCATTCTTAATTTTGTTAATTCATGCTTTAACCCCATAAATTATGTAGTTTAAGGAATGAAATAAGTTTTTGTATATAGATCTACAGTTGAAATTCCTTCTAATTCCATCAAATATGCAAAAATATGATTTATTGATATTCAAGTTTTGGAATTTCTTATGGTACAAAACTATAATTTCCCCCAAAACTCAATAAAAATATGCTTCCACATCATTTTTTCCCACTGTTTAAGTAAGCTGGATGTTCAAATGTACTGTTACAGCCAAATAATACTCTAAAACATGAAATCCAAATTGACAATTTGAAAAATTGACAGAAAATGCTAAGCAGTCAAAATATTGTTTCTGAGATCACTTAAATTACCAGGTTTTTACTACATAATTTTCAACTAAAACTGCTTTCTATACCCTTATATTATTTTATAAGTACATTGTACATGTATTCTAACTGAAACTATCAAAATTTACCAGGAAAAAGTTGTAGGATTGAAAAAAATCCAATCATGATATCACCATATTCTATATTTGAAGTCAACAAACTGCTGCATGATGAAACTTTTTAAATTCTTAATATCAACCATATGTTCAATATTATATGCCCTTCTACTGCAAAAACACATTCAATAACATATTCCAAATAACTATAAAGTCATAAATAAAAATAAAATGAGTTGCAATACCCTCTGTCCATGTATGTCCAGTGTTTGGGAGCAATATTCCAAAATATTACATAACATGCATTTCGACCATGTAATCTGACACCACAATGCATTTTGTAACATTTTTGTATGAAAAATGTCACTCTGTGTCTGTTGTGACATTATTAGGCTAATTTGAACATGATAGCAACAAAAGTTCAATTTGATATTTTTTAACTTAAGGTGTGAAACCTATAATTAATTTCTTTAAGGTTTTCTACTAAATTTGTGCTTTTTCGAGCCTACCTGGCCATTTTATCTTAAGTTTAACCTTTCGAAGACCATACATTTTCTGAAACGTCCATGATTCCTCTACGTTCTGTCAAAATATCAGGCCATGTTTAAAGTCTTGCAGTGAAATGCCAGGCTATGGAAAATACCTACTCTAAAAATAGCTCTGTCATCCCCCAGAAATTCCCTATTTATAGGTCATGCATCAAATCCTCCATATCCATATTAAAATACAATTAAATCAATCAAATTTGGGCTCAAAATAATCCTTATACATTTAACTTCAATTATCAATTTAATTATTCCATTCCATTCAGTATTTGTCACAATACAACAAAGTGAAAGGAACTTTTTTTTTAAAAGGGACTACTTTTGTTCTTAGCTCTGATTGGTTGAATTACTGGTTTGACACCTAAAGAGCAACACAACTTGCTTCTCTAACCCTTTATTGGCCTTATTTCTATTCCTTAGGCAATATCAACCACAAAAAACCTCATAAGGTATGTGGCTGTCTAATATTTGCGAGTATAAGTGTTCAAATGCAAAGGTACCCCCTTGAAGATTTTTAATGAAAACATCTCCATTTACAGCTGTTGAGTTCAGACTGTGTAATATACCAAGACTTACCTATTCTCTTATATATTACAGTTATTAAGTTAATTTCTAACATAATAAGCAATTTTTACACATATATATGCCTCAGTTGTATATTTAATAGCTAAATACTATGAAATGTTTGCATTTAGCTCCCCCTTTTTTCGTCCCATAAAATGAGTTCACATCATTCTTAATTTTGTTAATTCATGCTTTAACCCCATAAATTATGTAGTTTAAGGAATGAAATAAGTTTTTGTATATAGATCTACAGTTGAAATTCCTTCTAATTCCATCAAATATGCAAAAATATGATTTATTGATATTCAAGTTTTGGAATTTCTTATGGTACAAAACTATAATTTCCCCCAAAACTCAATAAAAATATGCTTCCACATCATTTTTTCCCACTGTTTAAGTAAGCTGGATGTTCAAATGTACTGTTACAGCCAAATAATACTCTAAAACATGAAATCCAAATTGACAATTTGAAAAATTGACAAAAAATGCTAAGCAGTCAAAATATTGTTTCTGAGATCACTTAAATTACCAGGTTTTTACTACATAATTTTCAACTAAAACTGCTTTCTATACCCTTATATTATTTTATAAGTACATTGTACATGTATTCTAACTGAAACTATCAAAATTTACCAGGAAAAAGTTGTAGGATTGAAAAAAATCCAATCATGATATCACCATATTCTATATTTGAAGTCAACAAACTGCTGCATGATGAAATTTTTTAAATTCTTAATATCAACCATATTTTCAATATTATATGCCCTTCTACTGCAAAAACACATTCAATAACATATTCCAAATAACTATAAAGTCATAAATAAAAATAAAATGAGTTGCAATACCCTCTGTCCATGTATGTCCAGTGTTTGGGAGCAATATTCCAAAATATTACATAACATGCATTTCGACCATGTAATCTGACACCACAATGCATTTTGTAACATTTTTGTATGAAAAATGTCACTCTGTGTCTGTTGTGACATTATTAGGCTAATTTGAACATGATAGCAACAAAAGTTCAATTTGATATTTTTTAACTTAAGGTGTGAAACCTATAATTAATTTCTTTAAGGTTTTCTACTAAATTTGTGCTTTTTCGAGCCTACCTGGCCATTTTATCTTAAGTTTAACCTTTCGAAGACCATACATTTTCTGAAACGTCCATGATTCCTCTACGTTCTGTCAAAATATCAGGCCATGTTTAAAGTCTTGCAGTGAAATGCCAGGCTATGGAAAATACCTACTCTAAAAATAGCTCTGTCATCCCCCAGAAATTCCCTATTTATAGGTCATGCATCAAATCCTCCATATCCATATTAAAATACAATTAAATCAATCAAATTTGGGCTCAAAATAATCCTTATACATTTAACTTCAATTATCAATTTAATTATTCCATTCCATTCAGTATTTGTCACAATACAACAAAGTGAAAGGAACTTTTTTTTTAAAAGGGACTACTTTTGTTCTTAGCTCTGATTGGTTGAATTACTGGTTTGACACCTAAAGAGCAACACAACTTGCTTCTCTAACCCTTTATTGGCTTATTTCTATTCCTTAGGCAATATCAACCACAAAAAACCTCATAAGGTATGTGGCTGTCTAATATTTGCGAGTATAAGTGTTCAAATGCAAAGGTACCCCCTTGAAGATTTTTAATGAAAACATCTCCATTTACAGCTGTTGAGTTCAGACTGTGTAATATACCAAAACTTACCTATTCTCTTATATATTACAGTTATTAAGTTAATTTCTAACATAATAAGCAATTTTTACACATATATATGCCTCAGTTGTATATTTAATAGCTAAATACTATGAAATGTTTGCATTTAGCTCCCCCTTTTTTCGTCCCATAAAATGAGTTCACATCATTCTTAATTTTGTTAATTCATGCTTTAACCCCATAAATTATGTAGTTTAAGGAATGAAATAAGTTTTTGTATATAGATCTACAGTTGAAATTCCTTCTAATTCCATCAAATATGCAAAAATATGATTTATTGATATTCAAGTTTTGGAATTTCTTATGGTACAAAACTATAATTTCCCCCAAAACTCAATAAAAATATGCTTCCACATCATTTTTTCCCACTGTTTAAGTAAGCTGGATGTTCAAATGTACTGTTACAGCCAAATAATACTCTAAAACATGAAATCCAAATTGACAATTTGAAAAATTGACAGAAAATGCTAAGCAGTCAAAATATTGTTTCTGAGATCACTTAAATTACCAGGTTTTAACTACATAATTTTCAACTAAAACTGCTTTCTATACCCTTATATTATTTTATAAGTACATTGTACATGTATTCTAACTGAAACTATCAAAATTTACCAGGAAAAAGTTGTAGGATTGAAAAAAATCCAATCATGATATCACCATATTCTATATTTGAAGTCAACAAACTGCTGCATGATGAAATTTTTTAAATTCTTAATATCAACCATATTTTCAATATTATATGCCCTTCTACTGCAAAAACACATTCAATAACATATTCCAAATAACTATAAAGTCATAAATAAAAATAAAATGAGTTGCAATACCCTCTGTCCATGTATGTCCAGTGTTTGGGAGCAATATTCCAAAATATTACATAACATGCATTTCGACCATGTAATCTGACACCACAATGCATTTTGTAACATTTTTGTATGAAAAATGTCACTCTGTGTCTGTTGTGACATTATTAGACTAATTTGAACATGATAGCAACAAAAGTTCAATTTGATATTTTTTAACTTAAGGTGTGAAACCTATAATTAATTTCTTTAAGGTTTTCTACTAAATTTTTGTTTTTTCGAGCCTACCTGGCCATTTTATCTTAAGTTTAACCTTTCAAAGACCATACATTTTCTGAAACGTCCATGATTCCTCTACGTTCTGTCAAAATATCAGGCCATGTTTAAAGTCTTGCAGTGAAATGCCAGGCTATGGAAAATACCTACTCTAAAAATAGCTCTGTCATCCCCCAGAAATTCCCTATTTATAGGTCATGCATCAAATCCTCCATATCCATATTAAAATACAATTAAATCAATCAAATTTGGGCTCAAAATAATCCTTATACATTTAACTTCAATTATCAATTTGATTATTCCATTCCATTCAGTATTTGTCACAATACAACAAAGTGAAAGGAACTTTTTTTTTAAAAGGGACTACTTTTGTTCTTAGCTCTGATTGGTTGAATTACTGGTTTGACACCTAAAGAGCAACACAACTTGCTTCTCTAACCCTTTATTGGCCTTATTTCTATTCCTTAGGCAATATCAACCACAAAAAACCTCATAAGGTATGTGGCTGTCTAATATTTGCGAGTATAAGTGTTCAAATGCAAAGGTACCCCCTTGAAGATTTTTAATGAAAACATTTCCATTTACAGCTGTTGAGTTCAGACTGTGTAATATACCAAAACTTACCTATTCTCTTATATATTACAGTTATTAAATTAATTTCTAACATAATAAGCAATTTTTACACATATATATGCCTCAGTTGTATATTTAATAGCTAAATACTATGAAATGTTTGCATTTAGCCCCCCCTTTTTTCGTCCCATAAAATGAGTTCACATCATTCTTAATTTTGTTAATTCATGCTTTAACCCCATAAATTATGTAGTTTAAGGAATGAAATAAGTTTTTGTATATAGATCTACAGTTGAAATTCCTTCTAATTCCATCAAATATGCAAAAATATGATTTATTGATATTCAAGTTTTGGAATTTCTTATGGTACAAAACTATAATTTCCCCCAAAACTCAATAAAAATATGCTTCCACATCATTTTTTCCCACTGTTTAAGTAAGCTGGATGTTCAAATGTACTGTTACAGCCAAATAATACTCTAAAACATGAAATCCAAATTGACAATTTGAAAAATTGACAGAAAATGCTAAGCAGTGAAAATATTTTTTCTGAGATCACTTAAATTACCAGGTTTTTACTACATAATTTTCAACTAAAACTGCTTTCTATAGCCTTATATTATTTTATAAGTACATTGTACATGTATTCTAACTAAAACTATCAAAATTTACCAGGAAAAAGTTGTAGGATTGAAAAAAATCCAATCATGATATCACCATATTCTATATTTGAAGTCAACAAACTGCTGCATGATGAAATTTTTTAAATTCTTAATATCAACCATATTTTCAATATTATATGCCCTTCTACTGCAAAAACACATTCAATAACATATTCCAAATAACTATAAAGTCATAAATAAAAATAAAATGAGTTGCAATACCCTCTGTCCATGTATATCCAGTGTTTGGGAGCAATATTCCAAAATATTACATAACATGCATTTCGACCATGTAATCTGACACCACAATGCATTTTGTAACATTTTTGTATGAAAAATGTCACTCTGTGTCTGTTGTGACATTATTAGGCTAATTTGAACATGATAGCAACAAAAGTTCAATTTGATATTTTTTAACTTAAGGTGTGAAACCTATAATTAATTTCTTTAAGGTTTTCTACTAAATTTGTGTTTTTTCGAGCCTACCTGGCCATTTTATCTTAAGTTTAACCTTTCAAAGACCATACATTTTCTGAAACGTCCATGATTCCTCTACGTTCTGTCAAAATATCAGGCCATGTTTAAAGTCTTGCAGTGAAATGCCAGGCTATGGAAAATACCTACTCTAAAAATAGCTCTGTCATCCCC